>OU343225.1:295941044-296163496 GCA_910596185.1 Chrysanthemum makinoi
GGATTCATATTGTTTACAAACTTTGAGTTGGTGAATGTTAGGCATAGTCATTCGATGTTCCATAAGTATCATTAACAAGCTTGTGGAATCTCGCTCATAGACACTCTCATCTGGTTTCATCTTGAAGTGCTCAAATTCATCATAGAGTTGTGATTCTCATACTTCCATGGTTAATTGAACCCGAGAAAGAAGTATCTTGACATTATCCCATACAGCCTTTGCTGATTGTTGTGATTGATAAGCTTATAGATGTCTTTTGGAAGACCTTGTAGTATGATGTTTGAAGCCACGATATCGCATCGAATCTCTTCTTCTCCTTATCATTGAGCTCATCATGCGTCTTTGGTGCGTCTATTCCATAGATCATCGTTCCATCTGGTATCAATTATGTCCCTAGTAGTCTCAACTAGATACGGTCCTTCATCAATCGATTTGAGAATGTTGACCCCATTTTCCTTTCCAAGACGATACAATCTGATTCTTTGAGCCCAAGAGTCGTAGTGGGTTACGTCAAGCATAGGTGGGCGAGTTATCGACCTGCTGCTGAACATCCTCGGCAGCGGTGGAGATGATAGTAGGGCGTTGGTAGACATGTTTCAAGCTCTAGTTTTACTATTCTTTGATTAAGCAGGAAATTGATTCTTTCGAGTTTTACTAAACCAAAAGAACAACCATAAGAATGTATCACCGAAGTAACAAGCCTAAATGAACAAGTCACTAACCACACAACTGCAATTACCAACTACTTGCAATCAATCAACTCGCTAAATAGCCAAGTCGCATTGGCATCAACTTCATAAACACTTGTCAACATTTGAATGAATCAAATTCATTTGAATAGCCAACTTCGCTTTAGTATCAACTTCGCAACCAATCAACAGCGCTTGAACACAAGTCGCAACCCTTTCGCTAGCTTTACTTCGGCTTATAGCTAAGTCGCTTTAGATATCAAGTCGCTTAAAGAAACAACTCGCTTAGAACCCAAGTCGCATAAAATCAACTCGCTAAACAGCCAAGTCGCATGTACCAACTTCATCCAATAACAAAAACTCGCTTTGAAGAAAAAGCTATCCGAGACACAACTCGCCTTACAAACTTGAAAATAACCACTTTATCAATCAAAAACAACCAAACCACAATGATTTAAGCCTTCCAATTCAAAACATAAACACATATGATGATCCTAAACACAAAAGTACAAGCAAAATTCGAACTTTAGAATTTGTCCAAATGAATCAAACTCTCCTAAACCTTTAATACCCCAAAACCTTATGAAATCCACCAAAACAAAAAGCATGAAAGATGAGTGATCAAACCATGGCTCTTGGTACCAATTGTTAGATATCACGATTCAAACACACTAAACCAAAACCATATGGAAACTAAGTTTAGAGAGCTTCTAGTGAGAGAAAGGAAGAGAGTTGGGAACTATGTGAAACAAAGAAAAATGATATTGAAGCTCCAACCCTCTACCTTGGAAGGTAGAGGGTATTTATAGTTTCTTACAAACAAACGCCACCTACGGACTGTAGATCAGGCATACAGTGGGTAAAGACCCGTCCGTCCTCCACGGTGATACTTAACTAAATACTACTTAACATAAAATAACTACGACTATGAGCTTTCTAACGAATACATATACTTGAGGTGACCGACTCTTTAATACCTGGAATTTCTAATTCCTTACAGAAGTATTTGGAACTATTGGGTTTGATTGTTTATTGGATATAAACGAGGAAATTTTCCCGGTCTTTGTGCTTGAATTCTACAAGACAATGGGTATAATTAGAAATGATGATGGGTCCATCTCAATTGAATTCACCATCAATGAGTGCGAGTTTAGTCTTTCACTTATAGAGTTTGGAAGAATTATAGGGTTCCGTATCAAGGTGTTTGTATGTACTCCAATGAATGGTCTTTGGAACAACTACACACAATGGTTGATCATCACAACATTTATCACGCAACAATCCCGGAAGCAACCACGGTAAGAGACACCGTGTTTGTGCCAAGAGCATCCCCATCAAGGGTTACTAGGAAATGAAAGTGATCTATAGGATCCTTTCCAAATGGAGCTCGAAGATGTACGTTGTATAGAAAATAGGAAGATGTGATTATAGAGAATGTGGTGTGTGTCTAGTAGGAAACAAGGATCACCCCAACGCATGTCTAAGCTTCATGATTTATTGTCTAGTGACCGAAACTCGCTTCAACATTGCCTACTACATGGTCAAGAGAATGGCAAGTGTAAGAAGCATGGACAAGATGGTGCTTCTGTATGCAATGCTTCTAACCCGTCTTGCCAAATTCATCTTTGCATTAGACCCTTCCCCACAATCCTTGGATCATAGCTTTTGCAATAAGGTTATGGTACCATTAATCGAGGGTAGAACAACAAGGTACATGGTGGAAGGCAAGAGGCCACACCCACCCACGGATTCCTCGGACGAAAGGGAGAGGCAAGGAGAAAGTGAAGGAAGTAGTAGCAACCCACTTGATAATATCGATCTTGACCCCTTAGACTACATTAACCAATTGCCAAACATCCCTAATGAATCACCCTAATGGCAACAAACCAAGGGAATCTTCAAATGCTTCGCCAATTTCTTGAGGGAGAAGAAGTGAAGATAGTTTGATAAAGAGTGGAGGATGGGTGAAGAAGTGAAGGAGGAAAAAGAAAGGTAAGGTCTTAGGACTCTAGTGTATGATGAACAATTTCAAACAATGGTTTGTAAACACTTTAAACTATGCTCGTAGTATGTAGGTATTGCCATATCTTGGCACTAAACAATCCGAACTTAAATATTTGAAAATGAGATTTCTGACCCTCGAGTGGTCAGCCATTACTCATTCTAGGAATTTTAGCTCTTCCTACTTTGATATACATTATATTAGTTGTGTTATTGCATTTAGTCCCCATAGAAACAACTAGGAAGAGCATTTACTATAAAGTGCAAGTTGCACATTTCTGTAAAGCTCTCTCGATATGCGGTTAGCGGATCCCACTTTTGAACTAGCCGGATCCCTCCCATAAAGGAACAGTGGGATCCGTGGTTTTCTGCAATACATCTGATTTAGCTACATCAAAATAGTCCACTAGATCACCTAGAACAAGTCAAACATAAGAAACTAGAACCAACTAAGCCTTTCTCAAATAGTTTAAAACCTCACTCTCATTCATGGATTATCTAGAATATTTTTTCGAAATATCTTTGATTTCTCAACTAGTCAAAACTCACCATAATTTCGCTCCAACACTCACACAACATCTATCACGCTTAATAGCACTTAGTTTGGCCTATCCTTCAATTTTTGCAAATTGATCTCAATCATCTTTGACTCAAAATTAGGCTCAAAATTAGTTTTCATTTCTTTCTATTTTTAAAGATTTTAGTAAATTCTTCTTAAGACATCATCTGGCTTCTAGGACATGTTGTCACCATTTCTCCACATCAAATTAAATGGAATCATTCTCAAACATATAGTTAGACTACCCAAGGTCAAATTTTCTTAGCCAAAACCATCATTAAGCACCATTACTTGTTATGGTTGAGGATTTGAGATATCCAACAGCTAAAGACTTCAAAATTAAGTCAAAACCTCGAAATCCATTAATAACAAACCTCACAAAAGCATTATGATTTCACCTAAACCCTGTCTGATAGCCGGATCCCTGGTCTTTAACTAGGCTCCTCGATGAGAGGATCCGCTGTAGATGCGAAAAGCATAAATCGGCTCCTATATTCAAATTCATGTCACCTTTTGGTTCTCTAACCACTTTTAGCATACATTAATTGTCCTCCTAGAGCTGATCAAAACCTCAAGAGCATGCTTAGTCTTCTAAGTGGCCAAGAATTTAATTCCCAAATTTAAATTATCCTTTATAAACCAAACAACCTTAGGTTTATGGCATCATCCTCAATTACCTTTCAAAAATCAGCAGTTAGAAGCTCACATTAGCATCTTCATCACCATGTCTAAAGCTCTTAGCAACAACTCTTCAAACATAGGATCATCCAAAAGAAAGGGTCAAATGATCCATGAAATTTCATCCACTAAGACATCTCCCATTAGAGATAATGACACTAGAATCCCACCTCATCAAACCCATCCAACAAAAGCTAAGAGAACCGCAAGGATTAGCATCAAACCCTTCGAACTAGAAAAAGGATCATCTAGTTCTAAACCAAACATGGCTAGTTCTAGCAAGCCATCAAAACCATCATTCATTGAGCATGAACTACACTCTTTGAATAAGCCTCTCCTCACCCAAACATCTATTCATTGTTCCATTCACCACCAAGAACCTCCCATTCACCAACCTTTTCATTGAATCCGGAACCACCTACAACACCAACTAGCCCATCATGGGAGACAAGGAACAACCTTGATCATAAGGAAGAAGTTCCATTACCACCCTCATTTTTAGAACCTCTTCCTACTTCCAAAATGAAGACCATAAACACACATTGAGCCCCCTCAAAATATCCATTTCCCTCGGGTCCAAACCAAGACACAATAATTGCAATTGTCTAAAACTCAAGGACTTGTTCAAGAAGTACGAAATGAGATACATTTCATGTTTAATCGTCTTCTTGCAAAGTTGGATCAATTCAACAAGTCCACTCATCCCTAGACTCAAGCATATTGTCGCATTTTAAGTCTAGTAATTAGTTAGCATTAGTAGTATTTGTATGGCTAAGGTCATTCTCTTAGTTTAGAGATTTGGTTGTTTATCTCTTGTTTTATTGAATGAATACTTATATGCTATGATTATTTTGTGAGTTGTGCTTGTTACATTGTACATATATCTCATTTCCTCATTAGCATTGCTTGACATTTCTTCACTGCTGAAGAAACTGTCATCAGATAGCCGGATCCCTCCAAAACACCTAGACGGATCCCTCCATGAAGGGAACCGTGGGATCCATGGTACGTAAAACACAAATTTCTACTAACTTGAGTTTTATTTGCAGGAAAATTTGCACTATACTCTTGTTTTCTAACCTTTACTTTGTAGATTTTCAAAATACACATGAAGATTTTGACACCATAAAGCTAGGGGGAGCTTTGAGTCAAACAAAATTGCAAAAACATTTGCAACTTAATTCGATTGTTTCATGACACCCCATTGCAACTTTGCAATCTTCAAAGGGGAGCACGTTTTCGTCACTTAGACGAACCATTTGCAAACATAATTACAAACACAATTAGTTTATTTTATGTCATGTCCTTGACGCCCTTTCAAATGGATGGACTCGTCAAGGGGGAGTAAAGACGAGTACCATTTCCATCACTTGCTCTCTTTACATTTTCTTTACATATTTTCCTTATAAAAAATTGTGTTAGTTTCTTTTAACACTTTTTGTTTCGACAAAAAGGGGAGCGAAGTAAAAACTACTAATTCAAACTCATTTAATTTTTAGTTTTTCTTAAAATAATTTTATGTTTTGTCATCAACAAAAAGGGGAGATTGTTAATATAAATAAGTCGTAAAACGCGTTTATTTATATTTTACGATCTTCTAATGTTTTGTCGATAACAAACGTAAAATCATTTTAATGAAACAAAAAGAATACGTAAATAGTTTGAGTCAATAGTTTCCTAACACATTTACGCTTTCACATAAAACACTAAAACAAGTATAAGTGATTTTATGATTTAGATACATATGTACAACAACGAGTGTTTACATATTGGGTTAGCATATACTTAAAACTAAGTATACTAAAATGGGTAAAAACAAGTATATACTAAAATGAGTACAAACAAATATATACTAAAATGGGTAAAAACTAGCAAATGGTATTAACCCATAACCCATGGTTTTATATATACCACTTAACCAAGTTCATTGTATCTAGAAAGAAAACCATGGATCAACCCATAACCCATGACCCATGACCCATAACCAAAATTACCCATGGGCAAAGAGGAACGTTCCATGGATCCCTAGCTTTGTGCTAGCCGGATCCCAAGTGGAAGGGATCCGTGGGATCCGGGGAACAGTAGAGAATTTTCTCTATAAATAGAGAGCCATTTCTTCCTTTCTACTCATCACTTTACACACATACTTCCCCAAGTATTCTAACCCTCTAACCTCATATCCAAGTGATCTATGTAGTTTGTCTTTTGTTTTTGTGTGATCTTCTAGGTTCCTCTTAAAGGAGAGATCACCACTTCTTGAAGACGTGCAAGCTCAAGTCCATGAGTTGCCAAGCTTCGTCATCATCAAGACAACTAAGGTTCTCTTGTTGATAGTTCTTCCTTTCTCCATAGATGTTGGGTTGAAGGCATTAGTGAAGAATGCCGAAAGTGTCAAGATGAAAGCATTAGTGCAAGGTGCTCATCATCCGTGTCAAAGCATTAAGTGAAGAATGCTAAAGGTGTCAAGACGAAGGCATTAGTGAAGGGTGCCAAGCGTTGTGTCAAAGGCATTAGTGAAAGATTCCAAAGAATCAAATCAAGTCGCATTTGGGAAGAATGCCTAGGTCGTATAATCGATGAGGTGCATCGTTATACACATAAGTATGTATTTATTTCCAAGGATGGTGATATCCTTGATGATGGTGTAACAAGGAGTTGATCTCCTTGATATTAGGTGTTGTGTTGTGAAGGGTAGTAGTTCCTCCATAGTAATGGAACTAGGTGCTTAGCCTAGTACCTAATAAAGGGTAGGCTACGTTGTGTTAGGTGTGGTTCGCCTTGGTGTGAAAGAACTCGGTGGTTAGCCTAGCACCGTATAAAGGGTAGGCGACGTTGTGTTAGGTGTGGTTCGCCTTGGTGTGAAAGAACTCGGTATTTAGCTTTGTACCGAAAAAAGGTTAAGCGACGTTGTGAAGGCTTCTCCGCCATAAGGAGATGGTGTAGTGCTTACGAACTCTCGAGTAGGTGACTCGGGGAGTGGAGTAGGGCAAGGAAGGTGTCCTTGTAGCCGAACCACTATAAATAACTTGTGTCGTGGTGATGTGCTTCTTACTCTTTATCTTTCATTACACGTTTATATATCTTTCTATCAACGTCCAACATAAACAACTAAATAGATTGACATAAGTCGATCTAAATAATTAAAAGGAAGTTTTAATTGGCAAAACTATTCAACCCCCCCTTCTAGTTTTCCACACAAGAATCAATTTCCAAAAGACTGTAGTGACAAAGTTAATGTTGCTGTTTTAAACAAGAATATTGAATTTGTCTGTACTACATGTAAAAAATGTGTCTTTTTAGCTAATCATGATGCATGTGTCTCACAATATCTCAAGAAAGATAATTTCGTGCAAGGCACAATCCACTAAGACACCAAATAGAAACAAGCCCGTTGATAAAAGACAAACAAAGCGACACCTAATAGGACGATCTCTTCAGACGAAGTTTTCCAAAATGAGTCTTCATTTGCATCAAAAAGAAAACATCTCCTAGATCTTACCTTAGGTGGATACCCACGGGCAAAGTTTTCGACAAAGTAGGTCTTAGATGGATTCCCATAGGAAAGATTTTTGATACTTGCACCAACACAGATAATAGTGACAATCATCAGGATAAGGAAATAGAAACCACTACAACCGTTGATAGTGATCACCCTCGTAGTGAAACATATACTTCTAACAACTGTTATTTGTGAAAATTCTTCTTCGTGGATGCGTGTTCTTGTAAAAGTGTTGAAGGTTCATACACCCCATGTGGTAAAGAAGAACTTTATGCCAATTTCGCATGTGGAAATCCTTTTCTAATTCCACTCTTAACCCACTTTTACATGACATAACTTAATCTTCTTTCTTCAAATCTTCTATGTAATTTTTTTTGAAAAACCAAATACAAAATTTGAAAATCCAACAAAAGCAAAATATAAAAATATAAAATCTTTCAAAAATACAAAAACAATATAAAATCAAAAATCCAAAAATACTCTTCTCACGACATGTCTCTCGTATAATCGATATTCTGTACGTTTCTAGAAATTTCATTCAACAATGATACGGACTTGTACAGATGCTTGAACGAGTTCTTTAAATGTTTTCTAAAACATGTCGCTTCTCAAAATTTCTTCAATAATGGCTTTCAGATACTTCATGCAGATTTAAACCTGACTTCAAATTAATGGCTTCGGACACATCAGCTGGGACCAGCGCTTCAAAGAAAGGAAAGTGCTTAACCAAATCAAAGGTTTTAAATATTTTTTCAAGCACTTTTCCTAAAATCATAATGGCTTGTAAGTATTTCAGCTTGCAACCCGATCTTTTAAGAAAGGAAAGTGCTAAACATAAAATCGATTTTCATAAATATCGAGCACTTATCCTAAAACAAATGAAGATAATTCTTCTTCAATATCTTCAAAAGATTTTTAAAATCTTCATCTTAGTACCATTGATTCAAATTTTTCACAAAGATTTTTCAAAATCTCTCACATTTGGTACCAAGATAATAACTCCTAAAACCCTAATTGATTCTAAATTTTCTGTATGAAAAATATGCTTTCGTTAAGGGGGAGTATTTAACCAAAATTGTTCCAAAATTCATGCTAAATCAGTTTCTCTCCAAATGCTTTTAGAAAAACATATCTTTTAATCATTTTGTTTCAAAAACATCATAGATATGCTATTTTTGAGGGGGAACGATTAAAATGTGATCAAAAATGTTATATGATCGTTGTTGAATCTCAAAAGAGCTCGACTCAGACGGAACCAATGAATTGACGAGAAATCAAAATCAGTAATTGTACCATTTCGAGAAACTTGTGATAGACATGCACTTTCATGCATCTAACCTCCTTTTCAAGGAGTGTTTACAACTTCAAGGTAGTTATTAGAGCTAGTTGTCACCTAAAAACTGACAATTGAACTCTTTAACTAAGCAATGTAACCGTGTCTCGTGGGAAATTGTCTATCATGAGCCGATCAATTCAAAAAGTGCAAACTCTACCCTATCTGTGCAGATTTAAATTAAAACAATAAAAGCACATGTGAAGGGGGAGTGTTTCTGAAAATACAAAACTCTCAAGGTGTTAACAAAACATGTTTTATATTCACAAACACTTTGAGATATTTAAAAAAAAGGTTTTATGGAAACAATAGGACAGTCATGGAGTTATAAGGTGTCTAAGGATAGGAATATTCGTCCTATGATCCGCCAGAGCCGGAGGGATATACCCAAGGACAATACTCATAGTTTAGTACTAGCAGTCCTTAGGAATGATTGAAAAAAGGAGTAATGTGAGAAAGGAGAAAGAAGGGGTTGAAGAATTAAAAAGAAAAGTAAAGAAAGGGTGAAAAGAAATAGCCCTCCATAATCAACCTTAGGGCAGAAACCCGGTTCAATTCATCACATCTTTGGTTGTCACTTAGATGACACCGTATTGAAGACAAAGACGACATGGACTGTGGCCAATGACGACCGCACTAAACCTTCTAGCCACTCAATTCCTCTTAAAAGGATTTGTTTCATTCTCACCGAAACCCTGCATAATCTATCGACTTTCTCTTAGAGAGTGTTGATATTGAAGAAGGAGACCTTCTCCCAGTCTCCGCTTTCGGAAAACCAAAATGCACTAATTGAGTCTAGAGCCACGAGATTCATCAAAAGATCTCTTAGGAACACTTGACATTTCATCTCTTGTTGTTCATCAATAAGAACACAAGTGATACATTCTAGAGTCCTACGCAGATCTTAGCAATCTGCCAGAACATTTATGAGAAGATTCACATTTGTGATCTTCAGTGATTGAATGGAAATTCCTCCCAGGATGAACATCAAGCGACCGGCAGCCAGCACCCACAGCGGTCACTAACTCCCCCGTGGATTATGCTTAGTGTGTCTCAAATGGTCTACGATCATTGGGGTGATGCTTGTGTACCTCGGCACTCACCGAATCTGTGAGGTGTACTTCGGACATCAGCGTTATCTCACTTGTGGGACTCCAGTTCAGGAACGGCCTTTGTGAGAATTAGAGACGTGTTTTCACACTATGCTGTTAACACACTCGAAGTTCAAACTTGTTAGTGCTGGATAACTTCTAACCCATGTTTTATGTTTTCTTCTTATGGATGCTTATGGGAGGAAGAGATCATGCAGATTCTCCACATGCTCATACCAACAACACATGATAGTTCTCATCAAAATCAAAAACAACACAAACTTGAAGATGATTCTTCGCCAATGTCAAAGAATCTACAAAGTTTAAAGACTCGAGAACTACATCATTGGTAACCGAAAGTCAAATAGAAGTGTGAGCATGGTGGAGAATGACGTGGAGACACCTAACCAACGAAGTTGACAAACGGCAGAATACCACATTAACTGATCACAAAGCATGAAGGAACAACGAATCAAGACTATTCTATATCTACACGCAAAGTTCAAGCTCAAGGAAAGTAAAGACCTATTCAAGTGGAGCATTGGTATGTGCTAAAACACATACCTTTTCTATATCAAAACTGACCCAAAACAACCAAGAAAGAGCCGTTTATTGCTAATATTTGTGGTTTTCTTGAGTTTTGTGCTTGTGCAGTACGATATGTAAAACATAACGCAAAAGGAGCCAAATCTGCCAAAAACCAGCACGAGCGAGAGAGAAGTGTGCAAGAGCCGATGCTCTTAGGGGATGCCATTTATTGGATTTTGATGTGCAAAAGTTCATTTTACGGAGTTCGGGATCATCATTGGGGATTTTACATATAGACCCTCAAGTTATCCAAATTTACACTTTCACCCCTTTAACTTTTCCATATTTACCCTTATTACCCTCACCTCTCACTTTTCCCAATATCCCAAATTCACCCTTCACTTTCACAAAATGTCATATTGGGTCCTTGGTTTTTGCTAAAAATACAAGATTGGTCGTAGTTGTATTTTATTCAACGCTTTGTTTTAATTCGTTTTTCGCTTTAGTGTAGAATTGCTAGTTTGCCTTAATTCTTAGGTTTTCCCATAGATTTTAGTTCCATATGCTTTCCTTATCCCATAGTTTAGATAACATCATTTTACCCCTTCAAGTATTCAAATCCCGATAATTGAGACGCGGAGTTGGAAATTCCATTCAACCCTCGTCGAACGATCTCTTGCTCAAACCTAACACGCGTTTGAGTTACACCGCATACTACAACTTCTCATCTATTATTGATCGTCCCAACCGTTTAAGTTTCTTACGGTTAGTCATTCACAAGTGGCTAGCTTGTGTGAGTAAGCTTGACGGTGTTCGGGTTCGCTGCAAATCAATTTTGGCGCCGCCGGGAGGGCTTGTAGCGAGTTTTCGTGATTCGCCTCGAATCGCGTGCATTTGAAGATCCTTCCCCGAGTGAAGTTCCCGTCGTTTTTGTGAATATTTGCTTTTTATAAAAATCCAAAAATAATCTTCGATTTCCTCTTGATGTTTAATTCTTATCTCCTTACCCTCTAAATTGTTTAATTCTCCACAATGCTCGATTTCGCACCCTTTGATCCCCATGATCCTCGGACCATGGAGGATTTCTATCGTCCAATCACTCTATCGGTAGAGGAGGACCGATCGTTCGGGAACCAAGTTTAGATTGAAAAATCGTATGGTTCGTCTTCTTCAACAACATTGTCAATTTCATGGATTTAACGGCGACAAGATGCTAATGAGCACTTGAACAAGTTTTTATCTATCACTCAATCCATGAAACAACGTGGCCTTTCTCAAGATGATATCCGATTGAATCTCTTCTCATTCTCTTTAACCCACGGAAATTTGAAACTTGGTTTTATACCCTTGAAAAACATTCAATTCATACTTGGGAAGAGATGTTTCGCAAGTTTCTTTCAAAATACTTACCATATTCGAAAATGATGCGGTGAGGAAAGAAATTCTTAATTTTCAGCAATTACCCAAGGAACCGTGATTTGAAGCTTGGGAAAGATTCAAATCGTTATTGCAGAAATGTCCCGATCATCGAATTTTGCTTCTTGATCAAATCCTAACCTTTTATCATGGTATCACTACGATTGATCGACACAAAATCATGTTGGCGGTAGTGGAAATCTCATGCGGAAGACACCTCAAGAAGCGTATGATTTGATCGAGAACATGACACAACATCATTATCATTGGGATGTCGACGTTCTACGATTCTATCACTATGTTGAGTGATCATTATTCTGAGAAAATTTCCGTTATGAGTGCTCAAATTGACGTCTTAGGCAAGCAAGAAAGCTATATCAGTCAACAAAGACCAAGTTATCCTTCCACCTTTTACTATTCCGACTCTGACGATAGTGATGACGATGAACCGTTTGAAGAAGAGAACGTAAAGATCGATCCGCTCATTAACGAACATTCGGATACCTTGTCAATGGGGGATGAGGAAGTCGAATGCACTCCTCTTAAGAATATTGATGACCTTGTTCCAATCCCAAAGATATCTGAGACACCTTTTGATTCGATTTCAGAAACTTTCAAAATGACCTTCACAAATCCTTTGTTTGACTTCGATTCAGAATATACTCTCAATTTTGACAATCAAATCTTTGACGAGGAAAGTGATGAGTCCGACACGGAGACCATAATGGAAAAGGTGCAAGTTCATAGTTCACAAAGTACCGCACAAATCCCACCTCCGTTTATCTCGATTGATGAAGTTAAAGAAGTAGAGCCGTCTAAAGAAAATCCTCCGGAGCCCGAGCTCAAGGATTAGCTCTTGATTTACTTCTCGGAGTTTGCCGATGAACTCGCTTGCGATCGATCCTCTTCCACCAGGAAGTGAGGACGATGACTTTGATTTTGAAGCCGATTTAAGAGAGATTGAAAGTTTGTTGAATGACGATCCATTAAATGAGCCACCACGAAAGATTAATGATGATTATCTCGAGGAGTTCTCCGGTGAACTTTCTCATTTCATATCTCCTCCGGAGTATGATCGTGTCTATTTTGATCTTGAGGAAGATTTTAATTTTGGAGAAGAGCAGTTCTCTCAGAAGAGTTCCCTTATTGATGACATCAACCCGCCTCTTCCTCCCAAAGATTTTGTTGAAAATCACCCTACGAGTTTAAACGATCAAATTCAAATTAAAGATTATATGAAATTTGCTTTTGAAGATGAAGAATGGATCCTAATTGTTATCAAAATCTTTATTCCATTTCTTCATTATAATGTGATCTATCCTCTTTTTCACTCTTGCGGGAGTGAGGATACCATCTTTGACCCCGTATTAGCTTCCTTTTTAGAACCGTGGGTATCTCATCGGAGTGGAACTTTCTTATGTTTCAATGTTTATCCAAATCTCGAACGAAGTCCGATGGAGATTATCTTTCCACTTGCTTCCCCAAGGACAAATGAATTCGGGGACGAGTCGGGCTAGCGTTACTCGGTGATCAAAAACAAGAGGCGCTTAGGTGGGAGGCACCCCATGCTTATCCATCTATCTTCTTTCTATTTTCTAATAAGTGACGTGAAGGGGTCCGCCTCTTCAATTTCTCGTGTTTGGTTGTTTGTGATGTTGTGTTCAGGATTTTCCCGATATGAAGACTCTCGTGCGCGAAGTTTGTCTTTTTCTCTTCGAAGTTTCATGATCGATGTTGATGGAATCCGATATCCTAATCTTATCGACTAACGTTTATCTTCTAGCATACTTAATAAACGGCTTTTTAGATTTTTAAATGATACCCTTGCTTTAAACATTGAGGACAATGTTTTGTTCTAGTTCGGGTAGGGTAATCTTCGATTTGATTTGACAAGACTTGCTTATTTCTGCGTGTACTCGTAACCCCGCTTTTTCCTTAGAAAATGAAAAATTGTGCAAAAATGAACAAAATTTTAAAATTTTTCAAGCTTTTGTTAAGTCTTTTTGATTGAAAAGTTTGCTAGTCTCTTCGATAAGAAGCTATAAAATCACCGCAATTCTAGCTCACAAGGCCAAGATTTTGCAAGTTTCCCTGAGTGATTTTAAATATGCCTAACTTTATTTCATTAGGCGAAGCATTTGCTAAGTTAATATATGTTTTGACACCTTGTTGACTTTCCGTTGGTGAGGGTAGGAATAGAATTCGACTGACCGGCGTGTTGAGCCTTAGCTTGTTCCTTAACCATAGATAATCTAAAAATTATCACAAGCATCTCGGATCTCATTATTTGGGATTTTAAATTTGGAGAGATCGAGAAATGATAGAGTTACTTATGAGTTTAGATGCTAAGCGTGGAGTAGTTGGTTCTCTTTAGAGCCCATCGAAGGTACTTATGGCTTTTGTTCCCACAAAATTGTCTCACCCCATATCATCCTAAATAATTAGAGATGTCGAGTTTTGGCATAGTTAGTTCTTTATCTTCTTAAGAGAATCTTTGTTTTAAAAATTGAGTACACATCAGGGATCCGTAATAAATAAATAAATAAAGTAATAAGTGATATGTGGAATGTAATAAGTAAAGTTGTGAATTAATGTGAGATCGGACCCTTGGATCTTTAGGCGGGATTGAGTGAGGTCTTAGCCTAGCCAGCCGGGATCCTCATTTCATGAAGCCTATAGTCTTGGAATTACCCGTGAAGCTCCAAGTAGTTCCAGCTCATACACATAAAAAGTCTAAGTCAAAAAAAAAAAAATGTTTGAAAATGAAAATGAAAAGTCAAAAGTATAAGTTAATAAAATTCCTTGATGTGGACCTTATTTACGACAATGGTTCTTGAGGGAAGGCGGATAACTAATTATCGACTTAGCTTTATATCTTTATCGGAATAAAAGTTATCGAAACGAGAATTTGAAGAAATTCATTTCTCACAAAAATAAAAATCTAGAGGAAATAGGAAAATGGGAACAAAAGGTATTTACACAAGTAACTTCCATGGGTAGTGTTAGCATCTAGAATCATATGTAACAATGATTTCGGTTTCACGCTTAGTTTGGGACTTGTGAAAAATCGTGATGTATTCTATCCAGTATGGTCACTTCCACTGTGTTGTGTTTTCTACCTCGCGGATCCTAACGTGTCGTTTGAAAAATGCTGGAGTTATTGATCGACATGAAAGTTCAACAAACCGTCATTCATAACCGGAATGTGCTTAATTGTAATATCTATACATGAGAATTAAAAGGTAGATGGGGCGTTTTTAGAATTAAGGCTTTCTTAATCTCTTTTGAGGAACATTGACTACTTCTTCTCTAATTGGTTTGTCTGAACTGTTTGAAGTTTCTTACGGTTAGTCATTCACAAGTGGCTAGCTTGTGTGAGATAACTTGACGGTTTGGACATATCAATGGTTTAGTAGAAAGAGATTGAAATCCTTGGTTTTAGAAGCGTGAGTAGATTGCATTGCGTGAGGACACGGCAATAGTCTCGTCAGGTATTTTGGTATGTGCTAAAACACATACCTTTTCTATATCAAAACTAACCCAAAACAACCAAGAAAGCCGTTTATTGCTAATATTTGTGGTTTTCTTGAGTTTGTGCTTGTGCAGGTACGGATATGTAAAAACACGCAAAAAGGAGCCAAATCTGCCAAAAACCGAGCACGAGAGAGAGAAGTGTGCAAGAGCCGATGCCGGGGATGCCATTTATTGGATTTTGATGTGCAAAAGTTCATTTTACGGAGTTCGGGATCATCATTGGGGATTTTACATATAGACCCTCAAGTTATCCAAATTTACACTTTCACCCCTTTAACTTTTCCATATTTACCCTTATTACCCTCACCTCTCACTTTTCCCAATATCCCAAATTCACCCTTCACTTTCACAAAATGTCATATTGGGTCCTTGGTTTTTGCTAAAAATACAAGATTGGTCGTAGTTGTATTTTATTCGCGTTTTGTTTTAATTCCGTTTTTGCGTTTTAGTGTAGAATTGCTAGTTTGCCTTAATTCTTAGGTTTTCCCATAGATTTTAGTTCCATATGCTTTCCTTATCCCGTAGTTTAGATAACATCATTTTACCCCCCTTCTGTTATTCAAATCCCGATAATTGAGACGTGAGTTGGAAATTCCATTCAACCCTCGTTCGGAACGATCTCTGTGCTCAAACCTAACACGTTTGAGTTACCCGCATACTACAACTTCTCATCTATTATTGATCAGTGTCCGAACCGTTTTAAGTTTCTTACGGTTAGTCATTCACAAGTGGCTAGCTTATGTGAGTAAGCTTGACGTGTTCTGGGTTCGCTGCAAATCAAGCATCTGTTGAATGACCACCCCTTAGGGGGAGATTGTTAGCCGTAACATTTTTATTAGAAGTGATGGTCATTCAAGTTTAGGAACTTTGTAACGTGTGTTAGATATCTTGCTAGAATAGTCAACGGGCTCGTGGATTGGGCTAAGCTAAATGGCTATAAGTTATGTTAAGCTAGCCTTGTAACACTTGTTATCCAATCCAACCCAATCCAAGCCCATCACAAAGCCCATTAGGGCATATGTACTTGTAGTATAAATACACCTCAAATGTGACATTTGAGGTGTGTGCTTGAGTGTGTTTTGTGTGTGTTTTACTTATGAAATAGTGTTTCATCTTCTACTCTTTGTCTCTCTAAAATACACATATCTTCATTCAAGTCACCACATCTTTGCTTCATCTTTCTAGTTATTATTGTGTGAAATGGATTATTAAAAGGGTCCTAACAAATATGACTACACGGGTCAACATGATACTAATATGACCACACGGGTCAACATGATACATAACTTGCATAGTACTAGAGATATCGCAAGGTATATATACATACACTAAACACGCTTAATCTACTAAACATGTTAACTGAAACTCCGTTACTCACCTGGGCCGTATAATGCAAGATGAATGATTCTGAATATGCCTCGAACACCTATATCATGATAGATGTACACGTATAATGTTAACACATAACAACTAAACATGAATATAACATGATAATGCAAATATAAGTGCAACTAAGCACACGTAAACTAGCTATAATGCATAAACTCATAAACTAGTTATGGCATGTATCTCACCAAACATGCACTACTATGCTCGCGAACTCGAGCTAAGCTAACCAAGTATTATCACTTGGTTCTATAATTTCATAACATGAATTAAAATCATATAGGCTGAGAACATAAGCTATCATAGCATATAATCACCCGGGACTTGCAAAAACATCATATCATGTCATAATCATCAAAACACTTAAGAAAGTGTTTGCTGATTTTCTGCAGCATCCTATAAATGCATCTTTTTGACTCACTTAACTACTGATACCGATCATGAGGCTATTTTTCCATGAAATTATAATATTTTCCCTTTCCGAAAAGGTATGGAACGCTCCAAACGGAGCTACGGTCTATCCGGTATGAATTTTTAAAGTTCGGTTTGCTGCACATTTCAGGATCAGCCCTTGCTGTACCAAATTACGTTTTAGACCAACTTAACTACTAAATGAGCAAAAAATTTATAAATAACAGCTGAAGTAGACACCTTAGGCTTTCCAGAAAGTCCAGCCATGATTCAATCCGAGCTTCTATCAATTTTATATGATTTTTCAAACATGACTAATCATTGCTGAAAATTTCAGCAACTTGTTTAACATCATAGATCATATAAAGGGGTGTTTGGTTCAACTCAATAATCAACATAAACACCTCCTAAACATCATAAATTGATCATTAACATAATCCCATCATAAACCCTAATAATCATATACATAATCATAATCATAAACTATAAATCTTGAATTCATCACATAATCATGTATAACACTTGTTAATCATAACCACATAACTTGTATTCTTGTTTACACATATAATTAATCACTTACTTGATATTGGAGAAGAACACAATAACCTATTAAGCTCTTGATTCATAATAACCATTCAAGCCTTGATATCTTTGCTTGATTCTTGATAGTTCTTTGATAGAGATCATTATATCTATGGAATTCTTCAAAGTGAAGAAATATGTTCTCTTGGTTTTTTTCTTTTCTGTGAATCGTAAATGAGAGAGAGAGGGAGGATAATTATCTTCCCAAACCAACTTTTAATAAGTATAAAATATATCTGGATCTTTTCAATAGTTTGGCAATTTGTCACATTTAGCCCTCGTAATAAAATCGTGTTCCAAACTGAATCCGAACTATACATCTCATATTAGTTTCCAAGTCCCAACTACTTATATTATTAATTCCGCCAATAGTGGGACTTTTCTATTTGTTCCTATAATTTACTTGGCATGACCAATAGGATTTTAGATAAATCCGCTAATATTTTCTATAAAAATCGGGACGTTACAACTCTCCCCCGCTTGGACTGTTCGTGTCCTCATGAACTATTGTTGTCGTAACTAAAGCTATCCTCTAAAGTACTCAGGATTACATATAAGTACTCTCCCACTTAGGTTTATATCATAGTTGTATTCTAACTTAAAAATGATAATCCGCTAATAAGGATCACACTAGCATTCATTTCCTCTATTTTTGTATCAATTTATCAACAGGTTTAATAGATGGTACCTGTTATCTATGTTGAAATCCTATCTCAACTCTGAGATTTCATGATTATCCTCTGAAAATAACTCGATAGATTCATAATCATCTGTATTCTTGATGTTCTTCTCGACTATTTTTTGAAAATATCTCAAAATTTCAAAAACTGGCGTTAAAAGAAATGATTTATTTACCTGAATTCGCATAATATTCACTAAAATGTCATATCCTGAAACTCTATTTCATAACTCTGATGAGGAATATCTCTTATTGAATGATCCGTATCCGTGCTGACACGTTTTCATTTCAATTCTTTTGCCCCTTTTTCCTGTAAACTGCTCAAATCCAGAAATGCTGAAACCCATATTTCATATCTATTCTGTCATATTCGGTAGCATTTCTAAATCATAATATTTTTTTGAGTGTTGAATCTATTCTGAACATGTTGGTGTATGTAAATTATGCCCTTTATAATGACTATGTCTGAAAATGCTACTATACATGATATAATGAAATATTCATGATGCATTTAACACATAATAGTTTAGCAAGCTCCCCAAGGTATCTCATGATCTCGATAAGTTCATGCCATATCATGTGAATATTATTACGTTGATCAGGCGTCATAATAGTCACACCATATAATCATGAACTCATCGCTATGATAATCTATCCCAAGTCACTTAACTAAAACGTATCATCTACTACACATAAGCTGATGTAAATGCTAACTATATAGTGCTATACTGATAATGCATACTAATTTTATATGCTTACTATATCGTATCTGATTCATGATCTGCAACTTACGATATCTGGAAATGCATTATGCACTACACGACTAAATCTGTAAATTCATATAATCTTATATATACTGCTAATCACATAGACTGGTATGCATCGCTAGACATGTACAAATTATCTCTGACAATATGAACAACATATTGAATAACATGCCTGAATAACTGATAAACGTGTAAACGTGCGATGCAATGTAACTCTAAATGCAATTACCGAGCAAAGGTTCAAGTCTAAGCATCCCCTAATAATGGTGGATACTTAAATCTCTCAAACCATCGCTCTGATACCAACTTAAAACGCCCAATTTTTTTTTATTTATTTATTTTTTTTAATATAAAAATCCGTAAACTGTACACATTGATAAAACTAGCGGAAGCGCATTTTCTACATCATGCGGTCTTATTCAAGACGTCCCGTTAAAATACTAAACTTTACAAAAATACATAACGATGACTCTTTAAACTTGGTAAAGAAGCTTGTTCTTGATTTAGGGGCATTCCAAACTGATAAAAAATGATGGAAATGAGAAGCTCGTTACCTAACCCGCGAGCTACACCATTTTAACCCATTACGCCCCATTTAGCATGTACATGGTCTCATCTTGCATACCTACAAAAATATAAACTGAGAACGGTAAGTCTATAAGACTTAGTGAGATAACATAAATGTATTAAACCATAAACTGAACATAAGCATGATGCTGAATAAGTATATATAGTACTATTCTGACTACATGAATCATAATATTAACTAACTGCATAAGCACGACACTGACTGATTAAAAACATGATACACCATGTTCTTGACGAGTACATAAGCATCTGAGTGCATAGTTGCATAACTAAGCACATACTTAGTGCATAACGTGAGGACATAAGCACATAGTAGTGCGTAAGCACATCTTGACTGGCGCATAAGCACATCTTGATGAGTGCATAAGCACATCTTGAGTACTTTTAGTACTATATCTTGGTGAGTGCATAAGCACATCTTGACTAAGCACTTATAGTACTATACTGACTGGATACATAACTGACGAGCCATATAAGCATGTTAATTATCCATATAGGATGTCTAAGTTCCGATTTTGGAACATTCATTATTCTAAGGCTCGATTCTCCACTAAGGAGGTCTAAGTTCCAACTTTGTATGGAACACATGTGTGATCACATAACTGACTACATACTAATAGTACTGAATACATTGAGTAATGCATAAAGTACCATTCTGACTAATTAAGTGCATAAAGCACTTGGCGTGCCTTAAAAACTGCATAAGCATATACCTAATAGAATTTGACATGCATATATATAAACGCATCGCATGCCAGAAGTGCATAAAGCATTTTGCACATATTACTAAACACATATAACATTCATATATAATTTAAAGTTAAGCTAAATACTTACGCTTGACGATAACATGATACTAAGCTGGGCTGGAACTCAGACTAAGCTAAATATAGAAACTGAGCAATAATATGATTACGAGGTCAAACTAAGACATGGTACTAAAATTGAATTAATTAATAAAATACTATAACATAAACCAAGGCTGAGCTATAACTTGATACTATAGTTGAACTATAATATAAAGTTGAACTACTATAAACATAATGAGACGCTATGGCATATAACTAAGTTTTCGCTATAAATAATACTGAGGTTGAGCCACGAAATACTACTGAGTAAGACCAATCGGGTCTACTTAATACTGAATATGGCCAAATAGGTCAACATGATAATGAATATGACCAAACGAATGAACATGACAGTTAATAGGACCAAACGGGTCAAATTGATGCTTAATACGACCAAACGGGTCAACTTGATTCTTAATATGATCAAACGGGGTCATCTTGATACTTAATATGACCAACGGGTCAACTTGATACTTAATATGACCAAACATGTCAACATGATACTTAATATGACCCAACGGGTCAACTTGACACTTTATATGACCAATAATGTCAACATGATACTTAATATGACCCAACGGGTCAACTTGACACTTTATATGACCAAAGAGGTCAACATGATACTTAAAATGATCCAACTATGACCAAAGAGGTCAACATGATACTTAATATGACCCAACGGGTCAACTTAATACTTAATATGACCCAACGGGTCAACATGATACTTATATGACCACACGGGTCAACATGATACTAATATGACTAAACATGTCAACATACTACTTAATATGACCCAACGGGTCAACATGTTACTAATATGACCACACGGGTCAACATGATACTAATATGACTAAACATGTCAACATACTACTTAATATGACCCAACGGGTCAATATGATACTAATATGACTAAACATGTCAACATACTACTTAAAATGACCCAATGGGTCAACATGATACTAATATGACTAAACATGTCAACATACTACTTAATATGACCCAACAAGTCAACATGATACTAATATGACCACACGGGGCAACATGATACTAATATGACCACACGGGTCAACATGATACATAACTTGCATAGTACTAGAGATATAGCAAGGTATATATATATATATATACTAAACACGCTTAATCTACTAAACATGTTAACTGAAAATCCGTTACTCACCTGGGCCGTATAATGCAAGATGAACGATTCTGAATATGCCTCGAACACCTATATCATGATAGACATGTATAATATTAACACATAACAACTAGACATGAATATAACATGATAATGCAAATATAAGTGCAACTAAGCACATATAAACTTGCTATAATGCATACTCATAAACTAGTTATGGCATATATCTCGCCAAACATGCACTACTATGCTCGCGAACTCGAGCTAAGCTAACCAAGTATTATCACTTGGTTCTATACTTTCATAACATGAATTAAATCATATAGGCTGAGAACATAAGCTATCATAGCATATAATCACCCGGGACTTACAAAAACATCATATCATGTCATAATCATCAAAACACTTAAGAAAGTGTTTGCTGATTTTCTAGAGCAGCCTATAAATGCATCTTTTTGACTCACTTAACTACTGATACAGGTCATGAGGCTATTTTTCCATGAAAGTATAATATTTTCTCTTTCCGAAAAGGTATGGAGCGCTCCAACGGACTACGGTCTATCGATATGAATTTTTAAAGTTCGGTTTGCTGCACATTTCAGGATCAGCCCTTGCTGTACCAAATTACGTTTTAGACCAACTTAACTACTAAATGAGCAAAAACTTTATAAATAACAGCTGAAGTAGATACCTTAGGCTTTCCAAAAATTCTAGCTATGATTCAATCGGAGCTTCTATCAATTTTATATGATTTTTCAAACATGACTAATCATTGCTGAAAGTTTCAGCAACTTGTTTAACATCATAGATCATATAAAGGGGTGTTTGGTTCAACTCTGTTAGGAATTGGAAATTCCATGTTAAAGTTTCGGTCACCCCAAATATTATCTAGCATAGTTTAGCTCGTAGACTTGTCGTTAGTTACTTTATTTAGTAGCTTATTAGTTAGTTTGTAGCGTAGTTTAGTTTAGTATAACACCATGGAGGAAGGACGGGTCTTTACCCACTGTATGCCTGATCCACAGTCCGATATGAGGACGTATTGTTTGTAAGTATAAATACCCCTTCCATCCATGGAAAGGGGTGTGGCTTGGCAACAATCTAACCTTTTACATTTTATTGAACCAACTCTCTACCAAGAACACCATCTCTCTACTTTCTCTCTCTAAAATGGCTATCATGTATTTTGATCATCCAAGACCACCCGAATCATCAAACACAATAATATATCGATCCTACAAATGGTACCAGAGCCAAGGTTGTTGTGTCTTGATGATTTTTTTTGTGGTTTCGAAACTGGTTTCATCATGTTTTGATGTTCTTGTGGTTTTGATACTTATTTGCTTACTTGAAACTGGTTTTGATACGTTGTTGTGGTCGGAATACGTTTTTGTGGTCTATGGTCTTAACTGGTTAAAACTTGTGTCCAAGTCTGTATATTGTCCAAGTTCTGATTGTGTAAACTTTGTCCAAAATTTGAATATCTGGTCATATCTGTTTTGTCAACATGGGTCAAAAGGTCTTTAAATGTCACATCTTTCTGGGGTAAATGATGCAACTGTGACATTTTTTGGGTAAAAGGTCTTCAAACTATAGTCAAACTGGCAAAAAGATGCAACTTTATGTCTTATTTTCTGGGTAAGTAAGAAGCTGAACGGAAATATTTGTCAGAAAACTCATCGGAAAACATCCATATTCTTGCTAGCGACTTATCTAAAGTGTCTAGATGCTATGTACCAAAATTAGCGACTTGTTCCTTATTTGACTATTGAGTCAAATAAAGTCAATAGCGACTTATTTTTTATGGTTTGAACTTTTGTCAAGAAAAATGAAGTAGCGAGTTTGGTGTCAAAATATGCTAGCGACTAGTCTTTACTAGTTTGCGACTTGTGCTTGAAAATCTTTGGTTAGCGAATTGACTCATGACCCTAGCGACTTGTCACTTAGGGTATCGACTAGTTTTGAAAAAAAAAACCAGGTAGCGACTTGCTTTGATTAATAGTTAGCGACTTGGACAGAAATGAAGAGATGAAGAAAGAATGACCTTGACCTCAACAACCATTTACCAAATACCAAAATTGATACTTAAACCATCAGTGGTCCATGATTTTTTTAATAACATGAAGACTCAATGCAATATCATCACATTCGACTCAAATAATCCAACTTCAAAAAATCCCAAACCTATCTCATCCTCCATCACCAACATCTATACTAGACTCATGACTCAAAATTTAAACGGAATTAAACAAAAACGATCTCAGCTTAACCTTTTTTCGTGTAATATGTATGCTTATCAGATCCTTTGAAGGACCATAAAGACGAAAAAATTACATCATTGATCCTATTGAAGCTTTACTTCTAATTAATATCCGAAACTGAGTTCGAAAATGATTTATAACAAGTATGTTAAAATCATTTTCGTGTTTCGTTATACAACACAAGACCAAAACATAAACGAAAATAACAATATTACCAATTACACATGGACCTACCCGAGACCACTTTCAAATGATCTTGAAGCCTTCGGATTAAGTGCTACTTAAGACGTTTCAAACCTTAACCATCCCTGTGGCTAAGTCGAACCTCGTCCCTATACCATCCCTGTGGCAACAAAGGTGTGTATGTGTACGAGAGGTTGTGTGTGAGGCGGACATATTGTTCTTGTGAGATTTGTTAGGGTTTGTGGAGGAATATTTAGAGATGAGTTGCGGCATATTCTTGTGAGATCCGTTTGGTGTGACTTGAATGATAATTGATTATATTGTGACTTGTGTTTCGATATTTTAGGGTGTGAAGTGTGATTTGGAATAATATCTTTGAAGCAGTTGGTTTTTGTGACTGAGAGATGATAGGTGATAAAAAGAGGCGTATAGTTTGTGATTAGGTTTTGATAAAGTGAGTGATTTTAGGGTTTGGTGTGAGAAGTATGCTTTATATACTCCCCTAATTATTAGGGTTTGTGTGTGATTATCTGGATCGGGTATAAATTGAACATGGGCCTAAGTGGATGAATATTGAAAGGGGCTATTGATGAATTGGGCTTGGTTTTGGCTATGTGAATTGGACTGCTTCTGGGCCTTGGTGTTTATATGACATATGATCATTACACACGAAGTTTGCTAATTATCCACTATTGAATGAAACCATTTTTTTTATTATACGACGGGATGTTATACCATATGAAACTTTAAGATAATTCTCTGATAATCAATTAACGTCATATCTATTGGTATATCTGAGTGCTTGCATGCTAATGTGATAGGCTTTATGCGTTTTGATGGATTTAATGACTTTAATGGACGTAAGTGGATAGGATGTGAGTTTTAAGATGAGTCCATCGTCTACATTTGGTGAATGGATGATCATGGGCTGAGATATTGCATTTTACTCATGAGCTTAATGAAGTTGGTGATTTGTGGACTTGGACTTGAGCGTTAGGTCAAGATGATGGGCTTCTCACAATTGGATCGGGTGTTAATATCTTGTTCATTGGATACGAGTTGTTAGATGATGAGATTAAATTGTTTATATGATTTGGGTTATGAGAATTGATGGGCTATGCGGTTTGACACTTTGGTCTATACATTTTCACGAAAATTATTATGTCACGGCTTGAAGGGTGTATTGGAAATTGTTGACTACGAGGTTGTTTGTACGGTATCTCTTATTTGGCTTTGAAGTGAAGTTTTCCGGGCACGTTTACTTATTTCATCTTCTTTCTTTCTACCCTTCCGCGAAGATGACTTGTTTGGGCGTTTATTTAGTGTGATAAAGACTTGGCTATTTAGTTACGGTTGTGATTCTTTCTCGCTTAATCCACAAAGTAACTATCACTTCGGTGTCTTACGCAGTGAGGATAAGTCAAGAGGTTTTGTACATTGGGTACACCGTTTCTTTCTCACGAGGATTAGTACAAGTTTAAGTAACAAATCTGGGGAATTCTACTTCATGATCAAGTTTGGTATATCGGGTTTACTTCTCCATGTGGTCACTATAATAGCTGACAGAATGTGTGAATGATGTGTTTACCAAAGTGTTGATTGGATGTTTGATGATGTTGGATATTGAACCGTTGATGAACCGCTGCATGTTCCCCTAAAACAGATATTCACCGAAATCAAATTTGTCATAACACCTTCAAGCTGAAATTGTTTACGGTTTTGTCTTGATTTTGTAAAATCCCACGAAAGAACCTATTTCTCGGTTTAAATCATAGACTTGTAAAATCCCGTAACAATGGAAACATTCTGGTAATTGTAAAGTGCATTTCCGGATCTATCTTACGGTTTATTCTTGGTTTTGTAAAATCACGTGAAAGAAAATATTTTTCGGTCTAAACCATAGAGTTGTAAAATCCCGTATTGATAGAACCATCATGGAGAAAAGGAAAGTGTATTTCGGGATCTTTTCTGATGATGGTGCTACGGTTTCTGCTTCGAAGAAGGTATAAAAGGGTGTACTTCATGTATTGGATGTGTGTTTGGATATCCGTCATGGCAGTATGGTTATTACATGGTTTTACGGGGTTATGTGCTCTTAACCATGGTCAGGATGAAACCATTATCAGAGTTCACTTAAAACGTCAAAGGAGGCTAGAGCTGAGTTTTTAATCAGAAGATGTGACAACGGAGTTAATTCAGTATTATTTATTTGAGGTTGAAGTGAAATATCACGGGCGAGTGTACTTAATATCTGAAGGTATCGGGGATGGATGGATGAAGATTCTTCAAGATCCATGTTCGAGCTTATTATCAAAAACGAAGACTTGGAAATCTAGTTATTTTTGGGAGTCTTTTTTCTTTTACCACGAAGGGAAATTGGGCTCGTATCACCACAAAATAACTATCACTTTAAGGAGTTACGTTGTAATGCTCAGTGTCACATTCAATTGTAGATTTTCAAGAGGTGATGTACGTCTAATACTTGATGGTTGGTTGGATGAAGAGTATAGAGTACATAGAGAGTACTTAGAGATGCTAATGGAAATCGGCACCGCTCTTTGTTACATATGTGCAAGTATAAGTCACGAGTTCGGGTTAGTTAACTTCAGGGTCAAATTCATTATATCGGGTTTTCTCCATCAGCTGTCACCACAAAAAGCCTAATGAATGATAATGGGGTTGATTACATGTTTTGCCAAGAGATTGAAAAGAGAGAGATTATGACGTTTGAACACAACAGTTCAAGCCTCATTCCTCAAAGAAAAGAAAAGTGTACGCTTCAGTGCGCTTTATCTTCTGAAGAAGAGAAATCTTCTTATTATGACCATTCTCGTCAACATGCTTCATGCTTTTTCCATGTGCTTCAGTCATCAAGTGAACCGGACTACTGTTGATTGTTTTCTTATTCCACTTGCTCAACTATAATGACGATGGCAACATCATGTGCTTATTTTGCGGGGGAGAAGTGTGAATAGAATACATTTGGATGATTTCACTTATTCAATCAAGAATTGCAACTCCGTATGCAATTCTTGAGGGGGAGAAGAAGTGTGAATTTACTGCATGGTTGATTGATTTCTGAGAATAAATGGTCAAACGGCTCCAAACTCATGTAAGAACCGAGCTTCTTCTTATCGAGTCATCTTCACATGTAGTTTCTTCTAAGAGCCGTTGGTTGACATCTTCACATGGGCTGATATGATTAAATGACAAAGTGCTTCTAGTTGCCGGGCTGATTTCTTTGATGAACATCTTTCTGTTCTTGTTTGATTGGGAGGGATTTTAGTTAAGGAGATTTGCTACATATAGGGTAATTGGAACGTATTTGGTGAGATGAAGATGTTAACTTTCTATTCCCCAACTGGACAATCTTGAAGAAGGTCGAGTCTACAGTCGGTTCTACATTTTCTGCTACATGTTAGAAGACTAAAGACGAGTTGCATTTAACGATCTAAAGACTTCTTCATATTCCGGGCATTTATTGAAAGATTGTCAGTTTAGGGGAGAGAACTAATTGGGGGAGGGTGAAATGTCGAATTTAATCCCCAATTAGACTTGCTCACATTCTTCAGCAAGTTGATTCTCACAAAGACTTCAAGCGATCTTCTC
The DNA here is from genome assembly GCA_910596185.1 of Chrysanthemum makinoi. Lineage (NCBI taxonomy): Eukaryota > Viridiplantae > Streptophyta > Magnoliopsida > Asterales > Asteraceae > Chrysanthemum > Chrysanthemum makinoi. The sequence goes on from OU343225.1 coordinate 295,968,822, forward strand.
ACATGATTTCTAGTATTTGGGCTTATAATGTTTTTTGATTCGGTGTCAAAATCAGCAAGGGGGAAGGAAACAAGCACCTAAACGCGAGTAAACTTGATGAACTTAACACTTCTAAGTAATTGAAGATATCTCGGGAAGACAAATGTTATTACCGCAGAGAAACTCAAGGTTTGACTCATGGTGAGTAAACTTGATGAACTTAATTCTTCTAAGTGATTGAAGATATCCCGGGAAGACATATGTCATTACCGCAGAGAAACTCAAGGTTTGACTCATGGCGTTTAGTGTTCTTATTCCAACTGTGTGGGGAAAGAGATTTTAGAGAAAATTTCTGAAGATAAAAGAGGTACTCAAGTACGACATATTCAGGGGAGATAAATGTGTAACATGAGGGAGGTGTTATCAGTTATTCTCTCGTTGGGAATGTGTGTACTTCGGATTCTTGAGCTTCATACACATTCATCAGGGATGAAAGATGTGAACATGGGGAGGTGTTCTTCATTACCCTCATGATGTGTATTCGGGAGAGTTCTTGGATATTGGTGTACTTCGTATTCTTGAGCTTCATACACATTCATCAGGGACGAAAGATGTGAACATAGAGGAGGTGTTCTTCATTACCCTCATGATGTATATTCGGGAGAGTTCTTGAGCATTATACAAAGAGACTGACTGCATCAATTCAACTACTCGGGGGAAGTGTTCTCTTGACACCTTTCGGAATGGATTGCTTTAGACTTCAGTGGAAAAGGAATTTGAGAAGAGGTATTCAAATGTGGGATGATACGTTGCTGTTCTTCTACTTGATGATAAAACCCCGAATGAAGATCCTCGATTATCGTTCTTAAAAGGAGCAGCGGGATTTATGATAATGGTGTGCTTATCGGTGCACCTGGCTAAGGCAAGCTTGAAATAGAGCTTCGAATCTGCTCATCACAAGGATTTTCGGTTTGGGGGGAAGCTGCCAATGTCTCTCTTTCTCATAGGCTCATTTTCTTTCTTCTATTTTGGAGCCTCGGAAGCTTTGGTGGTGAATGTTTAAGAGATGATGACTTCTATCTTCTACAACGGGGCTGTTCGATATCCTTATCTTGGTACTCGTATCATCATCTTCTTTTACTATATCATCTACTCTATCTTTGTATATATTTTTTCAGAAAAACAAAATACAAAAATATAAAACCAGCAAAAGAAAATAGAAAATTATAAAACCTTCAAAAACCCATAAAAATCAGAAAATTTTAAAAATACCAAAAATATGTTTTTCTATGACATGTCTTTTGGTATCGATAACATCTGCGGTCTTAGAAATGTCATTCAATAATGGCACGGGACCATAGATGAAGTTCGAGCAGGAGGTGTAAATATTCTTTTTCAAAACATGTCTCAAAATATGGCTTACAGTTACTTCAGACTGTAACCCGAGCTTCAAATGATGGCTTACAGTTACTTCAGACTGTAACCCGTGCTTAAACAATGGCTTGCTATTATTTCAGATAGCAACCCGCTCTTTTAAAGGAAGGAAAGTGCTACGCTAAACCAATTTTCAAATATTTCGTGCACTTATCCTAAATCAAAAATGAGGAAAGTATGTCGAAGGACTGCTGTTCCTACACAAATGTTTTTCCGTCTTAAATTCTTCAGAAAAATATTTGGTGTTTTCAAAAAATTGGTGGTAAATGAGTTGCTTAAAAATCAATCAGATTCAGAGTTTTGATAAAATTTGCAAACTCAATCAATGACTTCAGTGCTTTTAAACTTTTCATAAAATGAGTCATTGATTGAGGGGAAGAATGTTTTCAAATCTATATCATCTAACGGGCTTTCTTAATTATCCTAAATGCTTAAACTGAAAAATGATGTTAACCTATGTTGAAGGACTAGGTGCCTAGGATATGATTGTTAGGATTAGATGATTAGAGTTTTATGAACACATAATTCCCATGCCTTTACATGATCTGATTGAGATGTTGCATTGACTTTTATTAGTCGATTGCTGTTTGGGTGATGTCGACCACCGTATATCTGTATGTGTGTTCACTAACGTATGCAGGTATATTGGTATATAAGAATGTTCCCAATCCGGATCCCCAAATGAAGATGATTGGATGCCGAAAGGAAAGGGTAACTATATCTTGGGTTGACAAAAGAAGAAACGGAGCTTAATTTGGACTTCTATGGAGTGTTGGAATGGAAAAATGCAATGTAAGAGGTCTCACTGCATCAGCAGATGGTTTTCTTCCAAGTGATTGAAGAAACAGAGCTTAATTTGACCTCATTTGGCATTAAAATGCAACGTAAGAAGTCTCACTGCATCTGCAGACGGTTTTCTTCAAAGCACTACAACAACATCAACAAAAGCAGCTTATGATTCTCTCCACCTAACGTATCTTGTGCAGGAAATGTAGTGAATGATACCATTTTAAAACAATTTTTGAAAATATTGTTTTGAAAATAAATTGGTCTTAATTTTGAAAATCACTGGACTTCTTTTTATGAAAACCTATGTCACTCAATTATCGACTTCAGTCATCGATTGAGGGGGAGAGTGATTTAAAATATAATTATTTTCAAACAATATTTCTTCATAAAAGTCCGTTTGTACGTATTAATGTGGTGATCTAAAGATTTAATGTTATGTCACGGTATGATTTTTTCTTTAGAATCAAGATCTTTCAAAATGAAATTTTTTCTGTTCTTGTTTGATTGTGAAATTTTTTTATTTTACTTAAAGATCTCTTAAAACAATCATACCTGACACTAACAATCTTTAATGTCTTATATTGATCCTTATCCATCATTTTTTAAAATTAAATCTTGCCACGTCTTTCCCCAAAATTTTCTAAATGATTTAAATCTTTTGGGATCACAAATCTCAAATGGTTTGAAATTTTTGATCGGGGGAGAGATCGTGATTTAAATCTCAAATCTGTTTTAATGGAATCACTTTTAGTCCTTTATAGGCACTCCTGCCTCCATGTGCCAAACGATTTCAAATACACAATGCACATGTTGAGGAGGAGGATTTATACAAAAGCAAGATGAGTATTTAAACCAGGCGCATTTTCTCCCATGTTTTCTAAACCTCATTAAATCACTTGGGATCCAAAATCTCAAAGGGTTTGATATTTTTGATCGGGGGAGAATTTGTGATTTAATATGAAATTTGAAAAATGGTGATCATTTGATTCAATGTGCTGGCTCTCTCTAATATGTGCTAAACTCTTTCATTGATGCACATATTGAGGGGGAGCAAATGGTTTCTTAATGGCTTTTATATTCGTGGATGTACTTAAAAGAACTCTTTCCTCTATGTGATAAAATGAATATCCTATGCACATATTGAGGGGGAGAATTTGAAGAAAATATTTCAAAGTCCTCTTGCCTCCATGTGCTAAACAATTTCTAAATCATATGCACATGTTGAGGGGGAGGTTTTCTAAATGATCAAAACAATTAAGGTACAAAATATGATCTCGTATCACAAGTAACTTGATTGATTTTTCAAATGATTTTTCAATTGGTTTCGAGAAGAAATGAATTGTACAAAAAGACCGACCATTTTACTTTATGTATGGAGTTATAAGGATGGTGAGGTTAGGTATTAGTTCCCATGATCCGCCAGAACTGGAGGGATCTACCCAGGGACAATCCACTAGATAGTGTAGAGTCCTTAGGTATATTGGAAAAAAAGGGAGAAAAGTGAGATATGGGAAGAGTGCGGACTGAGATAGAGCTAGTACTGGAATAAACCCAACAAGGTTCTAGTTATGAAGTTTCGGTAAGCACTGAAGGGGTTGAAGAATGAAAAAGAAATGAATGTGAAAAGGGTGAAAAGAAATAGCCCTCCAATAATTCAACCTTAGGGCAATAACCGGGTTCAATACATATGCTACTGGTGTTTACTAAGGTAACACTGGTATTGAAGAATAGACGTCATGGACCCAAAGTGGACGCACTGCACTAAACTTCCCAAGCTACTCAAGTTCCTCTTAAAAGGGCTTGTTTCATTCTCACGGGGAACCGACATTATCTATCGACTTTCTCTTAGAGATTGTTGATATTGAAGTAGGAGACCCTCTCCCTAGTCTCCGGCATAGGAAACCAAATGTGCAATATTAAGTCTAGAGCCAAGAGATCATCCACAATATCTCATTAGGACACTATTCATGAAGACTTGCTGTTTCACACAATGTGGAAAGCAAGAATATATTAAGAGTCCTACGCATTATCCTTGTGGTATTGCCAGAACATCTGAGTGATATGTAAAAGTATTCACGATGAAGATGGAAATCCTTCTAGAGCCAACATCAAACAAGCTCTTGGTGGGTGACATGTGAGATCTTTTCTAAAGATCAAACTTGTGACAACTGGATAAAAACAATGGGGCGATTCACTCTTGAATCAACCTTGGTCCAGGATTGGAATTGACGAATACTTTTGGAAAAACCGTTCGATGTGCAAATCTTCTTTTCTCTAGCGCATCGAATGTGTACTTATGTTTTCAAACACAAAAAGTATCTCTGATTGAAAAAATGCTTTTGGAAAAACCGTTCGATGTGTAAATCTCTTCTTTTCTCTAGCACATCGAATGTGTACTCATTTTCTAATACAAAAGGTATTATGATTGAAAATTGATCTTTCTCATAAAACCTTCGTCGTATTGCAAAACTCTTTCTTCTAAGCAATACGCGATTGTTTTTCGAATCAATTTTTCATCAATCAGTGAATCTCAATTCGCTGGTTCACTCACTCCGTGTTGTCTTCTTTGAGACGTTCCGGTCTGAGAAAAGCTAGAGCGACTCGAAACCTGTCAAGGAGATTCTTAGGAATCCTACGATCACAGTACTTGTATCTTGATCAACGGGAACCGTGGGCGTGTACCTCAATTCAACGAAAGTGATCAAAGACACTTTCGTGTGTTTTATTGCTAACTGTTGTTTGCAGGTACATTTGGACGGTTGCAGCAGATCATAATTGAGGAGTCAATCCAAAGCCGCATGCTCACAGCATCCACACTTAATTGAAGAAATCATGACTTGTGCATATCTACATAACACGGTTCGATATTTCTATACTATGCTTCGCTACTGCCGCAAATATCATGAACCAAAAGCTTCCGCTACTCTGATGGAAAGATGTCATGATTCAAAAGTGTGAGCATGTCGATCCAAAAGTCACAACTTCACATGATGGCAACACAATAAAGGGTGATCCAGAGATTTATTGTGGCTGATGATCTCAATGAAAGCTCAAAGATCATCAAAGATGTGGATCAGTTAAAGGCCTCCACTTAAAGTACAAATCAATGCGGACTTTGAAGAATCACTACAAAAGCACAAAGATTGCGGAATTGAAGAATTGAAGTCTACGAGCTCAAGAACAAAGACAAAGAAAGAATGCTAGGATTCAAAATGTAAATCATGGGGTGACCTCCCTTAGGGGGAGATTGTTAGGAATTGGAAATTCCATGTTAAAGTGTCGGTCACCCCAAATATTATCTAGCATAGTTTAGCTCGTAGACTTGTCGTTAGTTACTTTATTTAGTAGCTTATTAGTTAGTTTGTAGCGTAGTTTAGTTTAGTATAACACCGTGAAGGAAGGACGGGTATTTACCCAGTGTATGCACGATCCAGTCCGATAGAGGGACGTATTGTTTGTAAGTATAAATACCCCTTCCATCCATGGAAAGGGTGTGGCTTGGCAATCTAACCTTTGACATTTTATTGAACCAACTCTCTACCAAGAATACCATCTCTCTACTTTCTCTCTCTAAAATGGCTATCATGTATTTTGATCATCCAAGACCACCCGAATCATCAAACACAATAATATATCGATCCTACAAACTCAATAATCAACATAAACACCTCTTAAACATCATAAATTGATCATTAATATAATCCCATCATAAACCCTAATAATCATATACATAATCATAAACTATAAATCTTGAATTCATCACATAATCATGTATAACACTTGCTAATCATAACCACATAACTTGTATTCTTATTTACACAAATAATTAATTAGTTACTTGATATTGGAGAAGAACACAATAACCTCTTAAGCTCTTGATTCATAATAACCATTCAAGCCTTGATATCTTTGCTTGATTCTTGATAGGGCTTTGATAGAGATCATGATATCTATGGAATTCTTCAAAGTGAAGAAATATGTTCTCCTGGTTATTTTCTTTTCTGTGAATCGTAAATGAGAGAGAGAGGGAGGATAATTATCTTCCCAAACCGACTTTTAATAAGTATAAAATATATCTGGATTTTTTCAATAGTTTGGCAATTTGTCACATTTAGCCCTCGTAGTAAAATCGTGTTGCAAACTGAATCCGAACTATACATCTCATATTAGTTTCCAAGTCCCGACTACTTATATTATTAATTCCGCCAATAGTGGGAATTTTCTATTTGTTCTTCTAATTTACTTGGCATGACCAATAGGATTTTAGATAAATCCGCTAATATTTTCTATAAAAATCAAGACGTTACACCATGACCCAAAACCCATGGGCAAAAGGGAGCGTCCCCTGGATCCCCAGTATTACACTGGATGGATCCCTCAAGTGAGGGATCCGTGGAACAGTAGCTGTTTTTCTTCTATAAATAGTGAGCCATTTCTTCCTTTTGGGTTGCCACTCCCACAAATACTTTCCCCAAGTATTGTAACCTTCTAACCACAGATCCTAAAGATCTTTCTATGTAGTTTGTCTTTTGTTTTTGTGTGATTCTCTAGGTTCCTCTTAAAGGCGAGATCACCACCTCTTTAAGTCGAGCAAGCTCAAGTCCATGAGTTGCCATGCTTCATCATCATCAAGACTACTGAGGTTCTCTTGTTGATACTTCTTTCTTCCTCCATAGAAGTATTGTGTCCAAGGCATTAGTGAAGGATGCCGAAAGAGTCAAGACGAAAGCATTAGTGAATGGTGCTTAACGTCCGTGTCAAAAGCATTAGTGAAGAATGCTAAAGAAGCCAAGACGAAGGCATTAGTGAAAGGTGCCAAGCGTTCGTGTCAAGGGCATTAGTGGAAGACGCCTAGGAGTCAAATCAAGTGGCATTAGTAAAGGATGCCAAGGTCGTATAATCGATGAGGTGCATCGTTATACAAATAGTCATAGTTTGTTTCCAAGGATATTGATATCCTTGATGGTGTTGTAATAAGGAGTGGGTCTCCTTTGGGGTTAGGTGTTTTGTAGTGTTGGGTAGTAGTTCCTCCATCTTAATGGAACTCGGTACTTAGCCTAGTACCGGATAAAGGGTATGCGACGTTGTGGTAGGTGTGGTTCTCCTTTGTGAAAGAACCCGGTGATTAGCCTAGTACCGGAAAAAGAGTAGGCGATGTTGTGAAGGCTTCTCCGCCATAAGGAGTTGGTGTCGTGTAGTGATTACGAACTCTCGAGTAGGTGACTCGGGGAGTGGAGTAGGGCAAGGAAGGTGTCCTTGTAGCCGAACCACTATAAATACTCGTGTCGTGGTTATGTGCTTCTTACTCTTTATATTTCATTACACATCTATTATATGTATCTATCAGTGTCCAACATACACATCCAAATGGATTGACATAAGTCGATCTAAATATTTTAAAACGAAGTCTTAATTGGTAAAACTATTCAACCCCTCCTTCTAGTTTTCCACATTTTTTATTCGAACTTTATGCGATATCAACACAACAATATATGAACACAATAAATATAAACAATAATAACAAAGTAAGGAATGTAAAGGAGTAAAGATAAGAAACGATCAAACCAATACACATATATTTATAGTGGTTTGGCTACGAAGCTCTATCTTCGCCCTACTCCACTCCCCAAGTATCACACTTGAGAGTTCATGACCACTATGTCAACAAGCTCCTTTTAGGCGGAGAAAACCGTACACCAATGCTTACACCAATTTACGACACTAAGCGGAATGTCGAGTCCTAATCCAAGCTAGAACCAATCTACATAACACTAAACACACACGGGCGTACACACCGTCCAATCTAAAATAACCCATCAACGTACACACCATACAAATCTACCTATCACACAGCAACTCATGACATACACAAGTCGGATCTACCAGTATACAAGAATGGAGATATAGAGAATATTAGTTGAGGAAAGAAACGTAACAATGGTTACGAGATGAATAACTAGAAACCAACACTTCGTTTCTTGACGAATACGAGTGTTCTTATCTTGCACTTTGAGAGATGATGAATATGATCACTTCTAAACAATTACCGACACGTTAATGTGATCAAAGAAGGGAGGTTAGAAATATTTAAGAAGACAAAAACATTTAGTGCTCAAGAGATGAATTTTTCTGTGGAATAGTGCAGTATTTATAGACATCGAGAGGAGTGGGGGACGGTCCCATATATATAAGGGACCGTCGCACTATAAAGGAACGTTCCATAGACTTCGCTCCTGTTTTTGTCTTTTAGTGGAGAAATGTTTATTTGGTGAAAATTTATCTAATTTGGCTGAAAAAATTCAAATTCAAATATTTTCTTATGAATAAAATATTTCTTTAAATTACAAAAATAATTTGTAAAAGTTATTTATAAAAACTTTTGTCACATTTATGAAAATGTAACTTTTAGGGACAAAATAACTTCTTTGGTCACTTAACAAGACTGGCAAGATGTTTATTCATACCTTAAGTGATGTTATAGACGAAACGAGCTTTCTCGATTAAAAACTTATCAAGCGTATTTTTACATAACATTTTTTTTTACATTTTGTGATTCTCAAAACGTATAGAGATCGAATAATGCAAACAACATTTTTGACATTATTTGTATTAACACATCGGTTAACTCGAAATTGCTCCAGTCCTTGTCTGCCATTGCACAAAATCGTGTGAAAGATGATCGACTTTTGGTCTGTAGTAGAGGAGTGCGTGAGGATTAGAGCGGGAAAACACGGTTGTTCAGCTATTGGGTAGACACAAGTGTGAAGTTTAGGGTTTTTTTATTCACTTACACAATTGCAAATTATGTCCCTTTACTTAAGTATTCGGTTTGACTAAAATGAGCCATATCTTAGCTTCACGTGCCACGATCAGGTATCTTAACTTTTAGTAATCAATAGAGAAAAGTCCCATTTTATCTTTTTCCCTAATTCAAACATTCATCCAAACCCTACATAAACCTTAGAAACTCATTCTATCAAAATGGCTTCATCATCATCTTTTGTTCAAAGTCGTTGTCCTCCACCACCTACCCATTGCGAACATGAAGACCCATTAATAAAAAAAATCACAAACCATCTATCATCCTTTAAGACGTTTTATAGGCTGCATAAATATTTTTAATGTAAGTGATTTTTACTTTGTTTATGATTCGGGTATCTACTAAAATGTCTAAACATGTAGGGTTCAAAATGTGGTACCTTTTACTGGCTTGATCCTGAGTTACCAAGTAAATACTACAAACAAGAAGTGTACAGGTTGATTCAAAAGGATAAAGAATGGAAAAGAGACAAATGCAGTTTGAATGAAAAAATAAGAGACTTGCAAAGGGATTTTGACTTTCATAAGTCAACTTTACAAAACGAAGTGTTACTTCTGCAAATGGAATTGAAAGAAAGCAAATCTAGTTTATTGTTTTATAGGAAATGTGTTGTTGTAATGACTCTAGTTGTTGCTTTTATGTTGTTTGTAATGCATTAATCATGATGTAATGTACAAGTAGAAATGTGCAAGATATAGTGTAGTTGACTTTTGATGTTTGACTTTTAACTCTATGAATAGAGCTCTGTATTCGCATTTCCAGTTAATGAGAATCTAACAACCTTTCCTCCAATATGGTTTAGCTCTCATTCTCTCTAACTTTCTTAGTCTGCATTGGATAAATGTTTGACTTACAAAAGTCATACAATGTCAATTGGTCATACATCAATAAAACCCCGAATACATCAATACAACCTGCTACATTGCAGCACCCACATAGACAAGAGTTGATAGAACACAAATTCATCCAACAATCCTGTTGAAAACCTAAAGTTATGCATATAGATTGCATCAGCCACGCATTATAGTAGACACCAATTACAAAAATTATTGATAAACATTCATAGCAAGTTTCATATAGTCTATTCAAAGCATCCACAACTTACAAAACATTCATCCAACTTACAAACAGTTTTAAACAACTAACTGGACATACTATATCCTAACACATATCTGATCAAAGACAACTGTCCCCACCACCAACTACCATTCCAGAACACAAAAGTAGAGGACCACATTAACCCATCAGCACATATCAAACCTTAACACTCATGTCCTGTTTGTTTCATCTGTGAGAAAGAACCCAAACATCTTACCTAGAGTAAACCTTGCTTCTTCCTTCAACTCCCTGAAACTAGGTGATGAAACAATTGCCACACTCCTCTTCACCTTTGATGGACCTACTATCACTGTTCTCTCACGTACTTCGAACACTTTCTCTACCCTTTGGTGCTTTACAACAGCGAGAGAGATCCCATAAAAGTTGTACTTCTTCACAATTTTTGATGGTACATACTATTTGAAAATGTACAAAAGTCAGCATTAGTTTTTTTGGGTGATTCTATCAGACATTTCAATCTATCAATCATTCTATCAGACATACAATATCTCAAACAAATGACAACTATATATTTGATTAAGCAACTCTGTCACTACTGCTTCCCAAAAAGGCCAAAAACACATAACAAAATAGAGGACCACATCAACCATAAAGGAATATAGCAGCAAAAGCTCCAGCTCTAGCGCAAGCTAATGACAAAATAAGAGATGGAACAGATGAAAACAAAGCATAAAGTCGACCATATCAAGTCTATTCATTAACTCTTGATAGTTGTTTACTTTGTCATCTCATTGTAATCGTAGCTTAGCATTACTTGAACTCCTGATTTTCAGTTTGTATATAAACTCTCATTTGCACCCATTCTCAGTTAATGTGAAATACAACAGTTTCTTCCCTCCATAATATTTTCTCTCCAATTATGAATAAACCAACATCCACAATAACATTATGCGTAACAATTTAACAAATTAGCAAACTTATAATAAGCTTACAATTCGTCCATCTTTCTAGAAAGCTGCAGCCATCTTTCTGTAAAACACCCTTTCTTCTTGATTATGGACAATGTGAAACGTCCAGTTCATCCGACGGACATCAAAATCTGACATTAATAATACAAAATTAGTTATAGATAATCCAAAATGTTACATTGATATCATATACTCGATGTAGTTAAAGTTAATAAAGAAAAACATACCATATTTATGTCCTTCGTGACAAAGGGCATTCATGGCTATGTTAGTGGAGTATGTTTCCAATGTTGTGATGGCCCCTCCATCAGGTTCAAACAGCATGACATTATACTCCATGCCCGGAACAACATGAGTAAACACCAACCACTGACCAGCTTCCATTTTCAAGTCTTCAACCAGTTTCACCCAACCAAACCCATACAAGAACGAGTGTACATATCGACCATACCAATATTTTGAACTTTCCACCATTACTTTATACTCAATGGTGTTACTAGTAACCATGAACGACTCTGTAGGGGTTTTGGACCATTGAGATATCTAAGAAAATCTTCTGGCAATTACTGTATATAAAGAGATGTGTTTGTAACTGGCACTAAACATTGCCAAAATTGAGCGCTTTTTGGTTCTTAATTGTGCAATTCCTCCCCATTCTCGCTGTAGCAAATTACATAAAAGACGTCTTCACCCTCTTCTACAAAATGTATGCAACTAACACCACATGGCGTGAGGTTGCGCATAACAAAATCACTCCACCTAGGTCCCTCAACCGCACAGACTAACTCTGACACTCTCTTAACATTGACTCTTTATCTAACGCCCGTACATTTAACTAGGTAAATAGAACGATTGCCATGATAGGAACCTCCTAAAATGTAGTCCTTATTAAGTTGTTGTATCTCAAAATTAATTTTTAAACATTATGAAAATTTCTTAAAAACAGGTTTTTATTGAAATACTACGTAACACTTAAATTCGTATATATGGTGTTAACTTACAAATTCATCCAAAAGCTCATCAGCATCTTCCACCGCGCGCACAAATTGATTGCCATACATTTTTATTGCATTAACGATAAAGATTAACACAAATACCGTTTGAATGAAATAAAAAAAATTGAATATTCTTACCTGGTATGTGTGTTGATTGATTTTGCACGCCTGCCAAGTTCCGATGGTATGTGTTTGTGGGTGTGTGATTTGATCAGTTGAATGAAGATAGAATGTGTTTGTGTGTGTGATTTGATCGAGTTATACGCGAATAAGTTTGTTTGCGAAAAATGTCCTCGTCGATTATCGTGCCAGGGATTGTAGTTGAAGGGTGTTAAAGGCGGGAATAATGAATTGATGAAATTACCCTCACGTGCAACGCACGTGGGGACTAACTAACGGGATTTAATAACGATCGTTAGCCAAAATTCTGAATTTGCAACTACAGTAACGGTTCAAGGGCAAAACTCGAAAAAAATTGAAAGGTTAGGGACATTTCTCACAAAAAGATTTTTCGAGGTCATTTCTTGCAAAAATCGGAAATTTTAAGGACATTTTTTTCAGTTTACTCTATTAATTTTATGTAACTCTTTTTATGTAGCATCTGACACAATGTTTTTTTTACCTCGGTTAATTCTTTGAGAAGTGCTACACTCACATAATTTTTACAAAAATAAATCCACGCATACATGTGTCACTTAATCATTGGGAGTAGAAACAAGAAAGAGAAAACTTAATTTAATTCTATTGGTACAAGTCATTTGCCATATGTATGTGTGGATTTGTTTTTGTAAACATTATGTGGGTGTAGCATTTCTCTAATTCTTTTGGTTTGTTATATGTCTCATTCATTTTATTAGATATGTCTTTATTTGTAAGGGTTAGACATGATAATTATTTTCATTTATAAATCAGGACCATGTATGTTATCAACTACCCGTGATTGAGGGATCTTTCACACGTCCTCATCCTCAATGACACGTCGTCACCCGCTACAGCTTCGCCCTTTTACACATCATCATAATTTTTCGAAACGATTGGTCAAGTTCTTGACCATATTTTGGAAATGATCTGATCAAGTTCTTGACCAGGATTTCTTTGTGTTGTGTTGTGTGTGTATGGATGTATTACGGGATATGTTTGTGTTAAGTGTGATATGTTTGTGTGATTAGTGATTGATTTGGTTAAGAAAACAAGTAACTTGGGGACTAAAAAGAAAAAGGGCAAATTGAGAAATCCATAACTGGCTACCTTGACTATCAACGAAGTTTCAATGTGATTTGACATATTCAAGCATAAGGGTGTAAGCGACTCCAATACTAAAACTAGAGCTCGGCCGAGATTTATATTTCGAGCTCGAGCTTGATCATATAAAACTCGAGCTTGAAACTCCACTCAAGCTCAATTAGTTCCACATTCATGCTCGAAGATAAATACTCGGCATAACAAGCTCGACTCGACTCGATTTTTATGAAAATTAAGTAAATGTCTATATATAAAAAAGTAAAAGTGCAATTTAATCGAAACTCGATAAGGCTTGTGAGCTTCACAAGCTGAGTATTTTGGAGCTCGAACAATATACTCGAGTAACTTGAGCTTGACTCGTTTAAATCGAGTCTATTTCGAGTAGTTTATGAGTCGATCTCGAATAACTCGCAAGTTGTCTCATCTCATTTACACCAAAGCACAAACATCAATTGACATCATAGTAAATATTGTTGTATCCCACCATGACGTGCAACTATAAACTACCATATTTCTCCAATGTCGAAGAACCCCACCATCATTCGGCATTGATCAAATCGAATCAAGCACACGCCCATAAACCACAAGTGAATTGAGTAAGTGGGAAGGGTGTACATGACGGAAAACCACGGGAAGCTATGCCATGTTTGCAAGACAAACCATAATACCCCACCTCACTTTGCGGGAAAATAATAGAGTTAGATCAATTGGAAAACCCTTCTCCTTTGGACACAGAGGTTGAAAGTTCAATCCTCACTCCCTACAAAAAAAGGTCGGAGATCCTCTGAAAGCAGCCTCTCTACCTCTGGGTTGGGGTAAGACTGTCTACATCTCACCTCCTCCATATCTTATGTAAGGCGGGATTGGGTTAACGTTGATATTATTATTTACAGATTGTTGTGTTATATATGTGTTTTGGGGTATATTTAACTTATAAAAGATTGGAAAAACTTAGGTGCCGTTTGGTTTGCTTAAATGAATCACTATGGATATCACTATGGAAATGGTTTGAGGATATAATCGAATGAATATAAGAATGATGTATTCAAAAAAGTTAGTTTGATTTAAAAATTGTGTTTGACTACTGTCTACTAATAAAAGAATATACTAATATGGGTCTAGAAATAAAACACTAGAAGTGGTGACACGTATTCATCATCAATAAATGTATGCTGTCTTTTTCATCTTTAAAATAATAATTACTAATAGAAAATATGTTGGTATCATAAAACCCAATGATGTGGGCCGGTATACACACACCCTCGTTTAAGGGTTTTTTTATAGAGAAAATTTCTAAAACGAACACTTTTCTCTGGTAGTTTTCAGATATAAACCTCGCCCATAAAATTTTCTAAAATGAACTTTTGATTATTAGACGTTAGATTTGTAGCTTATTCGTTTTGAACCACTGCACGTGTACACCAATTCTCTAGGCTGTTCCAGTGTGAGACGCTGGCTGAGCCTTGAGCGTGATGCTTGATGGGCGTGGCATAGACCGGGCCGTGGCGTGGCATGAGCGTATTCTAGGCGTGGTGTAAGTGCCCCGGGCGTGGAACGTGAGTTATCAAGCTAAAACCCAAGGCGTGCCTATGCGTCTGGCCCCGCCTAGCGTGAACACAGGCGTGCCCTAGGCGTGCCTCGCTAGGCGTGGAGCATGTCTTGGGGCGTGGAACCTAGCCTGGGCGTGGAAGAATATAGATGACCCGCTGGCTTGTAATTGCCCTAATTATGTATCATTGTATCGGATATAGATGACTTGGGCGTTGCTTGGAAGAAGATAGATGACACGCTCATTGTAAAGTTGTTTATAGATGACCTGCTCATTGGAAGAATATAGATGACACGCTCATTGTAAGTTGCTTGGAAGGATTAGGCGTGCCTTGGGCGAAGGTGAAAAGAATCGAGTTTGCTTCCACCTAAGCTTCCCATATTGTAAAGTTGTTTATTGCTTTAGATTCCTGATCATTGAATTGAATGTTAATTAGGCGTGCCCTAGGCTGAGGCTTGGGGCTTGTCTTGGCGTTGGAAAAAAGTTAAAAAGGTATGAAAAGTTAAGATTGTGGACGTTTTTGTTTCACTCACCGCACCTCTAAATCAAAAAATGTGTGAAAGTGACATAAAATGGTCATATAGGTAAACTACAGAAAAAATGTTCATTCCCGTATAATCACTATGTATTCGGTTTGTTTTTGTAATTCTCTTTTTTTTATACCCGTATCAACAAAGCAAACGCAATATTTCATTTCTACACCCACACCACCATTCCCATGTCCTCATAACAAACACACCTTTAATAAAAGAGAGAGGGGGTGTTACAATGGTTGAGATAAAGTTAAAGAAAAATGTTTTAAAAAGAGAAAGAGTTAATGTAAAGCTGATATAATGAATGAAAAACTCATCACCACACCCTCTACTCTAACCGTAGAGGCAAATAGCATCCTTGACTGCATATACATCAACAAAATAACGGTCGATATTATGAAACTGGAAAACTAGTGCACGAGGATGTAAATATGTTTGGCAACAAAATTTATTGATTCCTTTACGATTCAATGATTTCAAAGGACAATTAATCAATGTGATAAACTGATAATACACATTACATTATTTTGTAGGTCTACCAATAGTAACTCATAAATAACTTCTTACCAACACCACATCAATACATCAATGTAATAATACACATTACATTATTAGCACAAAAACTATAAAGTGATATATAGACTTCATAATACCAGTTCTAGTTTCTCTTTCCATGAGCTAAGAGCCCTAGGTCTAAGGCCCTCATGAATTTATTGGCGTTTAGATGGGATTTCATGCTATCAACTCTCGACTACTCAGTTCTAGTTTCTCTTTCCATGAGCTAAGAGCCCTAGGTATGATAACATTTGATTCGGTGTTAATCCTACGTGGCAAATGTTGAGGCGGCGTTACCATACCACAATGGTGGAGTTGAGGGTGGCGTTATAATGCACATTAGTGCAGTAACGTGAGAGGAAACGCAAGTTATGCCCAAGTTATCATACCCCCACCCCGCGTTATGCCCAAATTACCATATTTCATTTGTAATTTGTATTTGTATTTGTATTTTTTTTTTTTTTTTTTTTTTTTAAAGTGGATCCCAAAAGGTGGTGTTGAGGTGGTGTTATGAGAGCAGCCGGTATGCTACTCCATTAACGCGCCAAACAACAACAAAATTCCAATGGCATGCCAAACGTGAGCCAAATGTTCTTTTTTGTGTTTTGAGCCACTGCAATCGCTCACGCCAAATGCAACTTTTGCCTTTATATATATATATATATATATATAGATTCCGGATCGGTTGAGAAGAGTTTTAGATTGAGAAGAATGAGAAGCAATTTTGATCGTTCATCTCATTAAGCTAATAAAAGGGCATGATAGGTATTTATAATTTTATATTTCCTATCATTAAAAGTCCTTCAATGCATGCATTAATCTCAGCTCTTCAATGCATTCATTGAAAAATACTTCAAATCAAAAGTTTATACGAATGCATATAAACTAAAAAATAAGTGACTACTTTATTATTTTATTTAATCAAGTTCTTCTTTGTATCTGTCACCTTCAGGTGCATTTAATTTGAAAGAATATTTTACACGCTTAACACTGCCCCAAACTTTTAATAAGTACTTTTTATATTATTGCACAGATAGTTTATTATCGATTCGCTATTATCTCAGTCGAATAAAATTAATCGAATTAGTGCATCGTTTTCTTTTGACTAAGGATCGGAGTGATTCATAAAATATAATTATAACTTAGTTTTGATTCAAAAATACAAACACTATTCAAAACAAAACATTAACAATATTTTTGTTGATTCACTAATTCGATTACGATTCATAAACTCTAATAAATGATGCATGATTCACGAATTGACAAATGATAAAAAATGAAACTATTATTTTTTCTAAGATTCAATTTTTAAAGCAATGATGTTTTATGATTCAAAACTCAAATCATATGTAATACATGTTACATTTCAAAAAACTTGAATCATATATTTTATAAAATCATCTTGAAGCTTCAATTAAGTTGGTATTTTAATTGGCCACTAATAATAAATTAAAAAATGATTCACGAAAGTATAAATGCTTAAAAGTTGATACGGACAAACATGCATCGAGAAACTATTATATGATCAAATTCGAATTACATTAATGGTAGGAGTCTTAATTCCCCAATTAAATCTTTAATGATTCAATTACTATTTTAACCTTTTCATTTAAATTAGTAAATTTTATAATTCATTAAAACTAATTGATTTCTATGGCTCAAATTGTTTCTCAACCTTTTCAATCTAAAAACCTTCTCAATGGAATCAAAGCCTATATATATATGGGGATATATTAGCTACAATTAATTGTAGCCAATTGGCTACAATTTTGTGCTAAAAAGTGGTCCCCTGATTATTTGTGTGGGCCTGATTCTTTCTGTGGTCCCCTGAATCATTCTAGTGTATTTTTATGAAGGATTGTAGTCAATTCCTACAAAAATTGTAGCCAAGATATCCCCTATATATATATATATATATATATATATATATATATATATATATATATATATATATATATATATATATATATATATATATATATATATATATATATATATATATATATATATATATATTGTGAGTGAGTGATATATTTAGTGGGGTATTTTGTGGAACCCAATAACATATTAATAGTGTGTTATGAGAGATGGTGTTTTAGAGCACACGGTATGGTTGCAAATAACATGCCATCCGTCCCTTTTTTTCATGCCAATCGTGAGCCAACCATATCGGCCAACATACCAAACTTGTGTCAAAGGGTTTTGAGCCACTCCATTGGCTCATGCCAAATGCACAATTTTTTATTTATTTATTTTTTTTTTTTGAGTGAGTGGGTATATTTTACGAGGTATCTTGTGGGACCTACAGGTGATGTTATTGGTGTGCTATGAAGAATGAGTGTTTTAGTTATTGGTGTGTTATTTAGAGAGAAAAATGTGACACTGAAATGACATATCAATAACGTGTTATCCATTCCTACCTTACCTTGTGCTCTTAGTTATTGATGTGTTATTCGAAAGTGTATAATGTGGCGCTAAGATGTCATACCAATAACGTGTTATTCGTCATTGCGATACCTTGTGCTCTGATAAAGGATGCTTTTCTTCCTTTTTTTTGTTAATGTTGAAATGATAAAGCTAATGTGGCTGACGTGGCGGTATTTTTTTTTTGAACTCAAGTTACCCTTGTTACGAACATTCCGACAGGAGAACAAGGTTTTAAGATTGCTCTAATGTATTGAAAAGGCATATAGTCTCGAAAGTACTTAAATGGAATTTAAGGTACAAAACTGAAATATCAGACCTAGAATTATCTCCTAACACTTGTTAACAAGCAGAAAATGTTTCTTCAAATCATAGCTCACTGTCATTGGTTTCTTCTTCACCTGATCCTTTATCATTGACTGCGACAAGCTCTGTGTCAAATATAAGTGTGGCCCCACCTGTTCAGATTATAGATATATAGATATCAAGTACATGTACAAAGATAGCTTACACTAATTTTCTTTGATATAAATAAACAAAAAAACAATTACCAGGGATAGTAGGTGGTGAACCCTGCTCTCCATAACCCAACTTTGCAGGTATCTTCAACTTACGTTTCTCACCGACGCACATGCCTAGTATTCCCTGGTCCCATCCTGGAATAGTAATCTCGTTAAGTATGTATAAATAAGTTGTATTCAATGAATGCAATTCACAGCCCTTTACTGATGTAGCAAAATAATAAAGCAACAAATTTAGACAGACTCACTTTCTGACTGAACAATAGAAGGACACCAGTTAAAAATATTAATACATCTAATATCTTAATTACATTGAATGACTACTAAGTAGGTCTGCCACAACTGTGATTTACAGCCATTCCCCATGGAAGACAAAGCTAAACCAAAGGGGGCGGGCTATGGTATTTTTGTTTAACGGGTTTAAATACATAATCATATGCGCAGTATGCTGCCTGAGCTCAAGGTGAATCATGACCACCTACTATGTCCTTGAGCCTTAAGACGTGGCAGCACCATTGCTGTGGTAGTTAATACTTACTAGTGATTGCTTTACTGAAAAAAATTGCTAGTAGTGGTGGTAAAAGTGATTGTAACATTCATTTCATACCTTTAATCACCTGACCAGAACCAAGCTCGAATTCGATTGGGTCACCCCTCTCAAAGCTGGAATCGAAAACAGTTCCATCAGTGAGTTTTCCCTGAAAAATGAATGTAAGTCGATGTTAGCTAACAGATATGTTATGGCGAAAAACAGTACACAACAATTAAGAGGACATATTAACTTTTTATTCACATGTGTTTTACTTTATTAGTCTTCTTTAGTGGAATAACATAACAAAAACACTCTAACGAGTCATTACATGATACAGGAGAGACAATGGGACACGCAATGCATCCGCATATGAAACAGGGACTCCTAAAATAAGTAAAACTGGTATGTTATACCATTTTTATTCGAATCGAAGCATAAGAATCAAGGCAAAATACACTAAGGCAACTCAAGCCTCTTGCAGAACTTTAGTAGCTATCTGTCCTTGAGATCAGTTTAATCAGAATTTAAGCAACTGCTACACATGCACAGTATACATCCTTGTTTCATTAACCACCCTCATAACCTTCAACCCATGAAGACAATTTTAGGCGATGCAACACACACTTCCCATTCTTTTAGGTAAGCTAAGCAGTCAACTTTGTACATTACGGTATTAAAGATTTGTCATTTGTATGCGGACAGAGAGAATCAAAGGAGCATCTTGTGTTATACTTACAATTATATGCAATCATTTGTTACAACTGACAATAATAGACTAATAGTAGTAACATACTGTCTTCTAACTAACTTGATTCAAAAAGGGAGTGCAGAAACAAAGCAACCATATATCTACTCACCCGGTAATGAACTTTAATCCTATCACCTTTGTGTGCTTGAATTTCACATGATGTAGGCTTGAACTGCAACAACAAAAAGCAAGAAGTTCAGGACAGAAAATAAGGTTAATATATGATCCATCTACCATTACACAAGTTACACAAGCTCATCAAAGTCGGAATACCGAAGGAAAAATTTAAAAAAAAAAAAGAAAGAAAAAGAGCATGACATGCTGGACGTTACAGACAACATCATTAAGACACATAATCCACATATATGATTTTCCACACAACTGTTTCCAACAAAATCAAATGTGAATCACCTAGGGGTGGCCTAGTGGCAAAAAGGCTTGTGACTATCACACTAAGATGTGTTAGGTCTCACGTTCAATTCGTGCTAGGTGCAAAAAACCTGAAGTGGCCACGCTAACCTCCTGAAAAGGGAGGGCTTTATCTGGTTTGAATTTGTGTGGCGGTGGATTTAAACCAGTCGGCAAAAAGGTCGGAAACCATGGTTACCCAAAAAAAACCGAATGTGTTACACATAACACACCCTTGATACAAAAAGCTAGAACACCTTCACATTCTATAATAACAAGCATCACCAGATCAGTTCAAAACTATAGAGTTACTAGAGTAGTTTGTACATTGGTCCAAAGTATAAGGACTAATAATGTAAATAGTTTACAATACAGTTAGTTTGTTCTCCTTCCTCCTGTATATAAGTTTTTCTACTTCATTTTGTAAAGACAACTTCATTAATAAAAAAATCACTTTTCTCTCAATTTACTTTCCGCTTACATTTTGATATGGTATCAGAGCACCAGGCCGATCGATCCTAACCAATTTCTAACCGTTTTCTGTTCTTGTCAGTTTTCCCCAATTAAACCCTAATTGATTGATTTTGTTAAATTGATCAAATTGATTGTTCAATTTCATCAAGAAACTTGTTCTAATCAAGGTTTTAACAATGGCGAATGGAAATAATGGTGCTCGTGGTTCTGATGATCATAACGGCGTTAATGGTGGTAATACTAATCAGTTTCCAGAAATGAATGTTAATGATCCGTTGTATTTGGCGAATTCTGATCATCCTGGAATGATGTTAACTACTACGCCCTTCAATGGAAGCAATTTTATGGGATGGAGTAGAACAATTAAGATGGCTTTAGGGGCAAAGTTGAAGTTAGGGTTCATAGATGGATCCTTGCCCAAACCACCAGTGATTGATAATAACTGTCAAAGATGGATTCGATGTGACTATATGGTTACATGTTGGATATTGAATTCCATGATTGCTGAACTTTCTGATTCTTTTTTGTATTCTCAATCTGCTAGTGATCTTTGGAAAGATCTTGAAGAAAGATATGGTCAAAGTAATGGTCCTTTGATTTACCAGGTTGAGAGGGAGTTAAGTAAGGTGATTCAAGGAAATTTAACTGTTGCTACTTATTTTACCAAATTGAAGAAGTTTTGGGATGAATTGCAGTCTTTGAATGGTATTCCAGTTTGTTCTTGTGGTAAAATGAGGGAGTGTACTTGTGGCATTACTGAGAAATTCATTGAAATTGACAGTAGGTCCAAGTTGATGCAGTTCTTGATGAGGTTAAATGATGATTTTGAATCAGTCAGGAATCAGATTTTGTCAATGGATCCATTACCAAACATCAATAAGGCCTACTACATAGTTCAGCAGGTGGAAAAACAGAAGCAAGTTACTCATTCTGTGGCTGATCCAACTGCTTTCTTTGCTAATACTGGTTCTAAGGGAAATCAAGGGCCAAGAAGGGATAGCAGGGAAGTTAGAAATGATAAGAAGTATTGTACTCATTGTAAACAAGATGGTCATTTGTTTGAACAATGTTTTGAGAGGTTGGGTTATCCTGATTGGTACAAGGGTAAAAAGAACAAGAAAGGAGGAAGAATGGTGGTACAAGTTAATGCTGATTTTGAGTCTTATATGCAGCATGATACTCCATTTGATTTTGTTGGTGAGAATGATGTCAATGGGGGTAAAGGTGAATTGGATCAAAGGATGGTAGCTGCAGTTTGTCAGGAAATGATGAAAATGTTTAAGGGTAAAAGTGTTGATCAAAGCAACACTGCTGGTACTTCTAATGCACATGCAGGTACTTATTTTTATGGCTGCAAACCTTGCTTGAAAGTGTCTTTTCATGTATCTTTAAATGCATTAACAAGATACTTGAAAGTAGACATTAGAGTTGATTGGATTGTGGACACAGGGGCTTCTGATCATATGTCACCTCACTTGCATCTATTTAAGTGTGTTAGAATACTTAAGTGCCCAATAAGGATTAAATTACCTGATGGAACTAGCAAACTGGTTACCAAAGTAGGCAACATTCAAATCAATACCACTTTGACTCTTTACAATGTGTTCTATGTGCCTGATTTCCAAGTAAACCTGTTATCAGTAGGAAAACTCCTTAAAACTCAGAGTCTCATTGCCATTTTCCTCCCCACTATGTTTTTCTTCCAGGACCCTTCAACTAAACAAGTGATTGCTTCAGGAGAAGGGACACACAATCTCTACATCTGCAAACCTTCAACTTCTCAGTCCACAAAATCTATCTGTTTTCCTACTAATTCTGCTTTGTCTTCATTTGTTAATAAAACTGCACTTCCTAGTGATGTATCAGTTGATCTGTTTCATTCTAGACTTGGTCACACTTCTGTATCAAAGATGCTTCATGTAAACAAATGTAAACATGAAAATCTTTCTGAATTCAAATGTGATACATGTATGCTAGCTAAACAACATAGGTTGCCTTTTCCAAAAAGTCATACAAGATCTTCAGTCCCTTTTGAACTCTTACATGTGGATTTATGGGGTCCCTACAAAATTCCTGCATTGAATGGTGCACACTATTTTTTCACTATTGTTGATGATAATTCTAGATGCACATGGACTTATTTAGTTCATACTAAAGATCAGGTGTTGTCTATTTTATCTGATTTCTTTGCTTACATTGGTAACCATTTTGATGCTAAGCCTAAATTTGTAAGATCAGATAATGGTACTGAGATTGTTAACAAGGAATGTGTGGCATTTTTAAGAAAGTGTGGTATAGTTCATCAAAGGTCCATGGTTTACACACCTCAACAAAATGCTGTGGTAGAAAGAAAGCATCGGCATTTGTTGGATACTGCTAGAGCTTTAAAGTTTCATGCAGCTTTGCCTGATAAGTTTTGGGGGGATTGTGTTTTAACTGCCACTTTTCTAATTAATAAAATGCCAATGGAGATCTTGGATTGGAAGACACCCTTTGAAATTTTACATGGTACTCCTCCTAGATATGATAGTTTGAGAACTATAGGGTGCTTATGTTATGCTGCTGTCACCAAACCACATAAAGACAAGTTTGCACCCAGAGGTATTAGATGTGTACTTATAGGGTATCCTCCAGGTCAAAAGGGCTATAAATTGTATAATCTTCACACAAAGGAAGTATTCTGTAGCAGGGATGTTATTTTTCATGAGACAATGTTTCCTTTTAAGAAAGAGGTTCAAGTTCCTAATTCTGCTGAAAAGCTTTGGCCTGATTCAGAGGTAATTGAAGAAGATGTGGTTTTGGATAGTTCTGTACAACATAATGTGAGAAATTCTCCTGGTTCCATTTCTGCTGACAGTACTGAAGCATTAGTAGTACCTCAAGTTGAGATACCTGTTTCTGTTCCTAATCAATCTTCTGAATCATCAATTCCAACAAGGAGATCTGTCAGGTCTACTACTCAACCTGCATGGCTAAAAGATTTTGTTATTGGGAAACACAGAGTTTCCATGGCAACAACAATTAAACAACCAATTTATCCTTTATTTAATGCTAAGGATTTTGATGAATATCCAGAAGATTATGTAGCTTCCTTGGCACATGTCTTAGCCAGTCTAGAACCCACTCATTACTCACAAGCAGCCTCAGATCCAAAATGGGTGAATGCCATGGATAAAGAATTACATGCTTTAGATGTGAATGACACTTGGGAGCTTATTTTTTTACCAGAAGGGAAGAAGGCAATTTCTTCAAAGTGGGTCTATAAGATTAAATTTCTTCCTGATGGTACAGTTGACAAATACAAAGCAAGGTTGGTCATTAGAGGTTTTGATCAAAGGGAAGGACTTGATTACAAACACACCTTTTCACCAGTTGCAAAAGCAGCTACTATCAGAGTTCTTATTGCTATTGCCACTGCCAAGGGATGGCCTTTACATCAATTAGATGTGAACAATGCTTTTTTACATGGTTATGTGGAAGAAGATATTTACATGAAGCCACCTGAGGGGTATACCAAAGCTTTGCCTGGTCAAGTTTGCAAACTCAACAAGTCCCTTTATGGTCTCAAACAGGCTTCAAGACAATGGAACCAAGAGCTTTCAAGATTTCTTACTTCATTGGGATATGTACAATCAAAGCATGATTATTCTCTGTTTGTTAAAGCACAGGGAGAATCATACACAATGGCTTTGGTATATGTTGATGATATTCTTCTTACTGGAAATTGTTCTCAAGAGATTACTGATACTAAGTTGGCTTTGGATAAAAAATTCACAATCAAAGACTTAGGTTTGGCAAGATACTTCTTGGGAATTGAAATTTGTACAACTGATCATGGTACTCATTTGCATCAAAGAAAGTATGTTCTAGATCTTCTCAAGGATGCTGGATTGACTGCTGCAAAACCTACCAATTTTCCTCTCCCACAGAACTTAAAGTTATCATTGGACAAAGGAACACCTATTTCTGATCCAGAATCATACAGAAGGCTTGTTGGAAGACTGCTTTATCTATCTATGACAAGACCTGATATATCTTATGGAGTTCAACATTTAAGTCAATTTGTATCTTCACCTAAAGAACCACATATGCAAGCAGCTATGCATTTACTAAGATATCTCAAAGGAACAATCTCAAAGGGTCTTTTCTACCCAGTACAGTCTAATTTGAAAGTTGCAGGATTTTCAGATGCTGATTGGGCTTCTTGCTTAATGACTAGAAAATCCTTAACAGGGTACTGCATTTTTCTTGGTCATTCTTTAATTTCTTGGAAAACAAAGAAACAAGCTACAGTTTCTAGATCTTCTACTGAAGCAGAATACAGGAGTATGGCCACAACCACATGTGAACTTGTTTGGTTAACCTATTTGTTAAAGGATCTTCATATCCCAGTCCAAGTCCCAATTACTTTGTTCTGTGACAACAAAGCAGCTCAGCAAATAGCAGCTAATCCTTGTTATCATGAAAGAACCAAACATCTTGACATTGATTGTCATTTTACTAGAGACAAGGTACAAGATGGCTTCTTACAGACTGCTTACATTCCTACTAATCTACAGCTAGCTGACATCATGACTAAAGCTCTCGGAGCTGCTCAACATACTTTTTTGTCTGACAAGTTGGGTCTTCAAGAAGTTCCAACTTGAGGGGAGGCTATAGAGTTACTAGAGTAGTTTGTACATTGGTCCAAAGTATAAGGACTAATAATGTAAATAGTTTACAATACAGTTAGTTTGTTCTCCTTCCTCCTGTATATAAGTTTTTCTACTTCATTTTGTAAAGACAACTTCATAAATAACAAATTACTTTTCTCTCAATTTACTTTCCGCTTACATTTTGATAAAAACCTCACCATATCTCTGTAAAAAGTGAGTTACGAGAGACAATACATACTTACGAACATAAACACCTAACACACCTCATGGTTGGCGTTATCCTTATAGAACGAAGGCACATTACTAATTCTTACAACAACAGATCAACTTAAAACCTCACTTGTCAATACATCTCCGTGAAACTTGATTCTATATGCGATCATGTACACTTTCGAAATTAATACATAAGGTATGTTTTGGACTTTTGGCAAAACTAGCTCATCTAAAGATGAAGCTGTAGATGGAGTCATGGAGCGATGAAGCAGGAGCGGGGAGCTAAAAGATGGAGCTTATGTTTATAAGCCACGTATTTGATTATTAAGAGATTATAAGAGATTATTCTTTTTTCTTTAAATCTCTTAAAAGTTTTGTTAGCCAAAAGAAGCTCATATTTAAAATAGCTACTTTATAGAAAAATTAAGCTTAATCAACCTCATGGTTGCTCTGATCCTTACCACACGAAACTACATTTCTACTTCGGATAAATTCCATAGTGTGTTACTATAAAAGTAAGGGTTAAAATACAAATATGTTACTAAACTTTTCAAAAAAATGCACCTAAGGTACCGAACTTATAACTTATGAAACATGACATTTTGAGGTCACTGAACTTATAAAAATATACGTAAACATCACTAAACTTGTAAAAACACGACATTTATGCTACTTAAATTATCCAAATATATACGTTCAAGTCACTCCGATTAACACTGAAATTATAGAAGAGTATGTTTCCTATAAGTTCAGTAACATAAGTGAACGAAATGAAAGTTCAATACCTTAGACGCACGTTTTTTTGGAAAGTTTAGTTAAGTCTTTGTCTATTAACCCTAAAACTAGTAAACTAGTTTTCTATTTGGAATCAACTAACCCTACAATAAGATCTACCAAGTTTTCATAATCGCGGTCTTACGATCTGTTATCCGAGCAAAAAATCACAGTCTATACCAACAATCAGAGACACATAAGCTCATAAATATTTACAAATCATAATCAATTAGTATTAAAATCATCCATATTACCTTAACGCCGATCTGTAACTCCGTAACATCCGCCGTCTTCTTAGCCGAAACTATGATCACACAAACATCAATAACAAAGTAAACAACAGTTACTAGTGGCTGAAAATGAAAATGATGAGATATAATATACATATAAATTAGGGAGTTATAACTAACTAACCGAATGTTGCAGCGATTAGCAGAATCAAGAGTGTGTATCCTTTCATCATTTTTGATTGTGTATTTTTGAGTGTTTTGTTGAAGTAATGGTTTATACTTTATAGTAGTGTTTTGTAGTGAGTGTGTGACGTGGCAAGGGGAAAGATTGTGACGAGGCTTAGCCAATGGTGTATTGACACGTCATAGTGAGGAATGGGGTTTGGGTTGACCTTGTGTCTTGGGGTTTTTGCAGTTTGGGTCCTTGTAGTTTGGAGGTTTATTTAACTTGGACCTTTTTTTTTTTCCTCCGCTATGGTTTCACTTGAAAAGAAGAAACTTATCATAGATTGTTTAACACCCCCTAACATTACTATATATATTAAAAGCAATTTGAAACGACGTCACTTCACTTTACTTGGCTTTGAAACGACGTCACTTCACTTGGCCCAATCACCTGGGCTGCTATACATGTGCTGGCCTGCTATCTCTTTGTTATACATTATGCTTTCACTTTCTACACTTTCTCAAAGCTTCTACACCCACCGCCACACACACCGTTTCTTAAAACTTCTTATCTAAAACCAGATCCTTGCTAGCAGTTCGATTTCATGTTGAAGTCGGGTTGTAGCAGTGATAAGAGTTTGCAAAAGACCATTTTATATATGTATTATTACTTCGCTTCAGCGGATAAGATCACAAGCACATCGGTTGAATCAAAACCGCCATAGATCATCCAAGTTTCTAAAGTTTGCGGTAAACGACTTTCCTTCGCTGGGAGGTTTTCTGCGTTCTCTTTTGGTAACCGATCTTTCTTCCCCAAAGTTATCGGTTAGTGGATGCTTTTTGTGAGTGTGTTAATTGAATGAGTATTTGGTTCCAGCTGTTCTTGGTGACTCTTTTTTGGGCTTAATAAGCTTTAAAAAAAAGGTATATGTTGTTACGTTTCAGGGTAGATTATTTTTGGTGTTTCTAAAAAGTGTTTTTTACTTTTGTTTTTAATTAAAACTGTTTTTAGAAACGATTTATATTTTTTAGTTGATTTGGTGTTTTTTATGCCCTGTTTTATGTGTGGTTTGATTAAAGGATATATATTTGAAATGATTGGTGTAACATGATTCTGTGTGGTTTGATTTCTAGGGTTACCTGAATTGTTTTATGATATTCGTGATTTCTAAAAGGGGCGGCTAACTTTCTTTGGCATTAAAATGGTAATCGGTTGAGTTTTGAAAGTTAAGGTCTATTTCTTTTGGTACACCATGAGGATTGTATTGCTTTCTTGCGGCTGGAATATGATGGGTCAAAGCGGCCTGTATCTTGGCAGGGCATCGCAGTTAAATTAGTGTTTGCAGCCCTGGCAGGTTTGCGTACCCAGTTGCTTTGCACGTTTGATGTGTGCTAGATGTATGTGTCACAGGATCTTTCATGATCTTTCAATGCTACGCGGAGTGGCTGTGGTACTGATTGTCAGAAGTTGTGATGACTGTTTGTAGATTTTGAAAAAATGGTGAACATTTGCACCCTGGCAAGGCAAATCACTAGATTTGCAACCGCTACGGATGTTCTCCTTTTTTTTATCCTGAACATATTGTTGTTCTGTTTTTGTGCGATGTAGTGGTGGGCTGTGATGATTTATCGGTGTTGATTCAAATGATATTGGTTAATCGAGGTCTGAGCCATCAGTTGGCGGGGCAATGACTGGATGGCATGATAGCAAATTGCTATTGTGCAACCACGTTCTTTGCAGCCATGTTGGACCGATGATCCCGTTGACCATTTTCCGTCTACAAATCTGAGCCTAATGATTAGCTGTATAACTTTTGGGTATGTGTTGTAATCATCTTCAGTTACGTTTTTTGTGGAAATGAGGTTCTAGCAGTGTTTCAGATATCACGCCCCACATATGTTCTGTGGTTGCGGCCATTCCATGCAATTTGCAACCGTTCAGCGAGTATGGTTCAGAGTGTTTCTGACATCATTTGTCAGATTACGCCAACCTACTATGACATTTGTAATAGGAATTTTTTGAACCCGGTAAAATTATAAACCTGAGCCTTTTATGATGCTTTTGAGATTCATTATTGTTTTTTCTGCTGAAAGTCGAGATTTATGGTCTCGGGTTGCATATACTTTCTACTTATCCTTATTCAATGACATCAATCCTTTTGTTGGCGCTATCCATGGCATGTTGCAATCGGGAAAATAACGGCGGAGGCTGCACAAATAGTAACACCAGGTCCAGATATCCTTCTTATTAGTATTTTGAATCAGCTTTCTTATTCCCGTTGTGCTGTGAGGCAATGATTATAATGATCTGACTTTTTTTTGGTCTAGGGAATACTTACCGATACCTATATCTTGGCGGTGCAGCCTAGGCAGCGGTGTGGTCATGACATGCCAAAGATTTGGTTTAGCCATTATGCATACATTTTTGTATTTTTCGGACATAATCTGGTAAGGCATGGGCTTTGTAAAGGCTGACATTTTCAGAAACTTGGCCAGCCAGGCTACTTGGTTTGTAGCCACGGCGGATATATCCTGTTTTTCCAGGTTTGTTCCTTATCCACATCTGATATTTTTGGCACCTAATTCAATGGCTGTCGTTTTAGGGTGGCTGACAAGCCATACTTTCGCTGACGTTGTCTGCTTATGAGGTTAATGCCATTGGTATTTATAAGGCTGTGATGAGTTTACAAGGGCTACGGAAAAGTTGTGATTGTCCGAAACCTGGCGTAGCAGCCTATATGGTTTGCAGCCAAGCCGGACGTATCCTCTTTTTCCGTGTAACTTCCCTATCTGAGCCTGATATGGGATATTATAGACACCAGCGTGTTGAAACCACAGTTCTTTATATTGTTGCCTAAGTAGTATAAGTCTTTAAAAATGTTTACATAATGTGAAACGAGAAAGGGAAATTATAGTTAAATATATAATATTGATCTTAATTATAGGTTTCTGTTGTAATAACCTTTTGACATGCCCACAAATGTATACCCCATATATGCAAACGTGTCCGAAAATACAGCCACGTAAAATTTCTTTTTGGGTATACATGCATTCTGTTAAACGTTTTTATTCCTGTTAGTTGTACACCCGAAAGCAACATTTGTCTCACAGATTCAGATAGAGGTGAATTGGTGTGGACGGACAAGATAGTGACCAGAAATCGGTACAAGAAAAGAACAGACTTGGTACGAAATGCGAGGTAAAAAACAGCACCTTCAATTTTTTGGTCATTTCATATGTTTTTTACAGCGTCCAAAAAAAATAAGATTAGACGCTTTTTATTTAAAGGTTTATTGATTTAATGTGTGGAATTGAGATTACCCACACGTAGGCAGGGCAAGTTGCTACCTTTAAAGGCATCACGACTTACTCCACTTTGTCAACTGTTTAAAATTATAAATCTGATCCTTTTATGATGCTTTTGAGATCGTTATTGTTTTTCACAGGCCCGAGCAAGAATTTTTCAGCTTTGTTCTCTCAAAGAAACTGATTCGTCTCACAAACCGTTAGAAACTGAGTTGCATTGTCGGTACCAGTGGCATGTGTATAAAATGGTGACAAAGAACTGCTCATGTTCAGGCAGGTGACGTGTTGCTAATGAGGATTGCTGTTTCCGTTAGGTTAGCGACTTTTAATAATAAAAAAAAAGAAAATAATGTGTATCCATATGTTCAATTGCTATCCTTGATTTTTGGTGCAGATCCTAACGAGAAATGCAACGCACGCTTATTTGCAACTAATTGAAGATTTTTACCTTCCAATTTGATGAGGTATGTTAGAATATAGAATATAGATATATGATTTTTTATGTTGCCATCAACCTTTGAACCAATAATTCCTTTCAGGATGTGCAATATAAAATTTCCTTTTATTGATCTCTTGCTGAAAATAAGCTACTCATATGTATATGTGCAACATAAATTTTATATGAAAGAATGTCCGAAATTACTGATTGATAGCCATTGTAATGTATCGAGCCAATAAAAAAGATTTAGCCAACATAGTTACAGGAGGTGTATTTGGAACGTTTAGAAAAACTATCGTACTACTAAACTATATGTATATAACGTTATTTTTTTGCTTGCAGCCAATAAGCCTTGCTTGCAACCAACAAGCCCAGTTTTCTTAGCTTATGAGGTTACCAATCTTATACTATGGATTGCTTAAGCTCAAAAAGGACAGAGTCACGAGGTGAGAAGAATATGCTTATTAGCATGAACAAAAGCTCGATAGCAGTAAACCCACAAAATAAGTTTGTGAAATACTTTGAACCGTAAGGAATGTTAAAACTTACCAGTAGTTACCTGTGCATTTGGTACAGCTTTGGCAATATAGTTTGATTCCTTTTTTGTCAATCATTTTTGCTATATTTAGTAGCAAAATGGTGATTAAGCTAAGGTACAATAGATTTCTTTTGTCATTAGGTCAAGGAAAGATAAGGGAAATATGGTTCTGCTCATACATTTGAAATTTATCAAGTTTAAGCTCTTTAATTTGGATTTTATATGGTTATCTATCATTCGAATTTTAATTTTTCCCAGGTCTGTTTTTATCTAAATTGTTGTGCCTAACATCTAAGTTGAAGTTTACATACTTTTAACGTTTTTTTTCGTTACATAAATTACCAGATAAAAATGTCAAAAAAAAAAGCTCCGCCGCAACGCGGCGGATGGTCGCCATACTCGTTCTAGCAAATATAAAGACTCCGTATTTTAGAAAACTTTAATTAAGGCAGTTGCTCAAGTGGAAAAAATTAAAAATTGTAAAAAACAATCTGATAACAACGACAAGTGATTTTTATCATATTAATCAAAAAAATCCCGACAAGGGTAAAATGATCATTTTATTCATTTTTTGTTTTTCACCCTCAAACTTAAAACTCACAACTTTTATATGACAAAGTTAAAAATTAAAAAAAAAAAAAAAAAAAAAAAAAACGATTTCACTATAATTTCTAAAATTTATTTCTCTTTAATTTGTATACACCTTGTTAAATATTTTAATTTTTTACATATCAAATGGGTCTTATTTTTTTTAGCATTTTCGACCTTATTTTTTACCCTCATAACTGTCGAATAATGAAAACCTTAAAAATGAACTTTATAGATTTTGGTTCACTCTTTACATAGATTTTTTAATCGCTCAAATCCGATATCAAAGGAGTGAGATATCACACGTTAAAGATGTTGTTTTAGTCATATATGTTGCACACAAGATGTGATGAAATGTCTAGCTTAGATTTTTAGTGTTAAAATTTCGTTAAATGCACTAATTTTTGTACCACAACGCACTATTAATCATTTTATTAATGTAAGCTTCAAAATTTTATGTTTTTAATTTGTTAATTTTGTATAAAAATGCACGCATTGCGTTTTTATCTATGAATTTGACCAATATTAAATTATAATTAGAAAATTTGTAAAACATAAAAGTTATAGATTTTAAGTCAATATTTACTAAAGTTTTTGAATAACTCAAATAATATGTCTAATAAGTGAGATATCACACGTTAAAAATGACGTTTTAATCATATTTTATGATGAAAAACATAGCTTATGAACAATATGAATTATGATGAACACTAGTGAACATGAATTAAGACTGATGAAACGATGAACAACACGAATTAATGAAGAAGACTAACTGATGAACAAGATTAACCGATGAACAAGACAACATCAATCTACATGTTATTCATAGGTGTTCATCAGTTAGTCTTGTTCATCAGTCTTGTTGATGAACTGATGAACAACACCAAGTGATGAAAATTAACTAAACTTAATGGACCATAAGCCTTTAGGCTTGGGCCATAACCTATTATCTAACATAAATTGTTACGACACTTTTGTACATATATTTACCTATTAAGTAATCATAAGTGATATTGTTATCTATTTTGTGTTTGATGTATTTATATAAGAAATGCATGTCGTACATAAATAATCGTTTTTATCATGGAAGTATCCGTCCATCAGACTAGGGCTGAGCACAAAACCGATCGAACCGAGCCGAACCGGAAAACCGAGCCGAATCGGACCGAACCGAACCGGACCGACCATTTTCGGTTCGATTCGGTTCGGTCCGACCCAAAACCGACCAAACAAGCACATAAAGCATGTAAACCGGGCCGAACCGACCGAACCGACACAAAACCGAACCGAACCGAACCGATTCGGTTCGGTTTCGGTTCATGTTTTTTGTGAAATCGGTTCTCGGGTCGGTTCGGTTTTCGTCGGTTCGGGTCGGTTCCGGACCGTTGCTCAGCCCTACATCAGACTAGTTTGAAAATCTAGTAAGGGAATATTAGAATTAATTTTGGGATGAGTGTATATCATTCCCTTTAACTTTTGAGAGTAAAGTACAATATACAAGGTTTTCAATATCCTACTGAGGATCGTTTTCGTATTTACAAGATCGAGATTGTAAGGTGTCCTTTAGTTGCAATTTTTTTATTTTTGTTTGTTCTGTTTTTAGATTCCTTGAAGAGGGAATGCCCTTTCTTCTCTAGAGAAGAGTTTAAAAAAAAAAAAAAAAAAAAGAGGGGGAGGGGAGTGTTAAGCTGGAGTTATATTTTTTCTATTTTAAAAACATGAAAAGATTACATCGGATTGCGATGGTGGGTGGCGACGACGAGGATGAAAGGTGGAGATATGTTACCAATGGTAATTAGGGTTGAAATGAGATACTTAAATAGTAAATTAGGTGTTTTTTTTAGAGAGAGATAAAATGCCTTCTTTAGAGAAGTGTTGAAAGTTAAAAAAAAAACGGTTTAGATGGAGTTATATTTTTTCTATTTAAGAATAATGAAAAGATTACCTCCGATTGCGATGGTAGGCGGTGACGCGCGAGGATGAAATGTGAGGATAATAGTGGTGTGTTTTTTTTCTTCAGCCATTTGAATGGCTCACGCTATTTGTCATGTTTTTTTTTTAATTAATTTATTTATTTTTGTATTGTGAGTGAGTGAGTATTTTTAGTGAGGTATTTTGTGAGACCCAATAATAGTGGTGTGTTATGAAGGAGTGTGTTTTAGTTATTGGTGTGTTATTAGGGAGGTGATGAGGTAACAATGACATACCAATAACATGTTATTGGTATCCACGATAACTTGTGCTCTTAATTATTGGTATGTTATTAAAAAATGTATAATGTGTCACTGAAATACCAACAACTTATTATTAGAAGCAAATTATAAAAACAAACCGTATACATAGTGATTATACGAGAATGAACTCTTTTCGTATACTTTACCAAAGTGACCAAAATACGTCACTATCACCTTTTCCATTCTCTCACCTCCATTCTCTCACCTGCTTCCCATTTCTCTCATCTTCACGGAAACAAACACACAACACACACCTCCCAACCATAACCACCACCGCCGCCTGCAAAACCAAATGGTCTTAAAAACATCCGTGAACATGATGATCAAGAGTTCTTAAAAACATCCGTGAACATGATGATCAAGAACAAGAACAACACCCAGCAAGCCCACCATTGCAGCACCTCCATTTGCAGCACCTCCATTGCAACCTCCCACGCCCAGGCCACGCCCACGCCCCTCCCACGCCCAGGGCCACGTCCAGGGCTTGCCCACGCCTAGGGCCACGCCCAGGGCCACGCCTAGGGCCACGCCCACGCCCAGGCCACGCCCTGGCTCGTATAATACACGTGTAGCGTTGGGATTTTATGTTTTAAGAGATCCAACGGATAACATTGGAAAGTTCATTTTCGTAAACGGTCAGGGCGAGAACCATTTTCGTAAAGCGTATGAGTTATAGTTCATTTTCGTAAAAAGCTCTATTATTAGTATCTCCCCCACTTTTGTCCTCAAAGTTGATTAGAAACTTAACAACTATTCAAGATACAAAACAACAATACTGAAGCTATGTTTGGCGCAGAGCCTTTTGGAGCTTTTTGGGGCGACGAGCGGTGAGTAGTGAGCTTTTTTATTTTTAGTGTTCGTTTGGCAAAGGAGCGGTGAGCTTTGCTAATTTTTAGGAAAGCTCATTTTTCCAATGCTTCTTTAAGAAGCTGTTGAGCAAGATTACACTCACATTCAACTGCTACTGCTCACACTACAAACATACTGAGTAACTCATTCCATTTGAGTATTTGACATTTGAGACTTTGAGAGCCCCAAGCCCACAAACCCATTTCCCGCCAATTTCGCCCCATGAACCACCCCACCGTACGTCCTCCTTTCCCCTCTCCGACCACCCCCCTCACCCCTACAACCCCACCACACAATCACATGCTAACCAAACTCCGAAAACTCACCACCACCCTCCCCCACCGCACACTTCCACATATATCACACTCCACAAATAATACTCCTGTAAACACAATCACTCAAATCACCACCTTAATAAAAAAACACCCAACCTTCACACAAAACTCCCTCCTTAAAACACTCACCTCCCACCTCCCCCCACACTCCGCCTGCCACGTCATCACCCATCTCCCCACCTCTCATCTCGCCATCACATTCTTCACGTTCATCACACAACACTCCACTTACTGTCACCACGTTGACCACAAACTCACTTTACTAAAACTAATCTTTTTTAACAAAAACAACCTCGAATACACAGTACTATATAACTGTCTCATCACTTTCCTTAAACACCATCGTTTCGAAAGTTCGAAAGATGGGTTTAAGGTTGTTACCTTTCTTGAGGACTTGGTAGATTACGGGTTTAAGATTAGTTACCCGTGTTATAGTGTTTTTTTGACTTGTTTGAGTAAGATGGGAAATATGGGTTTAGTGGTTTTTAAGGTTTGTGAAAAGATGGTTAAGGATGGGTTTGTTTTGGGGGGGAATGATTATAGGACGGTTGTTAACGCGTTGTGTAAGGATGGGTTTGTGAGGGAGGGGGAAATGTTTGTTACGCGTGTGGTGAAAGAGGGGTTTGGTGTGGATGTTTATGTTGCGAGTTCGGTGGTTTTGGGGTATTGTAGGATTGGTAGGGTGAATGAGGCGTGGCGAGTGTTTGATGTAATGTGTGAGAGAGATGAGTGTGGTGTGAATGAGGTGACTTTTACGGTTTTGATACACGGGTTGTGTGAGAAGGGTATGGTGAGTGAGGCGTTTGGATTGAAGGAGGAAATGGGAGTGTATGGGTGTAGGCCGACTACGAGGACTTATAGTGTTTTGATTAAAGCGGTTTGTGATATGGGGTTGATTGATAAGGCGTTGTGTTTGGTTGATGAGATGGTGGAAAAGGGGTGTGAGCCGAATGTGCATACTTTTACGATATTGATTGATGGGTTGTGTAAAGAAGGTAAGATTGATGAGGCGAATGGGATGTTTAGGCGAATGGTGAAAGATGGGTTGACTCCTGGTGTGGTTACGTTTAATGCTTTGATTAATGGTTATTGTAAAGAAGGGAGAGTTGTTTCTGCTTTTGAGCTGCTTGCAATGATGGAGAAAAGAAACAGTAGGCCGAATATACGGACTTATAATGAACTTATGGAAGGTTTGTGTAGAATTGGTAAGCCTTATAAAGCGATGACATTGTTGAGAAAGATAATTGACAATGGTTTGCGGCCCGAGAGACTAACTTATAACATTTTGGTTGATGGGTTTTGTAAAGAAGGTCATCTCGATATGGCTTTTAGGATACTAAAGTCAATGGACGCGCTTAACCTCGAATCTGATGGATTTGCTTATACAATGCTTATTGATCGGCTTTCCAAAGAAGCAAAACTGGATCAAGCAAATGGGCTATTGACTGTAATGATTAAAAAGGGTATCGAGCCAGATGAAGTGACATTTACTGCTCTTATTGACGGGTATTGTAAAAATGGTAAATTGGAAAATGCGGTTATTCTTCTTGATAAAATGGTCCAATCAAATAATCTTACTTTGACTGGTCCTCATATATTTAACTCAGTGATCGATGCTTTCATTAAAAATAAGAAACCGGGTCAAGAAAATGCAATGTTAGGGAAGATGTTGAAGCATGGCATAACGCCTTCTGTGGTGACCTACACAATTTTAGTTGACGGGTTTTGCCAAACAGGTAATATGAAACGCTCTTTAGAAGTGTTTGAACTGATGAAGCATTGCAAGTGTCCTCCCAATGTTTACACGTTCACGGTTTTGATTGATGGATTCTGTCAGAATGGTAGATTGGAAGAAGCCATGAAGCTTCTTCAAACCATGTACAAT
Organism: Chrysanthemum makinoi; assembly: GCA_910596185.1. NCBI lineage: Eukaryota > Viridiplantae > Streptophyta > Magnoliopsida > Asterales > Asteraceae > Chrysanthemum > Chrysanthemum makinoi. The sequence continues at coordinate 296,006,063 of OU343225.1, forward strand.
ACGGGTGTAACTCCAAACGTAATTACGTATACTATATTAATAAGAGCTTATGTTAAATTTGGTGAATTAGAGTGTGCGTTTGAAATCTTGAATGATATGGTAAATAACAAGTGCCAACCAAACTCTGAAACACTTTCTGCGTTGCTTGAAGGTTTAATTCTCTCTAAAAGTATTACCAGTGGTTCGTTGACTGTGTTTAAAGATACCGGAGCTACCCATTTTGTAGAATTCCTACAGAAAACCAAGGAACATGGTGTTGGGGATTCGGATATTTATAGTTTTTGGATTACGGGGCTGTATAAAGTGGGACGGATACTTGAAGGTGATGAATTGGTTCAAGAAATGGTGAAGAATAGCTACTTTCCCGAAGTCTCTGTGTGTTCCCAGATTGTGGAACATTTGTGTAGTGTTGAGAGGTACGGTGATTGTGTAAAGTGGATGAAACTGATGTTTGATCATGGAATTATGCCATCTTTTGCATCATATTGTTCTATAGTTCATGGTCTTCGAAAGGAAGGAAAGGTTCATGAAGTGCAAGATTTGCTGGTTGATCTTTTGTGCAAAGCTGGTGTTGAGGATATAGACGGAGTGATAACATACGTGGAATCCATGATGAGTTCTGATGAACATGATGAATGCCTTGAGCTTCTAAAAGTTGTTGAAGATTTGAACCAGCAAGAGAGACCAATAATCTAGCTAGATTCAGGTATGTAGGCTACCTGTTCTTATGTATAGTGTGAATAGACATTGCAATTCTACATTCAGAGATGGGTGTTTGGCATAGGGTTTTGGAAGCGATACTCTAGTTATTGCATTTATAGTCGCAGACCATCAATTTCTAGTGTTTGGGATAGAAATTGATTCTTTTTATCTTATTGTTTTCACTTTAGAAGTAGTTGGAACAAACTAGTTCTGATTATCTTATTATATAGGGGGGGGGGGGGATTTTGCATTTGTAACATGACTTTGCCAACAATCAAACAACTAATAATAGTACTTCAAACAACACAGCTAATCAATTTCAAAACGCAAATGCTAAAAACACCCTTAACTATTCATTCTTTCTACAGATATATTCAACTTACATTTTTTAGCCATTTAATGAAACATACTTACCATTTTTTTAATCAAATTCTGCAATTTTGTTGCATTAAGGGTAAATAATGTCGAGTATGCTGCATCAAAAAGTTTTATATTTTGGTAAGAAATGATAATCATGTTCCATTAATCGGTTAGAACAGTAGGTTGCATAATATCAGTACTGTACATTGCATTTTATTGTAGTTTGCCTTTCACTCGAAGTTTAAGATTAACAGCATTTAGAGGCACTTCACACCTATGAAGCATGGATGTATTCAAAGACCTTTATGCATTCATTATTAGCCACACATATTTACATAATATAAAAGCATGGGGAATTCAGATTGCGGTATATCTTGCTACAGGACGATGTCTTGTGTAAGAGCCTGCAAGTTCTCAACCAAATCTGTTATATAGTTGCTCTGTATCTCATTATTCTGCAGGAACTCTTTCCATTTCTTGTGGTTTTCTCTTATCGATTTGGCTGGTTCTTTTTCGGTCTCCATCATAACACTTTTCACAGCCTCAAAAACATCGTCTTTCCCGAAATACCCATCTTCATCTCTTCTATACACTTCCACTCCAACCCTCCACTCCAACTCTATCAGTTTAGAATTCATGAACTGGTCACCCTTTATTGGCAGCATCACCAGTTGACAGTCATTCACCAGACCTTCTATAACCGAGCTGAAACCAGCATGGGACAGGTAGCACCCCACACTTTCGTGCGCCAGGATGTGTCGCTGCTGTACCCACCCTGAGTGTACAATGCCTATATCCTTGACTCTTTCTAGAAACCCTTGTGGCAGTGTCCTTTCTAGCTGCTCTGAGCTATTGAGGTTTGTTGAAAAATTTAGAACTAGGAAGAAAGGAAGACCTGTGAGTTCCAATCCTAAAGCTAATTCTTTGATCTGATCATCTGTCAGATAAGTCTCGCTCCCAAAAGAACAGTATATCACGGATTTGCTTGGGAACTGGTTCAACCAGTTGGTCCATGTGTCTTCTAGTTGGCCTGTATGTGGCTCAGGAACCACCGGACCAATTAGAAGAACTGGTTTTTTGAACTGTTTGCTAAAGTAATCTATATAGGGTCCTTCCATTTCTGTGCATGACTTTACGAGTATAGCGTTGCAGCCATCCAAGCATGTGATGAAGCGGTCTATTACGCTTGGAGTACCATGGAAACTTTTGAATATGTACGTATAGTTTTGAGCTTCAAAAGTTTTTAGAGGAATGGTTTTTGGGAACCCAGGTGGAGGTTTTTTAATTTCTTCTAAAGTTTGTGATGCATTGTGACTAAGCCTCGAGGGAACGATCAGAAATGAGGTGGCAATCGTCGTAAAAACAGAGAAACAAATGGTTTTGATGCCAAGCTCACACGCCATACGTGGCAGCCACCATTGAGCAAAGTCGAAGAACACAAAATCAGGTTTGAGGTGTGTTAGTAAAGTCTTGATTTGTGGTTGCATGAGGTCTAAGGCGACTTTGAGGAGTTCAGCACCGGCTGGTGAGGTGTCAGCCGTGCACTCCACTCCCTTAGGGAGGCCGTCCACATGTGGCAGGGTTAGAGGGATGATTTGCGTGGTGGTGATGGGGTTGAGCATGGATTTGATACGGTCGACACTGGCGGAAGCAGCTAAGAAAGAAATCTTGATACCAGGATAGGAGGATAACTTGTTAGATAGTTGCACAAAAGGACTAATGTGACCAAGCGCAAAGAAAGGGAACATCACTAGGTGAAGCTCTTTATCTTTTCCATTCATAGACATCTTTCTCTTGATTTCTTTACGGGGTCTCATGCCCCATCTATAAGAGTTGTAATAACATTACATTTGTTGTTGGCTTGCTACTGGTTGGGAGGGATTTTTTAGGTGTGTTGTTGCCTTGCCATTGGTTGGGAGGAGATAATGTGCCAAAAGTCGAATCCTCATTGGCTGTGTGAAGATAATGGAACACAAGTCACTAGCTGTTTCACCCTCACAAACACACATATCTTACGCCCTCAGAAACACACGCACACACTAAACAAAAACATTCTATTCTCCCATGATTCATCAAATATACAAATGGATGATCTCAAGGCACCTACCGATTTCGAGTCATCACTCAAACAAAGGGTTGAAGTTGTTCCTGATGCCGTCGCACAAACCTTTCTGAAAAACTTCAGGTTTGATTTCTTTGTCAAATAGTTCATAGGAATTAGGGTTTAGGTTTAATTTAGGGTTTTTTTTTTTTAAATTAGGAGTTTTTTTTATTAGGGTTTAGGTTTAATTTATGTTTTTTTTCTTTTTTTTAATTGGGCTTATTTTTTTGATAAAAAGTTTATATTTTTATTCACATGTTTATGTTAAATTCATGAGTAAAACATGTTAGTATTATACATGGTGTGCTATGCAGTAGACTGTAAAAGCTGAACATGTTGCCAAATAAGTGTGGGAAAGGTTTATGTTAAATTCATGAGTAAAACATTTGTTGTTTATTAATTTGTGTGATTGCAGATTAACACATCCTCATCCTCGATTACCAATCCAATGCCATGAAACAGAATCGCCTAACCAGGTAATCAATTTTGCCTTTCGTATCTCCACATGTTCAGCTTGAACTTGACAAGAATTTGGTATTGTTAATGTATGCAAAACGTTATGGATGATTTGGAAATATTTCCAACTGAATGTTAAACGCTGGTGCGGTAGTGCCATGGTGCAGATTTTGATTTTACTCTCTGGGTACCTAACTGATTTTCGCCAATTTGATTATCTTAGCCCTATAACAGGTATAATGCATTTTTCAGGGCTGCTGAAGATTGGGCCAACATATCGGGTTCATTCAAGTGTTTATACAAAGGCAAGAGTTATTACTGTCATAATTCGGCTTCATTTGATCTGTCCCTTTATATGTTTGGATCAACAATGCAATGTTGGTAGTTTTCGAATACGATATTGAATAGCAAAGCATATAAAAGTTGATATTTTAACAATGTACAATTAATCATGTTATATTTTCACATTTGGTTCTTTATAGGTGAAACTGCCGAGTGTTGCTCCACTTATCTCATAGATGGAGATGGAACTTTCAATGCAACGGGACTTGATGCATTCATAAAGGAAGCAAAACTCAGTGAATGTGGTCTTTCTAAAGTAGCGGTATGGATTCCTATCTTCATAAGTAGAAGTCACATTACACAATACATAGCATAAATCATACTGTTTTATTTGTTTCCGTTCAATCAATGATGCTCATATGTTTCGTACAGGGAAGAGCACGCTTTTAAATCATTTGTTTCGTACCAACTTCAGGGAAATGGATGCAATTAAGGTTGAAAAATCATTTGAAATTATACATACTTACATAAAAGGTAGAAAAATCATGACCTGATAAGTAAAAACAGTAAATTAATTTGTTGTAAATTTTCAATCAAATATGAGAACAATCTAAATAATAAAGTTCATACCTGAAATACAGTTTTTCAAATGTTGTTACGCGAGCTGGATAAAAGTTTGCACGGTATGACTTTTGAGCTTATGTATATATCTAATGTGTATTTGTAACCTTTTTCCTAAATGCTTATGTACTACAGGAAACGCGTACTGAATGCTTCAAGAAAAAATATTTTGTTTCTCTTTTGAGAAATCATCCTGAGCACAAACAAGTTTTAAAATCAGATAGGCATATGGAAGTAGAAGATATTATCGGTATGTTGGTAAGCAAGAATTTTTTACTTCGTTGTGGCCATGTGGTGAAAAGAGTACATACCGCCTTTTTTGGGAAAAGGTTAGCAGTTAACGCAGTTTATCCACATGAACCCATTTTATCCCTGTTGGTGTATTTAATTTGGTCGTTTAAGGCACATATGTAGCAGAAAAAAATGGCTATCCCAAACACCCTTTAACAATTACATAACCAGCCTACTAAGGCTTACGCTCTGTAGTTGTAGTAGAAGGGGTTACGAGCTGTTTGAATGGTTATAGTACCCAATTTATCATATTACTGTGATACATACCTTCTACTGTTAATATTGTTGCCGTCACCTGAAATCTGTTTTGTTAATGAATTGCATTTGTTGATACTTGATAATTATGAACTAATTTATATAAGGCATGTTGATAGTAGTGGCAAAGATGGAGGCAACGCTGAGAACAATGATGGTGAAAGATGGACGCGAAGCTGAGAACACCGTTGGTGGTACTGATGATGGTAGTGGCACTCAGGTATCATTTGAGACCCCCACAACAAGCTATTTTACGCCACCGATATTTAATTCCTGAATTATTGAACTTTTTATTCATGCAGGCAAACATTCTTGGAATGCTTATAGTTTCTTGCATCACTGTGAGTCGCATAATGTTTCGAACATCTTTGTACAAATCAACATGTCATACATCGAGTATATGTGTATAAGTTTATAGTATTTCGCGATGAGTATCTACTTAACTTTATTTTGCTTATTGATTTGCAGAAGCGTACGATGGGCCAAGAGGTAGAACCACACAAACGTCCCAATATTCCATTAACGGCACAGGAGGAAGCAAAAAACGGTATGTGCTCTTGCTGAACTTGAAAATGCTTTTAGAGCACTTTCCTGTGACCATTACGTTCAAATTGGTAGCTTTGTGAAAATTTTATGTCAATTTTTTATAAAAACTAATGGTTTTTAATGTTTGGGTGCTGTAAAATTTTGTAATAACAGATAATTTGACATTCAAAATAATCTTTTAGATATCTTAAATAATGGTTCAGGAAGCTGGATTAGGGGGTATTTGTATTAAACTGTTATTGGATATGTAAAATGTTTTATTAAGGGGTGTTTGTATTGGACTTCGTTCGGCTTTCGAGTCGTTTGTCGAGTTACTGTTGCTTAGATATTTTGTCATGTCATGTCTGTTTATTCAAGGTTTTGGTGGAAGTAAATTTTTTGGTGATTTTCCTTTAGAATGATTTGGTGGTTTTTGGCTATGGATGCAGGTTGATTATCGGAATTGGTGAATGAAGATTTCTGTTTCAATATTGGTGAGTTCTCAGTTTTCGCTAATAATATGGTCTTCAGTGGTGTTTGGGATTGCTTATCAGTTACGTAGTATGATTCAGGTGATTGAGTTTTGATATAGTTTGTCTAAGTTGATACTTGATAGTTGATACCAATGGTCTGTCGCCGCCAACAAACAGCAGACCTTTGCCGCTTCCTTGGGTTGTCTGACAAGATGCCAGGCTGATATTTTGTTTTCCTGTTTAATAACTGTTTATATGGTTAGTTGGTGCTAAAGCTCATTAAGGAAAATCTACCCTGTTTTTGAATTTTTTGGGTTGAAATGGGCAGAAGACCAATGCTTTTGAGAAACAACTAGGTCGTTGGATGTTAGGTTATTAATTATAATGGGCCATGATTTGGATTTGTGAATGTGCAAGTGTTAGTCGTTTTCCACATTTGCTAAAAACACAAAGTCCATGAAATAATATTACAGTACTCTATTAATAAACAATTTTCATAGATAAGTATTCCTATTGAATCATATTTGGCAACTTTTTCAATAGAAAATCATTGTATAGATCATTACGTTATTATATCGGTTTATGAAATTCTAGAGAAGTTATAAAATGAAGGGTTAATGGTGTAAAAAATACACAAACTTTCCACTTTTTACTATTGTGACAATAAACTTTTAATTTTCCTATTAAAACAAAAAACTTTCTTAATGACTCTTATTGTAACCAAATTGGACACGTGGCACAATTAATTAAGCATTAAACCAAAAAAATCAGTTTTACTCGTTTCATTATATTGGGGGACCATTTATGTCAACTTACCAAACCTAAATACTAATATAAAAAAACGCTTTTATTAAAATTAAAAACCAAAAACGTGTTCTTCCCCAAATCTGCTACAAACCCAGGTAGTATAAACCCTAATCAATGAGTTCCTCAAGCTCAGCACAATCACGACTAATTGGTGGTAAGATTCAATACTACAGAATCAGTAACCGTCTACTAAAGGTTCATACTTCAACCACAAGGAGGAATCCGGCAAGAGATTTGTCAAATGTAATGATTGCAAAGTGTACGAGTTTCTTGATGTAGATCTTCCTAGTGAGTACTACAAAGAGTTGGTGTTTGGGTTCTTTGAAAGGCAGAAACACATGAGCAACAATCCACATTCTCAACACATGGTTGAAGGTCTTGCTATGGAAAAGTCACTGTTGGAAGATGAGGTGAAGGCTACAAAGTCGAAGTTGCAGTTGTATGATAAGTTATTTTACATTATGATAGGATGCTTGTGTTTAATTTGTGTTGTATTAGGTATGACAATTGCCAAGTAATTAGGGTCTTGTTGTAATGGTTTTATGTTATGGAATGAAAATGTTGTCTTTTGCTTACATTTTCTTTTATTTATGTTGCATTCTAATATCTGTTACAATCCAGTGTGATTTGTAGACCATAGTAAAACAGTGAGCATAGCATTCATTGATAGTTGATAGAAAACACATTATTATAGGGCCATAAAAGGCATACATTAACTAAACTGAAAGACCAAGAGCTGATAAGACCAATAGCTGATAAGACCATAGACCAGTGCTAGGGTAGTAGGTGCTTCTAACCCATCCTTTTTCCCTTTCCCTTCCCCTTCCCTTCCCTTTTGGAGCTGCAATTTGAGTTTTGGCAACATAAGGTTTGACACCAAATGCTTCAAGAGTGGCCTTTGTAGGCAAACCTAGAACTTTTGGCCTTGCATCAAACTGAAGCTTATCAATCTGTTTTTGGGTTAGTGGCTCATCATCCTCTGCATCATCAGAAGTAGTTTCAACATAATGTGAGCTTGAGCCCACCTTTGGTTGGTAAAACTCTAGCTCATCGGTGGTACTACATATGCAATGGTGGAAAATACCCGCCCATGTCCCACCGTGTTACCGGTTGTGTCATCTTCCACCTTTGCATATTTTGATGAGTCACTTGAAATGCGATTATTTCAAAAATAAAAATATATAGCAAATTAAACATAAGTATGTTTAATAGATAAGAGATGGAAAAGGCAGATGAAGATGTTTGACAATTTATAACCTTTTCTCTTGTTGGAAGCCTTGTTTCTTGAAGTCATGTTTGCAAAAGATGGAATAGATGTTTGATATGGTTTTGTAACATCTATATCTGCTATTATATAGAGGTGTGGTTATTCATTTGAACAAGATAAGATGGATTGATTCATTGACTGCAAACATGTTCGGTAATACATCGCAGAAATGTTGAAAAGTGATACATTGACTCATTGACTGCAAATTGTGTAGTAAATACAGTGAGAAAATGCAATAGTTAACTGGATATGCCACAAAAGTTAGAAAATGCAATAGTGAAAGTCATAAAGGTGGTGCAACTGCAAATGCATAAAAGTCGCTTTTTGGAAGTGATGCAATGCAAATGCATAAAAGTGACTGCAATTGTATAACAAGAAACTACAATAATGTTACTACACCTAATGTTACTGCAATAGTCCAAAAATGAGTGATCGCACAAATTGTACAAAAGTAATTCATTGATAGAACAAAGTAATTCATTGATAGAACAGTCATACAAGAAAGTAGTTTAATTTTGACCATCTTATGCCCTCATATGATATACAAAATGGGCTATTTGTAGATGGTCATTTAAAACTGTTAACATACCTACGAACCATATGGCGCTTAAAGTGTTTACACATCCAAAAGATGATTAACTATGCCCTCATAAGATATACAAAATGGGCTATTTAATTGTTATTAACATGATATACAAAAGCTAAAATAGATGGTAGTTGCACTTATATATCAAGTGCATTGTCTTTAGTACGCCTCGACCATCCATTTTTTGCCCAACTTCTTTAGTATGATTCTTTCACTTGGTCTTCTGATTTTATGAGCTTGTTTCTTTGTCTTTTGCACTTGCTGATCTTGCACTTGAACTTCTTGTGCCTGCACTTGGTCTTGTGACTGGGTAATCTGAATTGGAGTTAAATCAATCTGTTTGAACCTCGATCTTGATGTTCATTGCACTTGTTCTTGAGATGGACTTGAACTGTCTTGATGTGCATCTTCCGCTTCTTCGAGATCGACTGAACCTGTTGTTGTTCTTGAGACTGGCCAAGACAGCTATCAACACCAAACCATCTTGCAAATGCTGAAGTACATGCCCTCCTCTTACCATGCCTTGTTGGAAGTCCAAGTGTTGACCCAACTTTCCTTTTTGATCCACCACCTTTTTTTGGCCCAACTTCAGTCCTAATTCCTTCATTAGACCCACCACCAACTTCAGTCCTAATTCCTTCATTAGACCCACTACCCACATCAACTTCATTAGACCCAGTCCTAATTCCTTCATTAGACCTTTGTGGAGTGAACACATGGTATACCTGAAAGTTGCCACATCCTGCAACTGCAAGTCCTCTTTGTTTCATCTACAGTGAATCCATCACTTCCTTGTCTCACCTCAAACACATTCCCACTAGTTGGTATCACATGCCAAAACCTGCATATGAAATTTAACAATTTGAATCAAAATATTATAAATTGCAAAGTGTAGTTTAATGGACACTAACCTTTGTTGGTCTTTCAGCCATTCCAATCTTTTTTGAATACCATAGTGTTCTGCTACAGTTTTTTCATTCTGTGTCAAGGCAAACTTCTTTGCATTTACACATTGATTAGGTGTAACCTTACACTTGTATTTTTTCATCACTAGGTCAGCTATACTATTCAACCTAATCTCAGGATTATCCCTAATCTTTTCACCAAAGACTGTCCCTATCCACTTATAGTTGACCAATGAGCCAAACTGGAAATTCCTAACACATGTATGCTCATCAACTAATGTTTTAACCTGAAAAGTTTTCTTCTCGACATCCAACTAGCATAACATCTCCAAGGACATGATGGCAATTCATTACTACTAACACTAGGATACCTGATTTGCTTCCTTTGTTTACCAAGATCTGGATCGCCACCCTTTTCGGTCTTTGTCCACACCTAGCCACCACCATCTTTGAATTACTCTTCTCATACCATAGTGAGAACCCATTAGCCAAAGCATAGAATGTCAAACACTCCTTGAACTTGTTCACAGTCACATACTTTAAACCTTCTGCAATTGTAACACAACATAAGTTAACATTCATCATTAATAAACAACATAACAAATTTTAATTTAAATATAAGTATGCTCAACATACTCACCTCTGGTTTCCTCAGTCTCCAGTGTGTACTTTCATCATACATGGGGTACCTTTCAATACTTGTTTGAGCAATAATGAAAGGGTCTTGAGTGTTTCCTCCTCATCAAGTAGCCTTAAGCTTTCTTAGTAGCTCATCCATGAACAAATCATGATCACCCTAACATCGTGAACAGAAGAAGAATTTAAAGGCACACTATTTGCCTCATTTGGCTCTTCCATCTGCTCTACCTTATCCCTATTAGCTTTGATCCTATTTCTAAGCCCAATCAATTCCTCTTCACCGTGACTAAGATAATCAAAGACTTATCACTATCATACTCCCAATCATAATCACTATCAGAATCATCATCATTTTCAATCACCCTAGCATCCATACTAGTACTACCACTAGTACCTACACCACTAGCCTGGTGAGAAGATTCACCTTGAGTTTCAAAGATACTCCATCTCAGCCCAAGCCTCCATCTCATCTATGCTAAAATCATTGCAATACCTTATTTTTGGACTGACTTTACTCTTAGCAACACTAGCATCCATACTTGTTCTATCTACTTTACCTAGGTACTCAGATAAGTCCATATGAAAGTGCTGGAGGTATACATCAAGCTCACCAAATAAAACAGCTACATCAAACATATGGTTTAACTCTTTATCATCAGTGACTCTAACTAAACCAACCTCCAAGTCATGATTTGGGACTCTGTAATACACCCCTTCAATATTTGTTTCAACTTTTTCTTCAAGATATTGGGCAAACTCTAAGTAAGGCATCCTTCTAATAGACATAGGACTGACAACACCATGCACATACCTAAGAGGACCATGGTCGAAATACCCATCCCAGTTTATAACTAAGATGTGTTGAACAGTATGAGGTATCATTCTGAAAAAAGTACCAAACACTAAAATTAGGGCTTGCTTACTATTTACGATTAAAACACAATTAACTCATTCAAACGAAATTACATACCTGACTTGTTACGAAAATCATAAACAATTGGAAAGGAGCAAAGTGGATTTTTCAATTTCGTGGATTAGGGTTTTTCAGTGGAAAGCGGGAAGATGTTGGGAGGACTGATTTGGGGGGAAATGGATTGGGGTTAATAAATCGTTTTTTATTTAATATTAGTCCCCAATGTTTGGTAAGTTGACATAAATGGTCCCCCAATATAATAAAACGAGTAAAACTGATTTTTTTCGGTTAATGATTAGTTAATTGTGCCACGTGTCCAATTTGGTTACAATAAGAGTCATTAAGAAAGTTTTTTGTTTTAATAGGAAAATTAAAAGTTTATTGTCACAATAGTAAAAAGTGGAAAGTTTGTGTATTTTTTACACCATTAACCCTAAAATGAATTAATGGGTCAACTTGACCTTACCTATTTGACCCGTTTACACAATGACCCATTTTGACCCAAACCCTTCTTTAGCAGGCCTAATCCCGCTGGAACAACCAATTGCGCTGAAGCTCTTGAAATTGCTATACAGAGGAACGGGTTACGGGAGATCTAACGGCAAGGTAAATTTGAAATCACTTATATGGTTAATGATATGGCTGCAAAATGGGTACGTCATTTGTATCATGTAACAACATCGAAATATACATCCAACATTAACTTTTGTAGCTTAAAAATGAATTGGTTGAGACTCAAGAAATATCGAACTTTTTCTATAATTTTATAAAATTTTACATTGGCCTATTGACTTGACATTGGGCTATTGAGACAAAAAAAAATACGATTTCATTAGTTAATATACCCATTTCATCAGGTAACATACCCATTTCAGCAGTGCGTGCGTTTGGGTCCCAATAGTGCTTGGGGTGTTTACTGAGATTTCATAAGGTAACATGGTTTGGGTGGGTTTGGGTCATGAAATGGGTGGCTTTAGGCGCTGAAATGTGTGTCTGTGGATGAAATAGGGCTGACTTGAACATTGAACGTGTTTGAAGGCTAAAGTGGGGCTAAAATGGGTCATATTGGGGACTGAAATGGGTGTGAGAATCGGGGATGACATGCTTTTCTTTATGTATAATGTGGAAATGCTAGGCGTTAACAACTATAACTATTACACATAACTTACTTTAGAAGATATATATTTCCTTCTTGCAAACCATAATTTTTAGGTTAAATACTTTTTATAAGTATCATTAGATAAATATTTATTGTTGCGAGCTTTATATCTCTTCGTTAAAAAAGTTACCTATTTATAAACGAGTTACATGATAACCTTTTCGTTGTGCAGAGTGTGATGATACGCTTTCTCAATTGACGACTATGGATTACGCATCAGAATAGGTCTTTAGATCTGAGGATGAGAGTCACATTATCAAGGTAACTATTCTGAACATCGGGACACAACTTTCTAATTTGCTTAAACTACTACAAAACAAGTTATCTAACATGTTCTTAGCTACAGTTAACTTACCTTTTTTAATAATTTACAAGAAAGTCATAACATGAATTAGAGGTACTAAGTTGTTACCTTGATTGATTCTTTAACGTATATTGTGGTGCAAATGAGGTATGCTCAAAATATTGGTCCCTGGTTTTTGTTGGCTGTTCGAATTTTTGCAAACCAATATCAGACTTAAGTATTAAAATCAGAGAGTTGGTTGACTTAGTTACCAGAAATTATGGGACTGATTTATCAGTTATTATTTAGATAACATTTTTCTTGGGTAAGAATGTGAGATTGATGCATATGATGTTGACTTGCTTCATTCATGGTCATGGACGCCCTACATGGTGGAGAGTTTATACTTTATACCCAAAACTAACATTCCTTGGATCACTTTTAGCTGCTTATCTTTTAAATTAAAAAACCAATGACATGTACTACTCAATTATGGTTATAACTTTTATGCTCTATTTTTTGCTGTTATACTTTTCTGCTCATATGATTCTTAAGTTACTATCGTCGTGCTTTGGTGCATTCTACAAATAATTTAATGAAAATGTATGATTGCCAGTTATACACAAACTTAGAGAGCCTGAATGGTTTTGTTCCATCTCTTTTAAAATTGCATTTTGTTACCAGCTCTTTCATTGGAAAAGTAACATAATTTGCTAACAGGAATCGAATACTTGGAAGCTAAGAAAGTATATGATATTCTTCTGAAATCAACTCCAGAAAGCCGTAATATTTTTGGCCGGCTTTCAGGTGCTGCTGTAAGTCTCAACAAAAGATTCTCACTTATTTTTTCTTAGTCAAAGTGTCTAAGAAGTGTATTTTGCTGTATTCACTTTCACCATTATGTAGGGTGATTGGGAGGCAATTGTACGTGCTTTTGAGAAGGACCATTATGTAGTGTCTAAGAAGCTCTTTCATTGGAAAAGTAACATAATTTGCTAACAGGAATCGAATACTTGGAAGCTAAGAAAGTATATGATATTCTTCTGAAATCAACTTCGGAAAGCCGCAATATTTTTGGCCGGCTTTCAGGTGCTGCTGTAAGTCTCAAAAAAAATTCTCACTTATTTTTTCTTAGTCAAAGTGTCTAAGAAGTGTATTTTGCTGTATTCACTTTCACCATTATGTAGGGTGATTGGGAGGCAATTGTACGTGCTTTTGAGAAGGACCATATTTACCTTGGAGAGGCTGCTCAGATTATGGTCCAAAATGTCAATTATGAAATGTGCAGGCTATTCATCGGGGACATATAGATCAGTGCACGATGTACACGCAACTCTACAGTCATAACGACCCCACACAATCATCTGTTATAGGTAAGCGACCACATACCTTAACTTTTCATTAACTTAATGCATCTTTAATATTGATTCTTTTTTCTCTTTTAAGAAGTACTACTTTACAGTGTCACTCATGATTGCTTCTATTACAGATGTACATGGACAAACAATATCACCTACTTCTGACTCACATCCAAATAGTGAACGCACACGCCCAACGACACAAGGTCATACAACTGTTGATTTGTGACATCTTTTCGACAACATGTTCCTATTACATCTACTTACTACTGCGCCATTTTAGTTAGCACAGGCACTTTGAAATACCTAGGACTAACTCGATGGTGACTGCCACCATTGTAGGCGAGTGTGGGCAAGCAATGGCGAGGTGTTCCAGCTCATATCAGAATATTGGAAGCGCACGGCCAACCACCCAAGGTGATCCAAATACTAATATGTTGCACTTACATTTAAAAGCATTTATGCTTTTCACATTATTTTCAGTTCAATGCTTCTGATGAGAGGATAAAATCCGTACGGAAAATGATCATGCCCGTCACAGTTGAGCAAAGAAAAGCAGCACAGGTGGCTGTAAAATTTAATTGTAATAAAGGGAACCCATGTAGTGGAATAAGACTAAAAGATGTTAACTGTTGTATAATTCTTAGCAATGCTTGGTAGTATCTTCTGAAATATATAAATGAATGGAACCTTTTCTATCTAGAATCTCTAATCAAAGTGGGTGATGTTCATTTCTCGACTTGGATAAATTATGCACTGCACTTTTAATTGATTACCAATGGAACCTTTTCTATCTAGAGTCTCTAATCAAAGTGGGTGATATTGATTTCTCAACTTGGATAAATTATGCACTGCACTTTTAATTGATTACCGTTTCACACTTATCATCTAAAAATTGATTACTTACTACTTTTAATTGATTACCGTTTCACACTTATCATTTAAGATTTGATTACTAACTACTGTAAAATGGTGTTTTCATGGAATAGAAAAACAACCGCCATTTAAATCCATATATATTGCACCTACACTTTCATCTAAATAAACATGAAAAAAATTGTTCCGTGCCTCAGCGCAACATTCCCGCAGCAACGCGCGGGCTCACCAACTCGTTAACCAAACATTTTTTAATTATTAACTAAGAAAAGAAGATTGGAGGTTTAATTTTATATAGTAAAGAGAATACTATATTAACCCTGGCATTTCATGTGATCAATATAATTATTTAGTGAACGTCATAGGAAATCTTTACAAAAATCACCCATAATTGAAACAAATGATTTTCAAATTTGTCTCGTGTGATCAATGGAAAACATGATGAGTTAGTGTATTGAATTAAATATGATTAATACTCTAGTTGATACAGTATTATTTTAATAAGAGAAAAGCTAATTAGTCTTAACGTATTTCTTTGTCTGTGTAGTTTGAGTGACTGTTTTTTTTTACATATGAAATAATGGATTTCGAGGCAGAGAAATGCTACATCCATATAATATTTACAAAAAATATTACATTTGTATCTAAAATGGGTTGAATTATTTATGATAATAAATTTCATATAAAATGAATTAATGTATGTTTGAATGTTATTTTTTCTTACACATTTTTGTTTTGTAAATGTGGGTTAAAAAATAATTGTTATTATTGATGAGATGAGGTGACATGGGTTTAAGATTGGTTAGCATTGTGACAGTACACTTATGATGTGTTCAAGTAAGTTGCAAATAGGTTTATCAATTTATAGGAGTACGTTGAATGTGTTTACGAGCTGCAGAAATGTGGGATTCTTGCAAGTTGTGAAATATTGGTTTGATATAGTCATATAGATGTTTGTATTTTGAATTCCTTAGTCTAGTGTTACTATAGGATGATTGGTCGTCATCAGGACGCTTTCCAAGACGGCTGTGGCGTAAATCAGGTGGCTTTCATGATTTTGTCTAATTGGTTATGTGAATAAACATAGTGACTGAAGCATTTCGATTAAAGGAATAAATGGTTGTAAATGGATGCATGCCGAGTACATGGACATGGAAGCGGTTTGCGAAGTGGGGTCGATTGATAAGGCTATGTGTTTACTTGATGAGATAGTGAAAAAGGGATGAACCGGATGTTCATAGTCTTACAATATTGATTGATGGGTCATGCAGTGAAGGTAAACTTAAGAAGGCGAAAGAATGTTTATAATATGACGAAAGATGGTTTGACTCCATAATGGATGCCTCAAGCTTCTAGATAAAAGTGAACCATCAAGAGACCAATAATCTAGATGGATTAAGGTATGGAATATGGATCCACATGTTTTAAGGTATACCCTGAATAGACATTGTAGTTCTGCATTCGTTATAGGCGTGTTTGGCATTGGGGTTCGAAATTATTGGGTTTCTAGTCGTAGATAATCAGTTTCTTCTGTATGGGTATATAGTGAAACTAATTCTGGTTTCTTATTGTTTAGGGTCAATATAGTCAAATTTGGATTATAAATTTAGAAGTAGCTGCAAGTCTGCAACTACTAATTCTGAATTTCTGATTACGTAATTACATTCGGATCATTTTTCATGTAAGCCCTATACAATAAGGATTAAAATTTTCCCAAATAGTCAACCAACTATTATCATTTTTAGTCAGGTCACTATTAGCCATGCATAATTTGAATTTTCACAAGGATAGATCACACTAATGGAAGGTCTTATGCGAAAGAGACTGCAAGGTTTCTATCAAATCTGTGACATACTTACTTTGCATCTCATCATTCTGCATAAACTCCTTCCATTTTTTGTGATTTACTCTTACTGATTTTGTTGGTTCTTTATCAACTTCATACATAACACTCTTCACAGCTTCAAAAACATCCTCTTTCCCAAAATACCCATCTTCATCTCTCCTATTTACCTCCACCCCGGCCCTCCATTCCATCGCCATCAGTTTAGAGTTCCTTAACTGATCACCCTTCAATGGCAACATCACCCGCTGACAATCATTCACCAGACCTTCTATAACCGAGCTGAAATCAGCATGAAACACATAACAGCCCACGTTTTCGTGTGCTAGAATGTGTCGTTGTTGCACCCACCCTGAATGCACAACCCCTATATCCTTCACTCTTTCCAGAAACCCATGAGGTAGTGTTCGTTCCAATTCAGTCGAGCTATCAAGGGTAGCAGGAAAATTCAAGACTAGAAAGAATTCAAGAAAGGAAGACCGGTGAGTTCCAACCCTAGAGCTAATTCTTTTATTTGATCGTCTGTTAGAAAAGTTTCACTCCCAAAAGAACAATATATCTGATTTGGATGTGAATTGACTTAACCAGTTAGCCCATTTCTTATCTAGTTCGCCAGTATGTGGTTCAGGGACCCCTGGACCGATTAAAAGTACTGGCCTTTTAAGTTGGTTGCTGACATAATCGATGTAAGTTCCTTCCATTTCTTATCATTTATTATCGAATTATGCAATTTTGTTGCATTAAGGGTAAAAATTGTCGAGTATGCTGCATCAAAAAGTTTTATATTTTGGTAAGAAATGATAGTCATGTTCCATTAATTGGTTAGAACAGTAGGTTGCATAATACCAGTACTGTACATTGCATTTGCTTGCAGTTTGCCTTTCACTAGAAGTTTAAGATTAACAGCATTTAGAGGCACTTCACACCTACGAAGCACGGGATGTATTCAAAGACCTTTATGCGTTCATTATTAGCCACACATAGTTTTCATAATCTAAAAGCATGGGGAATTCAGATTGCGGTATATCTTGCTACAGGACGATGTCTTGTGTAAGAGCCTGCAAGTTCTCAACCAAATCTGATATATAGTTGCTCTGTATCTCATTATTCTGCAGAAACTCTTTCCATTTCTTGTGGTTTTCTCTTATCGATTTGGCTGGTTCTTTTTCGGTCTCCATCATAACACTTTTCACAGCCTCAAAAACATCGTCTTTCCCGAAATACCCATCTTCATCTCTTCTATGCACTTCCATTCCAACCCTCCACTCCAACTCTATCAGTTTAGAATTCATGAACTGGTCACCCTTTAATGGCAGCATCACCAGTTGACAGTCATTCACCAGACCTTCTATAACCGAGCTGAAACCAGCATGGGACAGGTAGCACCCCACACTTTCGTGCGCCAGGATGTGTCGCTGCTGTACCCACCCTGAGTGTACAATGCCTATATCCTTGACTCTTTCTAGAAACCCTTGTGGCAGTGTCCTTTCTAGCTGCTCTGAGCTATTGAGGTTTGTTGAAAAATTTAGAACTAGGAAGAAAGGAAGACCCGTGAGTTCCAATCCTAAAGCTAATTCTTTGATCTGATCATCTGTCAGATAAGTCTCGCTCCCAAAAGAACAGTATATCACGGATTTGTTTGGGAACTGGTTCAACCAGTTGGCCCATGTGTCTTCTAGTTGGCCTGTATGTGGCTCAGGAACCACCGGACCAATTAGAAGAACTGGTTTTTTGAACTGCTTGCTAAAGTAATCTATATAGGGTCCTTCCATTTCTGTGCATGACTTAACGAGTATAGCATTGCAGCCATCCAAGCATGTGATGAAGCGGTCTATTGCGCTTGGAGTACCATGGAAACTTTTGAATATATACGTATAATTTTGAGCTTCAAAAGTTTTTAGAGGGATGGTTTTTGGGAACCCAGGTGGAGGTTTTTTAATTTCTTCTAAAGTTTGTGATGCATTGTGACTAAGCCTCGAGGGAATGATCAGAAATGAGGTGCAAATCGTCGTAAAAACAGAGAAACAAATGGTTTTGATGCCAAGCTCACACGCCATACGTGGCAGCCACCATTGAGCAAAGTCGAAGAACACAAAATCAGGTTTGAGTTGTGTTAGTAAAGTCTTGATTTGTGGTTGCATGAGGTCTAAGGCGACTTTGAGTAGTTCAGCACCGGCTGGTGAGGTGTCAGCCGTGCACTCCACTCCCTTAGGGAGGCCGTCCACATGTGGCAGGGTTAGAGGGATGATTTGCGTGGTGGTGATGGGGTTGAGCATGGATTTGATACGGTCGACACTGGCGGAAGCAGCTAAGAAAGAAATCTTGATACCAGGATAGGAGGATAACTTGTTAGATAGTTGCACAAAAGGACTAATGTGACCAAGCGCAAAGAAAGGGAACATCACTAGGTGAAGCTCTTTATCTTTTCCATTCATAGACATCTTTCTCTTGATTTCTTTATGGGGTCTCATGCCCCATTTATAAGACTTGTAATAACATCAACCAAACATTTTTTAATTATTAACTAAGAAAAAGAAGATTGGAGGTTTAATTTTATATAGTAAAGAGAATACAATATTAACCCTCACATTTCGTGTGATCAATATATTATTGAGTGAACGTGATAGGAAATCTTTACAAAATCACTCATAATTCAAACTAATGATTTTCAAATCGGGTGAATTTCATATATCCCCTTCAAAACTTCACAAATTTCATATATATCCAACCCAATTTCTAAATATCAAATATACCCATTTAAACACTCATAATATCACATTTGCCCATTTTTATTTGTTTCACTTAAAACAATATATAAAATGACTATCATACCCTCTTCTTCCTCAAAATGATATTGTTCTTCGCTGTTTCTGGCACTAGACCATTTGATACATGAAAACATAGTTGTCTTTTGTGTTAAATAAAAAGTATCTTGTGAACCAAATAATCAGTTGATACCTATATTAAATTCAAAGACATCATCAAGTCATTAAAAAGTAATTTGACAAACAACGCCACAATGATATGAGAATGTAGATGCCCTCTAATATACTAGCATGGTACCCGCGCAAAGCAGCGGTTCGGAGGCGAATTGTGTTTAATGATTTCTGATTTTATGTTTTTTTTGCCGAATATTGTTTAACAATTTCTAGAAATGAAAGATGATAGTTTCTAGAAATTGTGTGTTTGTGCTATGAGAATGAAGAATTAATATGCCATTATTATATATGCAAATTCAAAAAGTTATTAATTTTAACTATTTAAACATATTAACTTCATTATATTAGTTATATTTTATTATTGTAACATGCATCAATTTAATGTCATAGTTTAATGTGCAATTAGTGTGTTTTTAAAGTTTTAATATAAAAAATTACTAATAATAGCAAGTGTAGTTTTAAAATTTTAAGACTTCTAAAAATAAAAGTCAGAATGCTTTATATATAGTTAAGATAAAGAAAGTGGACAAACATGATAAAGCCGCCCGAGAATCAACACGTGTTGCCTTTTGCTTTTGACACTTTTTGTTCCTTAGCCCCCAAGCTGCGCTTCTTGGATTGGGTTCGTAAGATTGTTCGCAGCAATATATCGGCCCCGAGGGGTCACGATTATGTTTTCAGTAGAATAGGGTTTGCTATTCAGAAAGGAGTGGCGACGCAACTTGTTGCCCGCTTACCTACCACCTTGATGTAAATCCCAATTATATAATGAAAACACACATTAAGTTAAAAAAAAAAAAAATAGTTAAGATTAATCATCTATTAATAGTCAGTTTCAGTGATTTACAATGTTTTTGTTTTACCTAAATGACATCAATCCATCATATAAGAACCCATTAACAATTAAAACATCAACAAGTATTTTAATCAAAGAAAACTTCCGTTATCATGATGGAAAGCAATTCACACTGATATCTAATTCATGATCACATTATATACATTGGAATAAAGAGCTTGATTAACACAAGGGT
This sequence comes from Chrysanthemum makinoi, assembly GCA_910596185.1. Classification (NCBI taxonomy): domain Eukaryota; kingdom Viridiplantae; phylum Streptophyta; class Magnoliopsida; order Asterales; family Asteraceae; genus Chrysanthemum; species Chrysanthemum makinoi. The sequence continues at coordinate 296,026,735 of OU343225.1, forward strand.
ATTCCTGTCACAAGTTTAATAACTGCCAACAATGGGTATATATGAAATTTAGGAGTTGGCTTGGGTATATATGAAATTTAGGAGTTAGTGTATTGAATTAAATATGATTAATACTCTAGTTGATATTATTTTAAACAGAAAAGAGTTAATTAGTCTTCTTAACGTATTTCTTTGTCTGTGTTGTTTGAGTGACTGTTTTTTTTACATATGAAATACTGGAAGATGATTTTGTGTATAGTTCACAATTCATACATACATGTGGCAATGATATATGTATTGTGAAAATGAGAAAAGTTTTATGCGGAACACTCAAAGAACAAAACGCTTCATCTCCACCGTTCATTTTCTTTTGATCCAACGGATAGGTTCACACACCGCTTTTCATTTAATTTTGACAGGAGGATAGGTTTGTCATTATTTCACACACAAATATACTCATAACCCGCTCACTTCTATCATTTTCACTCATTCATCTCACACACACACTTTCTATTCACTCTCTCACCATCCCAATATTGCAAACCCTAACCCCAAAATTCGATTAATGCTTTTCAATGGATCTACTGGACATAAGAAATGAGATAGCAAACGCAAAAGGTGGGTCGTTGCTCCAATCATCTTCATCGGCACTTGGTGATCAAAATAAACCTCGTCCTGACGATTCTGGTGCTGATTATTTCTTTTTTTTATTTTGTTTTTTGTGTAGGTTTTTATGTTTTTTTGTTTGGTACTGATTATTTGTTTAGTTGAGTATATAGTTATTTTTTTATTTCAAATAGCACTTGTGATTCTGTAAGTTTATTTTAATGAAAATGGAGTTTATTGTTTTGTAAACCATACAAATAATTGAGTATATGTTTATTTGATGCAAATGGAGTTTAGTTGAGTATATGTTTTATTTTGATGAAAATGGAGTTTAGTATTGTTGTTTAGTTGAGTATATGTTTATTTTGATAAAAATAGAGTTTAGTTGAGTATATAGTTACTACGTATTTTTTTTATGTCAAAGAGCACTTGTGATTTTGTTTTGATGAAAATGGAGTTTATTTATTTTTGTTATGAAGGAGAACCATTTTTTTTTTAAAAAAGAAAATGGAGTTTATTGTTTGGTAATGGTTATTTGTTTAGTTGAGTATATATTTATTTGGTATTGAAGGATCACATGTGATTCTGTATTTTTTATTTTGATGAAAATGGAGTACATATTTTTTTGGTATTTACAGGAGCACATGTGATTCTTTATGTTTTATTTTGATGAAAATGGAATAGATATTTATTTTGTATTTGAAGGATCACATGTGATTATGTATGTTTTATTTTGATGAAATTTAGTTTATGAATCACATGTTAAGTCTGATTCTATATGTTTTTATGCTTCTGTTGTTAGGTGCTTCGGTTATACAGCCGAATACTGCAGTTGCTGCTGTTAAGTCTGGTTCTCCTTCCTCCAGTTCTCTTGTTCGGACGACTCGGTCTGGGATAATAAACCGACTAGTTTTGAATCCTTCTCCTGCTTCTTCGTTTAATCCGGCTGCTGCAAATATCAGTATGCCTGATCCTGTGTCTTATGTGCCGAATACTGTCTCAAGTGTTGCTAATCCCAAGGATCATGTGCCGAAATCTAAGTCAGTGTCTAATGTGTCTAAGCCTAATGCAAAGTCTGTTGTGCCGAAGGATAAGGGCACCGGTGATGTTGTGAAGGATAAAGGCACCAGTGATGTTGTGAAGGATAAGGGCATCGGTGATGTTGTGAAGGATAAGGTGGCTAATGTTGTGAAGGATAAGGCGACTGGTGATATTGTGAAGGATAAGATGACTTGCGATGTTGGTAAGGATAAGGCGACTGATCTTGTTTCGGCTAAGGCGACTGGTGTTGTTGTCAAGGATAAGGGTAGTAGTGTTGTTTTAGCCAAGGCTAATGCGGATGTTGTGAAGGATAAGGTGATTAGTGATCCGAAGGCTAAGGCGAATGTTGTGAAGGATAAGGTGATTAGTGATCCGAAGGCTAAGGCGGATGTTGTGAAGGATAAGGTGATCAGTGATCCAAAGGATAAGGGTAGTAGTGTTGTTTCGGCAGATGTCCAGAAGACTAATCCGAAGGCTGCAGATTCCTTGAAGGTTGCAGATGCTGTGAATCCTAAGACAAGGGAAAATGTTGAAAAGCCCAATCTCAAGCCCAATGTTCCTAGACGCAATACTTCGGCTAGGCCGAAGGTTGATTTTGATTTGTCTAGTAGAAAAAGGAAGTTGTCTGATAAAGAGGATAGTGGTGAGCATGTTAAGTTGTCAAAGAAGACGAGGGGTAAGCTGTCAAAGAAGTCTTCTTCATCTTCTCTTGCTACTGATGAAGTAAGTTCAGAATCTGCATATGAAGGTGTTATTGTATCTAAGATGTTTAAGAGAAAAAAGGGTTCTGATGAAGGTAATGTCAAGTCAGGTTCATCGAAATTTAGTTTATGTTTTATTTTGATGAAAATGGAGTAGATATTTATTTTGTATTTGAAGGATCACATGTGATTTTGTATAAAAATCACATGCGATTTACGAATTATTCTCTTGTCACTATATTAAGTCTGATTCTATATTAATAATGACATGTGATTTTGAATACAAATCACATGTGATTTACGAATTATTCAAATCTTTTAAACTCCTTTTGTGGAAAACTAGAAGGGGGGGGGGGTTGAATAGTTTTGCCGATTTTAAGTTAGTTTCAAAAACTTTAGATTCGATATTATGTGAAATCTTATGGATGTAGAGAAAGTATAGATCTAATGATAAAGCAAGTAAGTAAAGTGCAACAAGGTATAGAAATGACACAACCGATTTATAGTGGTTCGGCTACAAGGACACCTTCCTTGCCCTACTCCACTCCCCGAGTCACCTACTCGAGAGTTCAAGCACTATGTCAACAAACTCCTTCAACTTGGCTGAGAAGCCTTCACAACGTTGCTTGTACCTTTTTCCGGTACAAAGCTAAATACCGAGCCCGTAACACGGTGGACCAAACCAACACGACTATTACATAACAAATATGTGAAATATCAAATACAAGATCTTCGCTACAGAAATCTTGTTGAGGAACAAATCAATCAAGGACCCCTTGCTTGGATGACTTGTAGAATGCTCGTGATCTCGCCTTAGAGAAGGACCTATATGAGAATCACTAAAGAAAGAAAGAAAGAAGTACTCTCTAGATCAAGTGATCTTTTGTTAGAAGAGAATGAGAGTATAAGAGAGAATTAGTAAGAAGAGGGGTAAGTTAGAATAAAGAAATGGCTCTCTATTTATAGGAAAAACTTGCCACTGTTCCCCGGATCCCACGGATCCCTCCCACAAGGGATCCGCCTAGTGTAATCCTAGGGATCCGTGGGACGCTCCTCTTTGCCAATGGGTTTTTTGGTTATGGGTCATTGGTCATGGGTTATGGGTTGGTCCATGGGTATTCTTTTAGATACAATGTATCTAATGAGTACAATGTATCTAGTCAAGTGGGTATGGGTCAATACCATGGGTTATGGATATGATCCATGGGTTGTGATTTTTACCCATCCTAATAAACTATTACAACAAATGATTTATTACAACAATTTGTATTAAATGGCTATATGTAAATGCTTTACAAAAATAACATGTATCCTTATAATTGTACTTAAGATAACATTATATTTGTTATCAACAAAACACAAAGAGATCGCAAAATATTAATAAACGTTTTTACGGTTTATTTGTATTAACAATCTCCCCCTTTTTGTTGATAACAAAACATAATATTATGATGAGTAAAACTTAACAATAGATGTATGTTTTGAAAGCCCCTAAGTTTTACTTCTTCTCCCCCTTTTTGTCGAAACAAAAAGTTAACCCATCGAAGAAATAAAAGTGTGGAAAAGAGTCCACGTATCGCTTACTCATCCTTGACCGTAGCTCCCCCTTGTTTGGGGCGTCATGTGAAGAAAAATAAAAAAAATCATACAAAGAGAAAGGTTAGTAACATGCTTAAATAATCTTGTGATTGACGAGAATCAAGATTGGGAGCCAAGGTATGTAAACAAGGCCTTGTAATAAAACAACAAAGTGTAGTGGTATTTATGCCACCTACAAGCATGTAAAAATAAGAACAAGACTTGTTCTTGAAAATGACTCAAAAGAAAAGTACTAAAAATAGAAAATAGTAATAATGATTCCTTCCATGCTTGAATAAGGTTATGGATGGAGGTTTTGATGAGTAATGATATTGATGCGATCAAGAATGAGGTTGAGTATGAATCGCATTTCTTCCCTAACTTTTATTGCAATTTACCTAGTGGATTGGCAATGTTCACAATGTAAGTGATGTGGGTAATGAGTGCGGAAGTTTTCCCGGTTGTTTTGATTTGTGAGTTGCGGAAGATGTGGTGGAAAAATAGGAAAATACGGATCAAAGTCCGGAATGTTTGGAAGTGGTGGTGGAAAAGAACCTATATGTTCTTGTAGCTTAATGGGAGCTAAGGGTGGTGATGTTTCAAGATCATTGAATATTGTGTTTGGAGAAGTGGGAGGTGTCAAAAAGGCTATTTCTTTTTGTTTTGGTTGTTGAGATCTTGTTGGAGTCGTAAGGAGTTCCAAAAGAGTGACTTTAGGTGATGAAATTGGTGTACTTGTTGGTGATGAAGGAGGTGCTATAATGGAAGCATCTTGTGGTGAGTTATTTGATGGTGATGAGCCATTTGATGATGGTTTTGCTAAGCAACAAGGCCGGATGCTAATCCGTGCGGATATCCTAGAGTTTGATTGTGGTATTTTGGATTTCATGAAGAGGATTGTTTGTACTAGGTGATTCATCTAAGTTGTAAGATCTTTTGGATGACATGGTGTTGTTTGTTTGTGAAGATGAGATGAATATGCAAGCATTTTGGGAGTCCTATATATAGAAAAACAATGCATTGTAATGAATGCTTGACCCAAAATGTGGATTAAAATCTAATAATTAGATATGAATTTAAGGCATGTGATCATGAGAACACAAGCATTAAAAAACATACTCCAAAAAAATGAAAAAATGTTGAAGTTTTCATCAAAAGTGAGAAAAATAGAAGGTAAAAACAGCTTCTGTCTCACGGATCCCATGGATCCTTCCCTTGAGGGATCCGGCCCAAAGATTAAGGCTGGATCTGTTGGTGATTCAGCAAAGACAAAATTTTCCTTTTGGAAACATTTTTGCCTAGTGTGTGCCTATATGCAAACTATTTGGAGTTGCGGTTATCTCGACTCCTAAGAAGAAAATAAAAATAAACTATAAGTGAAAAAGCATACTATTATGTGAGATAACCCGAGTGCTCCTAATTCATTGTTGCTTAAATGAACGTACCCGAAAACACATACTAGTTATGTGTTTTCTTTAGCATTCAAAAGACATGAGATGCAATGAAAACGGGTTTTTACTTTGTATTAATAATGAAAAAGCGATTTGTCCTAGACGTGAGAAATTGCTTTTGTGAAATTGATACGGGAAGAGGTATCATTTTTTTTGAAAACGTTTCAAAAAGAGGCTTCTATGTGCGAATAAAAATAGTTTTATCCTTTGAAAGAAGATGTGTATGTAATTATGTGTTTGCAACTTGTACTTATTTTTGAAAGAAAATAAGAAAAAACTATGAGTTATAAGTGAAAAACTTATCTTGGGTTTTGAAAATTCCCGTATTGTTTGTGAGTTGTGCATGAAATAGAGATCCTAGATTCAGAAAGAAGAAGGCTAGTGTTTACATGCCTTGTAGAGTCAAAAAATAAATTAAAACGTTTGTTCCATGAGACCAAGACCAAGACGAAGTAGGTTGAATTGTTCCCGTTTCAATTCTTTGGTGAGGACGTCGGCTATGTTGTCTTCGGACGCTACCTTCTCAATAGAGATGTTCCCCTTTTGAACATTGTCTCTTAAGAAGTGATGACGAATCTCTATATGATTTGTGCGAGAATGTAATACCGGATTCTTGCTTAAGTCGATGGCACCCTTGTTGTCACATAGGATGGCTATGTCACTTAGATGAATGTCGTAGTCAACTAAAGCTTGTTTCATCCATAATGCTTGTTGGCATGCTTTGCCTACGGAGACGATTCGGCTTCGTTGTTGATATTGCTAATGCCGCTTTTGTTTCTTTGAAAACCAAGATCTTAAACAACATCCCATAAAAGTACATACCCCACTTGTACTTTTTCGGTCAACATAATCACCTGCATGGTCAGAATCTGCATATACAATTGTTTCTACTCCCGTGCCCTTAGGATACCATAATCCTAATTGTGTTGTACCCGTAATATATCTAAATATTCTTTTTACGGCTTCTAGGTGTGATGTTTTAGGGTCTTCTTGAAACCTAGCACATAAACAAACACTAAACATGATATCCGGCCTACTAGCCGTGAGGTAGAGAAGACTACCAATCATGCCACGATGTTTAGTATTATCGACGGATTCGCCGTCTTCATCTTTTGTGAGTTTGGTGTCGGATGACATTGGTGTCCTAATTGGTTTCGACTCTTCTAGACCGAATTTCTTTAACATCTCTTTTATGTATTTAGATTGATTAAAGAAGATACCATCTTCTACTTGTTTGATTTGTAGACCAAGAAAGAAACTAAGTTCTCCCATCATACTCATCTCGAACTCGTCATGCATGATTTTAGATAAATCATCACACATGTCTTGACAAGTGCCGAATATAATATCATCTACATATATTTGAACTATTATTATATGTGACTCTCTTTTCTTAGTAAAAAGTGTGTTGTCAACTAACCCATGGTATAGTTGTGTTTGATTAAGAATGACTTGAGTCTATCATACCAAGCTTTTGGAGCTTGTTTAAGACCGTAAAGGGCTTTCTTTAACTTATACACATGTTTAGTTTTTTCAAAATCGATGAAGCCCGGAGGTTTAGCTACATATACTTCTTCATTAATAAAACCATTTAGAAAAGCACTTTTGACATCCATTTGATAAAGCTTTAGATCATTAGCACAAGCATACACAAGAAGTATTTTTATATACTCTAATCTAGCCACGGGGGCATAGGTCTCATCAAATTCTATTCCTTCTTGTTGGTTATACCCTTGGGCAACGAGTCTAGCCTTGTTTCTAGACACTACTCCGTTTGCATCTAACTTGTTTTTATAAACCCATTTGGTTCCTATTATGGTTTGATTACTAGGTGGAGGGACAAGTGTCCAAACATCATTAGAAACAAATTGATTTAATTCTTCTTGCATAGCCATTACCCAACTTTCATCTTTTATGTGTTACACATTGGATTTCACAAACACATCAAACCACAATCAATATAGGCGTATACAATTTAGGTTTTAGAGAGAGAAATAGTTAGAGGTTTGGGAACTTAGTGAGAGAAAGTGAAAATATTATTATGAGCTCCAACTCTCTACCTTGGGAGGTAGAGAGTATTTATAGTCTTACATAAAACGCCACCTACGGGCTGTGGATCAGGCATACAGTGGGTAAAGACCTGTCCGTCCTCCACGGTGTTACTTAACTAAATACTTCCTAACATTAAATAACTACGACTACGAGCTTTCTAACGATTACATATACTTGAGGTGACCGACACTTTAATAACTGGATTTACTAAATCCTAACAATCTCCCCCTAAGGGAGGTTACCTCAAACTACAATGAATACAAACAGATATTACATTAAGATTGTTCTTGGATTCTTGTGAAAGTTCTTTGCTCAGTAGCTCGTAGTCTTTGATTCTTCATGTTTTGCATGTTTGGTTAATCCAAGTGGAGGTCTTTAACTGATCCACGTGATAATGAGTTTTGAGCTAGCTTTGAGATCATCAGCTACCATAAATCTCTGACTCTTCCATTGTAGTGTTGACATTATGTGATGTTGTGACTTTAGGACCGACATGCTCACATTCTGGATCTTGATATTTTCTCATCAGAGTAGCGGAAGCTTTAATTGATTCATGATATTGACACCAGCGTAGGAGAAGCATGGAGTGAGAATATCAGAGTCGTTGATGCTTTTATCATGATATCTTTAAAAATGAATGTGTTGTGTGAGCATGCGGCTATAGATTGACCTCTCCATTCTTATCAGCTACAAACGTAGGGCGTACCTGAATACATCAGTTAGCAATAAAGCGCACGAAAGTGTCTTTGATCACTTTCGTTGAATTGAGGTACACGTCCCACGGTTCCCTGTTGATCATTACAAGTACCGCCTGTGATCGTATAATTCGAAGAAGCTCCTTGACATGTGGTTTCGCAGCTACTCTAGCCGTTCTTAAATCGGAACGTCTCAAAGAAGACAACACGGAGTGAGTGAACCAGCGAATTGAGATTCACTGATTGATGAAAAGAGATTTGAAAAACAATCGAGTATTACTTGATACAAATTGTTTTTGCAATACAACGAGGGTTTTAATGAAAATCAATTATCAATCATAAACACCTTTTATTTTTGAAACATTAGTACACAATCGATGTGCTAGTAAAAACAATTTTAAGCACAATGACCGGTTTTTCAAAGGTATCCGTCAATCCATAACCTGAACCAGGATTGATTCAAAATTTTGAATCGCTCCATTGTTTCTGTTCAGTTGTCACATGGTTGATCTATTGAATAGATCTCACATGCCACCTACCAAGAGCTTGTTTGATGTTGGCTCTAGAAGGCTTTCCATCTTCATTGTGAATATGTTTGCATATCACTCAGATGTTCTGGAAATACCACAAGGATAATGCGTAGGACTCATAAGATATAATCTCTCTTTCCATATTGTGTGAAATAGAGAGTCTTCATAGACAATGTCCTAATGAGATTATTTGATGATCTCGTGGCTCTAGACTCAATAATGCATATTTTGGTTCCTATGCCGGAGACTAGGGAGAGGGTCTCCTTCTTCAATATCAACAATCTCTAAGAGAAAGTCGATAGATTATGTCGGTTCCCCGTAAGAATGAAACAAGTCCCTTTTAAGAGAAACTTGAGTAGCTTGGAAAGTTGTGGAGCATTGCGTCACTGGGTCCATGACGTCTTGTCTTTAATACCAGTGTTACCTTGGTAACCACCAGTAGCATATGAATTGAACCCGGTTTCTGACCTAAGGTTGAATAATTGGAGGGCTATTTATTTTCACCCTTTTCACATTCAATTCTTTTTCATTCTTCAACCCCTTCAGTGCTTACCGAGACTTCATTACTAGAACCTTTTTTGGGTTTATTCCAAAGACTAGATCTGTCTCAGTCCGCACTCTTCCCATATCTCACTTTTCTCCTTTTTTCATCATACCTAAGGACTCTACACTATCTAGTGGATTGTCCCTGGGTAGATCCCTCCGGTTCTGGCGGATCATGGGAACTAATACCTAACCTTACCATCCTTATATCACCATACATAAAGTAAATTTGGTTGGTCTTTTTGGTATTGTTCATCTCCCATTGGAACCAATTGAAAACCATTTGAAAATCAATCCAAATACCTGTGATATATTATCAAAGCATTTTGTACCTGAATTGTTTTTGATAATTTTAGAAAAAGAGCTCCCCCTCAACATGTGTATCATGTATTTGAATTCGTATTTGCACACGGAGGCAAGAGGAAGGATTGACTTCTTTGATTACCATTTTCTAAAAGATATCAACATCACTTCCCTGATCAAATCAAGTAGATAAAGCATATTGGGGAAGGATGAGGTTTTCGTAAGTTTGCTCCCCCTCAATATGTGCATCGAGATTTGAAATAATTTTGCACATATTAGAAGGAACCTGCACATAGAGACAAATCAATCACGTTTCAATTCTTTGTGGTTTAAAATATATGCTCCCCCTCAACATGTGCAAGGAAAATTTGAAATCGTTTGGCACATGAATGAAGGAGGGCTTGCTAAGCACTTATAAAACCATTTATCGAATTATCAGTTTAAATTCAATTTAAATCACAAATTCTCCCCCAATCACAATTTTCAAATCATTTGAAATTTGTGATCTCTGTAGATTTAAATTGATTTTGAAAGCTTTTGAGGAGAGATGTGACTTGCTTATGAAAACATTTAACCGATAAGGATCAGATTTGAGACTTTAGACTCCAAAGATTAAACATGCTTGAGTATCTTTTGAAAACATAACAATAACCAAGACGTTTAAGTGCCAATTGTTTGAAAAATACTCTTTTTGATTTAATTGAAATCATTCCCCCCCTCAATCAATGACATATGTTGTTGATTGAAGGATAGAGATTTTGACAAATGATAAGCCCGGATGATTTTCAAAAATAGAGTCCGAAGTATTTTCAAAGCAATTTTGTTTTCATTAGATGACAAATATTTTTCAGAAGAATCATTTGAAGGAAAAATAATTTGAAATGAAACATTTGTCTTTTTAACGACAAACCTTTGTTTTTAAGAATCAGAGCATGAGGATTTAAAATTAAAGATAAAGCATGGCTTCGTTCTTTCTTTAAAAACGGGTTATAGACTGAAGTAACTATAAACCTTTGTTTCACATTCTCTCAATATATATATATATAGGGTAAATGACAAAAAAATGTATCGAACTTGACACTTTATGTGATTGTGTGTAGCCAACTATTTTTTTTCTTATTGTATGTACTGAACTTTCAAAATTCGATCATTTCGTGTATTTTGTGACTATTCTGCCATGTAAAATGACCATTTTACCCTTCAAAATTTTAAAAAATTAAGGGTAAAATGGTCACAAAATATACACAATAATCGAATTTTGAAAGTTCAGTACATACAATAAGAAAAAAAATAGTTGGCTACACACAATCATAAAAAGTGTCAAGTTCGATGCATTTTTTTGTCATTTGCCCTATATATATATATATATATATATATATATATATATATTTTAAGAACATTCGAACAATATCTAAAGACCCGTGTCATTCTTTGAATGATAACACAAAGACCGTAGATATTATCGAATCAAGAAAAACATGACAAAATGACAATATTTTTTTGAAATTTTTCGAGATTTTCAAATTTTTTTGGATTTTTGAAAGTTTTATATTTTTCTATTTGCTTTTTGATGGTTTTGTAATTTTGTATTTTGTTTTTGAATAAATATTTACAAGAGATAGATAAAGAAAGACCTTTACTCCTCGTCTTCCTCTTGAAGACGTTTGAGTGTTTCCGGTTGTAGACTCTTTAGACCAAGACGTGGAAGGATAAACTCAAAACGTTCTCTAGGAAGAGCTTTGGAAAAGATGTCTGCTAACTGGTATTCAGTCCTCACAAAATATAGTTCCACCACACCGTTCTTCACTTGCTCCCTGATGAAATGATGTCGAATGTCGATGTGCTTTGCTCTTGAGTGTTGAACATTGTTGCATGAGAGAGCAATGACACTTTTGTTATCACAATACAGAGGGATTTTGTTGAATTCAAAGCCATAGTCAGATAATTGGGATATCATCCATAGGATTTGAGCACAACAAGATGACATGGCTATGTATTCAGCCTCTGTAGAGGATATAGAAGTACTCATTTGTTTCTTTTAAGACCAACTCACAAGCTTATCACCCAAAAACTGAGCACCTCCTGACGTACTTCGACGAGTATCTTGACATCCTGCATGATTAGCATCGCATAGGTCGTTAGTGACATACCGGTGTCCTTCGGGTACCAAAGTCCCATATTGATGGTTCCTTGGAGATACCGAAAGACCCGCTTAACCGCTTCAAGGTGCTTTTTAGTAGGCTTAGCCTGATATCTAGCACACATGAAAACAGCGAACAAGATGTTCGGTTCATCTGTGAGGTACATCAGGGATCCAATCATACTACGATATTTCGTTTGATCTACCATGATCCCTGAGTGATCCTCATCCAGCTTAGTACGTTCTATCATGGGAGTGTCAACAGTGTCACAAGAATCAAATCCAAATTTCTTTAAAAATCTCATTTGCATATTTAGATTGATTTATAAAAATGCCTCCGGGACTTTGTGAAATTTGTAATCCCAAGAAAAATGACATTTGTCCCATCCAGATGAAACTGAAGAGAGATTGGTTTCATCCACAGAGTTAACAAACTCGATACGATAAACTGATTCCGGAGGTGGGACAAGTGGTGTGCTCTTAGAGCTAGCAATTTCCACCACTTCCGATAAAGTCTCCGATTCCAGATCATCATCATCAAGAACACTCTTGACTTCCTTGGTACAACTTTCAAACCATTTGTTTGAACCAGGGTTGACTTTCAACGCTTTTAGCTCAAAGACGCTTTGGTGACTCCTCTTAACCGTGAAATTTGAGAGTGTTGCATTGATTCTTCGATTTTGATCAATTGTGGCAACACCGCTTGGATAGAGGTTTGGAGTTTTGGTTGATATTAAACGTGAGTTCTTCGTTGTCAACCCGTATGGTCAACTCTTCAGTAAATACATCAATTAGAGCACGACTCGTTCTCAAGAAAGCTCTCCCTAAGATGAGGGGAACTCTAGGATCTGCATCAAAGTCTACAACCACAAAGTCAGTAGGAAAGTGAAACTTTCCTACTTTCATCACGACACCCTCGGCTATCCCAAGTGGACGAGTTATGGTACGGTCCGCTAGCTCGAGTGTCATACAAGTGGATGAAAGTTTAGGAAGAGACAGTTTCTTCCATACCGAGAGTGGCATGAGGTTAATGCTAGCGCCAAGATCGTCCAAGGCGGAGCATTGAACCATCCCCAAGAAATCACACGGATTAAAACCCGCCAGTGGTCTTCAAGCTTTTGGGAAGCTTCTTGAGAAGGACCGCTGAGCATTGCTCATTGAGAGGGGTTTTAGCCATCTCTGATAACTTATCTTTGTTGGTCAGTAAGCCTTTAAGCGTGGATGCAAATTTGGGCATTAGAACGAGAGCATCAACGAAGCTTATATCAAAGTGTAGTTCATTGAAAATTTGGAAAATTTTTTCCATTTGCTCTTTGTTTTTGTCTTTGAGCTTCTCATCATTCATTCTTGATGGGTAAGGAAGCTGATTAGACTTTTGAGCCGGGATGGAAGTCATTTCTGGCTCAGAATTTGTCTTCGAAACTTCGGGTTCCGGACTTAAAGCTTGGACTACCGAAGGTGGGACGTGTGCGGTATTTCGGGCTTGAAAAATGCACCTTGTCCGTTGTATCCTTGGTAACTTGACTCATTGCTCCTGGTGGAGGAGGCATTGGAGTCGAAGGTCCATTGTGCGTCTTACTACTACGAGTGGTGACGGCTTTCAACTCGGCATTTGGATTTGGAACTGTATTGCTTGGGATTCCTCCAGAAGATGACGAAGCTTTGTTCATATTCATGTTCATGAAACCGCTCATCATATTCTTCAACTCATTTGTCTGCCGAGACAATGTGGTATCAATTTCCTTTCTTAGCTCAACTCTCATGTTATTGATCCGAGTTTGCATTGAACGTATGCTTGACTCAGTAATTTTCATGAAGTCATTTGGTAGGGGAGCTTGAGAAGGTTGTTGATAACTCTGCTGATTAGGAGCTTGATAAGGTTGGTTGAAATTGTTCCGGTTTTGATTGAAATTTTGAGAGTTATTGAAGTTGTGTCCTTGATTCGGAACAAAGCGATTTTGATTGCCATGGTTTTGCACAAGAGGAAAACCAGGTGGTGTCATACCGCTAGGTGCACGGTAGTGAGGATCAGCTTGTGGTCGGTATTGATTGTGGTTTACCGAAGCTACGGGAGCTTGGTAAAAAGAAGCATCGGTTGCTTGACAATCATAATACGCGTGTGGACCACTACAAGTTTCACACACCTTGTTTACGGCTTTGATTGGTTCCGGCTTATGAATTTCGCTTTTGATTTCCTTTACCTCTTTCATCATACAACGGATGACGTCCGTTAGCTCGGTTATTGGAGCGGCTAACTCGGAAGAGTTACCGGATGAAGAAGCAGGAATGCTCGGAATATTGACTTTGTTGCGAGAAATAGGAACTTTTGATTTTATTTCGCAAATCTCAATCACATCTTTAGGCTTACGATTCAAGATATTGCCACCGGCGGCTGCGTTCAAAGAATCTTGATCGTTACCGCTCAACCCATTATAAAAGATATTAACTTGTTGAAGCTCCGTGAATTCATGATGGGGCATTTCCTGAGGAGATCTTTGAATCTCTCCCATGCCTCCAAAGTTTTCATCGAAATTTTGACGAAACCAGAAATTTCATTTTAAGATTAGTCGCCTTTGATGGAGGAAAGAAATAATTGACAAACTTTTGAACAAGATCCTCCCAAGTTTCGATGGATCGAGGGGTTCTTTTTCCACCAAACCGGCTGCCCCTCAAGTGAGAATGGAAATAGCATCAACTTGATTACTTTTTGTGGAACATCCTTGAAATTGATAGTTGAAGTCAACTTGTTAAACCAACGGATGTGTGCATACGGGTCTTCTCGATCAAACCCGCGGAATTGATTCGTAGACACAAGTTGGATCAAATGTGTCCTCAATTCAAAGTGATCGAATTGATTATCGGTAAAATGATGGCATCTCCATAACCTTCGGTGGGTGCCTGGAGCATTTCCGCCATAGTTCGCTCGTCCGCCATATTGTTGTTTGAAATAGTACGAATCTCGGTTCGACTATTTGGGCAAAGACGCCTACGAGAACGCCTTCTAGAATTTCGCTAGATCACGCAAAGGACTCAATGATCTAGAAGAACGAGTGCGCATGCACTAGAGTTAACTCTAAGAGATCTCAGAGTTAAGGAAGGGAATTATGAAAGTGAATTATGAAAATGGGGTAAGAAGAATCTTTTTGGGTTTTCTGGTTTTGAAAAGTAGATATAACAACAAATCCAATTAAAACAAAATCGAGGAAAAACAACAGTGAACTTAAACCAATAATCACAAGATGAATGGCTTCTTTGAAAAAGGTACACCAATCACAAGGACACAAAGGTAAGTTTTAATCTTTGGTTCGGGAACTTATTATGGTCGTACCCCCGCTAGGTAGTACAACGCCTTGGTTTATGCGGTGGTAATCTTTTATGTTGTTATTATTAAACAAAGAAAACGAAAAATCTTTTGTATTTTTATTTTTGATATATATATAGAAACAAAAGGAAAATATTTTTGTGTTTTATACGTTTTTGGATGTTTTTGGGTTTTTGGATTTATATAAGAAAATATATAGATATAGATGGATGGTATGAACAAGGAGTGAATATTCAAATCACTAATCTGCTAAGCGTAGGATAATTAGCACAACTCCCCGCATGGCGCCAAAATTTGATTCGCCCCAAACCGTCAAGTTTTATCACGCAAGCTAGCCACTTGTGAATGGCTAACCGTAACAAACTTAAAACAGTCCGGAAACAAATGCAATGAAGTCCAGGAGAGTATAGTGTTTCCCGTGTCGTTATGTCCCAACGAGCTGTGCGAGAATGATCAAACGAATAGTGATCGAGAGAATTTGAACGGAAAAGAGGTTTGATTGATTATAACTAAAGAAAAAGTTTATGAATTACAGAGGCTTAAATGCAAATTAAAGAAAATTAAAAAGATAAAATATATTAAATAAACGCTATCACTATTTTCAAAATGATGTTTTTGATTTTTCTTTTATAAAACTTTAATTTAAAAATACGTGAAGTATAAAAGAAAATGTGAAACTTAAACAATATTAATCCTAAAAATATGAAAATGACATTTTTACAATCCTAATGATAAGAGAAAATTTTTAGAAAAAGAAAATTATTTTTAAAACTATTTATCTAATTATTATTAATTAAAAACTATTTTTACTTATTTAATAATGCCCTAAAATACAAGAAAATATGAAATAAAACTAGAAAAATGAAATTATGACTTGGAAAAATCTAAAATAACAAAAGAGAATTTTCAAAACTAATTATATATTTTTCTGATTATTTTTCTATTTTCTATTAATTAAAAACTATTTAAAACTAATTAAATTGCTAAAAATTACAAATTTAACTAAGAAAAATCTGGAAAAATATTTTTTTGACTTTTTATATTTATCTTAACCTAGGAAAATTGAAAACTTATTTTTTGAAGTTTTTCTGATTTAATTGTATTAAAAGCTAATTAAAAAGACTTAAAAACTGTTTTAAATGAAGAAAAATAGCAACTGACCTAGAAAAATCTGAAAAATTCAGGAAAAGTCTAAATTAATATTATGAATCTAGGAAAAATATAAAAACAGTGGCTTGTGTGTAGGATATTGAAACTGCAGTCACAAGTGCTTATAAATAAGCACTTGTATTAAGCCAAAGGTGCCAAATGAGCACCAACTGATTACAGAAGCTAAAATATGCTACAAGTACTCAAAAGCAACTAAACACAACTACTCTTAACCTCTATTGTACCAACTACACAGGTTTGATGATTTGAGATTAAGTGATTAACACAGTTTCCAGCTACTACTTTTAAGCTAGAGAATAAGCCACTATATAAGCTGAGAATTAAAAACCAGAAGTTGGAACTTAAAGAAGACCTGGCTAGCAAACTCTAAACCAAGGATGAGCCCTGGATAAGCTCTATTGAGCTATGTGCAGACTCAGTATTCACTGAGTCAGTGCACATGGCACTTTAGCCCCATTTGACAAGCTAATTTCAAGCTTGTACAAAATTACCAAAAATCAGAAAAAATCATATTACGAAAATAGACCAACTGAACTTTTTAAACCCACAATTTCATTTGATTTGGTCCAAAATTGAATCCATGAAAAATCATATCAGTTGGGTATAAACTGACTTTTTCCACTATTTTGACTTTTAACAGTTATGAGAGTTTGACTTAAATGAACTTTGATCTTGCTTTGCCAACCTAATATGATGTTAAATGGTATAATGAAACTAATGCAAGCTACTCTAGTGATTTCTAAACATGAAACAAGCTCTAGATTTCTCAAATTTCCAACAGTTAAGAAGTTAGGACAGATTATATGGAGATTTGACTATTTGAGTTCTAGAGTACAAAGTAATGACTGAATTTACTCTAATATACCTAAAAGAAACTTTATCAAATGAGCTTACCCCTAAAACTAACCTCAAACACAGGTTTGTGCAATAAACCAAACACACTCTTATATGGGCACCTTTAACTTTTAAAGGATTCCACTGATTAAGATTCTAAAACTGAATTACAAGGTTGTAATATGATGTAATAAGCTTCTAAAAGCATAAAAACACAAACATAAACAGAGATTGGACTAGCCTACATTTTAAGCTTAAAAGTGAAGTAGGAGCTTACAAGTGATCAAGTAGTGGAAACTGTGGACCATTGACACTTAACCATCCTAACACCTCCCCTGAGGTACTAAACCATAATCATCCAATAAGCAGCCTTGCTTCAACATGCTTCTCCTTCTTTTCTTGCTTTTTGATTTATGAGCTATTTTTTCGTATTTTTGAGATTTTTAGTAGACTTAAGCTAAAACTGATTTTAATGATTAGTAAACTTATAAAAGCTTATTAATGACTTAAATGAGTTTAAACAACCAACAAACAACAACTTTTAATAACATCAAATGGAATTGAGGTTTTCACAAAGAAACTTGCATAAATTGAAAATAGACTTAACACTAAAATAAAGGATTAAGAGAGGTTTAAAACACACTGTTATCACTTAATTCAACACTTGAAAGCTAACTGTTACACTGAAATTAAAGAAATTAACTAATCGACATTACTACGAAAACTAAAAACTAACTACTCCTTTCTTTTCTCCTTCTTCTTCCTCTTTTTATATGCAAAACATCTTCCCCACTTGTCTTGAGCATATCCCACCTTAATCCTGGACCATTGGATTACTTGAAGCAAGAATGGCCATTTGATTGAATTTTGGCGCCAAACTTAATATATGCCAAGTGGGTTGAGTGAAATGGGGAGGTGCATTTAATGCGCTTTGGAGGGTTGTTGAGGTGAGGGGAACAAGGTGAGTGGAGGTTTGAGCTGGAATGATGGGAGGTGGAGTGTAGCAGGTTTGGTTGGTGAAGAAGAAAAAGGCGCGGGCGGTTGTTTGTTTGACTTATTTGTAGACCGGCTTAATATATTGAAGGGGGTCCAAATTGAGGGGTCACAAGTGGTTATGGCAGGGGTCCAATGGGTTTTGACAAGGGTCCAAGGTTCAAAGGCTTATGCTTTAATACAAGGGCTTGTTTTGTAATTTCTGAAAATACAAGGACCAAGGTCGCTAATTATGCAAAGTTGTTCCAAGGGACCATAAGTGATAAGTTTCAATAGTACAAGGACCAAACTTGACATTTTCAAATTTCCAAGGACCATTTTTGCCAAATTTTAAACTTGAAGGACCAAATTTGTAATTTCTCAAAACTTTTGACATTTTTCACCAAAGGACTAATTTTGACAACTTATGATTTTAAAAGGACCTTTGGTGACTTTTCTTTTGAAATATGTGCTTCAGGGACTATTTCTGACAACTTTTGAAACTTGGGGACTGAAACCGCCAATTATGCAAACTTAGCTCGTTTTTCATCTGATTTTAAACATTTTGCATCTGAAACATATAAAATGCAATTTTGAGATATTTTCAAGATTTTGATGCATTTCGAAAGCATTTTTAAACGTTTTGCTCAGAATTAACAAAAATGATGAGTATTTACACACTCATCAATCCCCCACACTAAACTATTGCTAGTCCCTAGCAATATTTTGAGAAAAACTTAATGGATTTGAATCTCTTTACCAAAAGCCATTACCTCTGGAGTAGCCAAATGTTTTAGTTCAAGTAAGAACCATGGTACACCGATAACCAAATGATTTTGAGCAAATCACCGCCTTCCAACGGATTTGATTTGTCTTTACCGTAAGCCGCTTGCTCTGACTAGCCAACTCTTAGATAAATTATCAATATTATCTTTGGTGATCCGATTACCAATTATGGTTTTTCCACTGCCTTTACCACAAGCCATAAATTTGCGGGCTAGCCAACTCTTCACTTTTAAGGATATGGTGAGGTGAATACCATACAATTTTGGGCAAATTGCAAGCCGTCAACGGATTTGAGATATCTTTACCAAGAGCCGTTTGATCCTGGATTAGCCAATCCTTTTGTTTATTAGACAAGGCGGACTGATAACCATAAGTTGAGTAAGTGAAAATCACTTACTCCAAAAAAAATTTTGGCCAAAAATGGGGGAATTGGGCGGTATAATTACATGATAAAATTTGTGAGAACTCCCCCACTAGAAATGAATATTGCCCTCAATATTCAAAGTACGCGGTTATGCCTAAACCGAGAACGTGAAAAGGGAAATACTACGGCCATTATTTTGAAAGATTTTTTTACTTTATATACAACAAATGGGCAACTCCCCACACTAGGGTGGTAGAAAATAGAAAGAAGTCAGAAATATGGGTGAAAACCCATATAGTGTGCTACTGTTTTTGTTTCCCGAGTCGCTAGCTTGACTCGATCCCCGCATTTATTGGTTCATGGGGAAAGCAATGTGGAAAACCAATCTCGATCGGACTTCCGTTCACAGTGTTAATAAACATATGAACATCATAAAGTTCCACATCGACGAGATACAACCGCGGTATTGTTAATAGTAGAAACTATAAAGGATGATACCGGGTCAAAGATGGTGTCCTCATTCCCGAAAGAGAAAAGGGAAAGAGCAACCACACCATCCGTGAAGAATGGAATAAAGATGTGCATGAGAATGCATGTCCGTTCCTCATTAGTAAGAAGCAAATCACCATTTTTGACATTTTAAGCTTAAACTTGAAGCTTGTATGGTGATTGTCAACAGCATTTCCGGTAGGGAGGGTTGGAAACGGTTCTTCAATCAACAGATTTTCCGAAAAGAATGTCCCTCCGGATCAAAGTAAGTATTATCAATTCCTGTTGGAATCGACTCATCACTAAGAAAGGCATCGACTTCATTCCAAAAGTTGTCATCTTCCTCATCCGAAGTGAGAGAAGAGATGGAAGAGTCGGGAATAATAAGACTAGGAGATGATGGATCATTTTTGAGCAATTCTTCAATGGGAAGAATGTCTCCCATTGGATCACAAACATCATCATCCAATCCAGATGAAACTAAAGAGAGATTGGTTTCATCCACAGAGTTAACAAACTCGATACGATAAACCGATTCCGGAGGTGGGACAAGTGGTGTGCTCTTAGAGCTAGCAATTTCCACCACTTCCGATAAAGTCTCCGATTCCAGATCATCATCATCAAGAACACTCTTGACTTCCTTGGTACAACATTCAAACCATTTGTTTGAACTGGGTTGATTTTCAACGCTTTTAGCTCAAAGACGCTTTTGGTGACTCCTCTTAATCGGAAATTTGAGAGTGTTGCATTGATTCTTTCAGATTTTTGATCAATTGTGGCAACACTCCGTTTGGATAGAGGTTTGGAGTTTTGGTTGATATTAAACGTGAGTTCTTCGTTGTCAACCCTTATGGTCAACTCTTCAAAGAAATACATCAATTAGAGCACGGCTCGCTCTCAAGAAAGCTCTCCCTAAGATGAGGGGAACTCTAGGATCTGCATCAAAGTCTACAACCACAAAGTCAGTAGGAAAGTGAAACTTTCCTACTTTCATCACGACATCCTCGGCTATCCCAAGTGGACAAGTTATGGTACGGTCCGCTAGCTCGAGTGTCATACAAGTGGATGAAAGCTTAGGAAGAGACAGCTTCCATACCAGAGTGGCATGAGGTTAATGCTAGCGCCAAGATCGCCAAGCGCGAGCATTGAACCATCCCCAAGAAATCACACGGATTAAAAACCGCCGTGGTCTTCAAGCTTTTGGGAAGCTTCTTGAGAAGGACCGCTGAGCATTGCTCATTGAGAGGGGTTTTAGCCATCTCAGATAACTTATCTTTGTTGGTCAGTAAGCCTTTAAGCGTGGATGCAAATTTGGGCATTAGAACGAGAGCATCAACGAAGCTTATATCAAAGTGTAGTTCATTGAAAATTTGGAAAATTTTTTCCATTTGTTCCTTGTTTTTGTCTTTGAGCTTTCATCATTCATTCTTGATGGGTAAGGAAGTCGATTAGACTTTTGAGCCGGGATGGAAGTCATTTCTGGCTCGAATTTGTCTTCGAACTCGGGTTCCGGACTTAAAGCTTGGACTACCGAAGGTGGGACGTGTGCGGTACTTCGTGGGCTTGAAAAATGCACCTTGTCCGTTGTATCCTTGGTAACTTGACTCATTGCTCCTGGTGGAGGAGGCATTGGAGTCGAAGGTCCATTGTGCATCTTACCACTACGAGTGGTGACGGCTTTCAACTCGGCATTTGGATTTGGAACTGTATTGCTTGGGATTCTTCTAGAAGATGACGAAGCTTTGTTCATATTCATGTTCATGAAACTGCTCATCATATTCTTCAACTCATTTGTCTGCCGAGACAATGTGGTATCAATTTCCTTTCTTAGCTCAACTCTCATGTTATTGATCCGAGTTTGCATTGAACGTATGCTTGACTCAGTAATTTTCATGAAGTCATTTGGTAGGGAAGCTTGAGAAGGTTGTTGATAACTCTCACGATTAGAGCTTGATAAGGTTGGTTGAAATTGTTCCGGCTTTGATTGAAATTTTGAGAGTTATTGAAGTTGTGTCCTTGATTTGGAACAAAGCGATTTTGATAGCCATGGTTTTGCACAGGAGGAAAACCAGGTGGTGTCATACCGCTAGGTGCACGGTAGTGAGGATTAGCTTGTGGTCGGTATTGATTGTGGTTTACCGCTACGGAGCTTGGTAAAAATAAGCATCGGTTGCTTGACAATCATAATACGCGTGTGGACCACTACAAGTTTCACACACCTTGTTTACGGCTTTGATTGGTTCCGGCTTATGAATTTCGCTTTTGATTTCCTTTACCTCTTTCATCATACAACGGATGACGTCCGTTAGATCGGCTATTGGAGCGCTAACTCGAAGAGTTACCGGATGAAGAAGCAGGAGTGCTCGGAATATTGACTTTGTTGCGAGAAATAGGAACTTTTGATTTTATTTCGCAAATCTCAATCACATCTTTAGGCTTACGATTCAAGATATTGCCATCGGCGGCTGCGTTCAAAGAATCTTGATCGTTACCGCTCAACCCATTATAAAAGATATTAACTTGTTGAAGCTCCGTGAATTCATGATGGGGCATTTCCTGAGGAGATCTTTGAATCTCTCCCATGCCTCTCCAAAGTTTTCATCGAAATTTTGACGAAATCCCGAAATTTCATTTTTAAGATTAGTCGCCTTTGATGGAGGAAAGAAATAATTGACAAACTTTTGAACAAGATCCTCCCAAGTTTCGATGGATCGAGGGGTTCTTTTTCCACCAAATCCGCTGCCCCTCAAGTGAGAATGGAAATAGCATCAACTTGATTACTTTTTGTGGAACATCCTTGAAATTGATAGTTGAAGTCAACTTGTTAAACCAACGGATGTGTGCATACGGGTCTTCTCGATCAAACCCGCGGAATTGATTCGTAGACACAAGTTGGATCAAATGTGTCCTCAATTCAAAGTGATCGAATTGATTACGGTAAAATGATGGCATCTCCATAACCCTCGATGGGTGCTTGGAGCATTTCCGCCATAGTTCGTTCGTCTGCCATATTGTTGTTTGAAATAGTACCAATCTCGGGTTCGACTATTTGGGCAAAGACGCCTACGAGAACGTCTTCTAGGAATTTCTGCTAGATCACGCAAATGACTCAATGATCTAGAAGAACGAGTGCGCATGCACTAGAGTTAACTCTAAGAGATCTCAGAGTTAAGGAAGGGAATTATGAAAGTGGGGTAAGAAGAATCTTTTTGGGTTTTCTGGTTTTGAAAAGTAGATATAACAACAAATCCAATTAAAACAAAATCGAGGCAAAACAACCGTGAACTTAAACCAATAATCACAAGATGAATGGCTTCTTTGAAAAGGTACACCAATCACAAGGACACAAAGGCAAGTTTTAATCTTTGGTTTGGGAACTTATTATGGTCGTTACCCAGTTAGGTAGTACACTGCCTTGGTTTGCGGTGGTAATCTTTTATGTTGTTATTATTAAACAAAGAAAACGACAAATCTTTTTTTATTTTTATTTTTGATATATATATAGAAACAAAAGGAAAATATTTTTGTGTTTTATACGTTTTTGGATGTTTTTGGGTTTTTGGATTTATATAAGAAAATATATAGATATAGATGGATGGTATGAACAAGGAGTGAATATTCAAATCACTAATCTGCTAAGCGTAGGATAATTAGCACAGCTCCCCGGCAGCGGCGCCAAAATTTGATCCGCTCCCAAACCGTCAAGTTTTATCACGCAAGCTAGCCACTTGTGAATGGCTAACCGTAACAAACTTAAAACAGTGTGGAAACAAATGCAATGAAGTCCAGGAGAGTATAGTGTTTCCCCAGGTCTTTATGTCCCAACGAGCTTGAGAATGATCAAACGAATAGTGATCGAGAGAATTTGAACGGAA
Source organism: Chrysanthemum makinoi (assembly GCA_910596185.1). Taxonomy (NCBI): domain Eukaryota; kingdom Viridiplantae; phylum Streptophyta; class Magnoliopsida; order Asterales; family Asteraceae; genus Chrysanthemum; species Chrysanthemum makinoi. The sequence continues at coordinate 296,050,166 of OU343225.1, forward strand.
AAGAGGTTTGATTGATTATAACTAAAGAAAAAGTTTATGAATTACAGAGGCTTAAATGCAAATTAAAGAAAATTAAAAAGATAAAATATATTAAATAAACGCTATCACTATTTTCAAAATGATGTTTTTGATTTTTCTTTTATAAAACTTTAATTTAAAAATACGTGACGTATAAAAGAAAATGTGAAACTTAAACAATATTAATCCTAAAAATATGAAAATGACATTTTTACAATCCTAATGATAAGAGAAAATTTTTAGAAAAAGAAAATTATTTTTAAAACTATTTATCTAATTATTATTAATTAAAAACTATTTTTACTTATTTAATAATGCCCTAAAATACAAGAAAATATGAAATAAAACTAGAAAAATGAAATTATGACTTGGAAAAATCTAAAATAACAAAAGAGAATTTTCAAAACTAATTTTATATTTTTCTGATTATTTTTCTATTTTCTATTAATTAAAAACTATTTAAAACTAATTAAATTGCTAAAAATTACAAATTTAACTAAGAAAATCTGGAAAAATATTTTTTTAACTTTTTATATTTATCTTAACCTAGGAAAATTGAAAACTTATTTTTTTGAAGTTTTTCTGATTTAATTGTATTAAAAGCTAATTAAAAAGACTTAAAAACTGTTTTAAATGAAGAAAAATAGCAACTGACCTAGAAAAATCTGAAAAATTCAGGAAAAGTCTAAATTAATATTATGAATCTAGGAAAAATATAAAAACAGTGGCTTGTGTGTAGGATATTGAAACTAGGTCACAAGTGCTTATAAATAAGCACTTGTATTAAGCCAAAGGTGCCAAATGAGCACCAACTGATTACAGAAGCTAAAATATGCTACAAGTACTCAAAAGCAACTAAACACAACTGCTCTTAACCTCTATTGTACCAACTACACAGGTTTGATGATTTGAGATTAAGTGATTAACACAGTTTCCAGCTACTACTTTTAAGCTAGAGAATAAGCCACTATATAAGCTGAGAATTAAAAACCAGAAGTTGGAACTTAAAGAAGACCTGGCTAGCAAACTCTAAACCAAGGATGAGCCCTGGATAAGCTCTATTGAGCTCTGTGCAGACTCAGTATTCACTGAGTCAGTGCACAGGGCACTTTAGCCCCATTTGACAAGCTAATTTCAAGCTTGTACAAAATTACCAAAAATTAGCAAAAATCATATTACGAAAATAGACCAACTGAACTTTTTAAACCTACAATTTCATTTGATTTGACCCAAAATTGAATTCATGAAAAATCATCTCAGTTGGGTATAAACTGACTTTTTCCACTATTTTGACTTTTAACAGTTATGAGAGTTTGACTTAAATGAACTTTGATCTTGCTTTGCCAACTGAATATGATGTTAAATGGTATAATGAAACTAATGCAAGCTACTCTAGTGATTTCTAAACATGAAACAAGCTCTAGATTTCTCAAATTTCCAACAGTTAAGAAGTTAGGACAGATTATATGGAGATTTGACTATTTGAGTTCTAGAGTACAAAGTAATGACTGAATTTACTCTAATATACCTAAAAGAAACTTTATCAAATGAGCTTACCCCTAAAACTAACCTCAAACACAGGTTTGTGCAATAAACCAAACACACTCTTATATGGGCACCTTTTAACTTTTTAAAGGATTCCACTGATTAAGATTCTAAAACTGAATTACAAGGTTGTAATATGATGTAATAAACTTCTAAAAGCATAAAAACACAAACATAAACAGAGATTGGACTAGCCTACATTTTTAAGCTTAAAAGTGAAGTAGGAGCTTACAAGTGATCAAGTAGTGGAAACTGTGGACCATTGACACTTAACCATCCTAACACCTCCCCTGAGGTACTAAACCATAATCATCCAATAAGCAGCCTTGCTTCAACATGCTTCTCCTTCTTTTCTTGCTTTTTGATTTATGAGCTATTTTTTCGTATTTTTGAGATTTTTAGTAGACTTAAGCTAAAACTGATTTTAATGATTAGTAAACTTATAAAAGCTTATTAATGACTTAAATGAGTTTAAACAACCAACAAACAACAACTTTTAATAACATCAAATGGAATTGAGGTTTTCACAAAGAAACTTGCATAAACTGAAAATAGACTTAACACTGAAATAAAGGATTAAGAGAGGTTTAAAACACACTGTTATCACTTAATTCAACACTTGAAAGCTAACTGTTACACTGAAATTAAAGAAATTAACTAATCGACATTACTACTAAAACTAAAAACTAACTACTCCTTTCTTTTCTCCTTCTTCTTCCTCTTTTTATATGCAAAACATCTTCCCCACTTGTCTTGAGCATATCCCACCTTAATCCTGGACCATTGGATTACTTGAAGCAAGAATGGCTGTTTGATTGAATTTTGGCGCCAAACTTAATATATGCCAGTGGGGTTGAGTGAAATGGGGGAGGGGTGCATTTAATGCGTTTTGGAGGGTTGTTGAGGTGGGGGGAACAAGGTGAGTGGAGGTTTGAGCTGGAATGATGGGAGGTGGAGTGTAGCAGGTTTGGTTGGTGAAGAAGAAGAAAAGGCGCGGGGTTGTTTGTTTGACTTATTTGTTGACCGGCTTAATATATTGAAGGGGGTCCAAATTGAGGGGGTCACAAGTGGTTATGGCAGGGGTCCAATGGGTTTTGACAAGGGTCCAAGGTTCAAAGGCTTATGCTTTAATACAAGGGCTTGTTTTGTAATTTCTGAAAATACAAGGACCAAGGCTGCCAATTATGCAAAGTTGTTCCAAGGGACCATAAGTGATAAGTTTCAATAGTACAAGGACCAAACTTGACATTTTCAAATTTCCAAGGACCATTTTTGCAAATTTTTAAACTTGAAGGACCAAATTTGTAATTTCTCAAAACGTTTGACATTTTTCACCAAATGACTAATTTTGACAACTTATGATTTTAAAAGGACCTTTGGTGACTTTTCTTTTGAAATAAGTGCTTCAGGGACTATTTCTGATAACTTTTGAAACTTGGGGGACTAAAACTGCCAATTATGCAAACTTAGCTCATTTTTCATCTGATTTTAAACATTTTGCATCTGAAACATATAAAATGCAATTTTGAGATATTTTCAGTATTTTGACGCATTTCTGAGCATTTTTAAACGTTTTGCAGTTCAGAATTAACCAAAAATGATGAGTATTTACACACTCATCAACAGTGTCACAAGAATCAAATCCAAATTTCTTTAAAAATCTCATTTGCATATTTAGATTGATTTATAAAAATTCCTCCAGGACTTTGTGAAATTTGTAATCCCAAGAAAAATGACATTTGTCCCATCATTGACATTTGAAATTTGGAACCCATTTCATTTGAAAAACGGTCACATTCATTGGGGTCAGTCGAGACAAAAATAATATCATCAACATAGATTTGAACATGGATTAAATGTTTGCCTGAATTTCTGGTGAACAATGTTGGATCAACTGCTCCTTTGCTGAATCCAGTAGATAGAAGAAACTTTGATAGTGTATCATACCATTCCCTTGGAGCTTGCTTCAAGCCGTAAAGAGCCTTCTTCAAGCGATAGACATGCGTAGGATGCTCAGGATTCACAAAGCCTTCAGGTTGGGTGACGTAAACGACTTCTTTAAGATATCCGTTAAGAAAAGCCGTCTTCACATCCATCTGATAGACTACCATATTCTTACTTGCAGCATTAGCCAGAAAGATTCTGATTGACTCGATGCTTGCAACTGGAGCAAATGAATCCTCAAAGTCAATACCCTCTTCTTAACGGTATCCTTTTGCAACCAATCGAGCCTTGTTCTTTAAAACATCACCATGCTCATCGAGTTTTACTTTGAAGATCCACTTTAGAGCAATGATCATAGCACAGTAAGGAGCAGGTACTAATTCCCATACATCTAGTCGATCAAACTCATGAATTTCTTCTTGCATGGCATTGAACCAGCTGTCTTCATTCATGGCAGTTTTAACGTCTTTTGGTTCGATCTTGGAGAGTACGGAGTTGAAGAAGCACCATAAGGCATCAGTTGCAAGTTGTTTACGAGTGGATACTGGATGAGAGAGGTTTCCAATGATGTTTTCCAATGGATGATCTTGTGTCCATTTTCTGAGGTGTTCATGTGGTTGTTGTTGAGGAACAGAAGTAGCAGAATCGACTTCTCATGATGAAGATGGTTCAGATGATGATTCAGGAGCAAATATGTTTTCAAAGGGTTCATCTTCTGGAGGAGCAAAAGGATTTTCATCATTTGTAACTCCAGCAACATTTCCATTATGTACACTTGATGATTGATGCATTGATAATGAGACTGAGTGATCAGCAGAAGGCGCTTCTTGACTTAGTGACATAGAAACTGAAGGGTTAACTTCATTGACAGGTATAGGAGCAGCCTCTGTTGATGGATTTGACAGATCATTAGCAATTGGCTCATAGTGTTCATCGAACATTGGATCAAACAGTTTCTTCAATTCATCTTCTGAAGGGGGTATATATGGAGTTGCTATTGAGGAGTTTGGTACAAGAGAAGAACTAATAGGACTGTTTTGAAGTGCGGGTCCAGAACTGGATTGTCCAGGAGCTATTTGACCGGTAAGCTCATCAAACGTAACGTGAATTGTTTCTATGATATTTCGGGTTCTCTTATTGTAGATTCGGTATCCTTTTCTGTTTGGTGCATATCCTACAAATACTCCAATGTCCGCTTTAGCTTTCAATTTGCCTAAATCTTGACCCTCATTAGTTGAGTAACATAACGCACCAAACACACGAAGGTATGATAGATCAGGTTTTCGATTGTGGACAAGTTCATATTGAGTTTTTCCAAGAGATGTGTGAATTAGGGATCGATTTTGAGTGTAGCATGCTGTGGCAATGGCTTCAGCCCATAGAAACGTTGGAACCTTTGAGTAAATCAAAATTGTTCTTGCGGCTTCCACAAGAGTTCGATTTCGTTTTTCAACTACACCGTTCTGTTGAGGAGTTCGTGGAACACTTCTTTGAGGACTGATTCCGACACTTTCATAAAACTCACTGAGTTCTTTATTAACAAACTCAGTTCCATTGTCAGTTCGGACGATTCTGACAGTCTTGTTAAGTCGGACCTGCAGCTGTTTAATAAGTTTAATGATGACATATGGAGTTTCATCCTTTGTCCTCAAGAACTTAACCCAAGTGAATCGGGAGTAGTCATCAACCATAACTAACACATATTTCTTCCCATTAATAGTTTGCACTCTCATTGGTCCACATTAATCCATGTGAATGGGATGTAGAACTTCCAGAACTGAATTTGTAGGTTTGGGCTTGTGGGTATACTTCTTGCTTTTTCCCAATTGACATGCTGAACAAAGATGATCCTTTTCATACTTAAGTCTAGGTAAGCCTCTTACATGATCCTTTCTGGAAAGATTATTAATGGTGCCGAAGTTCAAGTGATTGAGATGACGATTCCATAACCATGACTTTGTTTTCGAAGCCTTTGACAACAAGCAGATTGGAGAGGACTTCATCATGTCTTCGATAGAGATAGTGTAAAGGTTTGAACCACGAGTTCCTCTTAACAATTCCACACCATCGAGTTCTCTAACGAAACAAGTATGTTTTCTAAACGCCACTTCTAGATCGGAATCACAGAATTGACCAACAGAGAACAAGTTATGACCAAGACCTTCAACATAATATACCTTGGAGATTACACTTTTACCAACAACATAATCTCCATATCCCATAATTGCACCGAAATGATCGTTCCCGAATCTAACCGTCCCGATGAATTTACTCACGAAGTTCATGAGCCGCGACCGGTCTCCAGTCATATGCTTGGAACAGTCTGAGTCCAGGTACCACAGAACGATTTGAACGATCTGCAGTTGAACATAGACAAGAATGGATAACTGGATAATTGGGATCCCCATGCAAGAATGGGTTCCATTTGGTTAGTAACAGTGAATGGAACACCCACGTCAGAAGTAGAAACAATCGAATCATCAGGGATAGATGCAATGCTAGTGTTCGTATTTGACCTATTCAAATTATGTTCACTTCTTAAGGGAATAGTTCTACCAGCAGGCATCCATTTCCTAATGGGCATTGATCTAGATAATTTAGGGCACATCTCTTTAAGATTGAATTTTAGGCCAGTAGGTATCCACTGATAACCTATGTTATTAAATTTCCTTCCTGTGGGTTTTCACTGTTTCCTAACCTTCTTCCGCCATTGCTTTCTAGCCTTCTTAGCTTGATTTTTACCATTAACAATCTTAACAGGGCATTTAACAGCATTTATCAAATCATTCACACCACATTCAAGATTAGTAATAGAAACCACACAATCATCATTACATTTTTTGCCAAAAGTAGCAGAATTCGCATTAATTACAGTACGCTTAGGGCTAACACTAGAATCAACACGATTCGTTTTATTCAAATTCCCCCTAAGGTGATCTTCTACTCTCTTCCACTGAACATTCCTAGCTTGCAAGGTCCTATCATTCTTTGTGTTGCCTGGAGGCTTTGACCCGCTTGCTTTAATGTCACTGATTACTCCTGTAGAGGGAATTATGGGAACATTAGTTGGTTGAGCTACTTTTTGCATTCCTGAACTAGAAGTGCTGGGATCCGGACTACTTGAGGGCACTCTAGAGTTCACTTTCTTGATGCTGGGCATAGAATGGGTTGCAAATTTAGCACTAGGCATAGAGCAAGGCATCACAGCTTTATCTTTTGCACCTAAGGATTTGGGACATGTAGCTATTAAGCATTCTAACAGCTTCTGAGATCGTTTGGCCTGAATGCAAGCAAACCTAATTTCTCTATCAAGTGGCTTATTTATGAAATCATCTTCTACAATCTCACAGAGGCATTCTAGACTATCCTTAAGGTGAGCAAAATAGTTATGAAACACAAGTTTGTTATTTCTAAGATGAGGAGGAATGTATTTAACAGTCATAGTATATTTGCAGTCTGCAGATGACTTTGATGCAACATTTTCATTAAACACAAGTGGCATTTTCCCTTTTACCTGACTCTTCAGATTCTCAATTTCCTTTTGTAAAGAAGTTATTATTTCGTTGTTCTTGTCACGAGTGACTTTCATTGAATCATATAACTCTTTAAAGTGTTGTTTCACCTTTTCATTTTCTTCTAGAAAACTCTCATTTTCCTTTTGTAAAACATTAACCAAGTTTTGAAGATGAAAAGTTTGAGAACACTGAGAATCTAAAGGAGGAGGCATTTGGGAGCCAGTCACATTGTTCTTTTCACCCTTTAATTGTGAAATTTGGGTTCTCATTTTTCTGATCGTGTTACAATGAGCTCGAATCTGTTCATCACGTTTGCTAATTTCAAAAACTTCATCAAATTCAGGAGCATCCAAAGATATCTTGATATTTGAGGTTTTAACATTTTCTTTTAGGTGTTGATATTTTAATTGCAAATCAAGATGCTCAACTTCCAATTTAGAAAACTGTTTCACCAGATTATCATGATCATCCTGTTCAACTTTATCATGCAATTTAGAGTTAGTTTTCTCAAGCTCAATGACACGATCATTGGAGACTTTCAGAGCAACAGATAATTCATGAAATTGAGATGCATTAATAGAACAATTAGTGGCAGTGTAAAACACATCTTGAGTGATACATTCAGAAATCAGATTCTCATTTAAGGTATGCAAGTTCTTCCTCTCAATCTCATTATATTTTAATTCTCGCTCATAGTCATTCACCTCAAATATCATTGCATCAAATTCCTTTTCCATTTCTTTAATGTCAGAATCCATCCCCTTTTTAAGACTCTCAAATTGACCTTTTAATTGTTTAAAGAAAGTCATGACCTCAGTTAAATAGCATTCTTTAGTTTGCTCAAAACCCTCTCCCCTTCAGTTATCCCAGTAGGTGTGATCCTTTTCTTACATGTCTTCTCAAAGTCAACAAATAATTGATAAATGACATATTGACTGATTAAGGTCTTGCTCTTAGTGGCAATAGTTCTAGGAACTAAATGCATTGGTGTATTTGGAGGATACACAGTCGCTGCAGGAAATTTCCTAAGGGGAGGGTTTGTTTCAGCAAGTACCTCTACTTTTTGCTTATCCATGTCTTTCTTCCAAAAGATTTGTTCTGGGGTCAGCTGTGTTTGAGGTCTGAACTTGTTAAAGGCAATCCAATTTTCCTTAGCATAGTTAGGTGTTTTAAAACTGATTTTGTTTTCTATGCATGAGGGGCTCTTAAGTTTTTCATCCAACTTCTTTCTAGTGAGATCTTCTAATTTCTTATCTTCCTCAGTGCACTCAACGCAACTAGGTTTCTGTCTAGGCTTAAGGATTTCATTTCCATCATAAATTACCTTCTGTGCTTCTCTAGCTTTCTTACAAGCTTCAGGGTTTGGTTCCTCAACTAGGGGAATGCTATGCTTATCGCTTAAGACTCTGTGCTTAGTGATAAAGTGAGCAGTCTGAATGGTATTCCCTTGTACGTACAACTTATTTTCAAGCTTGTTTTTCAAAGTTTTTAGATTATAAAAGTCATTCAAAAGTTTTGATTCCTTAGCATTAAATTCTTGTTTAAGCACTTTAACATTATCTTGAAGCTCTTGTTTTTGCTTAACAGTTTTAGAAAGCTTTTCTTGTAAGGAGTTTAACTCTTGTTTTAACACTTCTTCTCTAAAATTACTTTTTCTAATAATTGTACGCATTTGGTCATCCATTTCCTGCTCATGGGCAGTTAACTCAAACTTAGCACGTTGTTCATAAATAGCAACTTGTTCTTTGTAGGCATTAAGTTCAGAGATAACAGAATCATCAGGGGCACATGCAGTGTATTCATAAAAAAACATAGTCATCATTGACTGCAGAAGATATATCACTTGGTACAATCTTACTTTCACTTTGTGCCACATATTGATCATAAGGGACAACATTACTATTATCCTCATTATCAATATCTGATTCATAAGTTTCAAGAGATTGTACTTTGTTATGTATCTTTTGCTCATTCACCTCATCATATAGTTTTAATACCTCTGAGATGATTGATTCTTTGGATGGACCAGCTTGCTGTGATGATGAGTCCTTTGGAGAGACCATTGGAGAAATGCTAGCCATGAAAATTTTCTGTGCAGTAGGTTCATCATCGACGTCAGAGTCGTATGCATCACAGTCAGCGACTTGAAAGGCATTCTGATGATTATGACCTATCTCCTGAATTGGCTGCTCATCCACATCTGCGTCATATGTCTTGGCATTATCATCAGCAAGAAACAACAACTCCTCTTCATCCAAAGCTGCTCCATTATCCTGAGCTTGCACAAGCAACATCTTGTCTCTGAAGTATTCTGCATTCTGTGGACGTTTTGGAGATGTGCAGTTTCTCGCAATATGTCCCTCACCACCACAGTTGTAGCATTTGATTGGCTTTGCTTGTCCATGATTTCCATTCCTTCCCCGATTCTGATTTGCCACATAACCTCCACCTACTCCACCTCTTCCCTGTTCATATTGCCTTCCTTGAACTGGTTGCACCAAAACCTTTCCATCTTTGACAGTAGCTTGATTGTGTGGATTGGATGCAGTTCTGAGGTTAATGTTGGTGTGTGGGGTGGAATTCATATTTTGACAAACCATGAGAGACAGTTGATTGATGAAGTTTTCCATGAATGTGTTCGAGTCTGGAGGCTTATATGTTGGATCTGGGATGAGCTTGTAATTACCATTACCCGTGGGTATGACTTGAGAAGCTTTGGTGGTAATTCCAACATTGGTGTAAAAGGCTGTTGAATCATTTATCGAACTTGATTCCCCCTGTTTAGATTTGAACTGTTCAAGAATCATTCGCTCAAACATAGCATGTCTCTCATTCTGAAGAAGAAAGGCATACAGTTGCTCATAGTTGGTGTTCTTTAATCCTTTGGTTAGCTTCACAGAGGTGACAAATTTTTGCCATTCGGGATTCATGTTGTTCACAAACTTTGAGTTCAGCTGAATATTTGGCATGGTCATCTTGATGTTCCTCATGTCATTTACAAGCTTGTGTAATCTCACGTAATATTCATAGACACTTTCTTCTGGTTTCATCTTAAAATGCTCAAATTCATCATACAATTGAGATTCTCTGTCTTCCTTGGTTAATTCAGAACCTGAGAGAAGCATCTTGACATTATCCCAAACAGCCTTGGCTTCAGTGCTGTGATTGATAAGCTTGTAGATATCTTTTGGAAGACCCTGAAGAATGATGTTTGAAGCCCTGATATCAGCATCGTATCTCTTTTTCTGCTTATCACTGTGCTCATCATACGTCTTTGGTCTATCAAAACCTAATGTCACTGTACCATCTGCAGTAGTTTCAAGAACATCTCTGGTAGTCTCAATTTGATAAGGTCCTTCATCAATTGACTTGAGAATGTTGACTCCATTTTCCCTTCCCAAACAGTATAGTCTGATTCGTTGAGCCCATGAGTCGTAGTCAGTTCTGTCAAGCATGGGTGGACGAGTGTCTGAACCAGCTGCTTGAACGTCCTCAGCTACGGAAGAGATGATTGTAGGCACGTTGGTAGACATGTTTACAGATTTCACGGGATTTTATAACTCTATGATTAAACCGGGAAATAGATTCTTTCACGGGATTTTACTAAATCAAGAGAAAACCGTATTAGAAACAAAAATCAACCAAGTCGCTATAATCCTTGAGACAAGTCGCTAAGTAACCAAGTCGCTAAGTACAAGTCGCTATGAACCCAAGTCGCTAAGTAACAACTCGCTAAAGACTCAAGTTGATGTGAATCAAGTCGCTAAACACAAGTCGCTACTTCAACAAATCGCTAAGCTGACAAGTCGCTAAAGAACAACTCGCTGAGATCAAGTCGCTGAGAACAACTCGCTAAGAACGATAAGGACAAGTCGCTAGAAATTATAGAGACAAGTCGCTAACCTAACCAAGTCGCTAGGCGAAGTGGAACCTCCACTAACTTGTACTGTTTGTCGGCTTGTCTCAATAGACAAGTTGCTAAGATCAAGTCGCTACGACTTAAACTACAACTCGCTGGAAATTACTAAAGCAAGTCGCTATGAAGAAAAACACTCCGAGACTCAAGTCGCTAAGATGATAAACTTCAAAACCACACTTTTCTATCCAAAACAAGCCCAACCGCAGTGATTCAAGCTTTCCAAATCAAAACCCAAGCACTTACAATGATTTTAAACACAAAAGTACACTCAAAATTCAAACTTTAACACAAGAAATGATCAAAATGATGCCAAAACCACTAAACTTTTTCAAACCCAAAAACCATATAAAACCACTAGAAATCCAAGGATATGTAAGAGAGGTGATCAAACCATGGCTCTGATACCAATTGTTACATATTGGATTTCAAAAACACATCAAACCACAATCAATATAGGCGTATAATATTTAGGTTTTAGAATGAGAAATAGTTAGAGGTTTGGGAACTTAGTGAGACAAAGTGAAAATATTATTATGAGCTCCAACTCTCTACCTTGGGAGGTAGAGAGTATTTATAGTCTTACATAAAATGCCACCTACGGGCTGTGGATCAGGCATACAGTGGGTAAAGACCCGTCCGTCCTCCACGGTGTTACTTAACTAAATACTTCCTAACATTAAATAACTACGACTACGAGCTTTCTAATGATTACATATACTTGAGGTGACCGACACTTTAATAACTGGATTTACTAAATCCTAACATTATGGCTTCTTGTGTATTCTTAGGTTCTATGGTTGAAACAAAACAAAATAAGCTACTTTGGTTTTGAACTTGAGACCTTAATGTTATTTCGTTTAACTTTCCTATGACCTTATCTACGGGGTGATCTTTGGACTCTTTAATATTTATGACTTCATCATTTAAAGGTTCTTCTTCTTCATTTATCTTTTTCTTTATTACTATAGTTTCACTTTCTACAATCTCGTCATCGACAAGAGGTGGAGAGGGTTTGGGTGGACTTTCATCAAATTTTACATTTAATGACTCTTCTACTTTCATTGTTTCTTTATTTAATATGACGTAAGCTTTGCTATTTGGAGAGTACCCTACAAAGATACCTTCGGTTGATTTAGGATCAAATTTTGTAAGGTAATCTTTAGTGTTAAGAAGAAAACATTTGCTACCAAAGACTCTAAAGTGATCTAACATAGGCTTTTTGCCTCGGAGTAACTCGTATGGAGTTTTACCTAATATTGGTCTAATTAAGACTCGATTAAGTATGTACGTTGAAGTATCAACGGCATTGCACCAAAAGTTTTGAGGTATGGATTGCTCATTAAGCATGGTGCGACTCATTTCTTGTAGGGTTCTATTCTTTCTTTCAACTACCCCATTCGATTGTGGAGTGCGCGGAGCCGAGAAGTTGTGAGTAATACCATTAGCTTCACAAAAGGCTCCAAATTGCACTTCATTATCGAATTCCCTTCCATGATCCGTTCTAATAGACACTACAGGACTTCCTAGTTGTCTTTGGATTTTCTTGCTTAATATTTCAAAATAATTAAACGTTTCCGTTTTGTTCTTTAAGAATTTTTTCCATGTGTACCTAGAGTAATCATCCACTATGAACAAAGTGTAGTAGTTGCCTCCATAACTTTGGATAGCGGATGGACCAAATAAATCCATGTGTAGTAATTCTTGACACTTAGTTGTAGACACCATGTTTTTAGCTTTATGACTAGAATGAACTTGTTTTCCTACATTACAAGCATCACAAATGTGATTTCATATTTTAACTTAGGTAGATCTCTTACTAGATCTTTGGATGATAGCGATTGAAGAAGTCGCATATTGGCATGACCCAATCTTCGATGCCATAAGGTCGAAGTATCATCCATAGAGGTAAGACAAAGTTTGTCTTTAGGTTCATTACCAATTTTAATGACATAGACTCCTTGTTTCCTAATTCCTCTTCCTATGGTTATGCCATTTTTTAATATCTTACTACCGGTTTCGGTAAAAAGTGCATTGCACTTTTTATCACATATTTGTCCTATACTTAAAAGGTTAAAGTTTAGGTTTTCTACGTGACACACATCGTTAATGGTTAGAGATTTGTTAGAAATCGCACCTTTACCGATGATTTTACTTTTGCTATTTCCAAACCCCACATTACCTCCATTGAAGGATTCATATGTGGAGAATAGATCTTTATTGCCGGTCATGTGCCTCGTGCACCCGCTATCCTTGACCCATTCATCCGGGTCTAGGTCGACCTTTAAGCACACCTAAGAAAAAAATTAACTCAAAAGTTTGGTCCCCATTTGTTCTTGGGTCCATTAGTGTTAAACATTCCATTCATGTTAGACATGTATGGATAAGGTGAATATGCATTTCATGGTGCAAAGTTTTGAAAAGGAAAACCATTTTTTATATTTGGGTTCCATCCCATTTGATGGTTACTTCTCGGGTAAATATTATTAGGTCTCCTAGATGGATTAGGTTTTGAAAAAGATGGAGCTTTGTTTCTTGCAAAAATAGGATTATATTTTGGTGGTGGTTGTCTAGTGGTAAAATGAGTTGGTTTCTTCTTATTAACAATAACAAAATTAGTTCGAGATGAGGAAGCTATGTTGTTACCACTGTTTGCTACAGCAGACCCACGGATCCCTGGCTGTATACTAGCCGGTTCCCTTTTTATGGGATCCGTGGGATCCGCCACAACAGTGGCTGCTTTTTCTAGTGCCTTAACAAATTGTGTTTCTTTGTTTTCACTAGTTGATGGATCAAGTTGTTGAATACCTAAACCTTTTTGTTTGTTTCCGGTTTTAACACTATCTAATATCATATCTAAAGTATTCGTACTCATTCTAGCAATTTTAGAATCTAGTTGATCAACTAGTGTTTGAAGTTGAACGCAAAGTTCACATTCACCACTTGCTGTTTTACCCTTTTCTAGACGTTTCAATTTTGCTTTTAATTCTACGACTTCTTTATCTAAACATTGGTTTTGAGTTTTTAAAAGCTTGTTTTTGTTAATTAGTTTTAAGCTAATGTTGCAAAGTTTGTCATAGTCATTATGCAATGAGTCATCATCTAGTGATGAGCTACTATAGTATTCGTGACATACCTCGTCATTTGCCATGAGACAAATTTCTTCGTCCTCCTCGTCGCTCATTCCCCACGTGCCGCTCACGAACGCTTTTTGATCATCCCGTTTGGGAAACTTACTAATAAAGTGGTTTGGGTCCCCACATTTAAAGCAAGCACGATCATCCCTTGGCTTCTCGTCCTCTTTGCTTTTCCGGAATCCTTTCTTGTCGTCATACGGTTGTTTGACGTATCTTCCCTTCCTTCTAAAGAACTTTTTAAAGTCCCTTACCGCCATAGCATACTCCTCGTCGTCACTATCCGAAGAGGAGTTCTCTTCATCGCTTGAAGCTTTTTGGCTTTAAGGGCAAGAGATTTGTGTTTCTCTTTCACCTTTGAGGCTTCGGAATCTTTAGCGAGGACAAGCTCGTAGACTTTTAAGTTGCCTATGAGTTCATCAAGGGTGAGGATTGTCAAATCCTTTGACTCTTCGATCGCCGTCACCTTGGATCTCCACTTGGATGGAAGTGCCCTTAGATATCTCCTAACATGGTTACGGCTAGAAAAAGATTCATCAATTGCTTGTAAAGATGTAATAATAGTATTAAAATTAGCAAATGAATGATCTATAGTTTCCTCATCCGATATTGAAAATTGTTCATATTGTTGAACAAATAAATCAATTTTATTATTTTTAACTTGTTGATTACCTTGATGAGTTACAACTAAAGAATTCCAAATTTCTTTAGAGGTTTTAAGTATAGAAATTCTTTCGAATTCCTTTTTGGGTAAAGCATTATACAAAACCATTTTAGCTTCACTATTTTTAGAAAGCTTTTTCTTCATTTCATCGTTTAGTTTATCATGAGGTATGTTAACTAAATTTCCTTTATCATCTTTTGAGGTAGCCTCAAAATCGCCTTCAACAATAATGTACCAAAGATCAATATCTTTAGACTTCACATACGTTTCGAATCTATTTTTCCAATATATAAAACCATTAGTTTCAAGTAGTGGTGGTCGTTGCATAGATTGCCCTTCCTTGTAATTTTCAGAACCCATAGTGATCGAAAAGTTTTTAAAATACGGTTTACTTTAAAACTTTTATAAACTTAGCTCTTGATGCCAATTGTGAAAAACTAGAGGGGGGGTTGAATAGTTTTGCCGATTTTAAGTTAGTTTCAAAAACTTTAGATTCGATATTATGTGAAATCGTATGGATGTAGAGAAAGTATAGATCTAATGATAAAGCAAGTAAATAAAGTAAAGCAAGGGATAGAAATGACACAACCGATTTATAGTGGTTCGGCTACAAGGACACCTTCCTTGCCCTACTCCACTCCCCGAGTCACCTACTCGAGAGTTCAAGCACTATGTCAACAAACTCCTTCAACTTGGCGGAAATGCCTTCACAACGTTGCTTACACCTTTTTCCGGTATAAAGCTAAATACTGAGTCCGTAACACGGTGGACCAAACCAACACGACTATTACACAACAAATATGTGAAATATCAAATACAAGATCTTCGCTACAGAAATCTTGCGAATGAACAAATCAATCAAGGACCCCTTGCTTGGATGACTTGTAGAATGCTCGTGATCTCGCCTTAGAGAAGGACCTATATGAGAATCACTAAATAAAGAAAGAAAGAAAGAAGTACTCTCTAGATTAAGTGATCTTTTGTTAGAAGAGAATGAGAGTATATGAGAGAATTAGTAAGAAGAGGGGTAAGTTAGAATGAAGAAATGGCTCTCTATTTATAGGCAAAACTTGCCACTGTTCCCCGGATCCCACGGATCCCTCCCAGAAGGGATCAGTCTAGTGTAATCCTAGGGATCCGTGGGACGCTCCTCTTTGCCCATGGGGTTTTTGGTTATGGGTCATGGGTCATGGGTTATGGGTTGGTCCATGGGTATTCTTTTAGATACAATGTATCTAATGAGTACAATGTATCTAGTCAAGTGGGTATGGGTCAATACCATGGGTTATGGATATGATCTATGGGTTGTGATTTTTACCCATCCTAATAAACTATTACAACAAATGATTTATTACAACAATTTGTATTAAATGGCTATATGTAAATGTTTTAAAAAAATAACGTGTATCCTTATAATTGTACTTAAGATAACATTATATTTGTTATCAACAAAACATAAAGAGACCGCAAAATAATAATAAACGTTTTTACGGTTTATTTGTATTAACACCTTTGTATGTTTTAGAATAACCTACTGCAAATCACATGTGATTTAATTCAAATCACATGTTAAGTCTGATTCTATATTAATAATCATATGTGATTCTGTATGTTTTATTTTGATGAAATTTAGTTTATGAATCACATGTTAAGTCTGATTCTATATTTATTTTTATGAAAGTGTTATTGTGTCTAAGAAGTTTAAGAGAAAGAAGGGTTCTGATGAAGGTAATGTCAAGTCAGGTTCATCGAAGCTTAAGAAGCTAATGAAGTATGTTTGAGAAATTGAAGGGTTTTATGAAGTATGTTTCTAATTCTGAAGATGAAGGTATTGCGCAGAAGTCGAAAATGAAAGTTAAGAATCGAAAGGATAAGATGAAGGAAGACGATACAGAAGTTAATAAACCAAAGGGTAAGTTGAAGAAAGAGTTTACAAAAATTAAGAAACCAAAGGGTAAGGTGAAGAAAGAGGATACAGATTTCGAAAATGAAGATGAAGGTAATGTTGGGAAGTCTAAAAATTGGGAAAGAAAAATATGTTGTTTTCACAGGCTGATCAAGAACATTTAGAGTATCTTGAAGATTTTCCAACTCTTAGGGTAGGGAATGCTCCTTTTTCTCTGTTTATATCTATCCGTGAATCAAAAGTCGACATGGGTCCGTTTCTGACTCAAATAGGTTTTCAGACGTTTCATAAAATTTTCATTTATCAACTTTCGTCCAAGTTGGGTAGGTTTGTGGTTTCAAATTTTAAAACAACAACTAATAAGTTGGATTTGTTGAATGGTTTGTCGATCGATGTCACTCCAGAGAAAATTCATGATATGTTAGGGATTCCGTTTAGTGGTACTTCGTTGTTTTCGTTTGAGGAAAGACATGTTGACCATGATTTTGTTAAATCTTGGGTTGATCAGCTTAGGACTAACGTTGATTCTATATAAATCATGTGTGATTCTATATAAAATCACATGGGTTAAATCTTCATAGCTCGTTTTTCAGGAAGAAAAACCTTAGGACTAACGTTGGATGCACGAGTAGCCACTCTTTCAGAAGTAGCCGGACCTTGATTCGTGACGGCCATTCTCAGATTCCTCTCTTCATCAAGTGCTTCACCCTGATACAAATCGGAATTATTTTCTAGCCACTGAGTATAACTCTGAGGTGTATTGGTGATCTCAAACTCTTCATCTTCAACACCCCCCACATTTTCAGCTGGCTTCTCACTATCAGCAGGAATGACCATTTTTTTTAACACCAGCTTCCTTCTCACCCTGAGAATTGGCTTCCTCACCCTGAGATGGATCTTTTTCAAAATCTTCTAAACTAATTTTCCTAAAATCACCAATATCATCTACATTGCCATCATTATGATGTCCACTATTGTCATTTTCTTCATCACTTCCACCATCATTATCAGCACCTGAACCATCATTATCCTGACTTTCCTTGTTGCCGAAAGAAACATGTTTCTTGAATAGCTCACAATATTTCTCATTAAGTTCAACGAACTTTTCATCATCAACATACTTTAAATATGCTTTTACAATATCAGCTTCAAGAGCACGTCTTTCAGAATATATCAATGAAAGCTTTTCTTCAACTTTGTTAAACAAAACCTGTATTTAATATTGATGTCAATGAAAAGTAATATTGAAGCTAATCACATGTGATTTTACATAGAATCACATGTTATAAAATCAACAGGTCTATATAAATCATGGTCAACAGGTCTTTCCTCACACATGATTTTATATAAATCATTTTTTAGCTAATCACATGTG
Source organism: Chrysanthemum makinoi (assembly GCA_910596185.1). Taxonomy (NCBI): domain Eukaryota; kingdom Viridiplantae; phylum Streptophyta; class Magnoliopsida; order Asterales; family Asteraceae; genus Chrysanthemum; species Chrysanthemum makinoi. The sequence continues at coordinate 296,068,183 of OU343225.1, forward strand.
TTTTTTTGTTCATACAGTGAATCTGTTTTTGAAACTCATTCTGGATACAAAGTTTCATCAGTTCGTTTAAATTTGGAAACTTGAACTCCCGGTTTGTGGCTTGATGCCAATGTCGTTGATTGTTGGGGTGTTGTTCTTAACCATGAAGAGAGTTTCAAGGAAGTTGGATCTTCGTAGAGGCATTTCTTTCCGACTGGTTGTATTGTAAGTGTTTTTGTTATTTTTAATGAATTTTATTGTATAATTATATATTTTTGATATTACATTTTTATGTTTGTTATTTTCTACAGACAGAGCTTATGATTGATGGAAGTTTGAATTCTGAGGAGTAATGGAAAAGTTTTGAAGCACAAGTTTCGGCTCATTTTGAAGATAATATTGCTAGAAGACATCGATTTGGTAATGTCATTATTTTTTTTAGAATTATAATTGGTAAATTCATTGTTTCTCTATTTTTATTAAGTTTATTTTTTTTTGTTAAATCAGGCATTTTTTCCAATTTGCAATGCCGGGCATTTCTATGTTGTTGTCTTCAGCATTTCTAAAACAATGACGATGAAAATCCTTGATAACATTGACAGTGGGGAATCTTATGATAAAAAGTATACAGGGGCATGTGATGTTCTTGTAAGTTTGAGTTTATTTTACCCAGATCACATGTGATTTTACCCAGATCACATGTGATTTTTACCCAGATCACATGTGATTTTATCCAATTAACATGTTCATTTATTTATGTGTTTTTTGTAGAAAAATATGTTTTCCCGTCATCTACAATTTTATGGAAACAAAAGGTATGCTAACATCATTAAATTGAAGCCAAAGACCCCAAAGCTGAAATGGAGGACAAAGTCAAATTTCCGGGATTGTGGTATTTTTGCCATGTTGCATATGGAAAGCTATATGGGTGAAGCTCCTACAAAGTGGGATTGTGGCCTTGTTACTGAATCAAAGTTGCAGTTCGACATGTTGAGGAGGCTGAGGTTCAAGTATTCTACCAAGATGTTGTTACATGAGCTTAACGTGCATCGAGAGAAGATGCTTGAGGAGGCAAAGGAGTTTGACAAAATTGATTCTGCAACAAAGTTCAATACAATTGTGGAAGCATTTAAGAACAGGAACAAACATGAAGACATTGAACACATTTCTATGATACAACAGTGAGTATTATCGTCCAGACTTGGAGAATCGTCTTTTGTGCCTTTGTGAAGGTGTATAAAAGATTTCTAGATTAGTAGTTTTAGTTTTATTTTAAGTATGTGAAGTCCAGTAATTTTTAGGGTTTGAACACTAGTCAAACTGATGGTAGAATAGTTGTTTTAACATAGCAGGGTTTATTTTTTTATGTTTTGGGAAGTCAATCTTGGTAATTAAATCCTGTTTTTGTTATAACTGATTTTAACAAGTAGTGCTTTCTTTTTAGTTTCTCTCTAGTGGCTTATTATTTATTATTTTTGTGCATATACTTACTTAGGAATGAAACATCAATCACATGTGAATTAGTATACAATCACATGTGATTTCATACTTTAATCATTTGATTTCAACACAAAATCACATGTGATTTTTACATTATTCATATTTTATTTTATCTAAATATAAAGTAAACAATAATGCAATGTATTCAACAATCTTTTTGTAAATATTCCATAAGTAAACAAGAGTTTCATAAGTAAAGTAAACAATAATTCAATGTATTCTAGATTTGTTAAAATTCTAAAGAAATTCATTATATTTTTTGAAGTAAAAATGCTCAAGCATCAACTAGTGGCGCCTTTCGCCTTGCTTTAGGGTTCAATGGACAAGTTTTTTTTTTTTTTTTTTTTTTATGTGAGTTGGTCTTCTCTCCACATTGTCCACAAGGCTTCATTTGTTTCTTTTTAACTTGAAGTGCTTTTTCTCTTTCACTCTTTCGCCTTTATTGCGTTCTGCTTCTGTAATATTCCCTTTGTTACTTGCTTCTGTTGGATTGTTAACTGTTTTTTTCTCAGGTTTAGAAATAGCAAAATGTTCACCAATCACATCTGCCGTTTTCCCCGAAGGAGCATTTGGCACCTCAACCTCCATTTCTTTCTTGAATGTCTTCATCTTTTCTACAAATTCACCCATCTTTCCTACGTTATTGCCCAACCGAAATAAACAATCATCTAATAGACAAGTTACTTCATTTGTAAGTCTTTCAACTTCTACATTTTTTCCCCATATATGTTTCTTTTTCTTCTCAAGTCAGGTGGAATTATATCCCTTGTCCACCGCCTCAAACTAAATTGATTTGAAATGACGTCGATATCATGATTCTTGAAGACACATAATATGTGTCGGCATGGGAAACCGTATCGAGCAAAATGTCTGCAAGAACATACAACCGACCCATCTTCTATAGTACGAAGTATCTTTCCAAATCAAAATAATATAAGAATTATATTCTGTAAATGTGATTTACATGAGATCAAATGTGATTCATATTCATATCACATGTGATTCAACAAGAGGTCACATGTGATTCTTGTAAGAGATCACATGTGATTCGTATAAAAGAAACTAACAGATATTTACATACCTTATAGTCTACAACTGTTTGTGCTACTGTTTCGCTTTCTTCTTCAATTTCCTTGTTAAGTGTTCTATAAGGCATTGCATTTTTGTCTCTAACCATGACAATCTCACAACCTTCTTCTATTTTCAAATCCTGTATAGTACAAGTCCAACATGCTTCATTTATTTCCTTTTGAACAAGCAGAAATATTGTCCTAGTATACACTCTTGCTGCATGACGCTAAATTTTTAACCTTGTTTCACACTTTGGGGCTGCGTCTAGTGTTTTAAAGTCCAAATGTTCCTGCCTATAACATTTCCTTTCCATTGCTGCTTCATAGGACATCACAAAACTAACTAGCGTTGCTCCTGGGCTTGTGAAACTTTTGAAGAACGAGTTTTCACTCTCAGACCTTGATGTGGTTCTCATCAATCCAAATAATGGAGAGTCTATAAAATAAGCTGGAATCCACATTTCTCTAAGGTTAAACATCTTTGTCACCCATTTGTGGTTTTTCAAACCAAAATCTTCAATCAACTTGGCCCATTTTTCTTCAAATTCCAATGGTTCCATGAACATAATCCAAATGATCTTCTTAAAACGCTTCTTGAAATCAGTTTCTTTGTATATTGCTTTACAAATCTGTTTTATTGATAAATAGAGTTCTAGTGGCTTATTTTTCAGCATAAATCACATGATATATTCATATGAATCACATGTGATTCATGTGATTTTATAAATAAATCACATGTGATCCATATTTAAAGTGAATAAAAAACATATTGTTAAGAAAATATACTTACCTTTGTTGGATTTTTTTGGTCAATATGCCACATGCAAAGTCTGTGTTTTGATTGTGTGAAAACGGCTTCAATAACTTTCTTCATTGCTCCATCTTGATCTGTTACAACCATGGTTGGTTCTTTCTTGAAGGCAGTCATAAATGCGTTTAGTAGCCACGTGTATGATTCAGTATCTTCTTTTAAAAGCACTCCCAAACCAAAGGTGACACACCTTTTGTGATTATCGATGCCAGTGAATGGTACAAACACCATGTGGTAACTAAGAACATTAACATATATTTACTGTAAAAATATCTTAATGTGATGAAGAAGTAAATCACATTTGATTTTACATAAAATCAAATGTGATTTTTTGATTTTACATAAAATCAAATGTGATTTTTTGTTATAAAAAAACATAAAAAAAAGTACTCACTTGTTACTCCTGAAGGTTGAATCAAAAGATACTATGTCTCCAACTTTTTGTAGTTGCATTTTGCAACTTCGTCGGCCCAAAACATTGCCACTAACTCACTGTTTTCTACCTTATATTGAAATGTAAATTTCAGTACATACATCTTTCTGTTTTCCATTTTGTTTATAAGCATTTCTGCGTCACTTTCCCCTATGAAAGCATTTATATCCCTTTGGTGATTCTTAAAATCATCAAATGTCCCATGAACATATTCATACCCACCTTTCAAATTGGTTAAAAAGTTGTGAGCCCGTGTTGCACCAATCTTGTTTGTTGCCGCTTTGACAATAAACATTTTGTTTGCTTGAGTCATTCTTCTTTGTTTTTTTGTAAAATGTTTGTACTCTTTTGGTATTAGCACATGGTTGTGTTTAGCAATAAACTGAATTAACTTGTATCTTCTAGAAACTTGGTCCAATTCTAACCTTATACGAGCTTTACAACCTGTTATATTCAGAGTTATATTCTCTTTTGTTTGTCACTGTTTTGAGGATCCAAAGTGTCACTATTAATAGGTCTTGGATTACCTTCTTTGTTACACATGATGTATTTGTGTTGTACCATTCCAGATTTTGTTAATCGTTGCCTTGACTTTTTAATTTGAAAACCTCCTGCTTCAGCATAATTACTATACATCTCTATAGCTTCCTCTAAAGTATCAAAGTATCTTCCCTCAGCTGGTATACAAATTCCTACTACATGAGGCTCCTAATATATCGATCCATTCGGTGTTTCAGTATGCTCATATAAGGTTGGTCTTGGCGATCTCAGAGAATCTGCATATCAAAAAAATAATTACATGTGATTTAATAAACATTTTATTTACTGAATCACATGTAATATACTGAATCACATGTGTTTAATACACATTTTTTTTAATAAACATTTTATTTACTGTTTCCTTAATCATATGTAAATCACATGTGATTTACATGTGAATCACATGTGATTTATAAACGAATTACATGTTTATTAGAATTTTTTTGTTTGTCTACAATAATTACATATATTAATAATCACATGTGATTTTGAATATAAATCACATGTGATTTACGAATTATTCAAATCTTTTTAACTCTTTTGTATGTTTTAGAATAACCTAGTGCAAATCACATGTGATTTAATTCAAATCAAAACACTAAAACAGCTGAGTCACTTTTGATTTACTACATACGAATTTTTTTTTAATAAACAACAAAGATCAAATCACACGTGATTTACCTTCAATTTCCTTTTCAACAAAACCTTTAGCTGCAACTTCTGGTAAATTGTCTTCCAGATCTGGTAAATCATCTACAACATATGTTGTGTCTACAACATCTAATGGAACTTCGATTAGATGATTTTCATCTATAACGTCGATTAAATTCTGATTTTCATCCATTTTAAAACGACGGCGGTGATACGACGGTTTTTATGGTGATTGTGATGAGAGAGAAAGTAGATGATGATCGGTTTTTATGGTTTTACAGTGATACGGTGGTTTTTATTGCCGTGATATGGCGGTTTTTATTGTTTTACAGGTGGTTTATTGATCGGTTTTTAATTTTCCGACGGTGGTTACAGAATTCCGGCGGTGTGTGTTTAAGAGGTGTGTGTTTTTATGAAAGTTATGTACATTTTTTTTCTTTTATAGGATAGAGGTGGAATTACAATCATGCCCTTGTTTGTAATTTTCAGATCTCATCTCCACCATTGGATGAAAAAAGGATGGATGGTTGGGATGTTGTGGTTTGTTCTATAGAAACTAGTGGATTGTAATAAGAAAGCGAAACTACAATACAACATGATTCGTCCATCACATTAGCCTCATCATTGTCTAAAATTTTTTTGTAAAAATTGTGTGGATGTAGAATTTATCAATCTAAAACCAGTTTAATTATGATAGTTTCTTAAAAATATTACATTCTATATATATACTAAAGATGGGGAGAAGATTGTTGCTACAGTAACACGCCTAGCATTAATTGCTATTTATATCAAAATGGCAAAAATAGTCCCTAAGGTTTAGTTATCCTTGCAAACTAAGTCCTTTGTAAGTTTCTAGCATTAATTACTATCTATAGCAATTTGACCAAAATAGTCCTTAAGGTTTAAGTGTCCCTTGCAAACTAAGTCCTTTGTAGCATTAATTAGTATGTATAGCCATTTAACGAAATAGTCCCTAAGGTTTAATTGTCTTTGCAAACTAGGTCCTTCAAGGACTAACGATGTACCATAATTAAACTTTAAAGGACCGCTACATAAAAATATAACGGGGTCACAACACTTCCGCAGCAACGCGCGGGATCACCTGCTCGTTTGTATCTAAAATGGGTTGAATTATTTATGATGATAAATTTCATATACAATAAATTAATGTATATTTGAATGTTATTTTTTCTTACAGATTTTTTGTTTTGTAAATGGGGGTTAAAAAATAATTGGTATTATTGATGAGATGAGGTGACATGGGTTTAAGATTGGTTAGCATTATGACTAGAGGTGGCAATTTAATACCTAATGGTTAAATTTGAGTCTAGTTGGGTAAATTTTTTTTAATGAGATAGGTCTAAATATGTTTAGTTTATTTTAATAGATGAGTCTAAATGGGTTTAGTTGATTTTAATTAATTAATATTGATGAGTCTAGTTGGGTCTAATAATATACCCACATATGTCTAATACAATATCCACATGGTTTAAGTTGGTTGTTAACTAAAATTATAAAAATCACTCACAGTCTATTTTTATACGTTTTCATACATTTTTATCATTTTCGTCCGTTTTCATACGTTTTCTTACGTTTTTATCCGTTTTTGTTCGTTTTTATACGTTTTCGTCCGTTTTTACGTTTTAATCGTTTTTACACGTTTTAGTTTGTTTTTCTACGTTTTTGTCCGTTTTCGTCTGTTTTGTTACGTTTTTGCCCGTTTTTTCACGTTTTCGTCCCCTTTTTCACGTTTTATCCGTTTTTACACGTTTTCGTCTGTTTTTTTTTTTTTTTTATGTTTTCGTCCGTTTTTTACCATTTTTTATGTTTTGGTCCGTTTTTGCACGTTTTCGTCAGGTTTTTTTTTACAGTTTTGTCCGTTTTACACGTTTTCATCCTTTTTTTTAATGTTTTTATCCGTTTTTACACCTTTTCATCCGTTTTTGTCCGTTTTCACACGTTTTCGTCCGTTTTTTTAAATTTCGCCCATTTTTTTCACGTTTTCGTCCGTTTTTTTTACGTTTTTGTCCGTTTTTACACGTTTTCGTCTGTTTTTACATTTGTGTCCGTTTTTACACGTTTTCGTCTGTTTTTTACGTTTTCGTCCGTTTTTAAGTTTTTGTCCGTTTTTGCACGTTTTCGTCAGGTTTTTTACGTTTTTGTCCGTTTTACATGTTTTCGTCCGGTTTTTTTATGTTTTTACACGTTATCGTCTGTTTTTACATGTTTTCGTCCGTTTTTTTTACGTTTTTGCCCGGTATCACACGTTTTCACGTTTTTTTTTTTTCGCGTTTTACGTTTTTGTCCGTTTTACACGCCGTCTTTTTTACATTTTCGTCCATTTTATACGCTTTTGTCCGTTTTGCACGTCGGTTTTTACATTTTGTCCGTTTTACACGTTTTCGTCCAGTTTTTTATGTTTTTATCTATTTTTACACGTTTTCGTCTGTTTTTTTACGTTTTTGTCCGTTTTTACACGTTTCCGTCCATTTTTTTTTACATTTTTTGTCTGTTTGAACACGTTTTTGTCATTTTTCACGTTTTCATCCATTTTAATATGTTTTGCTTTTTTACGTTTTCGTCCGTTTTAACACGTTTTCGTCTGTTTTTTACGTTTTCGAAGACGAAAACTGACGAAAACGTAAAAAAAATGGACGAAGACGTATTAAAACGGACAAAACGTATAAAAACGGCCAAAAATGGATGATAACGTATAAAAACGGACGAAAACGAAAAAAAACAGACGAAAACGTAAAAAACGGACGAAAACATAAAAAAAACGAACGAAAACGACTAAAAACGTTAAAAACGAATGAAAACGTATAAAAACGGATGAAGATGGATGAAAGTGTATAAAAACGGACGAAAACGGAAAAATACGAAAGAAAATGTAAAAAAACGGACGAAAACGGCTAAAAATGGATGAAAACGTATAAAAACGAATAAAAAAGAGAGACGAAGACGTAAATAAACGGACGAAAACAGATGAAACGGACGAAAACGGCTGAAAACGTTAAAAAATGGACGAAAGGTATAAAGACGGATGAAAACTTAAAAAACGGATGAAAACGGACGAAAACGAATAAAAACTGACGAAAACATATAAAAACGGATGAAAACGTGTAAAAATGGACGAAAACATATTAAAACTGATAGAAAAGTAAAAAACGGTCGAAAACGTAAAAAACAGATGAAAACGTATAAAAACTGACGAAAACGTATAAAAATGCATGAAAACAGACGAAAACGTATTAAAACTGACGAAAATGTATAAAAAATGATGAAGACGTAAAAAAACGGACGAAAACGTATAAAAACAGACAAAAACGTATAAAAATAGACGAAAACGTATAAAAACAAACGAAATCGTATTAAAACGGACAAAAACGTAAAAAAAACGGATGAAGACGTATAAAAACAGACGAAAACGTATAAAAACGGATGAAAACGTGTAAAAACGGACGAAAACGTATTAAAACTGACAAAAACGTATAAAATTGACGAAAACGTATAAAAACAGATTAAAACTTATAAAAACAGATGAAAACGTATAAATACGGATGAAATCGTATAAAAACGGACGAAAACGTAAAAAACGGATGAAACCAAACAAAAACGGATTAAAACGGATGAAAACATAAAAAACGTAAAAATCCAGACGAAAACGGATGAAAACGTATAAAAACTGACGAAAACGTAAAAAAATGGATATTACTTTTTGTCTTTTTTTACAGTAATTAATTATTATGTTATATGATGAAAGAAAAAAAACTAGCAAAACCCAAAAAAACACGACCCGACCCGACTCATACCCATTTAGACCCATACTTATCTAGACTCATCCTTCCAAGTGACCCATCTAGACCCACACCCCATATAGACCCATACCTATCTAAGACCCAAGACCCGACCCAACCCAACCCAGCCATTTTGCCACCTCTAATTGTGACAGTACTCTTATGATGTGTTCAACTCAGTTCAAGTAAGTTGCAAATAGGTTTCTCAGTTTATAGGAGTACGTTGAATGATGTGTTTACGAGCTGCAGAAATGTGGGGTTCTTACAAGTTGTGAAATATTGGTTTGATGTATTTTGAATTCCTTGGTCTAGTGTTGTTACTGTAGGATGATTGGTTGTCATCAAGACGCTTTCCAAGACGGCTGTGGTGTAAATCATGTGGCCTTCACGATTTTGTCTAATTGGTTATGTGAATAAACATAGTGACTGAAGCGTTTCGATTAAAGGAATAAATGGTTGTAAATGGATGCATGCCGAGTACATGGACATGGTAGCGGTTTGCGAAGTGGGGTCGATTAATAAGGCTATGTCTTGATGAGATAGGAACCGAATGTTCATAATTTTACAATATTGATTGACGGGTTATGCAGGGCAGGTAAACTCAAGAAGGCGAAAGAATGTTTATAATATGACGAAAGATGGTTTGACTCCATAATGGATGCCTCAAGCTTCTAGAAAAAGTGAACCATCAAGAGACCAATAATCTAGTTGGATTAAGGTATGGAATATGGAGCCACATTTTTTAAGGTATACCCTGAATAGACATTGTAGTTCTGCATTCATTATAGGCGGTGTTTGGCATTGGGTTTCGAAACTGATTGTCTATTTATTGGGTTCTAGTACTAGTCTACTAGATAATCAGTTTCTTCTGTATGGGTATGGTGATACTAATTCTGGTTTTCTTATTGATTAGGGTCAATATAGTCAAATTTGGATTATAAATTTAGGAGTAGCTGCAAGTCTGCAACTACTAATTCTGAATTTCTGATTACGTAATTACATTCGGATCATTTTTCATGTAAGCCCTATATAATAAGGATTAAAATTTTCCCAAATAGTCAACCAACTATTATCGCAACTTTGAACAACGGACACCAATTGATTATTCCAAACCACGTCACTATTTAAACCCATTACCAAACACCCTCATAGGGCAAACTGAAGAAGAAAAAAAAAATCGCACTTTTTACCAGTATATTTAACATATTTTTTAGCCATTTAGTGAAACATACTCTCCGTTAATAATGAAAGTATGATATATGTGTCATTAAAGGAAAAAAAAGTGTGTTGCATATATGGGCACAACCGTAAAAATGAACAGTACATTACTTATTTGTTGCAGTTTTCCCTTAATTTTATAGATAAGATTAAAAACACTATGTGAAAACTAGAAGGGGGTTGAATAGTTTTGCCGATTTTAAGTTAGTTTCAAAAACTTTAGATTCGATAATATGTAAGATCGTATGGATGTAGAGAAAGTATAGATCTAATGATAAAGCAAGTAAATAAAGTAAAGTAAATGGATAGAAATGACACAACCGATTTATAGTGGTTCGGCTACAAGGACACCTTCCTTGCCCTACTCCACTCCCCGAGTCACCTACTCGAGAGTTCAAGCACTATGTCAACAAACTCCTTCAACTTGACGGAAAAACCTTCACAACGTTGCTTACACCTTTTTTCGGTACAAAGCTAAATACCGAGTCCGTAACATGGTGGACCAAACCAACACGATTATTACACAACAAATATGTAAAATATCAAATACAAGATATTCGCTACAGAAATCTTGCGGAGGAACAAATCAATCAAGGACTCCTTGCTTGGATGACTTGTAGAATGCTCGTGATCTCGCCTTAGAGAAGGACCTATATGAGAATCACTAAAGAAAGAAAGAAAGAAGTACTCTCTAGATTAAGTGATATTTTGTTAGAAGAGAATGAGAGTATATGAGAGAATTAGTAAGAAAAGGGGCGAATTAGAATGAAGAAATGACTCTCTATTTATAGGCAAAATCTGCCACTGTTCCCCGGATCCCACGGATCCCTCCCACAAGGGATCCGTCTAGTGTAATCCTAGGGATCCGTGGGACGCTCCTCTTTGCCCATGGTTTTTTTGGTCATGGGTCATGGGTTGGTCCATGGGTATTCTTTTAGATTCAATGTATCTAATTAGTACATTGTATCTAGTCTTGTGGGTATGGGTCAATACCGTGGGTTTATCCATCCTAATAAACTATTACAACAAATGATTAATTACAACATTTTTGTATTAGATGGCTATATGTAAATGCTTTACAAAAATAACATGTATCCTTATAATTGTACTTAAGATAACATTATATTTGTTATCAACAAAACACAAAAAGATCGCAAAATATTAATAAACGTTTTTACGGTTTATTTGTATTAACAATCTCCCCCTTTTTGTTGATGACAAAACATAATGTTATGATGAGTAAAACTTAAGAATAAATGTATGTTTTGAAAGCCCATAAGTTTTACTTCTTCTCCCCCTTTTTGTCGAAACAAAAAGTTAACCCATCGAAGAAATAAAATGTGGAAAATTAGTCCACGTATCGCTTACTCCCCCTTGACGGTAGCTCCCCCTAGTTTGGGGCGTCAAGTGAAGAAAAATAAAAAAATCCTACAAAGAGAAAGATTAGTAACATGCTTAAATAATCTTGTGATTGACGAGAATCAAGATGGGGAGCCAAGGTATGTAAACAAGGCCTTGTAATAAAACAACAAAGTGTAGTGGTATTTATGCCACCTACATGCATGTAAAAATAAGAACAAGACTCGTTCTTGAAAATGACTCAAAAGAAAAGTACTAAAAATAGAAAATAGTAGTAATAATTCCGTCCATGCTTGCATAAGGTTATGGATGGAGGTTTGGATGAGTAATGGTATTGATGCGATCAAGGATGAGGTTGAGTATGAATCGCATTTCTTCCCTAACTTCTATTTCAATTTCCCTAGTGGATTGGCAATGTTTACAATGTAAGTGATGTGGGTAATGAGTGCAGAAGTTTTCCGGGTTATTTTGATTTGTAAGTTGCGAAAGATGTGGTGGAAAAATAGGAAAATACGGATCAAAGTCCGGAATGGTTGGAAGTGGTGGTGGAAAAGAACCTAGATGTTCTTGTAGTTTAATGGGAGCTAAGGGTGGTGATGTTTCAATGTCATTAAATATTGTGTTTGGAGAAGTGGGAGGTGTCAAAAAGGCTATTTCTTTTTGTTTTGGTTCTTGAGATCTTGTTGGAGTCTTAAGGAGTTCCAAACGAGTGACTTTAGGTGATGAAGTTGGTGTACTTGTTGGTGATGAAGGAGGTGCTATAATGGAAGCATCTTGTGGAGAGTTGTTTGATGGTAATGAACCATTTGATGATGGTTTTGCTAAGCAACAAGGCCAGATGCTAATCCGTGCGGATATCCTAAAGTTTGATTGTGGTATTTTGGAAGGTGGAAGTACAAAGGTTTGGGTTTCATGAAGAAGATTGTTTGTACTAGGTGATTCATCTAAGTTGTAAGAGCTTGTGAAAGACATGGTGTTGTTTGTTTGTGAAGATGAGATGAATTATGCAAGCATTTTGGGAGTTCTATATATAGAAAAACAATGGATTGTAATGAATGTAAGGCATGTGATCATGAGAACACAAGCATTAAAGAACAAACTCCAAAAAAAATGAAAAGATATAGGAATTTTCATCCAAAGTGAGAAAAATATAAGGTAAAAACAACTTCTGTCTCACGGATCCCACGAATCATTCCCTTGAGGGATCCGTCCAGCATTAAGGCTGGGATCCGTGGGTCTGGTGATCCAGGCAGCACAAAATTTTACTTTTGGAAACATTTTTGCCTAGTGTGTGCCTATATGCAAACTATTTGGAGTTGCGGTTATCTCGACTCCTAAGAAGAAAATAAAAATAAACGAGAAGTGTAAAAGCATACTATTATGTGAGATAAACCGAGTGCTCCTAATTCATTGTTGCTTAAATGAATGTACCCGAAAATACATATTAGTTATGTATCTCCTTTAGCATTCAAAAGACATGAGATGCAATGAAAACGGGTTTTTACTTTGTATTAATAATGAAAAAGCGATTTGTCCGAGACGTGAGAAATTGCTTTTGTGAAATTGATACGGGAAGAGGTATCATTTTTAGAAATCGTTTTATCATTTGAAAAGAAGATGTGTATGTAATTATGTGTTTGCAACTTGTACTTATTTTTGAAAAATAAGAAAAATTATGAGTTATAAGTGAAAAACTTATCTTGGGTTTTGAAAATTCCCGTATTGTTTGTGAGTTGTGCGTGAAATAGAGATCCTAGACTCAGAAAGAAGAAGGCTAGTGTTTACATACCTTGTAGAGTCAAAAATAAATTACGACGTTTGTTCCATGAGACCAAGACCAAGACGAAGTAGGTTGAATTGTTCCCGCTTCAACGGTTTGGTGAGGACGTCGGCTATGTTGTCTTCGGACGCTACCTTCTCAATAGAGATGTTCCCCTTTTGAACATTGTCTCTTAAGAAGTGATGACGAATCTCTATATGCTTTGTGCGAGAATGTAATACCGGATTCTTGCTTAAATCTATGGCACCCTTGTTGTCACATAGAATGGCTATGTCACTTAGATGAATGTCGTAGTCAACTAACGCTTGTTTCATCCATAGTGCTTGTTGGCATGCTTTGCCGGCGGAGACGTATTCGGCTTCGGTTGTTGATATTGCTAATGCCGTTTGTTTCTTTGAAAACCAAGATGTTAAACAACATCCCATAAAAGTACATACCCCACTTGTACTTTTTCGGTCAACATAATCACCTGCATGGTCAGAATCTGCATATACAATTGTTTCTACTCCCGTGCCCTTAGGATACCATAATCCTAATTGTGTTGTACCCTTAATATATCTAAATATTCTTTTTATGGCTTCTAGGTGTGATGTTTTAGGGTCTTCTTGAAACCTAGCGCATAAGCAAACACTAAACATGATCTCCGGCCTACTAGCCGTGAGGTAGAGAAGACTATCAATCATGCCATAATATTTAGTATTATCAAAGGATTCGCCGTCTTCATCTTTAGTGAGTTTGGTGTCGGATGACATTGGTGTCCTAATTGGTTTCGACTTTTCTAGACCGAATTTCTTTAACATCTCTTTTATGTATTTAGATTGATTAAAGAAGATACCATCTTCTACTTGTTTGATTTGTAGACCAAGAAAAAAACTAAGTTCTCCCATTATACTCATCTCGAACTCGTCATGCATGATTTTAGAGAAATCATCACACATGTCTTGACAAGTGGATCCGAATATAATATCATCTACATATATTTGAACTATGATTATATGTGACTCTTTTTTCTTAGTAAAAAGTGTGTTGTCAACTAACCCCATGGTATAGTTGTGTTTAATTAAAAATAACTTGAGTCTATCATACCAAGCTTTTGGAGCTTTTTTAAGACCGTAAAGGGCTTTCTTTAACTTATACACATGTTTAGTTTTTTCAAAATCGATGAAGCCCGGAGGTTGAGCTACATATACTTCTTCATTAATAAAACCATTTAGAAAAGCACTTTTGACATCCATTTGATAAAGCTTTAGATCATTAGCACAAGCATACGCAAGAAGTATTCTTATAGACTCTAATCTAGCCACGGGGGCATAGGTCTTATCAAAGTTTATTCCTTCTTGTTGGTTATACCCTTGGGCAACGAGTCTGTTGGAAATGTATATATTTACAAACATGTGAATGTCCGGATTCGAACTCGTGACCACGGGATTGCACACATTAGCGAATGAGAATTAAAGTTAATAATTAATGTTTATGTTTACGATTAATTATTGCACATTAAGTCCGGTTAACGATCGTTAAATATTTAACGGAAAAATGACTAACGACCGTTAAAATGAAAAGAGAAGGACTAGAAATGGAAGACTTGGAAAAAAGTTATGGGTTCTCTTTGGGCTTGTCTACATGGCCGGCCAAAGGGTAATGGGTTTCAACCCAATACCTAACTTGTTCCCAAAGTTTACCTACTAGTATATAAAGAGGGTTAGGTTCTAGGGTTTCATACACTTGTGCATTGAATTAACCCTAGATCTCTCCTCTCCTCTCTCTAGTCATATTCGGCCGAACACCCATTTGTAAGGGAGTTTGGTTTTGTTTTTCTTAAACGAGGACTTGTGTTAGATCTAGCAATCGCTTGATTCGTTGGTTAATTCGTGTGTACAAGAACGTGGTTGTAAGACATTATTCTTACACCAATTAGTACTTCTTTGTTTTGCTCAAGGGATATGACATTCGCAAGAGGTACGTTACGCATACTTTCAGTTAATTAATTTATTTATTATGATCTTTAGTCTTCCGCTGTGTACTCTTGATGTCTTTATGTTTTATTGTATTTTATATATCATAAACTCAACAGTGGCATCACGAGCCTTGTATAACAAGTAATTAATTACTGAAACACATAATTAAAATAAACATGAATGTGTTATTATTTGTATGCTTAGATCTAGGGTTTGCAAAACCTAAACCCTAATTTTGAGGGGGGGCGTTTATTTTGGTGCCCTAATTAGGGTTTTGTAAACTATTGTTTTAATTAGAAACCCTAAGATGAATGCAACTTTATGTGTATATGCGTAACTTTGATTTAATTGCATTAATTGTTAAGTGTAATTTTATGTCCATGATAATTATCTGAATGTTTTATCATGGATCTGCTTTTATTGTATGTCTTTCTTGTTTAAGTGATATACACTAAATTTTGATAGATCTAAAATTGGGGAAGACCTCAATAATTATTAATTTAATCAATTATGTGCTATGTGGTATGTATTTAATTTTGACTTGCGCAATCGATGAATCGATGCATGTGGTTCACCTTGTACATAGATGAAAACGGGTGAAAGTCTTAATTAAATATATGCATATTGACAGATCTAGAATTGGTTATTAATAGGATTTATCAAAACGTTTGCATGTGGCTATTTGATATGCATGACTTTTATTTGTTATGCATTCATTGTTTATTTGTTTATTTTTATAAATACTTGCTTGTTTGTTATGTGTAACAAGGGTATTTTTACAAGAAAAATAAACTGACATAAACAATGGTGAAACATGTATTTTTAAGAATAGTAATCATAATCATTTAATTGATTGATGACTTTGGTACAAATGGTCTGAAAGGCTCACCCATGAGAATGAACTAATAAAAGGGGTTTAAAGAAGTGCGCACAGTCACACTGAAAGGATGTCTAAGGTTGTGCTTTAGCGCGTACCTGGTCCTCTGCCCTCTGTAAGTTCGAATGGAGCTACTTAGTAAGCCATTAAATGTGCAAGCTCATCTTAAGGGCGAATTAGTTTTAATTCCATGCGCCACTTCGGTGGAAATTATCCGAAACACTAAGTGTTTACACTTATGCAAAAGTACGGTATAATGGATGATAATTAACACTAAATTCCTTGATTGGTGAACCCAATACCTCAATTAAAGTTTGATGATGAAAAGCTTATACATTAAAACAAGATATAAATGTTTTAATAAAAACTATGCTACAAAGATGAATGCATGACATCTTTGTACATATTTGATTTAACATCAAAACTATTACCCTTTAATTTAAGTTATATGTCATCCAACGAAACGGAAACACCTAAGATTACTTTTTATTTGCGTGAGATCGTGACTTAGATCATAATCAAAGGGTAAAATGTCCACGTGTCGTGAGAGCGGGCATGGACGATTTTGCAGTTTCTTAAGTTGGACAACTTAATTGAGTTTTGTAGTGAGAGCTGGCAACTCAAGGCATAAGATGGGATAAAACATGTTTACATGGCAATTGATATTGGCTATATGTAAATCCCATAAATCTAGGAATTGCAATTGAAATTGGCAATTGAGCAAAAGCTCTACTATTTTGTATAAGGTTCATTACTAGCAGATCAACTGACGTAATGAAATTATGACAATTTGGATTCTAGTTTTCAGTGAAAATTAAATGGTTATATGTTTATGAACCATGGGTATTTAATTTTCTTGAAAAGGTTAATTATCGAAAATACTAAAATTGAATTTTGTAATTCTTTTGAATGTATAAATGCAACATTTAACCGTAAACGTGGTTTAGTCTTTGATTAGTAAATTGATCCATTCTGCTTTCAAACAAATGTTTGATCGAGAATAATTTACCGAAAAGACAAACGAAGTCTCTTTTCCATGGGAGAAGCATGAGACTCAATCCTATTCCTTTTCATGAATGAGAAATGTATAATAGGAACATTTGAATTGTCTAAAATCTAATGTAACTCTTAGCAATGAATTGCACATCTTATTTTTCATAAAGATTTCATTACCCTCATTTGGTGAATGAATCCTTTGTAACAACATGAATATTGGTTAACTGGAAAACATGTATATGAGTTACTAAATTAGAAGTTAGACTATTTACCGCAAAAATTGGTAAAAGGCAAACTAGCATATTTTTATCTAGTTGTTTTGCTTTAGCCTTTAAAGGTACTACATACCAGTATGGGGATGGTAGGCCTGTTGAGGAAGAAATTACATACCCAATTTTTTGAGTTAATAACATTGATGGATAACCTATCATTCATATAGTAGAATACACCTTTTAGTACCTTAGTAATGATTACGTATGGTTCTTCAAAGGTGTAGGAAAGTAAAAAGCAAGCAAGTTGTTTTCACTGGTTATGCAACACTTACAATGTTGTCCGATTCAGTGGGAGCATTTGTGTTGCATTACTGAATAAGAAGTTGTTTTAATGATTTCTAATTCAGTGGGAGCTACAAGCCTTATTTCCTGTGTAGTAACCCAGATTATCTTCAAAGATAATTACTTTCCAATTGTAGACACTTATATTTTTTAAGGATAGTCGGTATGCGTTTCCTTACTAAACAATATAGTTCTACATCTACTTGTTATATCTATGACACAAATCATATTAATCAAATAAACGAACGTGTATCGTGTTGTTTATATGCTACATGATGTTGTTCCATGCACAATTGGGAGAAATCTTATTGTGTGCAAGGTACAACACATATTAATATGATTTAAAAGAATTCTCTTGACTGTAAAGTAAGAGAATAACGTTCTAATAAGAAGTATACATTTATATATGTATGATTGCCATATTAAGAACATGTGTCAAGATGATAACAAAGACTACTTTATTTTAAATATTTATGTCATTCAATATTTAAGAAACACTTGCAGTTACAATTTATGTTACGTGAGAACGTGAACTAGATTGTAGCCCAAGGTAAAATATCCACGTGTCGTGAGAACGAGCATGGATGATTCTGCAGTTTCTTACATGGAACATTTCATGGAATGACATAATTAAATGAAGTAATCTAATACTACCTTGAATTTGAGTATTCGTTGAATGACTTAAATATATGTAGTAAATATTAACTTGAAATATGAATTGAAACCCGAGGTGGTGTTCATAATTACTTTAATTATAAATGTTTATGATTTTGTAAAGTCACAAACATGAAGTCTTTTAATACAAGACTTACAAAATAAAGTAAGACGTTAACTTGCTATGTTTTAAGACATATGCATGAAGTCAATGAGTTGATCAATGACTTATAACGTATAGTGGGATTATAACTAATATGTCTTTTGACTTGGTCAAAAATATTTGTGTTATAATACATGCAATTGACTTGGTAATTCTATTGTACCATTAAGTTTTACTTTGTTGGTAAATAGGTAAGCCAAAAGAGTAGATGGTTATCTAAAATATTGTTAGATTTTCTTACAATATTAATTCTAAGGAAATACCATAGTTTTATGGTATGTTCTATTGGAAGAATCAAAATCTGTTGGCATTATTTGATTCAAGATAACTATAGTTTCTTCCAAAAGTTATCAAGGTTAGTAGATTGAGTATAGATTGAATATACTCAATAAGACTCCAACCTAGAAGATTAATAAGACACCATTTGTTTATGGAATGTGATGAATCACATTAAGTCTTATAAATGAAGTTCTGAATTTGTTAAACTACTTATAGAGTGAGTTGTAACAAACTAATGTTAGGAACTGTCAATAATTTTTGTAATATCCCAAAAGAGAACAATGTATTGTTGCTCTACTTACTAAACTATTTAAAGGTAATCTTTAAAATTTTAAAGGCAAGTGGGAGTTTTGTTTAGATCTTGAAAGATTGAATTACAAAATACATAATCTTCTAAAATGCACTAGCAAATATCATGATGAGGCTAAACATGAAAATGATAGACCTTAATATGATGGAATTGTCATTCATAGATCCGTAAGGATATCTCAGATATTTAATATGCTGAGGATTATGAGTTACAGGATCATGGTAAGCCTGTTAATCATGATGATGAATTTACCAAATGTTGAATTGTGGAAAATCAATCATACTATGAATGTAGAGATGCTGTCCATAAAGATAATCAACTTTAGATACTTGGTTTATCTAGTGGTTTAAATCTTTGTGTAGAAATCATATGGACAATATTGTACATGTATTTAATGTATGTCTAGTGATAATAATATCAATCATACTTAAGCAATTAACTATGATTGAATATTCTTTCCTATATACATTAAATAGAAGTATAAATATTATAATTGTCATACTTAGTTTCATTGATATGAAATTTTGACAATGAATGTCATAACTCTTTGTTGTGAAATTACTTTTGCGAGGACGATGAGTAATACAAAGAAGTTTTATGAATTCAAATAATCCTTGGATATGTACAAACTGCAAGAATCCATGAATGGATATATGCAAGCATCTAGGAGATGTTTCTTATGTTTAATATTAAATCCATGTTTGATTTAATAATTAAAATAAGATTGCTCATAAGTATTCCTGAAAGTTAGTGGGAGTATTATTTATTTTTTCTTAAATCTTATATGTTGTATGGGCAACTACATTCCACTTAAATTAAGTTTTAGTTGGGAATGAAATTTCGTTTGTAAGATTTGGAAATAATATATACAACTTTGGAATATATGTTTATTATTATAAACATATGCGGTAAATAAATGAGTCAAATAGAACATGATGAATACATATCTTTGACAAGATAAATGAGATCTTAAAGTTTAACTTGAAGATTCATCATGAACATCATGTTGTGTATAAAGTTGTTGTGTCATGCTTGATTACAAGATGATTTGACAACATTGAAAGTTGTTAGTGTAATAAATATTTTAAAGGAATATGTTTGGATTTAGAATCACATTCCACAATCTGGAGATGCTCCTAGATTCTATGGATGATTATATGACAATTGTTTCATAATTGTCATTGCCAACAAACTTGAGTTTTGGTAGGCACCAACATTACACTAGAACTGTTCAAAAGTTTACGGATATTTAAAGAGCATATTGTTGTACACAATGATGCTAGTATAATTAAGATGACACTCAATTCAAGTCACGGTATCCTTGATGATGACCATGTTGACTAGTTATGCTCAACTAAGAGCATAGTTGCATTATACATTAAAGAATAAAGAATACTTTAAAGTTTAAAAGTTTTGAAAGATGATTGTCATATAAAGGTGGTTCAGGTTGTCACGCACCTTATGGAATAATATGACAATATCAAGATATGTGTAAACACATACAAGAAATTCACTTATTGAATTTTTGAAATAAGTATTCTCAAAATTCTTATAGATCAAAGTTAGTTGAAATTATGCCTTGTCGACAAGTATGAGATGCATGACTTGTGGCAAAATTCATTAACTAAGAATTATCATGCATTGATCTATTTAGTATTTGGATAAAAGGATATTGTAAACATTATTATTGAAATGAAATAAAGTATTTTGTTATGTTTATTATTCATTTATTATGAAGTTATCCTATATTTGCATGTTTAAATCCTTGAATAACTTAAGTTATTCTAAATAATCCGTTGTCAATCAATAACATGGGAATGATATTGAATTAAGACAAATCTGAGTATTAGTTAGAATATACTTGAAAGTATATTGATGCGTAGCATGACTAATTTCAGATGATATTCAATGAATTGAGTATAGGACTTATCCCACCCGCATGATAATACTTTATGGATCTTTGTCATTAAGTATATCATGGATATTTATCCTCTGACTTGAGATACAAGAGATATGTCATGGATGTAGTGCATTTTGTGAAGCAATCTAACGCTACACGTAACTGGTAGTTATAAGGGTTGTTTTCAGAAGTGTTGCGAAATTTATGAATCATGCTTGTAGTCAAAATGGGATTTGTTTCCTTCAAATTTATTTTGAAGTATAATACTGCTGGGCCCCTCGTAGGATTGTTAAGATGTTTGTATGGCCATACCCAAGGTCTTATGTTCAGAAGAATTGGTAATCTTAATCAATCATATAAACCGAGAAACATAATAGTTAATTAAGAAATGAGTGAGATCCATATTCTTATTAACATGGTATTAGAAACAAAAGGATGAATATGATGATGAATCATCAAACTTGGTTTTTCTCCAGAAAACCATACACGAGTTGTACCGGAGGCATTGGCGTGTTGCTAGACGCTAACCAATGTCATTTCACGTTTTGTAAACATATCCAAGTGGGAGATGTTGGAAATGTATATATTTACAAACATGTGAATGTCCGGATTCGAACTCGTGACCACGGGATTGCACACATTAGCGAATGAGAATTAAAGTTAATAATTAATGTTTATGTTTACGATTAATTATTGCACATTAAGTCCGGTTAACGATCGTTAAGTATTTAACGGAAAAATGACTAACGACCGTTAAAATGAAAAGAGAAGGACTAGAAATGGAAGACTTGGAAAAAAGTTATGGGTTCTCTTTGGGCTTGTCTACATGGCCGGCCAAAGGGTAATGGGTTTCAACCCAATACCTAACTTGTTCCCAAAGTTTACCTACTAGTATATAAAGAGGGTTAGGTTCTAGGGTTTCATACACTTGTGCATTGAATTAACCCTAGATCTCTCCTCTTCTCTCTCTAGTCATATTCGGCCGAACACCCCATTTGTAAGGGAGTTTGGTTTTGTTTTTCTTAAACGAGGACTTGTGTTAGATTTAGCAATCGCTTGATTCGTTGGTTAATTCGTGTGTACAAGAACGTGGTTGTAAGACATTATTCTTACACCAATTAGTACTTCTTTGTTTTGCTCAAGGGATATGACATTCGCAAGAGGTACGTTACGCATACTTTCAGTTAATTAATTTATTTGTTATGATCTTTAGTCTTCCGCTGTGTACTCTTGATGTCTTTATGTTTTATTGTATTTTATATATCATAAACTCAACAGAGTCTAGCCTTGCTTTTAGACACTAAGTTGTAGACACCATGTTTCTAGCTTTATGACTAGAATGAACTTGTTTTCCTACATTACAAGCATCACAAAAGTGATGTTCATATTTTAACTTAGGTAGATCTCGTACTAGATCTTTGGATGATAGTGATTGAAGAAGTCGCATATTGGCATGACCCAATCTTCGATGCCATAAGGTCGAAGTATCATCCATAGATGTAAGACAAAGTTTGTCTTTAGGTTAATTACCAATTTTAATGACATAGACTCCATGTTTCCTAATTCCTCTTCCTATGGTTATGCCATTTTTTAATATCTTACTACCGGTTTCAGTAAAAAGTACATTGTACTTTTTATCACATATTTGTCCTATACTTAAGAGGTTAAAGTTTAGGTTTTCTACGTGACACACATCGTTAATGGTTAGAGATTTGTTAGAAATCGTACCTGTACCGATGATTTTACTTTTGCTATTTCCAAACATCACATTACCTCCATTAAAGGATTCATATGTGGAGAATAGATCTTTATTGCCGGTCATGTGCCTCGTGCACCCGCTATCCTTGACCCATTCATCCGGGTCTAGGTCGACCTTTAAGCACACCTAAGAAAACAATTAACTCAAAAGTTTGGTCCCCATTTGTTCATGGGTCCATTAGTGTTAAACATTCCATTCATGTTAGACATGTATGGATAAGGTGAGTATGCATTCCATGGAGCAAAGTTTTGAAAAGGAAAACCATTTTGCATACTTGGGTTCCATCCCATTTGATGGTTACTTCTCGGGTAAACATTATTAGGTCTCCTAGATGGATTAGGTTTTGAAAAAGATGGAGCTTTGTTTCTTGCAAAAATAGGATTATATTTTGGAGGTGGTTGTCTAGTGGTGAAATGAGTTGGTTTCTTCTTATTAATGATAACAAAATCGGTTCTAGATGAAGAAGCTATGTTATTACCACTGTTTGCTACAGCAGACCCACGGATCCCTGGCTGTACATTAGCCGGTTCCCTTTTTATGGGATCTGTGGGATCCGCCACAACAGTGGCTTGTTTTTCTAGTGCCTTAACAAAATGTGTTTCTTTGTTTTCACTAGTTGATGGATCAAGTTGTTGAATACCTAAACCTTTTTGGTTGTTTCCGGTTTTAACACTATCTAATATCATATCTAAAGTATTCGTACTCATTCTAGCAATTTTAGAATCTTGTTGATCAACTAGTGTTTGAAGTTGAGCGCAAAGTTCACATTCACCACTTGCTATTTTACCCTTTTCTAGAAGTTTGTATTTTGCTTTTAATTCTATGACTTCTTTATCTAAACGTTGGTTTTGACTTTTTAAAAGCTTGTTTTTGTTAATTAGTTTTAAGCTAATGTTGCACAGTTTGTCATATTCATTATGCAATGAGTCATCATCTAGTGATGAGCTACTATAGTATTCGTGACATACCTCGTCATTTGCCATGAGACAAATTTCTTCGTCCTCCTCATCGCTCATTCCCCACGTGCCGCTCACGAACGCCTTTGATCATCCCGTTTGGGACACTTACTAATAAAGTGGTTTGGGTCCCCACATTTAAAGCAAGCACGATCATCCCTTGGCTTCTCGTCCTCTTTGATTTTCCGGAATCCTTTCTTGTCGTCATACGGTTGTTTGACGTATCTTCCCTTCCTTCTAAAGAACTTTTTAAAGTCCCTTACCGCCATAGCATACTCCTCGTCGTCACTATCCGAAGAGGAGTTCTCTTCATCGCTTGAAGCCTTTTTGGCTTTAAGGGCAAGAGATTCGTGTTTCTCTTTCACCTTTGAGGCTACGAAATCTTTAGCAAGGACAAGCTCGTAGACTTTTAAGTTGCCTATGAGTTCATCAAGAGTGAGGATTGTCAAATCTTTTGACTCTTCGATCGCCGTCACCTTGGATCTCCACTTGGATGGAAGTGCCCTTAGATATCTCCTAACATGGTTACGGCTAGAAAAATATTCATCAAGTGCTTGTAAAGATGTAATAATAGTATTAAAATTAGCAAATGAATGATCTATAGTTTCCTCATCCGATATTGAAAATTTTTCATATTGTTGAACAAATAAATCAATTTTATTTTTTTTAACTTGTTGATTACCTTGATGAGTTACAACTAAATAATTCCAAATTTCTTTAGAGGTTTTAAGCATAGAATTTCTTTCGAATTCCTTTTTTGGGTAAAGCATTATACAAAACCATTTTAGCTTCACTATTTTTAGAAAGATTTTTTATCATTTCATCGTTTAGTTTATCATGAGGTATGTTAACTAAATTTCCTTTATCATCTTTTGAGGTAGCCTCAAAATCGCCTTCAACAATAATGTACCAAAGATCAATATCTTTAGACTTCACATACGTTTCGAATCTATTTTTCCAATATATAAAACCATTAGTTTCAAGTAGTGGTGGTCGTAGCATAGATTGTCCTTCCTTGTAATTTTCAAAACCCATAGTGATCGAAAAGTTTTTAAAATACGGTTTACTTTAAAAAATTTATAAACTTAGCTCTTGATGCCAATTGTGGAAAACTAGAAGGGGGGGGGGGGGGGTGAATAGTTTTGCCGATTTTAAGTTAGTTTCAAAAACTTTAGATTCGATAATATATAAGACTGTAAGTCTAAGGCACTTGTTGTGGTTCAAGCAAGGCGCTTGTTATGGTTCAAGCAACCCCTGGGCCGGATAGGAAGGCTAATGTTACTTGTTTTGGGTGTGGAAAGAAGGGACACTTTAAGAATGAGTGTCGAGAACCGTGGAACCGTGAGAACCAAGGAAATGGAGGAAACCAAGTGAATCGTGGAGCAGGTGGAAATCAGGGAAATCAGGGTACTGGGAATCAGCAGAGTAATACTAGAGAAGCTCAAGGAAGAGTGTACGTGGTTAAAGAAAATGGATTCAAAGAGGACCCGACTGTTGTTACGGGTACGTTCCTTCTCAATACTTATGTTCTGTTTGATACTGGTGCCGATAGGAGTTTTGTGTCCACTACACTTAACCCTCTGCTTGATTAGATCCCTATTGCCCTAGATTTTACGTATGATATCGAGTTAGCCAATGGTAGTATGGAAAGGGTGAACACCATAATCAGAGGTTGTACCCTGAACCTTCTTAATCACCCATTCAACATCGATCTCATGCCAGTTCCATTGGGTAGCTTCGGTGTCATTATAGGAATGGATTGGTTGTCTAAGTACCGTGCTGCTATTCTCTGTGAAGAAATGATCGTACGTGTGCATTACGGCAATGAGATCTTGACTATATACGGGGATGGTAGTACTCGAGGGAATTCGTCTAGATTAAATATCATCTCCTGCACCAAGGCTCAGAAGCAAATAGAGAAGGGAAGTCTCCTATTTCTAGCTCAGGTTACGAAGAAGAAGAACAAGGAAGAAGAAGGGAAACAGTTAACAGACGTACCGGTTGTTCGGGATTTTCCCAAAGACTTGCCTGGGCTACCGCCAGTTAGACAAGTTGAATTCCAGATCGATTTAGTGCCAGGAGCTGCACCCGTGACACGGGCACCATATCGATTAGCCCTTTCAGAGTTGGAAGAACTATCGAAGCAGTTGTCCGAATTGGCTAAGAAGGGATTCATTAGACCAAGTTCCCCACCCTGGGGAGCTCCGGTCTTGTTTGTCAAGAATAAGGACGGATCTTTCCGCATGTGCATCGACTACAGAGAGTTGAATAAGCTAACCGTGAAAAGTAGATACCCTTTGCCTAGGATCGACGACCTTTTCGATCAACTCCAAGGATCGAGTGTCTTCTCGAAAATTGATCTAAGATCCGGGTATCATCAGCTCTGAGTTCGAGAAGAAGACATATCAAAGACAGCGTTCAGAACTCGTTATGGGCATTATGAGGTTCAGGTTATGCCTTTTGGGCTAACCAATGCTCCAGCCGTATTCATAGACCTCATGAATCGAATATGCAAACCCTACTTGGATGAGTTTGTGATTGTATTCATAGACGACATCCTAATCTACTCGAAGAGCCCGGAAGAGCATGAAGAACACTTGAGACTGATCCTAAAGCTACTCAAGGAGGAGCAGCTTTATGCGAAATTCTCTAAGTGCGAATTTTGGATTTCGACCGTACAATTTCTGGGTCATGTGATTGACAGTCAGGATATTCACGTAGATCCCGCGAAGATTGAGTCCATTAGAGACTGGGCTACTCCTACGACCCCGACTGTGATACATCAATTTTTAGGACTTGCTGGATATTACCGTAGATTTATCGAAGGTTTCTCCAAGATAGCAAAGCCTTTAACCACATTGACTCAGAAAACGGTGAAGTACACTTGGGGAAAGGATGAAGAAGAAGCATTTCAACTTCTGAAGGAGAGATTGTGTAGTGCACCTATATTGGCTCTGCCTGAGGGAAGCCAATATTCGGTGGTGTACTGTGATGCCTCACATAAGGGTTTAGGAGCTGTATTGATGCAGAGAGAGAAGGTCATTACTTATGCCTCTCGACAACTCAAAACCCATGAGAAGAATTACACGACCCATGATTTGGAGTTAGGAGTTGTTGTGTTTGCACTTAGGATTTGGAGGCATTACCTTTATGGCACAAAGTGTGCTGTGTATACGGATCAGAAGAGTCTTCAACATATTCTATACCAGAAGGAGCTAAACATGAGACAGCGTCACTGGTTGGAACTATTGAGCGATTACGACTGTGAGATACGCTACCATCCCGGTAAGGCGAATGTCGTTGCCGATGCTCTTAGCCGGAAGGAGAGAGCACAACCTCTTAGAGTCAGAGCATTAGGAATTACTATCAATTCTCCGTTACCTGCCCAAATTCTTGCGGCTCAAGCCGAAGCCGTCAAGGAAGATAACCGACCATACCAAAATCTCTACGGTATGATTGAGAGTGAAAATGGCTTCGTGAAATGTTCCGATGGCACTCTATGCTATAAGGGAAAGAGTTGGATTCCACGTTACGGAAGTATTCGTGAGTTGATTATGCATGAGTCGCATAAGTCAAAGTATTCTATTCATGCTGGTTCCGATAAGATGTATTACGACCTGAAGAAGTTGTACTGGTAGCCAAATATGAAGTTAGAGATCGCTACTTATGTTAGCAAATGCTTAACCTATGCCAAGGTTAAAGCCGAGCATCAAAGACCCTCTGGTCTACTTATTCAACCCGAGATCCCTGAGTGGAAATGGGAACGCATAACCATGGATTTCATCACCAAGCTTCCGAAAACTTCTAGCGGTTATGACGCCATCTGGGTTATCGTCGATCGTCTCACTAAATCAGCTCATTTCCTGCCAATCAAAGAAACGGATAGTATGGATACTCTTGCTCGTCTGTATGTGAAAGAGATCGTTGCATGCCATGGGGTACCGATTTCTATAATCTCCGATCGTGATAGTCGCTTCACTTCAAATTTCTGGAAATCATATCAAAGGGCCCTGGGGACAGATCTGGATATGAGTACTGCATACCATCCCCAGACAGATGGCCAAAGTGAAAGAACCATTCAAACGCTGGAAGACATGCTACGTGCATGTTTCCGATTTCGACAATGGTTGGGCTAGACACCTTCCATTGGCGGAATTTTCTTACAATAACAGTTATCATGCTAGCATTAAGGCTGCACCATATGAGGCACTCTATGGTCGCAAGTGCCGATCACCGATCTGTTGGGCAGAAGTTGGGGATTCACAACTTAATTGTCCTGATACGCTTACACAACGCGTTCGGGGTCAAAGGAACTTCCTTTTCGTCGAGCAAGTTTTTCAACACCCTAGGGAGTGAACCTAATCGTTGTAGTGTAGTATTAGGGTAAGCCACGGGTATTGATATTGTTCTCTAGGGGAATAGGAATGCTAGTGAGAAGTTACTACGCTAAGGTTGGGGTTGAGGAAGATTATTTTTTTATCTTTTTTATATTTTTTTGGAAATGGAAAGGTACGAATCTCGGGGTTTGGATTTGGGGGTTGGTATTTCTACCGATTACTCTACTTATCTAATTATCTAATTAACTAAGCTAGAGGGTAGTCTATGTCTATTGATGTGTGCTCGTATGATGATTAAAAATGCGTTTACTTAGGTTTTATTACTCCCTAGTTATCTCCTATTGATGGTTGAATTGTCACGTCCTTATTCTTAATGCGTTGTGTTTCTAAGGTCGTAGGGTATGCGTTTATCCCTAACTCTTTGAAGCTACCAAAGGTTAATGACTACGAAATCTCTAGGATTCATAAACTTAACACTAAGGTATTCTTTGGATGTTTAGCCTACAATTCCACTAGTAACTATATGCTAAGGTTCAACAAAGATTAATCAAGCATTAATAGCACAACGAATGACCTATCGCAATACTAGGTCAATCACAATTAAGATAAGAGACAACCAATCAATATTCAATAACTAGGTTTCACATTACCTAAGCAAACACACAAATAAATTAGTCGGACATGGAGAACATGCAAGCATACACACAATCAATTGAAGACATAATTGAATTAATGAAGTAAAACACTTATCTTGGTGTAAGATAGGGTATGGAACCCTAAAATACTGTACAAGACAGCCTTGGTTCGGTTTAGGTTTTTACTCCACAAAACTACACACTGAAAACTAAAAATTCGGATTCTATATATAGTTTTACAAATTGCGACGGCGTCACTCTTTAATTGTGACGCCGTCGGGTCGCCGTCATTAGGTTTTCGTCTTGGCCACGTTATCATTGTGACAGCGTCACCTTATGCCCGTGACGCCGTCTCCTTCAGTCTCGACGCCGTCGGATCAAATCTAGGTCGCGAGCGCGACGCCTACTCTTTTAAAACCTGATGCCGTCACTTGTAAATAAGCAATTTGGCTACTGAGTCGTCACAAAACTTGTTCCGATGGCGTCACAAGTAGAACCTGACGCCGTCCCCTTTCAATTCAGCAGCTTGAGTGTCTCGATTCTTGAATTTGGACATTTTCTTCGTATATTCGCTCCTTTTCGTTCGAATAAGTGCCATTCCAGCAATTTGCCTTCAAGAGACCTAAAAAGTGAAAAGGAACTAAATTAAGTAGTAACGGATACAAAAGTGATCAATTAAAGGCTTAAATGACCCCTCAAAAAGGTACCTTTTAAATCCTTATCAAATATCCCTACACTTGGTATTTTCTTGTCCTCAAGCAAATGTGCTTTTAGCCAATTGATTTATAAATCAAGGGTCATGAAGCATTAGTTTAGAACGATCCACAACACATATAAGCCCCGCAAAAGTCATTAACAAGCACGGACATTACATACTAGCACCTCACATGGGGTGTTTGGATACTCACATCTCTTGGGTGTATATGAGATATAACAAGTTGGAAATGGAAGATAAACACTCATTAACCGGTCCTAGTACATAGATTACCATAGGCTTGAGACTAGATCAAACCTCCATCGCTTTGGCGTAAGCACCTAGGAAAGACTATCCAAGAGGTCTTTTAAAGGGTTGTAATGTTAGGCTTACGGTAGGGAAACAAAGGGTTTGGTGGGATAGGCGATTTAGTGGTGGCAAGTCAAAAATCTTTATGTTACAAGCATGCGAAGAATGGCGTTGCTAAGCCAAGACTCGACACTCTAAACTCTAAATAAATTGAAATAAACAAACATAAATTTAAAAATAGATGTAGGATGGTAGCCCGTATGTTTTTTTCATTTTTTTTCAACACTCTATTTTTTTCTTTTTATCTTTTTCTATTTTTTTTCGATTTTTTTTCCATACACTTTTACTCTACCATCCTCTACGATAACATCAAAATGATAGGGATTTATAGGCACATCCCTACACTTGAGTTTTTATTATTCTAACACTAAATTGACCCGAATTGAAAAGATCAAAACACTTGGAGTACATTATTATGCAAATAAAGGGAATTTGAATTTAACGTTCCCTTCCCGTCATTTCATAAAATTTAACTTTTCCCATGAGTCCCAATCGTCCCAAAACTATGTACAAAGGATATGACTCGACTTAGCAACTTATGCAAGCAACTAGATAATTGAACTAAGGGTTTAGTGTGATAACAATAATGCACTAAAAATGACTGCATACAAGGTAGGCTAAGGCAATTTGGGTGTACATTTGGGGGTGGATTGTAAACAATGCTCTTCATTGACATTTCGGAAAGCCGAAACATCACGAGAACCGCGAAAAGGATAGGCTCTGAGGGGTTAACTAGGGGTATCATGTACTAAATATGAGTACAACGCAAAGGTGTGGGGGAATTACTCAACCGATGTGGAAGAAGTAATTATATTACGGGTATCAAACAAGGGTTATCCTAATGCCTCTAATCATTTAGTTATTCCTAGCTACACAAGTGTAGTCTTACTAGCGATCTCGGAATGCATCACAAAACAAGTTCTAGAATCTATTATACTACCGGTTCACACTCTAAGCATTAAAGATGAATGCTTTAATTCCTACAAATCTAAGGGCGATCCTCACATTTTGGGTGGAATTTAAGTGGTAAAGGGTTTTGTGCTAGTCATATAATTCCCTATCCATGAGACGATTTATTAAGACTAATGGCTCACTCCTATATGTCATGAAAAATTTTAAATTTGGTGCCAAAATTACCCTAACCGATATCTCTCATGGTTTATTACACAAATGAAATTGGACAAAGCAAATAGTCAAGGATAAGCATAGTTTCAAAGTTCCCGTTTTATTTTCCCTCCCTACACTTAAACTGAACATTGTCCCAAATGTTCCCCGAAAGTATCAAAGTTATGATAATGGAAGGTAATTAAAAACGAAAGAAACTAGTACTCCCCTGATTAGCTCGGTAGAATCCGTTTGAAGTGGTGGTTACATCTTTCTTCAAGAAGAATGTTTGCGTGAAAAGCTCCTTCTCATCTTATGTATCTTCTTCTTGATAAATTAAACCTGCACACTTGAAGAAAACAAACGAAACCTTCGCGTAAAATCGGCGGTAACAATATATATATGACTCTACTAAACTAGGATATAATGCTTGTGGAATGGATGTTTACAGATTTTCTAGAAAATTAAGACCTGGAAAATTTCAAAAATTTATAAGTAGCTCAGAAAACGAGAAAAAGTAATAAGTCATTTCTCCTCGACGTCGTCAGTTTGCGATCCTGACGCCGTCAGGTTATCCTGACAGAAACTGGTCCGCGATTTTCTGGAAAAAATTATGGAACATTTTTTATCTTTAAATTCTGGAAAAATTTCCTGCAAAACATCCATTATGACTCGATACAAGCATTTGACTCGAACAAACACACATGTATATCTTTTAAGTAATTGTAATTCTCATGTTCACGTTTCTTTTGAAAACGTGTGTAATCCTCCCTACACTTATTCCTTATGTAAAATACCTTTATATGTAATTAAGACGAGGTTAAAGAAAAAAATAAAGCATTTTTACAAATTTAAACATGAGAATAAACAATCAATAAAGATACACGACACAAAAAAGCGAACAATTAAGCATGGGTTGCCTCCCACGAAGCGCTTTTCTTTATTTATGAGTCTTGTAGCTAGACTCGAAGTCGTGCCCCTACGTGACTTCATTACCGTCACCTTCTTCTAAAACAATATCCTCATCGTTGACCATTTCATTATTGTCTAACTGAGAATGTTTCACACGTTGTCCATTCACGGTAAATTCCCTTCCATCATGGTCCAGTAGCACCACAACCCCATTGCCTATTTTCCTCTTCACCGAAAAAGGTCCATACCATCTTGATTTAAGTTTTCTCGGAAATAATCTCAATCTTGAATTATACAAGAGCACCTTATCTCCTTCCACAAACTCTTTAGGATTCTTTATCCGTTGGTCATGCCATTTTTTCGCCCTTTCTTTGTATGTGATCGACGATTCATAACCTTCAAGTCTTAGTTCATCCAGTTCTTGAAGCTGTAGGAACCTATTTGACCCTGCCTCAGAATAATCCATATTACAGGCCTTAAGTGCCCAGTACGCCTTTTGCTCAAGTTCAATAGGGAGGTGGCATGCTTTCCCGTATACCAAGCGAAAAGGGGTTGTTCTGATAGGTGTTTTGTAAGCAGCTCAATGCCCAGAGTGCCTCATCCAGTTTGAATGCACAATCTTTTCTATTCAGGTGGACCGTTTTTTCAAGTATCCGCTTTAATGCTCTATTTGTGTTCTCTACTTGCCCATTCGTTTGGGGGTGATATGCTGTAGAAAATCTATGCGGAACACCATACTTCTTCATCACCTTCTCCTTTTGAGCATTGCAAAAGTGGGTTCCTCTATCACTGATCAATGCCTTGGGAATCCCGAATGGTGCGAAGAGCTTTTTAATAAAATGAATGACTACTATTGCATCGTTAGTCCTAAGGGCTTGGGCCTCCACCCATTTGGATACATAGTCGATAGCCACTAGAATGTATTCATTTCCTCCAGATGATGGAAAAGGTCCCATGAAGTCTATACCCCAAACATCGAATATTTCGCAGACTTGGATATAGTTCTGAGGTGATTCATCCCTTCGCGAGATGTTCCCCGATCGTTGGCATGCATCGCACGTTTGAACTAATCTCTTAACGTCGCGTAAAATAGTAGGCCAGTAGAATCCAGCATCGAAAACTTTTCGTGCAGTGAAATTTACATCGTGATGCCCCCCAGATGGTCCCGCATGACATTCTTTCATAATTCGATCAATCTCTCTTCTAGCAACACAACGTCGAATGATTTGATCGGGGCATATGCGGAATAGGAAGGGTTCATCCCAGAAATAGTGTTTCAGTGTGGTGAAGAATTTTTGTTTATCTTGCTAAGTCATGTAATGTGGCAAAACCCTACTGGACAGATAGTTAGCATAATCCGCATACCATGGCTCAATTTCCTTAATGGCCATTAGCCGTTCCTCGGGAAAAGAGTCGCGAATCTCGGTATGGTCTAACTTCTCAAGGTCTGGGTTCTCCAATCGTGACAGATGATCAGCAGCAAGATTCTCAACCCCCTTTTTATCTCGAATTTCAATGTCAAATTCTTGAAGCAATATAATCCACCTAATGAGTCGGGGTTTTTCATCTTGTTTGGAAAACAAGTAGTGTAAGGCGGAGTGATCTGTGAAGACGACAGTTTTGGAAAGGATGAGATATTTCCTAAACTTGTCGAAGGAAAAAACCACAGCCAAAAGCTCTTTCTCGGTGGTTGTATAATTTTCTTGTGCTACATTCATGGTTTTGCTAGCATAGTAAATTGGTTGAAAATGCTTCTCCTTTCTTTGGCCGAGCACGACGCCTACAGTATAATCACTAGCATCGCACATGATTTCGAATGGTTGAGACCAATCAGGGGTGACCATTATCGGAGCCTGAGTGAGATCTTTTTTTAGTCGATTGAATGCTTCATTGCATTCTTCAGAAAAATCAAAAGGGGCGTCCTTGACAAGAAGCTGTGTCATTGGTCGGGCAATTTTCGAGAAATCCTTAATAAACCTTCTATAAAAGCCCGCATGTCCTAGAAAGCTTCAAATGGCTTTAACGGTAGTAGGATAGGGTAGTTTGGATATCGCTTCGATTTTAGCTCTATCGACCTCGATTCCATTTCCGGAGACTTTGTGCCCTAAAACGATTCCTTCTCTTACCATGAAATGGCATTTTCCCAATTCAGGACTAAGTTCGTTTCTTTACACCGTTTCAACATATTTCTAAGGTTGGATAGACAAAGGTCGAAGGAATTCCCAAATACCGAGAAATCATCCATGAAGACTTCCATGATGTCCTCAATTAATTCATGAAATATGGCCATCATACATCGTTGAAAGGTGGCGGGAGTGTTGCATAACCCGAAGGGCATTTGCTTGTAAGCAAAAGTCCCGTAAGGGCATGTAAATGTAGTCTTTTCTTGATCTTCAGGAGCAATGGGGATTTGGAAGTATCCTGAAAACCATCAAGAAAACAGTAGTACTCATGCCCGTCCAACCTTTCGAGCATTTGGTTAATGAATGGCAAAGGAAAATGATCCTTCCGGGTGGCATCATTTAACTTCCTGTAGTCAATACAAACACGCCAACTAGTAACCGTTCTCTGCGGTACTAAATCTCCCTTTTCATTCTTCACAACCGTCATTCCTCCCTTTTTTGGAACCACTTGGACTGGGCTGACCCAAGGGCTATCCGAAATGGGGTAGATAAGGCTGGAATCAAGGAGCTTGACGACCTCCTTTTTTACTACCTCCTTGATATTAGGGTTAACTCTCCTCTGCGGTTGAACGGTTGGTTTGTAATCTTCTTCCATAAGAATTTTATGAGTACAAAAAGTAGAATCAATACCCTTAATGTCAGCAACACTCCACGCGATCACTCCTTTGTATTCTCTTAGAACTTCTAAGAGCTTCCCTTTCTGTTCAGTGGTCAGCAAAGAGCTTATGATGACAGGGAGTTGGTCCTCTTTTTGAAGGAAGGCGTATTCTAAATGGCTCGGGAGATCCTTCAGTTCTAAGGTAGGAGGTTCCTTGATTGATGGTTTTAGCTTGTTTTCCAGCTTTTGAAGCTCAAGAGGTTCGATTTCTTCCCTACGCGGGTAAAAGGAAATAGCTCCAACCATTTCAACATCTTCATCATTGTATATCATGTCATTATCATCATTCATGAATTCGTTTAATAGATACTCATCAATACAGCCATCTATGTCATCAACAAATTCATCAACTTCTTCGACAAAATAAATAGGGTGATCGTAGGAGGAGGAACGACTCATAGAATCCTTGATGTCGAAGGTTAAGCTCTCGGACCCCACTCGTAAAGTGAGTTTACCATCATGAACATCGATGATGGCACGAGCTGTAGCCAAGAAGCGTCTTCCAAGGATTATTGGGACTGGTTTATCTTCCTCCATTTCTAAAATCACGAAATCAACCGAAAACTTGAATCCTCCTACCCTTACAAGAACATTTTCACAAACTCCAATGGGGTATTTGATTGATCGATCAGCTAACTGAATACTCATTCTAGTTGGTTTCAGTTCTGAATATCCGAGTTTGAGGAACAAGGAATGGGGCATCAAGCTAATGCTTGCCCCAAGATCCGCCAAGGCGTTTCTCATAGAAAGTACCCCTATAGAGCAAGGAATGGTGAAGCTGCCTGGATCTTCTTTCTTCTTGGGCAGGCCTTTCTGGATGATAGCCGAGCACTCTTCTCCTAATGATATCAACCCTTCAAGTTTCTTCCGATTCGATATTAACTTCTTGAAGTATTTGCTATATTTAGGGATATGATAGAATACATAGAGAAGTGGTATGTTGACGGAAGTCCGTTTTAAGTAAGACAATATTCTCTCATTGTCTTCTTCAGCCTTTTGATTCTTAAGACGCGAGGGATAAGGAATCCGTGCGAGAGTCGGTCGCTGGGCAGGTGCTGATGTTTGTGGATGGGGGTCGTGGGGAGTTGAAGGAGGTTCAGGAATTGCTCCATTTCCTAATTCAGGCTCCCTGGCAGTGGGATTCTGGTCAGGGTGTGGGGGATCCTTGGTAGTAATTCCTGATCGAGTAGTAATGGCACAAGTTGGATCATGATGGGTTGGACCAGGTTTGCTTACTCTTTTGTGGAGTTCAGTGAACTAACTCTCTAATTCAGCTTGTTGCTCTTGAATGAACCCTTCGAGACCCTCTAAAAGCATTGCCCCTTCCATGTTAAACTGCTCATGTTCATTTTCAAAGGCATCACGGATGGTGTATTCAGAACCCTCCTTTCCCTCAGTCTTCCATTTTAGATTACCCCAAGGAGTGCATTCATCATTTTGATAGAATGTGAGAAGGGAAGGGTCATCATAAATGTCATGACTAGAAAGGAAGACGTGCTCTTGGCGTGTGTTATCATCACATTCATCGCTCTCGTGTGGCCCTCCACAAATGTCGCATATAAGGTATGGGTTAAACAACCTTTTAGGTTCTGGCGATTTCTTGAAGTATGCAAGCTTCTCTTGTGCCTTCTTTACCCGATCATCGAGAGATGATAGGTTTTTATTTGAGGCAGCAGAGACACTCATCACAGTTACTGGCTCGTTCCAAGGGTTTTCTTGGTATTGGACATATTCCTCAATGCGGTCCCATCCTTCTTCCGCAGTGAGATTGGAAATTCTTCGGCCAGTTGAGAGGTCAATCCCTTTTTGATCATTTCGGGAGACGTTGTCGTAAAATATTTGAACAAGCAACCAAAGGTTGATACCATTGTGTGGGGCTTTTGAATGAGATCTTTGTAACGAGTCCAGGAGTTAACGATAGATTCTCCATCTGTTTGATGGAAGTGAAGAATTTTGCTCCTGATAAATGCAGTTCTCCCAGGGGGAAAGAACTTCTTGGTGAATTTGGTTGTGAGTTGTTCCCAAGTGAAGATTGACCTTGGAGGAAGCTTATCGAGCCACTCCTTGGCCTGTCCTTGAAGAGAAAAGGGGAAAAACCGGAGTCTGGATGTCTCCTTGGATACTCCGTCAGCATAGATAGTATCCACAATTTTTAAAAATTGTTTGATGTGATGAATGGGATTTTTGCTGGGGGATCCATGGAATTGACATGTATTCTGGATAAGCCAAATGTCGGTGGCATGCAACACCTCATTGACCGCTTCAGAAGGGTAGACAATGGCGCTGGTAAACCCAGATGCAGAGGGGGAAGAGTATTCCCCGAGGGATTTTGATTCTGGTTTATTGATGGGTCCATTGACCGGAGTAGCGGGAATTTCCTCGCTATGTTGGCTTAGATTGTCAATGTTGATGGCTTCAGGGGATTAAGGGGAATTGGTGGACTCTTTTTCAGTTGTGGCCTCATCAAAGTTGATGGTGGTGCCTTGAGGTTCCGACTCATGGAGAGCTCTTCTTTGCCTATTTAGCTCTCTTTCGGGTTCAACAAAAGGTTCAAGAAGGGTTCTGGTGGAACTGCGGGTTCTAAGTTATCTAAGGGGATTGGTGGGGGGAAATGGCAGGTTTGGTGGTTGATTATCACCTTCCATGATGAAAAGTGATGGGGTTACTAACAAAGGTCACGAAGAAGGGGGATAGACTACGAGGAAGCTAAAAATGGGAAAAAAATGCTTACTTGATAAGAATAAAGCAAGGAAACCTAAACGAGGTGGACTCCTAACTAGCTATTCTAGTCCCCGGCAGCGGCGCCAAAAAATTGATACGCTTACACAGCGCGTTCGGGGTCAAAGGAACTTCCTTTTCGTCGAGCAAGTTTTTCAACACCCTAGGCAGTGAACTTAATCGTTGTAGTGTAGTATTAGGGTAAGCCACGGGTATTGACATCGTTCTCTAGGGGAATAGGAATGCTAGTGAGAAGTTACTACGCTAAGGTTGGGGTTGAGGAAGATTATTTTTTATCTTTTTTATATTTTTTTGGAAATGGAAAGGTACGAATCTCGGGGTTTGGATTTGGGGGTTGGTATTTCTACCGATTACTCTACTTATCTAATTATCTAATTAACTAAGCTAGGGGGTAGTCTATGTCTATTGATGTGTGTTCGTTTGATGATTAAAAATGTGTTTACTTAGGTTTTATTACTCCCTAGTTATCTCCTATTGATGGTTGAATTGTCACGTCCTTATTCTTAACGCGTTGTGTTTCTAAGGTCGTATGGTATGTGTTTATCCCTAACTCTTTGAAGCTACCAAGGTTAATGACTACGAAATCTCTAGGATTCATAAACTTAACACTAAGGTATTCTTTGGATGTTTAGCCTACAATTCCACTAGTAACTATATGCTAAGGTTCAACAAAGATTAATCAAGCATTAATAGCACAACGAATGACCTATCGCAATACTAGGTCAATCACAATTAAGATAAGAGACAACCAATCAATATTCAATAACTAGGTTTCACATTACCTAAGCAAACACACAAATAAATTAGCCGGACATGGAGAACATGCAAGCATACACACAATCAATTGAAGACATAATTGAATTAATGAAGTAAAACACTTATCTTGGTGTAAGATAGGGTATGGAACCTTAAAATACTGTACAAGACAGTCTTGGTTCGGTTTAGGTTTTTACTCCACAAAACTACTCGGATTCTATATATAGTGTTACAAACTGCGACGGCGTCACTCTTTAATTGTGACGCCGTCGGGTCGCCGTCATCAGGTTTTCGTCTTGGCCACGTTATCATTGTGACGGCGTCACCTTATGCCCGTGACGCCGTCTCCTTCGGTCTCTAACGCCCGGATCAAATCTAGGCCGTCTGAGCTGCGACGCCCTACTCTTTTAAAACCTGATGCCGTCACTTGTAAATATGCAATTTGGCTACTGAGTCGTCACAAAACTTGTTCCGACAGCGTCACAAGTAGAACCTGACGCCGTCCCCTTTCAATTCAGCAGCTTGAGTGTCTCGATTCTTTACTTTGTCCATTTTCTTCGTATATTCGCGCCTTTTCGTTCGAATAAGTGCCATTCCAGCAATTTGCCTTCAAGAGACCTAAAAAGTGAAAAGGAACGAAATTAAGTAGTAACGGATACAAAAGTGATCAATTAAGGGCTTAAATGACCCCTCAAAAAGGTACCTTTTAAATCCTTATCAGGTCCCGAACTTATCCATGAGACTACTGAGAAGATCGTTCAGATCAAGAGTAGAATGCAAGCTGCTCGCGATCGTCAGAAGAGCTACGCCAATAAGCGGAGAAAACCTCTCGAATTCCAAGTGGGAGACAAGGTTATGCTGAAGGTCTTGCCATGGAAAGGTGTAATCCATTTTGGTAAGTGTGGAAAGCTAAATCATCGTTATATTGGTCCATTCAAAATCCTTGTTAGGATTGGCCCGGTGGCTTACAGACTCGAGCTACCACCAGAACTTAGCAGTGTCCACAATGTTTTCCACGTGTGCAATTTGAAGAAGTGTCTCGCGGACGAAACAACTGTCATCCATCTGGAAGAGATCCAGATTGACGAGCGTTTGAACTTTATCAAGGAACATGTTGAGATCATGGACCGTGAAGTCAAGCGGCTTAGGCAAAGTCATATTCCTATTGTTAGAGTCCGATGGAACTCCCGAAGAGGTCCTGAGTTCACGTGGGAACGTGAAGACGAATTCAAGCGAAAGTATCCTCATCTCTTTCCTACCTCTGTGAGTAATTAGAAGCGAAACCCGGGACGGGTTTCTTCTTAGGCGGGGTGACTGTGACAACTGGTAAATTTTGAAAACTATTTTTAATACCACACTACTTTAAATTTTAGAAAGTTGACCATTCGGCTATAATCTTTTGATATTTTGCGGAATATCCCGTTGTTGAACCTTGTGTATAGCGTTTAATTAGGCACTACTAGACTTCGGCACTAGGCAAAACCTAATAAATCGAGAAAACTTGAGAAAACTACTCGTCTAGTTCCCATAGGCGTATTTATGATCGATTTATTGGAAAATCGTAACTAAAACTTTTGGCACACTTATGAAAACCCGTTAGACTTTTATGTGGAAGATACGAGCTCGGAAAGTAAGGAGTCGGGAAACTTTGGAAAATTACATGAATGGTCCTTGTGGTTTTATCCTGCCCCCCCATTATTAATTTGTTTTGATTTTTTTTGAGTATATTACATAAATTCGTCCACTTGGATAAGACCACATACAAACACAACCACTCATCATCCTCACCACTTTTCTCTATCTCCCTCTCTTGAAAACCCTAGCCGCCGGAAAACATCACCACCGCCGCCTCAACGCCGACAACCACCACTCACCACCCACTCCAAAAGACTCCCCATCTCACCCTCTTTCCGATCTACTACATCACGCGCCTCAAACCACCCCCCACCCTCGTTTATTTCACCCACGCGCCACCTAAACCCCATCATATCACCATCACCGTGTCATATTCACAAAGAAGATAAAGGTAGGGTTACACACACGAGTTTTAGCTCGTTATCCTTGAAACTTGTGACATGAGTCACGAGTTAACTCGTTCTGAGTCGAGTTTGGCTAGAAAAACGTGGGAAACAACTTTTTAATAACAAAAATGTGGTTAAAACCATGTTGGTATCCGTGTCTCGTGTGCGTGTCGCGTCGCGTCGAACCGAGAGCTTAAGCTCTCGGTGTGGCCTTGTTGTGTGCTTGATAATTGTTCTTGATGTTGTTCTTGTTATTGTTTGTTTATTTACTTTTGATTTGGGTTTCAGATGAAACCCTAGAGATTGGATGTGATTGGTGGTTTTGAAATAAAAATGAGGATGTTGTTATTGTTGTTGTCGAAAGGGAAAGACCCTCGATTGGGTCGTTTGGTTTAGCGTTGACGACGGGAAAGGCTAGGCCGAGACCTATATGGTCTAGGCAAGACATTTTTGGAGGTGTTGGATTTGTTGGTATTATTGTTGTTGTTGTGATTGTTGGCCGAGGGAAAAGGAAAGCCGGGACCAAGTGGTCACGGCTAAATTTGGTTGTGGTGTTGTAAAAGTTGAAACAGGAATCGTTTGCGTGACGGTTATTAGTGACGGAGGATAGGTTAGACGTGAGTCGTAGACGACCACGAGATGTTGAAGTTGTTGGATATTGGACTTGACTTTACTTGACTTGATGATATAATTGTGAACTTTGCGCCAAGTCGGTGTCACATTGACTTTTTAGTCATCTTTGACTCCGACAAGGCCGTGACATGGACTATATTTATTATTGGACTTGATATAACTTAATAAGTCGAGAAGTAATGACTCGGACTTGTGACTCGAAACAAATAGTAACTCAAGTTAACTATAACGATAACAATAGACGTGAACGATAAATAATAAAAAGTTTTCATATTAATATTTGGCAAGTATATTTTACTTGTTATTATTCTTTTTAATCAAATAATAAAGAGAAGAAAAGGAGGAAAACAATGAATGGGTTACTAAATGTTTCGAGGGCACGCAAAACTAGAAGTTCCATAAATGCTAATTTAATACCTTTTAATTGCTAGTCATGGATATTTGACATTAATAAACTTAACTTACTTAACTAACGAACTTATTGGGTTGACGAATCGAGTAAGACCTCGTTAGTTATGTCGGAAGAGTTTAGTAATGACAACATATCCTACGACGCCTTAGGACGTGGTATAGTTTTGGAATAATAAGTAAGGCGAATACATTGTAAAGTTTATTGAATTGACGAATTCGATAAGTTTTGACAATATATTTAAGAGACTTATTAAACTACAAACTTGACACATAGATTGTTGTGATGTTTCTTTGTTGAGTTCTTGAGTAGCTTGTGTTCACGTGAGTCTTGTTGAGTCGACACAACGCACGCGCGGATACCAAACACTAGAAACTGTTATGAGAAAGAGTTTTGGAAATAAAACTGGAATATAGTCGGGATTGGGAACTACTGAATGGAGATATAATCTAATCTGAGTCTATGTTATTAGGTAGTGCCGAGTCAGTAGTTGATGTTTCCTGATAGTCGATACTCTTCTTGTTCCTGTTGATTCTTGTGCATTTGTTGGACTAATGTGAGTTTCATAGCCCGACTTTTACTCGTACTTTGCTTTAATAAATCTTGGGGTGAGAAAACATGTACTTGTTTTGATTGGACCGATTATGAAACTTTGTATTGCTTGTGCTTATTACGTAGTCTAGGCTAAGGTTTAGCCTCTCTTTAACTTGCCAGCTATTAGGTCATTGTTTAATGTTGTAGGTAGATCTATCGTGGTTGACCGCCCTGTCTGGACTTGTTTGCCCGACTTGCCTGGGTGGCACCTGGATTTGTGGTGGCAAAATTTGCCATGACGTATAACATCTTGGTTTTTGGTTTGTGATTTGGGTATGATGGTTGCTTATATGTTATGACTTACTTGCATAATAAGAGAATTTACTGTTTGGTCCAAATGCTTTGTTATTGACTTGAACCTATAAACTCACCAGCTTTTT
This sequence comes from Chrysanthemum makinoi, assembly GCA_910596185.1. Classification (NCBI taxonomy): domain Eukaryota; kingdom Viridiplantae; phylum Streptophyta; class Magnoliopsida; order Asterales; family Asteraceae; genus Chrysanthemum; species Chrysanthemum makinoi. The sequence goes on from OU343225.1 coordinate 296,110,151, forward strand.
GCTGACTTTTTAGCATGTTTTTCTCAGGTTATTGATATGTTAGGCTTGGGCAGTTGATTTGGGAGGTGCTTGGCAGCAATGGCATGGTCGTGGATCTATTTCACTCTGATGTTTATTTGGGACCGCTCTTATGAAATACTTTTAATGGGCTTACTCTCGTACTTTTGAATAAATGTAAAACTTAATTACTATATTTGACAATGTTTTTAAATTATTGACGAGTTATTCTGTTTTGCTATACTTGTGCTGTGTACCAACTTTCGTAGCACCCCAATGCTAGTAAGTCTTCCGCTGAACCGTTTTTTGGGGGTGTTACACAAAACAATCAATAAACAATAATCCATGGCAAAACATGCATGTTCCACCATGGATTCCTCATAAAATTATAATCCCAAGATACGCAGATAATCATGGCACATAACAATTATTCATGAAAACCACATAAAATATACATGCAATTCTAGGGTTTCTAAGTTTTTACAAAAAATAAAACCTAATTAAATAATAAATGGGTAATCCTCCCATACATTAAAAATTAGGGTTCCAAATATCAAAAACCTAGAAACCATTAAAAGCATGTAATAATCGCAAAGATTCAATTTTTATGTGTTTCGGTAATTAATTACATCATATTAACGGCTTGTGATGCCACTGTAGGGTTTTACTAATCATAACAATTACAGTAAACATGTAAACATCATCAAAGCATGCAACGGAAGTAATAGGAATAATACTTGTAAATTAATTAACCGAATTAAAAGAACATGCGTACCTTTTATCAAATCAAGAACACATGATATCAAGAACAATGAACAAACCCTAAACCCTAAAATTAGGGTTTATAAAAATTCGACCCCTTTATATGTCGAATACCAAAATACCCACAAACACAAGGGTTTTGTATTTATATACATCTAAACTTGATGACCAAGTTAAGCCTCCCTTGGGCTTTGGAAACCCACGACCGGCCACACATAACCCAAAGGGGTTCTAGATCATTCTCGTCCACTATTTCCATCTTTAGTCCTTTAATGTTACATTTAACGACCGTTAGTCCAAACTCGTTAAATATTAACATTCGTTAAGTGTTTATTTCGTGACTAAATAATTAATAATAACATTTATATATTAATTATTCTAAACATTAATTCTCATACGTAATGTGTGTAATCCCGAAGTCTCGAGTTCGAATCCGGTCATACATATATTAAAAATATCCATAAACCTTTCACTTTTTGCATCTTTAAACCAATTGAATTATTCTTCTTACATATTATATAATAAAGATAGAATAAAAACTGTGATTCATTTATAAAAACTGTAATTCTTTTATAAACTTTGAGTGTTAATATGATTAAATGATCGAGCAACTTTATAAGAACATGTGGTTTATAAAAGTGTGATGTTGTGTGATTCAACAATGCTATGTGTTAGTATTATGTATTTAATCATTTATATTAGGCCCATATATGTTTTGTATTTGTACCAAGCCCATGACTTTGTAGGGTTTCGAGCCTATTTGTATCTCACGTTTTGGATGATTAGTCAATGAAACACAAATACTTCTACATGGTTTCAGAGCTATACCAACCGATCCTCTCAAAGCCCTAAATCTTCTTCCGCTGCTCTTTCTTCCCCCTCCACTGCTCACCCTTGTCTACTGCTATTTCACCTCAATCACCTCTCTCTCTCTACTACTCAACGCCATCATCTCCTCACCCTCTCAATGACTGTTACCGAACCTCCTCCCCCACCCTCTATCCTTCTCTCCGACAAATTAATGGCTATAAGAAATCTAAATAACATAATTCCCGTTAAACTTGATATGGATGAGATGAATTACTCATCGTGGGTCTATTTTTTCACCTATTTTTGTCGTGGCAATCTTCTCTTGGATCACATTGAAACCAAGACTACATCGGATGCATCCACAAGCACTTTACCAACACATGATGCCGAGTGGTTGAAGGTTTATTCTATCCTTCTCTCCTGGATCTTTGTTACGGTTTCTAAAACCCTCCAACAATGTTTGGTTATTGAAAATCCTAAAATGGCTAAAGACACGTGGGATATTTTAGCCACCATATTTTCCGATAACAAATGAACCCGATCTATTGCCTTGAAAGCGGAGTTACGATCTTTGAAGCTTGGTGACATGGGAATCGATGCGTACTTTCGAAAAATTGAGTCCATTGCTACCGTGTTAAATAGCCTAGGGTCTACTTTGCACAACGATGACATAGTCACTTTTGCCCTCGAAGGCTTGCCCATGAGGTTTGATAGTGTGGCCACCATAATCGCACATCAGGATCCTTTTCCCGACCTTAAAACGGTCCGATCCATGCTTACCACGGAGGAAATGCGTCAAAAAGCTCGTGTCCAAGACCCCCTAACCGATTCGAAACCATCTTCTCCAATGGTGTTATTGGCAAACACCGGGTCCAACACCCGTCGCTCATTCACCTCTACGGACAAGGTACACAAGCCGTGCAACAATTATCTCAAGGGTTATTGTCGATTCGGGGCATCATGTCGTTTTTTGCAAAACGGTGTGCATGGTAGCAGTACTTCCATCATCACCCTTATCTAATACACTCACTTCTAATGACATGCATACGTTACAGATTCTTTTGGCCAAATTAGGATGCCATGGACCTGATGGAATCACGCACCAATTAACCCCACAAAAGAACCCTATTGTGACCCCCTCTGTGACCCCTCCTTCTACCCCCGTGGCCTTTTACGTAAGCCCACATGGATTTGGCAGCCCACAGTTTGTTTCTGGACCTTCTACGCACTGTTTGAACCCCGGGTTAACAGGTCATCAGCAGCATGTTCTTGTTTCGGTTCATTACCAGGGTTAGAATTCTCCAGCGGTTCAATACCCTACGGTTTAGCAGCAACATGTCACTTATCCAGGTTCACAGCAGGTTCAGAACCCTTACATGGGTCATCAGCAGGTTCAGAACCCTTACATGGGTCATCAGCAGGTTCAGAACCCTTACATGGGTTCTCAGCTCAATGGACCGGGCATCCTTGGACCTGCACCGGTCCAACAACCCAACGCACCGGTTCAACAGCCTACCAATGGCCCTTTAGGAGCTTCGTTGGGTCAAGAAACTATTTTGCCACATGCATTTGCTACTTCCATTTTACATGACCCTGCTCCTGGCAACTGGAACATGGACACAGGTGCGTCATCTCATCTGAATGACTCAGTTCATAATCTTAGTGATGTTTTTAATTCTAGTATTTATTCATCTGTTTCAGTTGGTGACGGGCACACTATTCCGGTCACCAACTCTGGTCATAGCATTTTGCCTACTCCTTTCCGACCCCTTCACCTAAACAACGTCCTAATTACTCCCAACATTGTTAAAAACTTGATTTCTGTGCGTCAGTTTGTATGTGAAAATTATTGCACTGTTGAATTTGACCCTTTTGGTTTTTCTGTTAAGGATTTTCAAACTCGTCAGGTGCTGCTCCGCTGTGATAGCACTGGCGACCTCTACCCTGTCACCAAGCCATCTCCTATACCTCAAGCCTACCTCACAAGTCAATATATGTGACATCAACGTCTTGGACATCCAGGAAGTGAAGTGTTGCGTCATGTTATTTCTAATAATTCTATTTCTTGTAATAAAGCGAAATCTCCCGTGCTTTGTCATGCTTGTCAGCTTGGCAAACACGTGCGACTTCCATTTGTTAGTTCTTCTACTTTAGTTGAAAGTTGTTTTGATATTATTCACTCGGATTTGTGGACTTCCCCGATACCGAGCTTATCTGGTTTTAAATATTATGTTCTCTTTTTGGATCATTATTCTCAATTTGTATGGGTTTATCTGTTAGTTCATAAATCTGATGTTTTATCCAAATTTACATTATTTCGCAAGTTTGTCAAAACCCAATTCAACCGTGAAATAAAATCATTCCATTGTGACCATGGTGGTGAATTTGATAACCATGACTTTCATAAATTATTTACCGACAATGGGATTCACTTTCGTTTCTCATGTCCCCGCACTTCCCAGCAAAATGGTAAATCTGAACGCATGATTCGCACCATTAATAACCTTATCCGCACCTTACTTTTTCAAGCCCATCTACCCCCCAACTACTGGGTAGAAGCCCTCAACATGGCTGTTTACCTATTAAATATTCTACCCTCCCGTGCCATTGACAATGACATTCCTCTTACACGCATGTTTGGCACCCCACCTGACTACCGCATCTTACGTGTCTTTGGGTGTCTTTGTTATCCTCATATCGATACCAACCACAAACTTGGACCACGAGCCACACCATCCATATTTTTGGGACATGCCACCAATCATCGTGGTTATCGTTGCTTAGACCTAAACACAAAAAAAATCATCCTATCTCGTCATGTCACCTTTGATGAGACCATTTTCCCCTTTGGAACCACCACACCTACTGTGAAACCATCCTACGACTTTTTAGATGACTCACATAACCTCATTTCCAACATTATCAAACTCACCCCAACTCCACCATCACAAACCACCCCACCTGATCCTACACCACCAACCCCACCTCCTTCCCTCATCTCCCCTATCCTAGACCCTCCACCTTCTCCCACTGTGGCATCACCAACCACACCTCCCTCCCCATCACCATCCACATCTCCTACCCAACCAACGGCCCCCATTTCCCGTTCCGTTTCCCAAGATCCTCCCCATGTTGTTGATCCTACCCCACCCACCACATCGGTTCATCCCATGGTTACACGTTCTCGTGTCGGGACTACCCGTCCCAATCCCCGTTACGCTTGTCATGTGTCTACAGTTTCCCCTTTACCTCGTACCTATAACGCTGCTTTTCATGACCCTAATTGGTTAAATGCTATGTATGATGAATTTAATGCTCTTATTAAAAACAAAACTTGGATTCTTGTACCTCGTCCTACGGATACCAATATTGTTCGCTGTATGTGGTTATTTCTCCACAAGTACTTGGTGACCGGTACTCTCGCTACAAGGCTCGCCTTGTCGCGAATGGTAGCACATGCGATCGAGGGGTTGATATTGATGAGACCTTTAGCCCGGTTGTTAAACCTGGCACTATACGCACTGTTCTCAGTTTGGTACGCTTCTAGACATTGGCCGGTTCACCAGCTTGATGTCAAGAATGCATTTTTGCATGGGTATTTATCTGAGACTGTCTACATGCACCAGCCACCTGGTTTCCGTGATACTGCGCACCCGGATTATGTATGTTTGTTACGCAGATCTCTATATGGATTGAAACAAGCTCCTCGGGCTTGGTTTCAGCGTTTTGCCACATATGTTCTTGGGATTGGCTTTACACATAGTCGCTGTGACACATCCTTGTTTATCTATCATCAGGGGACTGACACTGCTTATCGTTTATTATATGTTGATGATATTGTACTGAATGCTTCTTCTGATGGATTACTTCAGCGTATTATTGCAGCTCTTCATAAGGAGTTCTCTATGACAAATTTGGGATCACTAAATTATTTCTTGGGCATATCTGTTACTCGTGATACTTCTGGTATGTTTTTATCGCAGCGCAAGTATGCCACAGAGATTCTTGAGCGTGCTCACATGGTTGATTGCAATTCCAGTCGGACTCCGGTTGACACTGAGTCTAAACTGGGAGAAGATGGCAGTTTGATATCTGATCCCACTTTATATCGGAGTCTTGTAGGGTCCCTTCAGTACCTCACATTCACTTGTCCTGATATATCTTATGCTGTTCAGCAGGTGTGTCTTCACATGCATGATCCGCGAGAGCCTCATTTCTCTGCGCTCAAACGGATTTTGCGCTACATTCGAGGTACTTTGGATTATGGGTTACAGCTGTATTCTTCTTCCACTACCTCATTAGTTGCCTATTCTGATGATGATTGGGCTGGCTGCCCAACTACTCGGAGGTCTACATCTGGATATTGTGTATTTCTTGGCAATAACTTGCTCTCATGGTCCTCTAAGCGCCAACCTACACTTTCTCGTTCTAATGCTGAGGCAGAATATCGTGGCGTTGCCAACGCGGTTGCTGAAACATGTTGGTTGCGGAATCTTCTTCGAGAGCTTCATACTCCGGTCTCTTCAGCAACACTTGTATACTGCGATAATGTCAGTGCTGTCTACATGTCCTCGAATCCGGTTTAGCATCAACGAACCAAGAATATCAAGATTGACATTCATTTTGTTCGAGATTTAGTGGCTACAGGTCAAGTAAGAGTTCTTCATGTACCTTTTCGCTATCAGTTTGCGGACATCTTCACGAAAGGATTGCCTTCAGCTTTATTTGAAGAATTTCGCACCAGTTTGAGCTTTCGGTGTCCTCCCGCTCAAACTGCGGGGGTGTGTTAGTATTATGTATTTATTCATTTATATTAGGCCCATATATGTTTTGTATTTGTACCAAGCCCATGACTTTGTAGGGTTTGGAGCCTATTTGTATCTCACGTTTTGGATGATTAGTCAATGAAACACAAATACTTCTACACTACGAACATGACAAAGTCCATGCTATTAGAGATGCTCTTAGGCTACTACTTGAATATGTAAACGACTAAGATCATATAAAACTCTCAAATTCTCTAACACCTTTTTACAATTCTATCTCACACTTTTCATTACTTTTGACATATCATCAAGCTTCTCTGCAAGAGCATGTGATATAACCAGATAAGTAATGGGTATGATTCGATAAAAATATTACTAATGCAAACGCTTATTGAGTTACAAGTTTTTTCACAAAGCTTTTGGTAAAACTCATGATTTCATTGGTAAAAAGTCTTTTAAAGACTTTTATAAAATAGTGCGAAGTTTTTTCAAAGGCTTTGCATTGCATATGCTTATGTTGGGATGAAAGATGCAGCGGGAATATACTTATATGCCAACCAGTTGCACAACCAAGAGTGTTATGCGATGTCACGAAATCTTGATAGACTTATATTTTAAACTTTGATTTTTATTAATTGCAACTGGTTCGAAAAAACCTGTTTATAGTCCTCTTGTAGTTACTCTAGTAATAGGTGAAAAGTAAACTATAACTTTAGTCAAAAACATAATATTACATATCAAAAAAAATTATTCACTTAGTCTCGTAAAAACCAAGTTCCGCCACTGGTGGTAACGGGAATCACAAAAACATCGCACCTCATGAATCTTTCTGGCATAATTTCCTTCCCTACGGCAATTTCTTCCAGAGGTTTTTTAAGAGAGAGAAAAACACTTTTTTATGTTATGAGTAAGTGTTATTTTTAAATGATAAAAAACAGAAGAAAAGTTTAGAAGAAAACAAAAGAAATTACAATTTAGATTGAAAGAAACGAGAGAAAAAACCAAAATTATAAAGCTGATGTAGCAAAAGAAAACCATGATAACAATCTCTCCAATAAGTTAAAGGATTGACAATGACACATCCCAAAACCTTGGGGGAAAACTATTCAACACTCAAAACCAAAACAATATAAATATTTCCAAAAATCAATTCACACAGTTAAAAACCAGTCATCATCAACGTCACCGTCACACTGACACGTCATCACAATGGGCGGTGACACGGGTTCATCTCCATCTTCCACTGACGATGATACAAAGTAAGTTTTTATTCGTTTTGTAAATAATTTTACTTGAATTATGAATAATTTGGTTTATTTGTTTACAGGTATTCAGTATCAGATGATGATGAGAATGAAGGTTTTGAAATCGAAGCAAATGAAAGACGAAAAAAAAGGGTTTATGATCAAGTTGTTAAAAGTTATCATGAGTTGAATGATAGAGTTGTCAATTTGGAGCTTGCTAAAACTAAAATTTTGAGGTATCTATCTTTTTTTAGCTTGTACTACTGAGGGTCGTCTCGTGATTTTCGGTGGCCCTAGAATTACACTTGTAAACCAAAGAGAAATTGCATATAAACTTGAATTATATGACTAATATATGTTTAATATTATACGTATTTATATGCAAAATTAATAAAAATGTGACCCCTTTTAAATGGAGGCCCTATGTGACAGCACCTATTGCACACCCCTCCCAGACCCCTACCCTCTGTGTACTATTAGTTAGGAGTATATATAAGGGATAATTGTATAGAAATGTAGTTAACTTGTCACTTTTTTTGAGTCTGTTTAGCTATCAATTTTTTCTTTTTCTTTTGTGCTTTTTTATAAGCATACTTTTGAATTCCGTCTATTGTGTGTATTTTGTGACCATTTTAGCCTTCGGTTTATCAACTATCTTAGTAGCAGGGGAGGGGTAAAATGGTCTCAAAACACACATCAGACGGCAAAACTCCAAAAAGTGACAAATTACTTACATTTCCGGGTAATTATCCATGTATAACATAAATTCAGTTCATTTTTGTTTATGTGCGAGAAAAGATAATATGATTAAATGGATCTAAGTCAGTTGCGGTGTCATATTAGTCGATTTGTATATAAGACGAAAGGTTGATTGCACTACAACTTAAAACATATTTAAAAATATTTGTCATGGTGTACTTTGTTTTTTTCTCATAGGGTGTATCATACTTAATATCTTGATTTGTTCTATGTAACTTAAGCTGCATAAACAGAAAACTAGTGTGCAGTTATTTTGTATTGCGATTTTAGTGCGTTATATGCATTAGAAATGGAAGGAAGTATGTTTTATGAAATGACAGCATGGTGAAAGTATGTTACATTTTGGTGTAATTAATTGAGACGGATTGTATATATGCTGATTTCCTTTACAAAATGATTATTGGCTTTGTTTAGTATATTTGTTAGTTTCCATTGTTTGCACATTAATACATCATGGATTCATAGTCTTTGGTAATTGGCTGGAATTTCTCTGATTTCCAATTTTGTTAGCGATAAATGCATCTTTCTACTTTTGGTTGTTTTACTATGGAAGTAAAAACATGCATTATTTGCGGTTTTCCAGCTATACCCCTGGATCATGGGTTGAAAACGTAGGTGGCATGACAGTGAGTGACTACAACGTGCCAAAAACGACAACACTTCTTCTAATCGGCCCAAAAGGATCTGGTAAAAGCAGCCTCATTAACAGGATTTCACGTGTGTTTGAAGATGACAAATTTGCACCAGAAAGAGCCCAAGTTACATGTACTCTTTTACAGTTTACCTATAATCCTGGGCATACTTGCATTATTTTTAATTATTGGGACAAAGTCAACATTCTTGATTGTTTCAGTTAACTCATCCGCAGGGGATGGAACTTGTTTCCTTAGTGAGTACATGATACCAAGAGATTCAACTTCTTTCTGCTTATATGACACTCGCAGCTTTTCAAACGATTTATCCGAGAATTTGCAAATGATCAGACGATGGATGACAAAAGGTGTTCGACATGGAAAATTGGTGAAAAGGTTGGGCTTCAATTTTGTGCAAAATGGAAGTGCTCGGTATCTAATATTTGCGTTTTCAATATCACAGATATTCAATTTCTAGTGTTTGGGTAAAGTGAAATTGATTCATATCACCATTTCTGCTTTATTAGGAGTCATTTAACATGCAAAGTTTAAATAGTGAGTTTAATATAAATGCACGACATACTAACATACTTTTTCTTTGGTCCTGTTTTAGATTTTAGACTTAAGTCATCGTATTCTTTCATGTACATTTAAGTTATTTCAAACATGGATTTGTGCCCTGCATGGGTCATTTTGTAACCCGTGTTTCTGGATTTATTTATAAAATTGAGCACTATATCTTTATATAACATGTTTATTCAACATTTAACTTTTTCATGAAAGAAGTTACTGTATCATTTTTGAAATCTACTTATAAACCTTAAATAATCAGGCATTTGTCAAACACTTGAACAACTAATTGTCTAGTTACATGATTATCACACCTAAAACAGAAAGAGCACATATGAATACTCTCTCGCAACCGTTTGTTATTGCTGATTATCTGATAGATTTTTCTGCCTCACACTAGCACTTACAAAATGCAATACCAAACACCCCCTAAACATGCTCATTCAAAGTTGTATCTTCTTTTGTTAGTGCCTCAGATAATTCAAAATTTCAAGCCAGAATGAAGCACAAATCCGGCAGAGATAAACTCTTGTCTTATAAAAGCAGGACCGTTAACTTTGTTTTATTCGTGGTAGACGCCCTTTCAGTTCTGAAATGTATGAACAGTAATGGATCAGACACACTTTATACACAAATGGTTGCTAATACATTCAGTTCACCATTTTTGTCTTTCAAAGGTACTACAAAATGACACACTTTTCGTATATGTTTTAAGCTTATTATGCGTGTACATTTTTAATATATATCCGCGTTCCTATTTTAGATCATAAACCTGCTCTTGCAATTACACACGGAGATCTACTTTCAATCTCTGAACGTGCACGTGTGCGTGTTTATCTGGGAGAACTTCTTGGCGTACATTCGAGTAAACAAACATTTGACATTCCAGGTGAGTCCTCTGTTTTCGCTTTAATTTGGAATAATAGTGAGTTGACTATATCTGACTACTCACTGTTTAATATGCTTTTTAGATAACTGTGAACCAGCAACCGAGTTGGCTATTGTTGACATGGTACGCTATGCTCTCGAGCATGCAGATATGAATCTTCCCCGCAAAACCCGACCGAAAATTACCAAGGCGAGAATGATATATGTATGTTTTATTTGTGCCCATGACTGTGTTTGTGTTTTTGCAATTTTGCTTTGGTAATGAGGGTGACAATAAGAATAAATATTGCAGGGTTATAACATTCAGCTATGGACATGTTTGCTACTTCTATTAGCTGCCGGAATGTTCATTTTTACAGCCCATCTTCCTGGGTTCAGTTCTTTTGAAGTTCATCCAGAAAGTGTTCCCAAACCGTGTCCGGAAATAAAGAAAAGTATGGAAGTTCAACCAGAAATTGTTCTTGAACCAGGCCTGGAAATAAAGAATTCTAACGAAGTTCATCAGGAAAGTGTTCTTAAACAGAGCCAAAAAATAAAGAAAGTAATGGAAGTTCATCAGGAAAGCATTCTTAAATTGAGCCCCAAAATAGAGAAAGTTACAGAAGTTCATCAAGAGAATGTTCCGGAACCGATCCCGGAAATAAAGAAAGCTATGGAAGTTCATCAAGAAAGTTTTCTTAAACCGACTTTGAATATAAAGAAAAGTATGGAAGTTCAACCAGAAATTGTTCTTGAAACGAGCCCGAAAATAAAGAAAGTGATGGAAGTTTCCCAAGAGAGTGTACTGGAACCGAGCCTGGAAATAAAAAAAGTAATAGATGTTCATCAAGAGAGTGCTCCGGAACCGAGCGTGGAAATAAAGAAACCGAGCCTGGAAATGAAGAAAGCTATAGGAGTTCTTCAAGATAGTGTTCCAGAACTGAGCTTGGAAATAAAGAAACTGATCCTGGAAATAAAGAGACTTGTGGAAGTTCAGCCGGCTACTGTTCCTAAATGGAACCAGGGAATAAAGAAATTTACGGAAGTTCAGCCCGAAAGTGTTCCTGGACCCAGCCTAGAAAAAAAGAAAGTTAGTGCAGAAAGGGATCGTAGACGAGGCCAAAAAATAAAGAAAGGTCGTGCAAGACACGTTCCTGAACCAGCCACGAAAATAGATTGGAAGAAAATTCGACATCTTTGGTACAAGTAGTCTCAGGAGCCCAACGACCAGGTTTGCATAAATAAAGATTCGGTCATTCTGAAAATGTATAAACCGTATGAAACAACTGAATGTGCATAAATAAGTTTTTGGTTTGTTTCAAATGTTTAGAAAGTGTGAAGTGTATGTAAATATCAGGTAATTCAAAAAATGAAAATCTGTAAAGGCTTGTGCTTTTACATTACATCTAGCTTTGTCTTTTTTCAGTTTATTAGTTACCCCCTTATTTTGCTTCCCATTAATTAATCTATAAAACGACAACAGTTTCAATGCGAGTCTTGCAACACATACGCATAAACAGATAGATATAGAAAGAGTAAGAGTTTAAACCATATACCCTAGGATGTTAACAACACATGGGTGATAAGTACCTTGTCTTTTCCATAGTTTGGAATCTCATTTTAATCAACTTTAAACAGAATAAACCACTTACAAAGCAATTGAACTCACAGGGCATTCTTCTCGACTTGTTCCAGTGCTGAACAGAATGTTTATGTGGTTATATACTGTGGCATTACTTCGCAGATACATGAAAACTGTATAAATAAGAAAAGAGGTCTGTGGTTAAAATAGTTAGGTTACGCATCTCATTTTAGTGATGATCCAAATAGGTAAAATAGAGGATCCCGACCATAAATACACAAGAATGCAATGAAGACCATTTCTTCCCCTCAAAAGCAACACATCAAGTTGATTAAAAGTGACATGATTGAGCTTTGAGACCTGATTGACAAATAATACTTTGGCTACCATAGGAATACCGATCTATTAAATTTAACATGGAGATTAGTTAATAACTATGCTATGCTTTTTTTGGGTGCAATAGGGTGAAATAACTATGCTATGCTTTAGCCCTTCAGAAAAGAAAAAAGAAAAAGAAAAAATCCTATGCTATGTTTTAGAGTTTGTAGCCATCCTTTGTGGCGTGCATATACATTGTATATACATTAAATTCAGGACATGCACAACTTGATTAAATTAACATACTACAACTTCTAGACCCCAAACATTGGTTGATGAATTGCTAATCGTGTAGCCTCTAGTGCAGCGTGTTTGTGTCAAAAAATTCTACAATTCATTTATAGCTTTCTTAAAGGCTTGTTTATGGTGTATTGGTGTTAACACCTTTCTTTAGGCTTTTCTGATCAGATTGCAACTTTGTTGTTAGGATAAATTGTATCGCGACCCATCTACATTACATATCCTCTTATGAACAGCGTCTAAATTAACTATATATATAAAGGTAGTGTGAGCAATATTTCCCAAGTAAGAACACATGCATACACCATGGTATCTCTACCCCAATTACTAATACTTTTAGGGATATTGCTTTTTGTGCTAACATATAGTTACAAAAGCATAAAAAACAACACAAGAAAAGGTGATAAATTGTTAGCTCCGGAACCATCAGGGGCCTTCCCTTTTGTTGGTCACCTTCATCTTCTACAAAGTAAAGCTCATGTTGCAAGGATTCTTGGGAAAATAGCTATGATAGTCATTAACAACGCCTTGAGGAATAACTGGAGATTAGGCTTCGGTAGTGCGAGTTGTACTAACTAGATGATCAACATTCGCTAGCGGTTGGAAATACTCATCAAACATATCTTGAAACAAAGAATTCCAAACAAAAATCCCAGTTATCCTTAGTAAGTGAAGCATTAGGCGTTGAAGGAGTCATATGACCATAATTCAAGCATCCATCAACATGTAGTATATACGCTCTTCTCCCTCCAAAAAATTGCATCCGAAGTTGCCATTTTTGATTTGAACAAGTGAATAAGAATATACACCAATGAGCGTAGATCGCGAGGGTTGAAAAGGCGTGGAAAAACATGAAGCTAGTTGATGAAGAATATGGATGAGAATGGTCACAAACATGAAGATTTCTCTTCTTTTGAAGAAAAGCGCGTGAAGCGTACACCTTTCTTTTCTTTGAAGCGGAACCGGCTTTGAAGTGTTATCTGCAGCACGCCATAATGATGAAATGAGGCTGGCTGATGTGAGCGAGCGTCGTTGCTTGGGTGAATAGCTAGGTAGTCGTCGAGCATTGGTTGTAAGCAATTGGCAGATGGTCAAGGAGTGCTTTGGAACCAATGACAAAATTTTTGCATCTAGACCGGATTTAGCAGTGAGCTGGTACATGGTCTATGACCATGCTAGTTTTGGGCTTGCGCCATACGGACCATTGTGGCGAGAGATCCGAAAACTGGTCACTTCCGAGCTCTTTACAAGCCAGCGTCTTGAAAAGTTCAAGAATGTACGCAACTCAGAATTGAAGGACTCCATTATGGAGCTCTCTATTATGTCCACAGAAAATAAGGATGGAATATCCGTAGTGGAAATGAACAAGTGGTTCGAGAATATGACTTTTAAAATAAATATAAGAATGTTAGTTGGTAACAGAAGTTTTTCTAACGTGGGTAGCGAAGGTAACAATGAAGACCTACAATTAGAAGAAGCCATAAAGAAAGGATTGTATCTTACTGGTGTATTTGTTTTGTCTGATGTCATTCCATATATGGAATGGATGGATATTGGAGGGCATTTGAAAGCTATGAAGCAATTGGCACAAGATCTTGATAGTGTCATCAGTAAGTGGCTTGATGAACATGTCGAAAAGAGAAAAGAATATAATGGAGATAAAGAAGCCGATTTGATGGATGTGATGCTGCCAACCTTGTCAAAAGATGCTGAAATGTTTGGACATGGGCGTGAAACCATCATCAAGGCTGGTTGTGACTTAGTTTTGCTATCTCTATATCGAAAATTTTCATCACTTGAAGAGAACTTCTGTTTTTTTAATCATGTTGAACACATTATTTTTGTAGATTCTCATGTTGGCCGAACCGAAGATAGCACCATGGGACAATGACATGGGTACTTTCTTCTTCCGACCATCCCCAAATCCTAAAAGCTGCCCGAGAAAGGAGCTTGACATCAGTGGGAAGAGAAATAGATTAGAAGAATCGGATATAAAAAACCTAACGTATCTACAAGCTATAGTGAAGGAAACATTCCGAATGTACCCACCAGGTCCCTTAGGAGTACCCCGAGGGGTTTGGCCTATGTTAAGACAAGGTCAAACCCCTTGAAGTGATCATCACTCCACGACTTCCTCCAGAGCTCTATCAAAACCCTCCAAGGCATGAGTCATAAACATATTGACATGATCAGACCACAAACACTATCTGCTATGAAGTATCTTCACTAAATAATTGTGGACTGTTTGAATTGGATACTCTTTTACATTTTGTTGTAGCCTACATATACAATAGGGCTAACGACTTAAAAATTGCATCCGAAGTTGTCCATTTTTACCGTTCTGTGTAGCCATCTTTTTTTTTCCTATTAAATCACTAAACTTAGTGATTTCGTACATTGTGTGTAGCGGTGACCTACTTGACCTGCTGGAGCAGGTTAAACTAACGATCGTTAGGTTTATCATTGCAATGTTAGTCCTTTAGACTAACGATCGTTTATCATGACTACATAAATTGACGAAAAGTATCAACTTGGATGACTTATTATTTTTAAAATTTATATACGTTTTTAAACCCATTTTTATACACGTTTATACACACGTTTTTATACATACGTTTTTACACACGTTTTTATACACACATTTTTATATACGTTTTTATACACACATTTTTATGCACGTTTTTATACACGGGGTTTTACACACGGGTTTTTATACACGTTTTTATAAACACATTTTTATACACGTTTTTTAGTACGGGTTTTTATACACACGTTTTTACCGCGTTTTTATACCGTTTACACACGTTACACGTTTACACGTTTTTATACACTTTTTTTACTTTTTTACGTTTTTTACATACTGGTTTTATGTTTTACACTTTCCATAGTTGCTTTTTTTACATGTTTTATACAATTTTTTCACGGTTTTATATATGTTTTTTACCAGTTTCCATACATGTTAACTTTTTACACGCTTTTTACACACTTTTTTGCTAACTTTTTTTACCGTTTTTAACATACTTTTAATTCTTTTTTTACTCTTTTTAATGTAACTTTTTACACGTGTATAAAACTTGTAAAATGTAAAAGCGTCAATGTAAAAATCATTATCATCACGCATTAAAGCATGTATAAGAATGTGTGAATAAAATGTGTGTAAAAATGTGTATAAAAATGTGTGTATATAAACGTGTATAAAACCCCATGCATAAAAGCGTGTGTATAAAAAACGCGTCAATATAAAATGTGTATTAAAACGTCAATAAAAATCAGTAATAATAAAATAATGATATAAAGCGGCGCATCAAATGGGTTATAAAACGTATATTTGTGCTCTAAAAATCGTGTATTGAAACATTTTAAAAGCGTGTAAAACGTGCATAAAGCGTGTGTAAAAAAAACTGGCGTTAATAAGCGTGCATAAAAGCGTGTATAGCCAAATGTGTGTATAAAATCCGTATAAAACATGCATAAAGCGTGTATAAAAGCGTGTATAAGCGTATAAAAAAATGTACATAAAACGTGTATAAAATGTGTGTAAAGCGTGTAAAAAACGTATATAAAATTTTAAAATAATAAAAGTCGTCTAACTTGACTTTTTTTGCCATTATATGTAGCCATGATAAACGATCGTTACTCTAAAGGACTAACATTGCAATGATAAATCTAACGATCGTTAGCTTAACCTGCTCCAGCAGGTCAAGCAAGTTACCGCTACACACAACGTACGAAATCACCAAGTTTAGTGATTTAATAGGAAAAAAAAATGACTACATAGAACGGTAAAAATGGACAAGTTTGATGCATTTTAAGTCATTAGCCCTATACAATATTAATATGAGCTTAATTAACAGCCATCCTTTTTCAATATTCAGTACTAATAGGCTTAATATAATTCACCCGTTTCTAATTAACTTATTCCAACATATATTTTGTAACTAGCCAAGTCCTCTTTAAAGCCTTTAAAATAAGGTCTTTATATCATCAAACTTGAAAATTTGACAAATTATGTGATCTAAAAAAAGTCATAGTTCATTTATAACATGTTAGTCATTTTTCTTCCAAATTTAAAACAGAAAATGAAGTATGCAGTTTTTCTTTGAAATTTTTAACAAAAAAGGACTACTAATGAGTCGTCATGCTTGAATCCTTAGCAGATAAAGTATCTAAGCTATAAGTTTAGATGAATTGTGGGTAATGTTGCCAAAGTACTATACAAACAATATCATCAACATGGAGTTTTTCACTCAGTTCATAACAATGTTTGGGATCTTTATTTTTGTTGTAGCTTATACTTATAAAGAAGCTTAAGAAATAGCACAATAATTAAAAAAAGTGATAAATTGGTTGCTCCAGAACCATATGGAGCAGCGCCTATTGTAGGCCACCTTCATCTTCTACAAGGTCAAGCTCCTTTGGCAAAGATACTTGGAAAAATAGCTGATGACTACGGGCCGGTACTAGGTAGTCAAAGAGCATTGGTTATAACTTATAAGCAATTGGCAGATGGTCAAAGAGTGCTACACCACCAACGACAAATTTTTTGAAACTAGCCTAATATGGCTGTGAGCCGTTACGTGGCCTATGACCATGCTGGTTTTGGACTTGCGCCATATGGACTATATTTGCAGCAGATACGCAAGCTGGTCACCTAAGCCTTAAAGGCCATTTAGTGGAACACATTTGATATCGAACAAAGGCACAATAACTTGTAATTATATTTTATTTGAATTTTTATTGTAATGTTTTAATTTTATTTGAATTGTTAATGTAATGTGTTTTAATTTAATGAAATTTTAGTTTTAGTGTTTAAAATGAAAGAAAATGAAAAAAAAAATAAAAAAAATAGAAGTTATATTGTGTTACTGGTGATGTTGGTCGTAATGTGTTTTAATTTAACGTGTTTGGTTAGAAATACTAATCGTAACAAACCAAATTCGGTTAGAAATAACGTCCAAATTTGGCTAGTCGTAAAAAAAAAATATAATTATGATTCATGATTCATTAACATTATATTTGGTTAATGTAATGTGTTTTTAATTCAAACCTGCAATGTGTTAATGTAATGTGTTTTTAATTCATGATTCAAATAATTTGGTTAGAAACTCAAATTTGGTTAGAAATACTAATCATGATTCATGATTCATGATTCATTAACATTATATTAGAAACTCAAATTTGGTTAGAAATACTAATCATGATTCATGATTAAGTATTGAAATGAGGGTTTGGTTAACGCTGAAAG
This sequence comes from Chrysanthemum makinoi, assembly GCA_910596185.1. Classification (NCBI taxonomy): domain Eukaryota; kingdom Viridiplantae; phylum Streptophyta; class Magnoliopsida; order Asterales; family Asteraceae; genus Chrysanthemum; species Chrysanthemum makinoi. The sequence continues at coordinate 296,128,003 of OU343225.1, forward strand.
TCTTGTAGGATAGTACTCTATTTTTGAGAAGGTTTTTTCAGCATGTTTGGTCCCTAATTTGCAATTTAGGGACCAAACATGCAACGGAAACTTCAAAGTTTTAAGGACTAAATTAGCAAATTAGAGACCAAACATACAACAAAACATTCAAAATGGAGACTACCGTTGCACTTTCGAAACGTTAGAGACGAAACCTGCAATATGGCCATACCTTAAGGACCAAAAATGCAATTTACTCAATAAATTATAGATCAGAGACAAATCGACATTAGGCCAATAAAGATATTTGACTATTCCACCCATGTGTTACATGCAAAACACAATATATGTCACTATATACGATTAGTAAACATTATTAATAGGGGAGTCATATTTCCACGGAAGGTTTTGATGCATCCACAGAATTTTAATGCAAAATTACAATTATGTCCCCAAAACTTAGTTAACCCAGTTCTTTCAATTATATCCCCCAACACCTACTTACTTACGTTTTACTATTCCGACTTGTTTGTTTCTCCCCTAATCACAAGTAACATTGCAATCAAGGAACTTTTTACTAGTATTGATTAAGTTGATTATTATTACTGTTTTACTTTTTTAGCAATGTAAAGAACATTCATATACTTCACGCTTGAAAACGATTGTAGACAAAAGTAATCCAGTTTCCACTCCAACACATACATGATACATGAATTATTATTCACTAATATGCACATGTATGAATAGAACAAAAAACCGTAACAGAATGTTTTCCATCCAGCTTTTATGGCACCCCAAAGTCGATCGAAAACCCTTTTGTCAACTGTTGGTTGCGATTTATAATTATGAATGTATATAAGAAGTTTGCAAGAGTAAAAAAGAAAAAAAGAGAAAGGAGTAAAAAGTTCTTCAAGTTATTTGATCAATCGATTGCATTTTTATTATTATTATTATTATTATCATTTTGCCTTTTTCCAAACATAAAAAGAATCTATTGCATTATTTTCTAGTGATGCGTTAGCACTTAGCAGCGAAAGAGACGTGGGAATACTTAAGTATTGAAGGGACAGAGATGAAATATATGGGATAATTAAGTTGTAGGGGTATGACTGTAAATTTATATTAAATTTCTGTGGATGTATCAAAACCATCCGTGGAAATATCAATTCCCTTATTAATAGAAGGGCAGTAGAAGAGTTATGAAGACTGCAAATCAACGGTACGTTAGAAAGTTAAAAAAAGGATCATACATTATGAAAAACTATCATAGCAAACCTTGGGGAGAAAATTAATCTCCATGTGTAGCATACGGAGGTTCGCTGCATGACTCCCGCAATTTATCCAAAAGGGTAGTCGTATGGGATTAATTCATTTCGATGTCAGCCGAGTAAAAAAAAAAAAAAAATTAGATAAGGAAAATTTTGAATTTAATTTCGTTGAAGCGAATATGTCAGTAACTTGAAAATTACTTCTACTATATATACAAAATTATATTTGTTCTGCACCCAAAAAAAAAAAAGAAGCTTATTGTGTTTGTTTTTTTTGTTTTTTTTTGTTTTTAAAAGAAGAAAATAAAACACAACATGGATGTCTTAATGACAAATATAAAGTACTTCTTAATTATATATGTTCTTCAAGTAAGAACGCAAAGCCAAATCAAAATGGAAGCTTTTACTCAATTTTCACAGATTTTGGGGCTTTTGCTTCTTAGTTCTTATTCTAGCCTATACTTGCTTAAAAAGCATTATCGACAACCCAAGAAAAGGTAACAAACTGCTACCGCCAGAACTAGCAGGGGCACTACCTTTTATTGGTCACCTGCATCATCTAACGAGCTCAAATACCAGCAGCAAAAATCCTTGGAAAAATATCTGATGACTACGGGCCCATTAGTTCTCTAAGGCTACGTAGTCATAGAGCCGTTGTTGTGAGCAGTTGGCAAATGGTCAAAGAGTGTTTCACCACAAATGACATAAACTTCGCAACTAGGCCTAATCTAGCAGTGAGCCGATATATGATATACGAAAACGCTGGTTTTGCACTTGCGCCATATGGACCATATTGGCGGGACATTCGAAAGTTGGTCACTTCTGAGCTCTTTACAAGCCAACGTCTTAAAAAGCTTAGTAAAATTCATAACTCAGAAGTTCAGTACCTATATTAACGAGCACTATGTCCCAAAAAAGATGAGGACAAAGTAGCCGACATGAGCAAGTGGTTTGAACATGTAACGTTTAATATAATTTCAAGAATGTTAGCAGGGAAAAGATTTTATGAGTAGCGCGCGTAATGTTACTAACGAAATGATTTTAAAGTAAGAGAAGCTATAAAGAAAGGGTTGTATCTTTTGGGGGCTTTTGTTGTGTCTGATCATGTTCCGAATCTTGAATGGATGGATATTGGTGGGCATATAAAAATCTATGAAACAAGTGGCGAATGAGCTCAATAGTGTTGTTAAAAGCCGATTTTATGGATGTGATGCTCTCTACCTTGTCAAAAGATGCTGAAATGTTTGGTTACGGGCGTGAAACCATCATTAACATTAAGGCAACAACAGTGGTTCCTAATTAGTTTTTCCATCTTTATTTAAGATTTAATCTTCTATAGCTTGTATGTGGTTTTAGAGTTTAAAAATGGACCACGGACACAGAAAGATAGATTTGGGTTTAAATGAGTAATTTTTGTGTGGGTCATATGAGTTGACCCGGAATCAATTTTACTTAGAAGCTCTTAATTGTTTACGTAGCTAATTACTTTAAATACAATTATAAAAAAAGCATTAATTAGTGATTATCAACGTATGAAGAAAGTCAATAATAACCTTTTTTTAATAAAAAACTTTGACTTCATATGACATGTATCATTGGCTGATTTTACCCATTAGGGATATATATACTCCGTATATAACTTGAGTATGCTCATTCATAATCAAATAGATCTAACTCTACCTATGTTAAACATACAATTTATGTAGGTCCTCGTCTCTACAAGTTCAGAAAGTAATGCCGACACATTGACATGGGCAGTCTCTTTACTATTGAATAACCCTCGAATCCTAAAAGCAGCCCAGAAAGAGCTTGACTTTCATGTAGGAAGAGAGAAATGGGTCGAATAATCCGATGTAAAAAAAATAACATATCTGTAAGCCATAGTGAAGGAAACTCTAAGAATGTACCCACCAGGTCCCTTAGGAGGACCTCGTAAGGCCATTTAGGACTGCAATATTGGGGGGTTATCATGTGCCCAAAGGAACTCGTCTAATTGTGAACATATGGAAGCTACATTGGGACCCATAAATGTGGTTGGATCCTATTGAGTTCAGACCAGAGAGGTTTCTTGATGATTAGTCGGACATAAACCATCAGCGGCAGAATTTTGAGTACATTCCCTTTAGGTCTGGGAGGAGAATGTGTCCTGCAACCACATTAGCTTTGACTGTTGTTCACTTGACACTTGCTACTTGCTAGTTTACTTCAAGGGTTTAACTTGTCAACACCAATGGGGAAGCCGGTGGACATCACCGAGGGGTTAGGCCAATACTTGCCTAAGGTCAACCCACTCGAGGTGAACATCACTCCACGGCTTTCTCAAGAACTCTATGAAAGCCCTTGAAGCCAATTCACTGGTATAAACTGATGAAAAATTTGGCAGTAGGGAGCTACTTCTGTTACGTAATTAATAAATAATGGACGTTGGAGTCAAATGGTTACAGCTAATTTGAGAACTTGTGAACTAGTTTCTGTCCAGTAGATTGAACTAAATGGTTATGAATTCAGTGTGTTGCCATATTGATGTTTAGTTGCCTGAGCTCAAAAAGAAAAGATCGAAATATGAAATATATTTGTGACCCAAGCAAATAAAAAAGAAACTCATGCTGAGCCTATAGTCTAGCATTATTGAGGTATAACGAAGGTGTTTCTAGCCTATTATGTTCAGTGACGTTAAGCAATAGTATAACTTTATGGATATGTGCATTGCGATTAAAACACACTAAAAGAACAACGTCAATCTAACGGGCCATAGCTGGATAACCATGACCATAGAAAAAAAAATTCAAAACATCAAATCTGATGTGTCAAACTCATAAGCATATATAAAAAACGTGAAAGTCATGTTTACACAAAATGGTGTGTTTTTGTCTAAACAAATTGTGTGGAGTTCTGCAATGGAAAGTGGTTCAATTTCAACCTCCCTTTTTTCGATGATTTTTAAACAAAATGGTTTTTTCTTTACCAAGTTTAATCGAATATATTCCTAAAGTCCTATGGACAAACTTGGTGTATCCAAACCCACCGGTGTGACAACTAGGGGTGTTATTCACGTCGGGTTCGGGTGGCTGAGGGTCAAATCTTAAAAAATACCAACCCGCTGTTTAACTTCGGTCGGTGTCGAATCGGGTCGGAATTAGGGTTGGGTCAACACGAGTATTTTACATTGTAAAGTGTTGTTGGCGGGTTAGTGGGTTGGTGGGTCGAGCTAAAAAAAAACATGCGAACCCGACCTTATTTAGAACTTCGGGTCAATTCGGGTTGACCCGATTGACCGAATATGATGCAAGACCCGATTATTACCCGACCTAAAGTTAGGGTTGGGTCGGGTTGGTGGGTTGGCCGATGACACCCTACCGCAGGTGTTATTTGTTTTTTCAGAGATTTTACCTCTTCATCTGCAAACCATGTCTGCAGAAAAAAAACACATCTAAAGTCATCATCTGCATGGTAGAAGACCGTTTATTTCGTCCGTTTTGATACGTTTTCATCCATTTTCGTCCGTTTTTATACGTTTTCATCCATTTTTATACGTTTTCGTCCGCTTTTGATAGGTTATGTTTTGATCGTTTTAAGCGTTGTCTTAAATTTTTATCTTGCGTTTTTCATCCGCTTTTTTACGTTTTCGTCCGTTTCTATCGTTTTCAATCCATTTTATCGTTTTCATCGTTCCCCATTTCGTTTTCATAAGTTTTTTTGTTTTGTATGTTTTCAACCATTTTATCGTTTTCTTCCGTTTAATATGTTTTATCGGTTTTATCTGTTTTTATACGTTTATTTGTTCATAGTCAGATAACCACCCATTCGAATGTGGTCGGCCCACCTGAAACGACTATGTGTTGATGGGTGTTTTAAGTTTCGTTCGTTTTAATACGTTGTGCGTCTGTTTTTATCGCTTCCGTTTTTATACGTTTATGAAGTTTTCATTCGTTTTTATACGTTTTCGTCAGTTTTTTATGTTTTTATCTGGTTTTATATGTTTTTACAAGTTTTCTTATGTTTTCATTCGTTTTTATAAGTTTTTTTACGTTTTCGTTTGTTTTTATACGTTTTCGTCCGGTTTAAACGGACGAACACATATAAAAAAGAGGATAAAATAGATAAAGCGTTTAAACCTATGCAAGAACGAAAATGTATAAAAATGAATGAAAACGTATAAAACCGGATAAAAATGTATGAAATTGGAAGAAAAGGTATAAAAATGGATTAATACGGATAAAAACGTATAAAATGAACGAAAAGGGACGAAAACATGTTAAAAGGACGAAAATCGATAAAAACGTATGAAATCAGACGAAAACGTATAAAAATAGATGAAAATGGATAGAAAGTATAAAAATGTAAGTAAACGTATAAAAACAGACGAAAACAAATAAAAACGTAAGATAACGTAAAAAACGTATTAAAATGCATAAAAAGTACAAAAACATATAAAAGGTAAAAAAAACATATAAAAACGTACAAAATTGTACCAAAACGTATAAGAACATACAAAAACGGATAAAAAGGAGTAAAAGCGTATGAAAACATAAGAGAAATAGATGAAAATGGACGAAAACATATAGAAACGAATGGCATGTAAAAACGTAAAACGATATAAACAGGCGTGGCGGATAAAAACGGTGAAAGCGGTTAAAACGATATATATATAAGAAAACGTATAAAAACGGACAAAACGTATAAAAACAAGTGAAAACGTATAAAAACGGACGAAACATATAAAATGGACAAAAACGTATGAAACAAACGTACAATAACGGACGAAAACGTGCCAAAATGGATGAAAACGTACTAAAACGGATGAAAACGTAAGAAAGCGTATAAAAACAGACAAAAAGGCATAAAAATCGACGACAACGTATAAAAACAGACGGAAACGTATAAAATTGAACAAAAACGTATAAAAACGGACCAAAACGGATGAAAACGTGTGAAAATGTATAAAACGGACGAAAATGTATAAAAACGCGTAACTTGTATAAAAGCGGATGAGAAAGAGGCGTGGGGTTTGTGAAAGAAGAGGTAAGAAGTGAAAAAAGATAATGTCCGAAATTTAGTGATGAAATAAGTGAAAAAAGAAGCATATGTCTGCAAAAAAAACCTGGGCTCCGCCGTCGCAAAGAATTGGGGAAAAGATCGCATGAAAAAAAAAACGACATGACACGACCAAACAAAAGTATTTGATTTCATACCTTCATTTCCATGTATTCCATCTTGTTACCAAACCTTAAGTCATAGTAATTACCGGGAATTAACCAAACACCACTATGGTAATCCTTAGTAACAATTTGTCGAATACTCAAGCAAAGGAAATATTACAAATAAAATCATATCCAATTATATCCATCATCCTCTTTTCTTTTGATTATGTGATTTCCATCATTTCATATCGAATATTAAGTTTCGAAATGCAATATCAAATACAGTCCTTAGATTCTTGTTAAAAATAATCCAAGTCTTGAACATAAAACTTCAGTGACTACTATTGTTATTTTCTCATTTTATAGTTTGGGCTGGTTTTGAACATATCCCGAAGACTTGACTCAAGTAGCAAATTGGGATGACAAGGAGGGACCTCAAGTGCACTACCTCAATACTTAGATATTCGATGTATAAATGACTCAACATCACTTATTTGGGTCATATGCAACCCTAAATTTTCCTCATTCTTCTCTCTACTTTTCACACTGTTACATATTGGATTTCATAAACACATCACATAACAATATATGGGTCGAATTATGCAAGAGAGTTTAGAGAGAGAAAGTAGAATAGGAGCCTTTCTAGAGAGAGAAAGTAAACAAAAGAAAGAAGGTTAGATTCAGCGAAAGGTCCAACCCTCTACCTTGAGGTAGATATGGTATTTATAGTTACATACTACACGTCCTCCTTCGATTGTGGATCGGACATACGATTGGGTAAAGACGTCCTTCCTCCACGGTGTTACTTAAACTATGCTAATTAATGACTACTAAATACGTAAAAAAAAAAAAGTCTCTGACTAAGATATGCTTAAAAAAAAATAATTGGGTGACACCTTCCTTATGGAATTTCCAATTCCTAACAATCTCCCCTAAGGGAGGTCACCCCATGATTTACATTTTGAATCCAAGCATTTTATCTTTGTCTTTATTCTCGAGCTCGTAGACTTCATTTCTTCAATGTCGCATCTTTTGTGCTTTTAGCAATGATTCTTCAAAGTCCAACCGCTTTCTACTTTAGTGGAGGTCTTTGAACTGATCCACGTTTGGTGATTCATTAAGCCAGGTTAGAGATCATCAGCCACAAGTATCGCCATTATGTGAAGTTGTGACTTTCGGACCGACATGCTCACATTCTGGATCATGATATCTTTCCATGAAGTTGCGGAAGCTTTTGTTGCTTTATAATATTTCCGGCAGAAGCATGGATTAAAATCGAGAGCGGTTGATGAAGATATGCACCTATCATGATTTCTTTAGAAGTGAATGTAATGTGAGCATCGCGGCTATGGATTGACTCCTCAATTCGATCACCTGCAGCCGTTAGGTGTTCTGCGTACAACGGTTAGCAATAAAGCGCACAAAAGTGTCTTTGATCACTTTCGTTGAATTGAGGTACACGTTCCACGGTTCCCCGTTGATCAGTACAAATGCTGCACCGTGATGAGTATAATTCCGAAGAATCTCGTTGTGAGTTTGTAATTTTTGCTCTGCCGTTCTCAAACCGGAGCGTCTCAAAGAAGACAACACGGAGTGAGTGAACCGTAATTGAGATTCACTGATTGATGAAAAATTGATTTGAAAAACAATCGTGTATTGCTTGAAGAATGAGTTTTGCAATACGACGAAGGTTTTATGAGAAAGATCAATTTTCAATCAAAATACTTTTTTTATTAGAAAATGAGTACACATTCGATGTGCTAGAGAAAAGAAGAGATTTACACGTCGAATGGTTTTTCCAAAAGTATTTTTCAATCAGAGATACTTTTTGTGTAAAAATGAATACTCATTCGATGTGCTAGAGAAAAGAAAGAATTTGCACATCTGGACCAAGGTTGATTCACGAGTGTAGATCGCCCCATCGTTTCTATCCAGTTGTCACAAGCTTGATCTTTAGAAAAGATCTCACATGTTACCCACCAAGAGCTTGTTTGATGTTGGCTCTAGAAGGATTTCTATCTTCATCATGAGTATTTTTACATATCACTTGATGTTCTGCAATACCACAAGGATAATGCGTAGGACTCTTAATATATACTTACTTTCTACAATGTGTGAAACAAAGAAGTCTTCATTAATTTTGTGTCCTAATGAGATATTGTGGATGATCTCCTGGCTCTAGACTCAATTGTGCACATTTGGTTCCTATGTCGGAGACTAGGAGAGGGTCTCCTTCTTCAATATCAACAATCTCTAAGAGAAAGTCAATAGATAATGCCGGTTCCCCGTGAGAGAATGAAACAAGCCCTTTTAAGAGGAACTTGAGTAGCTTGGGAAGTTTAGTGCAGTCGTCCTTTGGGTCCATGACGTCTTGTCTTCAATACAGATGTTACCTTGGTAACCACCAAGTAACATATGAATTGAACCCGGTTGCCTAAGGTTGAAATAATTGAGGGCTATTTTCTTTTCACCCTTTTCTCATTCATTTCTTTTTCATTCTTCAACCCCTTAAGTAACTTACGAGACTTCATAACTAGAACCTTGTTGGGTTTATTCCATTAGCTCTATCTCAGTCCGCGCTCTTCCCATATCTCACTTTTCTCCTTTTTTCATCATACCTAAGGACTCTACACCATCTAGTGGATTGTCAGGTAGATCCTCGGCTTCTGGCGGGATGGTGAACGAATACCTAACCTAACCATCCTTATAAATCCATGCATAAAGTAAATTGGTCGGTCTTTTGGTATTGTTCTTTCCTTCTTGAAACCAATTGAAAAATCATTTGGAAAATCAATCAAGGTACTTGTGATATAATATCAAAAGCATTTTGTACCTTAATTGTTTTTTATCATTTAGAAATGCTCCCCCTCAACATGTGCATTATGTATTTGAAATTGTTTAGCACATGGAGGCAAGAGTTCTTTGAAATAATTTCTTGATCACAATTTCCATAGAAAACGCCATTTGATTTTCTTGGTAAATTCTCCCCCTCAATATGTGCGTTGGACATTTTGCACATAGAGGCAAGAGGTTTTTGAAGTACTTTTCACGATTGCCAATAAAACCATTCGCTCCCCTCATTATATTGCATCGATATACGAAAGAGTTTAGCACATATTAGAGAGAACTTGCACATTGAATCAAAACGATCATCTTTTATCAAATTTTATATTAAATCACAAATTCTCCCCCGATAAAAAATATCAAACCCTTTGAGATTTTGGATCCCAAGTGATTTAATAAGGTTTGGAAAACATGGGAGAATATGTGGCCTTATTTAAATACTCTTCTGGTTTTTGGTTAAATGCTCCTCCACAATCATGTGCATTATGTATTTGAAATCGTTTGGCACATGAAGGAAGGAGTTCTTTTGAAACAATCACCCTTTTAAAACCGATTTGAGATTTAAATCACGATCTCTCCCCTGATCAAAAATTTCAAACCAATTGAGATTTGTGATCCCAATTGATTTAAATCATTTAGAAAATTTTGGGGAAAGACGTGGCAAGATTTAATTTTGAAAAATGATTGATAAGGATCAATTTTAGACATTAAAGATTGTTAGTGTCAGGTATGGTATTTTTAAAAGATCTTTAAGTAAAATTAAACCATTTCACAATCAAACAAGAACAGAAAAAATTTCATTTTGAAAGATCTTAGAGTTTTAAAGAAAATCATACCATGACATAACATTAAATCTTTAGATCACCACTTATTATTGTACAAAACGGAACTTTTATGAAGAAATATCGTTTGAAAATATTTTATATTAAATCACTCTCCCCCTCAATCGATGGCCGTAGTCGATGATTGAGTGACTTAAGTTTTGATAAAATGAAGTCCGGTGATTTCCAAGATTAAGTCCAATTTATTTTCAAAATCAATATTTTTCCATTTTTCAAAACAATATTTTCAAAATTGTTTAAAATTGGTATCATTTACTACTATCCTGCACAAGGATACGTTAGGTGGTTCAGAAGCTTCTGTTGTTGCTGTAGGGCTGGAAGAAAACCGTCTGCTGATGCAGTGAGACCTCGACGTTGCATTTGTCATGCAACTCTTCATAGGAGGTCAATTAAGCTCCGTTTCTTCATTTGATGATGAAGAAAACCATATCTGATGCGATGAGACCTCTTACGTTGCATTTTTCATGCCAAGTCTCCATAGAAGTCAAATTAAGCTCTGTTTCTTCATTTGTCAACCCAAGATATAGTTACCCTTTCCTTTTCGGCATCCAATCATCTTCAATTGTGGGATCCGGATCGGGAACATTCTTAGGTGCCATGATATATGCGCATCGTTAGTCAACACAAAGATATATGGTGGTCGACATCACCAAAACAACAATCGACTAATAACAGTCAATTCAACATATCAACGAGATCATGTAAAGGCATGGGAATAATGTGTTCATCAAACTCTAATCATCTAATCCTAACAATCATATCCTAGGCACCTAGTCCTTCAACGTAGGTTAACATCATTTTTCAGTTAAGCATTTAGGATAATTACATAAGCAGATAGATGATATAAATTTGAAAACATTCTCCCCTCAATCAATGACTCTCTCTTGAAAAGTTTTAAAAGCGCGATGTCATTGATTGAGTTTTCAATTTACGAAAACTCAGAATCGATTGATTTATAAGCAACTCATTTACCACCATTTTTTAAAACAAATATTTTTACGAAGAATTTTAGAAGGAAAAATATTTGAGTAAAGGAACAACATCCTTGACATACTTTCCTCATTTTGTTTTTGGATATGTGCACGAAATATTTGAAAATTTTTGGTTTAGCGCAGCACTTTCCTTTCTTGAAGAACGGGTTGCTATCTGAACATAATAGCAAACCATGGTTTTAGCGGCGGTTCTATGCAGAAATAACTGCAAGCCATAGATTTGAGACATGTTTGAGAAAAAATATTTACACCTTCTGCTCGAACTTCATCTATGATCCCGTGCCATTATTGAATGACATTTCTAAGACCGTAGATGTTATCGATACCAGAGGACATGTCTTTAAAATACAATATTTTTTGGAATTTTTCAAATTTTCTGATTTTTATGGATTTTTGTTGATTTTATATTTTTCTATTTTGTTTTGCTGGTTTTATATTTTTGTATTTGGTTTTTGATAAATATTTACAAAGACAGAGTAGATGATATAGTTTAAGAAGATGATGATTCGTCTTAGAGATATAAAGATATCAAACAGCCTCGTTGAAGAAGATAGAAATCGTCATCTCTTAAACATCCACCACCAAAGCTTCCGAGGCTCTTTGAAAGAAGGAATGAGCCTTTAAGAATGCGAGACTTTGGTAGCTTCCCCAAAACCGAAAATCCTTTAGGCGAAATGATTCAAAGCTTTCTTTCAAGCTTCCTTAGCCGGTGCACAGAAGAAGCACACCATTATCATCGATCTTGCTGCTCTTTTTAAGAATAATCATCGTGATTCTTCGTTCGAGGTTATATCATCCAAAAGAACAACAACGTATCATCCCACACATAAATAACTCTTCTCAAATTTCATTCCACTGAAGTCAGAAGCGATCCATACCAAAAGTTGTCAAGACCACTTTCCCCAGTAGATGAATTGATGCGGTCGGTCTCTTAGACTAGAGCTCCGAACCGGAATACATATACCCGAAGACAGAGAAACTTATACCATCGAAGTAGCAGATTAAGTCCGATAGCCAAAGAATAACCCTGATGTATACTTTTCTCTCCCACGATGATAGTGTATGGCTCAAGAACCCGGTAGAATGCCCAAGAGAATAAGATAACATTGAAGAAGCAGGCCGAATCATCGTTATCTCTAGCGATGACTATCTCTGCGGATGTCAACTCCGGAATAAGTGATTATATCTTTGAATCACTGATTAAGCTCAAGTAAACAGTGGCGCCCCAATGTACACATTCTCTCTCCCACGATGATTGCGATAACATCTATCATCACACATTTGTATTACTTATTTTATCTTCTAAACTTTCTCTTATCATCACTTCCCCGTATAGTTGGAATAATAACACTAAAAGCCTTGATGAGTAAGACCTTGAGTTTCTCTGCGGTCATGACATTTGTCTTCCCGGGATATCTTTGATGAGTGCGTATTCATCATGTTTAAGTCAAATCGACGCAAACATCTAAAACCACTAAAATGCATCAAAATCTGAAAATATCTCAAAATTGTGTTTTATATGTTGCGATGCAAAATGTTTAAAATGAGATGAAAACGAACAAAGTTTGCAAAATTGGTAGTTTCATTCCGACTTTCAAAAATTGACGAAATAGCCCCGATCATTAATTTAAAAAGAAAAAGTCACCAAAGGTCCTTTTGAAATCATAAGTTGTCATAATTAGTCCTTTGGTGAATAATGTCAAAAGTTTGAGAAATCACAGTTTTGGTCCCTGGGTTTTTAAAATTGTCAAGTTTAGTCCTTGGAATTTCAAAAATGACAGATTTGATCCCTTGGTTTATTTGAGATTCACAAGAAAGGCCCTTGGATAGCATCTTCATAAATTACAACATGGCCCCTAAAGTTTCAGTTGTGGCATCTTTGGTCCCTATGTTTACCTTTGGTTAAATATTTATCCTAAGTCCATAAGATACTCAAGGCCCAAATACAAATATCCAATCCAGTCAAATCTATGACCGGTATAACCCACCCTACCCGTGTTTATATTAATAAACAAAACAACCCAACCTTTTCTTCGTCACCTCAATTCCTTGAGCCAAATATCGAAACCCTAGCTTTTTCATCTCCCCAGAACCCTCTCTCTTTCTCACCATCCCAGACACTCAACCTCACCATCTCTCTTTTACCCACATACACCTTTACCCAAACCCACCTTAATCCTTTTATCCGGATTTTCCCAAAACCCAAACCCACTACCATTTTTCCCCCCAATATCCACTCTCAATCAGTCAAAGAAAGTACCAGTGGATGGCTCAGATTCGCTTATTTGTTACCTACTAAATCAAGGATGAGATTGAGCTTCAAGAAGCTAATGAGTTTTTTTGGCTCGACCACTCTCACAACAAGCACAAGACTTGAAGGAGTTGAAGACATAGTTTAAGTAGTATAAATAGGAGCAGTTGTAAGCCTGAGAAAGGCACCCCTAGTTTTTAGAAGTTTTTTTTCAGTTTTAATTTTCTTTTGTAATTTCCATTTTAAGTTCAATGAAAAATCTCTTTTAGTTAATTTCAGCTCTCTTGTTGTTTATAACTTTATTGTTATCAATTGTTTGAATCCAATCTCAAAAAAAAGGGAAAGAAAAAAAAAACAGGGGTCACAAACTGTTTTAAAAGGGGTGTTTGGAATTAGCTTATCTTTGGACCTTTGTTTTCTTTACTTGTTGACTCTCAAGGTCAAAGTAATTTGAGGTATAAGTAAGTTTTCAAAAGGATTTTACCTTGTGTCACATTGGAACAAAGGTTTGGATAACAAAAAAAGGGGCATGTTCGTCTTGTTAAGAGCTCCACATTACCCATTTTCTCTCAGCTTATTTGGTTGTGAACATGTATAAAAATGTTTTTCTTAAGTGTTTGCAATCCCAACTCAATGAATTGTAAGCTTATATGCATCTAGGACTAATCTAGCTTAGCTCAAATTACATTTGAAAACTGCTTTGTGCCCATTTCCTTGCTGTCTCAGAACCAGCAGTCAAAAAGCCATGCTGATCTCAGCATTTTTTTTCAAGCTTTAAACAGCTTATCCTTGGGTCTCACTTTGTTTTTTTTGAATCTCTACCACCCTAACTTTGTTGTGCAGCTTGTACTAGGCTTGGAAGCTCACTCTTTAGCTTATAAATAAGCTCAAACAGCACCCTTGGTCCGCTGCGGCCTACTACCAAATCACGTGTGTCACCTTTTGTTCTTTCTTTTTGCTTATCGCTGCTTGCCCATTTGTAATAGGTCTACTATAGTGTGTTTAGGTCGCTTAGTTAGGTTTAGCTCATTTAAGTGCCCCTTATTGCTTATCAGTTAGCTAATTACTTATCTTAAACTTGGTTTAGCTTTAGAGTAGTTTTAATTTCCAACTGTTTTTTCCTTGCATTCATTAGCTTTTGCTTGTTTTAGCTTATTTAATCTAGTAAACCTAATATTTCTGCCATTTGGCCCCATGATGTGCTTATTTGATCCATTGGTTGCTTAATTTGTGCTCAAAACTGTTAAAGGGGTGTTTGTTTTGATTGGTTTCCTAAACTGAGATCAATTAAGCAGTTTAAACTGCTTATTTAAAAGTTGTGCTACAAAAAGTTTTCACAAAATGTGTCTGTTTTCGTGTCATCTTTGAGTTCCAAAAAGCATAATTGAAAAAAAAAAAGTTTTCAAAAATAAGCAAGAGGTGGGATTCGAACCCCTGACCTCTTGCCTATTAAAGCCTCAACACACAACACCTTCACCACTGTACCCTGGGACTTGTCTCAATTGTTTTGCACAATCAATTCATTTAACCTCTATAAACAGTTTTGCTTATTAGCCATCTTTAGCTTAATTGTAGCTTATTTCATAAAGCAACATGCCTTTTTTTTATTTTTCCTAGAATCTGCAATATCTAAAGTACTTTTAGTGAAATTTTCAGATTTTTCTTAATTATTTTAGTATTTTTAATCATTTAATTAGATTAAAATCGTTTTTAATTCGTAGTAATTAATTTAAAAGTCAAAAAAATATTCTGCTTTTTCCTAAAATCATTTTTAGTCAAATAGATCGTAGGAAAATTGGTTTCACACTCGTAGCCCTTAAATTGCAAAACTTTTACGTTTATGGCTCGGGTTGTTTCCTGCTTTTTTTCGCTTTTACGTTTTGCACCCTAGGACTTAGTGTAGCTTCCGTTTATCATTCCTTAGGGTTAGTGATAGTTTATTTTAGTTTATTAGGGTTCCCTTGCCTTAATACCTTCCGTTAATTAAATTATAGAATTCATAATCAAATCCAAAATCATTAAAATCCAATTCAAGTTCAAATCAAAACTCAACGAATCCTTCCATTCACACCTCGTTGGGACACGACCCGGGGAAATCACTTTCCGGAATCACTTTTATCACACGTGAGGTTTGGCAATTGACCTTTTCCTAAAGGGTTTATTTGTCGGATTTTACGGTTATTTTGATATACGTTGATATTGTGTTTTTCACCACTCACTTCACAACGAATCAATCTTCAATCACTTAGAAGAATTAAGTTCATCAAGTTTACTCGCTTTGTGTTTAGATGTGTGTCTCCTTCCCCCTTGCTGGTTTTGACACTTCAGAATCAGCAACATATTATAAGCCCAAATACTTGAAATCTGTTGAGAAGAACACTTGAACTCTTGTGAGAATCAACTTGCTGCGGAAGAATGTGAGCAAATCTAATTGGGGATTAAATTTGGCTTTTCACTCTCCCCTAATTAGTGCTCTCCTCTAAACTGACAATATTTATGATGAATGCCCGGAATAAGAAGAAGTCTTTAGATCGTTAAATGCAATTTGTCTTTAGTCTTCTAACATGCAGCAGAAAATGTAGAACAGACTGTAGACTCGACCTTCTTCAAGATTATCCAGTTGGGGAATAGATAGTTAATATCTTCATCTCACCAAAAAAAAAGCATCCCAATTAACACACCTCTTGCAAATCCTTAACACAAATCCTCCTAATCAAACAAGAACGAGAAAGATGTTCATCAAGGAAATCAAAGTCAATTTACCTTAACACACTAAATGGTAACACCAAACTACCAATCACATCAAACAAGTGAGATTGTTGGAATCATCATGTTGATGTGTATGCATGAAGCATTAACCGGAAAAACTTTGTCAATAAACTCATCAGTCCGTGAGAAGATGTCAACTAACGGATCATAGAAGAAACTCCATGTAAAGATGACCCGATAAGAAGAAGCTCGGTTCTTACATAAGTTAGGAGCCGTATGACTATATATTCTCATATGTCAATCAACCATGCAGAATTATCGCACTTCTTCTCCCCCTCAAGAATTGTATACGGAGATGCCATTCTTGATTAAGCAAGTGAATATCTTCATAATGTAGTCTCTTCACACTTCTCCCCTTCAAAGGTAGCATATGATGTCACCATCGTCATTATGATTGACCAAGCGGAATAAGAAAACAACCAACGGTAGTCCGGTTCACTTCATAATGGCATGGAAAAAGCATGAAGCATGTTGATGAGAATGGTCATAATTGAGAAGATTTCTCTTCTTCCGAAGATAAAGCGCCTTTGGCGTACACTTTCTTTTTCTTTAGAGTACGAGGCTTGAATCTATTTGTGTTCAAACGTCATAGCCCGATTTGAATATCAAGGTTGAGTTACTTAGACCCGTGAGTTATGAGATATCAATCCATTTGTTATCCATACTTTAAGCTAGTCCATGTAGTGAAGATCAAGTATTCTGCAATCGAGTAAGGACTACTTGCACTAACATTACAAGCTTGATTGCATATATATTTGTTAGTGACATTAGTATCCAAACCCTTTGGGCTTTCACGGTCAACCTTGATTTTGCCATCGGTAAAAAAGCTTTCGGTAGGTCTCCACCTAAGTCCAACATCCTTAAACATTCTACCAGACGGCATCCACTTATGGCAAGGTCTAGGATTGTTGATATTCTTATGCACAGTGGGAGACTTATTGGTATTCCTAGACTCCAAAGATTTAGCAGTTGGGATCCATCTAGGTGAAGTTTTAGGTTTGTTTTTTGCTTGACATATTGAACCTTAGCCATGTTAGTAGTCTTATTGGATTGTACCTTAGCATGTGAGTTAGGAAAATGTTTCTTATTCGGAAAAGACTCAGAATTTCTAATTTCATTTTCTACATGCTTAGCATTCTTCTTCATATAACTACTCTTAGATGCAAGCCAACCCCTAGTCTTTTGAGTGTTCCTAGGTAATGGTTTACTACTACTAGCAGTGCCTTGAAATCTTGTGAAATTCATCACCCTAGGTATTGCACCTAAAATTCCATCTTTTTGAATCTGTGCCTTTTTCCTAGCTTCTTCTAGATCATAGTTCTTGAACAAGTCATTCATATCATGTGAATTCTTAGGCAAATAAGGTGAAGTGATTGGTTTTGACAAAACTTGTTTCACATCAACTTGGGAGGCAAACTGTGTTTTTGAAAATTTTGTTCTTTCAGATATAAATGCGTGCAGTGCCTAACAACGAACCGGTCTCTAATGGAATGAGAAGTCTGGTTTCCCAAGGTTGATGGTTTTGTAAACTTAGTGTTCACCCTCCCTGTTTTTCTAAGCTCATTCTTTAAGGAAACTATTGCAAAACTCTTATCCTGAATTTGAGCTTTTAGTTCATCAATTTTTGCTATCAAAGATTTTGTTTGTTCCACGGACTTAGTTCTAGTTTCATTGATAGAGTCGATTAAGTCCTTTTGATGCTTTTTCCAAGTCTCATTTTCCTTAAGTAATTTAGCCACATAAATTTCCAATTCATTATTTCTTGTTTTAATAGCATCGATGTCTTGTTTAGTCATGACTAAATTACTTTTCAGATTCAGGACAAATATTTTTTTAGTTGTAAATGGTTGACTCTTTGTCTTGAAGTGAGCTTTCAAAGTGTTAATTTCAAAAATTGTGAGAAATTCAGGAAGTTCTGGGTTTTTACATGGTTTGTTAAGTTGAAAACTTTCTTCTTTACTTTGTATCGCAATTTCAAGTGAAATGCAATGTTTTTCAAGATTTGAGAATTTGTTTGAAAGTTCATCAAAAGCCATTTTATCAACCATATCTTTTGTTTTGAAACACTTAATCTCAGACTCGGCCTCAGTTAGAGAACATTTATCAAAGTCATGATCAGTTTGTTTAAGTACTTTAGCAGATGCACTATGTTGAACAGTTAAGGGTACCTCATTACATGAAAACTGTTTAATTTTTGGTCTGATATCTGCATCCACATCATGTGTAACAAGAGTCACTGGGCTACTGGCTGTCAAGCTTATCTATCTCCGAGCCTCATGGCGATCCATCATCACGGTGCTTTACCGACTCAACACTACAATCTTTTGATTGTGCCTTGACATTCATTCCCTTTCATTCTGACATCATACTTTGTATGTTAGAGCTTGGCAAATGGTTACATCATTATTTGTTGTCTCGACATTCGATTCAGAACACGATTTTTCAACTGATACATTACCCAACTCATCACAACTTTCTGTCAATTGCACCAGACTCGCATATATTTTTTCATCTTTCTGAGTAACTTCCTCAATATACTTCTCCACATTATCCATGAGATGGATAAGTGTCTCTATGAATACGCAAATTTCTATTCCAGTGTGTCTCTTGAAAGACATTTCAGTTATGTCTTGATCATAATCTGATGTGAATTCCCTTCTAATGAATGACTGAAAATGTTTGTGATCACTTGAAGTGCAAGATTGGAACTATCCTTTTGAACCTTCTCTTTGTCAAGTTGTAGCTCAATTGCTCTAGGTTTTAACAGCAAAGTTCTGTTAATGTGGATAAGTCCCGACGAAAGAGGGCAATACATGTTCGTTCCATTGTTATGGGTAGAAGTAACATGAGTGAGTGAAGTTATTGATAAGGTTCAATCTGCTTTCCTTTGCATGGCATTCTATAGCCTTGAACAGTGCAAATCTTTCTCATTGGACTCAGAGCATGAAGAACTCAAATCATCATTGATTGATTCCATCATCAATAACCGTCAAGATAGCAAATATTCTCATGGTTGTACAACATCATCACAGTTTAGTACTTCAAATCACCGAATCAGGTGTAAAGACAATGTTGTTGTGTACACGGGATTTTACAGGTCTGTGATTTTAACCGAGAAATAGAATCTTTCGCGGGATTTTACTAAAATCAAGACAAAACCGTAAGATAGTGAGAAGTAGAATGTAGTAAAGGAACTAAAAGATGATAAGGAAGTGAAAATTGGTTGGTGTTATGGTTGAGTTTGTGATTTTTTGGAAAATTAGGGTTTGAAAACACGGGTTTTGTATGTTAGGTTTAGAGACAAATCGCTTAGCAGACAACTCGCATTCAAAACAACTCGCATAAGCAGACAAGTCGCTTAGCAGACAACTCGCTTAGCAGACAACTCGCATTGTAGACAAGTCACTTAGCAGACAACTCGCTTTGCAGACAACTCGCTTAGCAGACAACTCGCTTAGCGGTCTCGCGATAAGCGGAACCTTCCGCACATAGGCAACTTGCTTAAGTGACAACCGCATAGTACACAGTACACCCACTACTTTGTCCTTTTTTTTCGTTTTGTCTCAATAGACAACTCGTATATAGGACAACTCACTTCACAAATCAGACAACTCGCATACAAGCATGGGAAAACTCGCATATAAGAATGTTTTACCGTGACACAACTCGCATCCAAGAAAACTTCACAAACACCACTTTTCAATCCAAAAACCACTCAACCACGATGATTCAAGACTTCCAAATTAAAACCTAAACACATATGATGATTCTAAACACAAAAGTACAATCAAAATCCAAACTTTAACACAAGAAATGATCCAAATGATGTAAACTACTCTAAACTCATTCAAACCCAAAAACCTTATGAAAACCACTAGAAATCCAAGAACATGAAAGATGAGTGATCAAACCATGGCTCTTGATACCAATTGTTACATATTGGATTTCATAAACACATCACATAACAATATATGGGTCAAATTATGCAAGAGAGTTTAGAGAGAGAAAGTAGAATGGGAGCATTTCTAGAGAGAGAAAGTAAACAAAAGAAAGAAGGTTAGATTGAGTGAAAGGTCCAACCCTCTACCTTGGGAGGTAGAAGGTATTTATAGTTACATACTACACGTCCTCCTTCGGATTGTGGATCAGGCATACAGTGGGTAAAGACCCGTCCTTCCTCCACGGTGTTACTTAAACTAATAACTAAGCTAATGACTAACTAATGACTACTAAATAACGTAAAGTCTACGAGCTAAGATATGCTAAACAATAATTGGGGTGACCGACACTTCCTTATGGAATTTCCAATTCCTAACACACACACAAAGTTGTAATAGCACATTCACTAATTAGGTGAATAATCTACATATAGTGGTAGATCGTGGTTGTGAAATTTGATTTTCTAATTGAGATCATATTGTGTTGTTGGTTGAATTGAGATTCAATAGAACTTACATTGTGTGTTAAATGGTGTTTTTCTACATGGTATCAGAGTATGTTTCGTAAACCTGTTTATTATTTTAGGTGTATTTCTCTTTTTTAATTAGGGATTCTTAAATTTTGGTGATTTTTGTTTTTAGGGTTTTTTTAATCGATTAAAGTTTGTTAATCGATAGATCTAGTATTGTTCATGTTGAATTGTAAATTTCAAAAATTCCCAATATTTTTAAAATTTGGGGCTTTTGTTCATAAAGGCTTCTATTAATGTGTGTTTATCGATAGATCTTGAGTTTAATTATGTTATTGAGAGGTTTGGTAGAAAATGTCTAATTTGAGAAATTAGGGTTTTCAGGTGGGTGTGATTCTTACTTTCTTGGGTTGAAAGATCCTTATATGTTATACTTTCTTTGTTATTTGTAGATCTAAATTCAATTTTGTAAGCCCTCTTTTCTCACCATGTTGTAAGTCTCAAGATTGGTAGTCTTGATAGATTCATGGATCACTTTTCTTTTATTTTCTTAAGAACTTGTTAGTTGCACTTGACCTACCCCTTTCGTGACAAGGAATCCTATGAACCACTCACTTGTATAATGTTATAATGTTGATTATGTTTCTTTATAGTCTGTTTTATCTGCTTGAATATAGGTAATTATGATTAAGATGATGGTTTTCAACATTATGAGCAATATGAAAGATATGGTACTGACTCTGGTAATGAAAGTGATGAAAATGTTACAGAGTTAATAGACTTGATGCTAGTAGTTATTTGCATTTGTATCCTAATGAGTTAACTTTGATTATTGTGTCTATTAAATTGAAAGGAACTGAGAATTATAATGCTTGGTCTTGTGCTATGTTACTTGCATTAAGGATGGTACATGTAGGAGATCTAATATTGATGAAGTTTTAGGAAAACAATGGGATAGGTGTAATGTTGTTGTTTTTAGCGGACTTTGAACTGTATTTCTGAGGAACTCTATCTAGGTCAGATTTTCTCAAAAAGAGCTTATCTTGTTCGGGAGGAGTTACGGAGGAGTTAAAAGAGACTCATGATACACATCATAAAATAAACTCTTTGTGTCAAAATAGGGCTCTTGTTGCTGATTATTATCATAAGCTATATGGTTTATGGAAACAGTTTGATGCTCTAGTTTAGTTACCTAGATGTACATCCCATGCTGCTTAAGACTTTAAAAAACATAATCAACTTTTAAGACTTATGCAGTTTTTAATGGGTCTTGATGATGCTTATATGCAAATTAGAAGAAATATTATGTCTAGGGAACCATTGTTTGATGGGAAAAGTACTTATGTGATAACATCAAATAGTCCTGAATGTTAAGTGTCAATTTTCCCCGATAATGCTTGTAATTTATATCATTTATATGGATATACGCTTGTTTTCCATTGTTTTCCACTTTCAGGTAAATTACGAGCATTGGAGCTAAAGAGGCTAAACGGAGAAATATCTAAAGATTTATCACAAGGTATGCTACTTTGAAGTTACGGTAACCGTCATACTCACGCCGCAACTATTGCGTGACTCGAATCATAAACTTATCATAAGGTTATGGCGTAACTCTTCCCAAAGGTTACGACGTAACTACATTAGGTCAAAAGAGGTTCCACGCCGATTCTTACCCGTAACTCTGCTTCTATTACGACGTAACCGAGTTTATTGAAGACTACGACGTAACCACTCATAAGGTTACGGCGTAACCCGTGATCTAGTGCATTATTCGAAGAAATAGAAGGTTACGGCGTAACTCCTATATTGGATACGCCGTAACCCGGATCGGCCTATAAATACCCCATGAATTCCAGCATTTCTATTCATTCCATTCCACACAATACTCGAGAACGTGGGAAAAAGCTCAAGGCGGTCTAGAGGAGCATACAATTGCCTCCGAATCACTCCCCTACGATAAGCATTAGCGTTTTATATTTCTTTTACTTTCAATTCATGTGTTTCGTACCTTTGAATGATTGGTTTATGATTAATATAGTGACTAAGCACCTTTTGGTGCTAGTCTAGTTATGATTCCTTAATTGTTTTGTTTTTGCGTTTACTACTTGGTACATTATTTCTAAGTGCCATAGTTTATTGGTAGTCACCCTTGGTTTGGTAGTTTTGAATGGCGGTAGAGGCCAATTGCCTGGAGATGCCAACTGACCCTAGGTGAGCGGTGAGACAGGAAGGGTAAGATATGACCAAGCTGTGACCCTTTCTACTTGTGCGATTTATTAACGATCACCTATCGTTTGGATGAACTTAAGAATTAGGGGGTCGTGTCTAAGTTCGCGGGCATTCACTATTATAAATCTAGCATGTAGCGGGTACTTAATGACTTGGCAGGGGACCATTAACAACAGGACTTATGATGGTGCGCTGATTTCTCCTTTGGTGGCATCTTTTAAAATGGTTAGGTCAATTGACCAAATGATGTCCTCTCGACTTTGACCCACATGTAGTGGAAGTAAGTAGACGTAGACATAGACATAACTAGCTAGGAGGATTAACTAGGTTAGCACCACTTTCCTCTATTGATTTCCCTTTACCATTTATTTGCTTTTTTTATTAGTAGTTTAATTAATTAAATCCCTATCGAAACCATTATTAATCTGTGACACCTAGACTTTGTAATAATCCAACACACATAGCTCTTGGGACGACCTCGACTTTACTGAATTACCACTAACGACCCGGATACACTGCCCGTTAGTGCTCTGAGGCGAACCATAGGTATAGCGATACTATAAATATTGGAGACCGTGGTAAAACACGCATCAGTTTTTGGCCACGCCGGGAGTTATATTAGGATTAATATTAAGTCTTTCATTTCGTTTTAAACTTTTCTCCGTCATGTTCAAGTTTTGGTACAATGGAAGTTGTTAACATCGATGACCTCCTCTTGAGAATACTTGGCGTTGACAAGAGAAGCGGAACAAGAGGGTCACCGTGGAGGCCGGCAATGGAGCGGATGTCCGCTTTAATCAAAGACCAATTTATGGGGAGCCGTGCTAACCCTTTTCAGGGAAACGAGGGAAAGATGCATATGAGCACGCTGAAAATGTCCTATACATCGCAAGCCTTTTTAACATTCGGAGGCGTGTCTAAAACGATGTCATTATGCTAAGGGTATTCCTATGACTCTTACTTGTTGCGAGGAAGATGGATCGAAGATTGCCCAGGGCAATTAATACTGGGCTACTTAAGAAGCACTTTATTCGAGATATTGTCCACCATCAAGATTTCTAACCAGCTTTGGAGATCCATAATTTCAAACAAGAAATGACGAAACGTTATATCAAGCCTGGGATAGATACAACGATCTCCTTTAATTCCTACACATGATCGAACAACCGGCGAAGGTCAATATTTTCTACAAAGGAATAAACGTAACTACAAGGCAAATGTTGGAATATCAAGGACTTATCCCTAACATGACTCTACTCTTTTAATTGAATGCATTCAAAAAATGGCGATCACTCTCAAAATGTACGACGGAGGAAGTAATAGAAACCAAGGCGGGAGTTTTGACGGAATTACGGCAATAAGCTAGTAAAATGAAAGTCTTAGTCGAGATATCTTTGAAGGTCGAGAAACGTTCATGCCATCCAAGTGGGTTGTGGCTGTGGAGGACATCTCAAGAATAATTGTCCTCATGTGGACGAAGAAAATATTGAAGAAGCCAAGTATGGTGAAAATCAATCATTTTACGGAGATAATCGAAATAGTAATGGGTATCGTGGAAATTACAAGTGGGCCTATGTAGAAAGAAAGCCCGGTCTGAAGAAACAATTAATAAGTTCCCGGAAAGTTCAGCCCATAGGCAAAAGGCGAATGAATGGTTAAAGAATTCGGGAAAACACGATAGAAACCTTTCCAAACACAACAACTAGAAAACCTAGAATCCATGGTGGAAAGAAGCATTGAAAAGTAAGGATGAATAACAATAAACACGGAAGGATCTAAACCATTATGGATGTAGTAAAGTGATTTTTGCTAATGATAACTCGAAGGTTCAAGCTAATGATACGGATTAGAGGGATGATTTCGTGAAGCAGTGAGATCGATTCGTCGTAACACCTTGTATGAGTTCTGGCGTAATATGTTTTAACAGCGATAATGGGGTTGAAAGAATCTGATCCATGAAACGGTCGAAGTTTTATCACGCAAGTCGCCACTTGTGAATGGCCAGACACAGTAACAAAAACTAAGCAGTTCAAGCAAGAATGCAAAAGATCAGGAGAGTAGTGTTTCCCAGTCGTTAAGTCCCAACGAGGCTGTCGAAATAGTCAAACGATATAGTGATCGCGAGATTTGAACCGAAAAAGATATTTGAAGATGATATAACTAAGGAAAAAGCCCACCAGGGCTTAAATGCAAATTAAAGGAAATTAAAAGATAAAATCTATTAAATAAGCTATCTCACTATATTTAAAATGATGAACGTTTAAAACTAAAAAGCTGCGTTTAAATAAAAATTACGATAACGACTGCAAAATAAAAGTGAAACTTACACAATATTAAGCCTAAAAAATATAGAAAATACATTTTCAAACCCTAATGATAAAATAAAATTTATAGAAAAAGAAAATTATTTTTATAACTAATTAATTAATTATTATTAATTAAAAACTATTTTTAACTATTTAATAATTTCCTAAAATACAAGAAAATAGGAAATAAAGCTACAAAAATAAAATTGTGAAATGGAAAAGTCTAAAATATCAAACTAGAATTTTCAAAACTATTTTTATATTTTTCTGATTATTTTTCTATTTTCTAGGAATTTTAAACTATTAAAAACTACTTAAATTATTTAAAAATACCATTTTAACTAAGAAAAATATGGAAAAATACTTTTTTGGCTTTTTATATTTATCTAAACTTAAGAAAAATGAAAAATTAATTTTTTGAAACTTTTCTTAATTTTTGTATTAATACTATTTAAAATGCTTAAAACTAATTTAAATTAAAAAAAATAAACAAGCTTAGAAAATCTGAAAATTTCAGGAAAAGTCTAAAATTATATTAAGAAGCTAGGAAAATTGGAAAAACATGGGGTTGCTTGGAAGAAAATGAAACTGATGTTCAAAGTGCTTATAAAAAAGCACTATGAATAAGCAAATGGAGTCCAAAAGCTAGCAACTGTTCTGAAGCTCTATGAAGCAAAGAACCAATGCAGGATAATGACAAGCCACAACCTATGGATATCAATGTTAACTTGATTTGATGATTGAGCTTTTTGTACCAAAATCAGATTAAGGGTACCAAGTTCGCGACTTAAAATAAGCACTTAAATAAGTGGAAACGATAAACAAATGGGACATAGAGTAGACCTGGTTGAGATCTTGTAAACCAAATTACAGACCTAGACAAGCTCAAATGAGACTTGTGCAAGGTCTGCAAATCTTGGAAAAGTCCCGTAAGTCAGCCATGCGCAGGGGCACTAAACCAATATTGACAAGCTCTTTTGATCCTTGTAGAAAATTAACAAAATTATGAAAAAATGTTCATAAGCTAGACCGATTAGAGCTTTCAAACCACAAGTTTCATAGAATTTGACTCAAATGAGCCATAGAGAAATCACCTATTTTGGGCGGAGTTTTTAGCTTTTGACTTTTAAGTAAAACTCAATTGTTGACTTTCTTGAGGTTTGATCTTGATTTATGAACTGGAAATGATATATATGGATGAAATAACACTGATGCAAGCTTTATCTATGACTTTCAAACACAAATTGAGCTTTTGACTTGCTAAAACTCCAACATTTAAGCTTTAAGGCAATTTATGTATGATTTTGACTTTTGGTAAAGCAGAGATGCAAAGTAATGATCATTATAGCTTCAATATAACTCATGATGATTATAACAACTAAACTACTAAAATAACCTCTAGCCTGAGATCCATCCCACTATTCCAAAACAAGCGATATAAAGTACGACATACAACTTACTCTATCAAATCAGCAATATCAAGCTACTGACTGATTAAACTAATGATCAATGATAAAAATGAAGACTAATGAATGAAATAAAATAATGAAATCAAAGCGAGATTCAAGCTAAGCTAAGGTATGCTAAATAACATAAACCAAGGATAGGATATTTAAACTTACAACTATCCATTTGTTTTAGCAGTAATCCTAGAACAAAATATTACTAAATGAATGAGATCCAACCCCAAAATTTAACTCTTTTAACAACCGTATTTCATCACCATTGCCATTTTCCAACAGGTTGACTTTTGTTGACTATCGATGAGAATTCCTTGAAACTGTTTCCGGGCTACTCAAAAGCCATAATAAGAGTAAATTCACTAGTTTGAATAAGAAAAGAGGCTAATGGAAGCTTTAACATAGGATCATGAATTTGCAAATTCCAACAGTGAACACCAACATGTGAAACATACATGAGACCTTGAATTGAGATTTTAAATAAGATTATAATGATGAAATACTTTAATTTGAGTACAAAGGAACAGAAATTTAAAGCTTTTACACTAAACTAAATCATTAAAATTTAAAACGACATACAAGTGAAAAACTAAAACTAGCTACTCTTATCTCTGGCTTTCTCTTCCTTCTTTAATAGTTCAAAACTCTTCCACGTGTCCTCTAGAGTGTTTCCCACCACTCCTCTCAGCCAATGGATGAGTTTTGCTCGATTTGGCTACTTATCCAATTTTGGCGGAAATGTGCAATTTGACTTTTGGCCTTCGAGCTAGCAACTAGGGGGTGGATTTGTAGGGGTTATGATGAGTGGGTTGATGTGTGGAAGAGATAAGGGGAAAAGGTGATGGGTGTTGGGAGAAGCATTTGCAGACATTGCGTCAAGTGGGAGGAAAACCACTTGGGAGGAAGCTCTGTTTGTTTGACTTGGGGTCAAAACAGGGAATGACAGGGCCAAATGGGAGAAAGGGTCAAAAGGGTTTAAGGCAGGGGGTCATAATTGGTTTTGACAAGTCCAAAGGTAGTGAAAGGCTTATAATTATCAAGGGCCATAAGTGTAAATCGAAATTAAGGACTTGTTCACAAATCAAGCAGTTAATCCAAGGGCTGAAATTGACAAGTATCAATAGTTCAAGGACCAAAGTCGACATTTTCACATTTTCCGTGGACCAAACTTGACAATTTTGAAAGTTCAAGGACCTAAGTTGTAAATTTGTAATTTTAAGTTTCAAGGACCAATTTTGACAACTTAGGAATCCTTTAGACTCAAAAAGATATTTTTCTTATTTAGATTTTTACTGTGGACTGCTTTGACAACTTTTGAAACTTGGGGACTAAACCGCCAATTATGCAAATTTATCGCTTTTCACCGTATTTTGATATTTTTGCATTTAAAACAACACATAAAACACTTATTTGTGATATTTTTACTATTTTGATGCATTGAAAGTGTTTTCGATAAGCTAGCTTTAAACAGTACAAAAATGATGAGTATTTAGACACTCATCGAGCACGCTCATCAATATCGCCACTAAAAGCCGGAGCAAATAACCTTTCCATTTGTTGACGAGTAAGTCGGGGCTTTGTTCACCGATGATGGGGTTTGGGAAGTTTGCGGTTGTGACCGGTTCCAAGTCTTATACTCGCCATTTCTCGTGAAGTTCATCAAAATGAGCATGAATCGCTTCCATAACCTCCTTTGTTCGACGATTCCGTGATTCGAAACCTTTAGAATTATCACAATATCCAATAAAGACTCCAATGTCAGCTTTGGCTTTGAGCTTCCAAAGTCATCACGATCATTATTCTGATAGCAAAGAGATCCAAATACATGAAAGTGTTTGAGATTCGGTTTTATCTTGTGGACAAGCTCGAAAGGTGTTTTGTTGTATGCTTGTAATCATAGAACGGTTTTGAGTATAGCATGCAAGAGATACAAATTCTTCCATAAGTAATCTGGAAGTTTAGCATTAATTAACATTGTTCTTGCAGCTTCCACTAACGCTCGGCTTTTCTTCAACAACTCCGCTTTGTTCGTGCGCGCAATAGATGTCTCGATGTCAATTCCCACTTTCTCATAAAATTCACGAAGAGTTTGGTTAACAAATTCGCCTTTGTCTCTGTTTCGATTTGTCGAACGGTGTTTCAGAGTGAACTTGTATTTTCGTGAGAAAGGTGATGATCATCTGTGGAGCTTGATCTTTGCTTACAAGAAAGTAGACCCAAGTCCAGCGTGAATAGTCATCAACAATTACTAAGATGTAGCGTTTGCCATTGATCGCTTGCACGCCGATCGGGCCACACAAATCCATGTGAAGAAGATGAAGCACATGTTGAGAGTTGTGTTCCACCTTTGAAGGAAAATGAGCACGAGTGCTTTTGCCTTGTTCACAAGCCGAGCAAAGGTGATCTTTAGAATACCGAAAACGTGGGAGTCCTTCAACTAGTTTGTGTCGAGCAAGGTTGGTGATGGTTTGAAAGTTTAGATGTGAGAGACGACGGTGCCATAGCCCGGATTTTGTTGATGTTGCCTTTGAAAGTAAGCAGATGGGAGAAGAAGCAACCATGTCTTGCATAGAGATAGTGTAAATATTGGAATTACGCGAGCCGCATACATAAGGTCGCTCCTTGTAGATCACTTAATGAAACAAGTTTTCTCCCCGAAAGCAACCTCCAAATCTCCATCACAAACCGACTCCATCGAAACAGATGTGACCGAGGCCTTCCACATAATAAACTCTGCTAATTTCGATGTTCCCATTGATATAGTCTCGTGAGCCCATGATAGCCGCTAAGTGATCATTCCAACCGACAAGCAATGAACTTTGCAATAAAGTTTGATAACAGCTTAAGATTGCCTGTCATGTGTCGGGAACATCCGCTATCAACAATCCGAGAATGATCAGACACCGTGACACAATACGCATCACACAGATGGAATAGAAGTAGATGTGGAACCCAAAATGTTAGAGGGTTCCGGAGCGCTTATAGTAGATATACACACATCAATAGCTTTAGGTATCCATTTAAATCCTAGTGTGTTATATATCCATTTCCGCCATCTCCAACTAGTATTTGCTTTAGTCTTAGTGAATGCACTAGGTGGTACTATATTCCTAGGAGGTGAAACCGAGCTACAGGACAACAATGCGCTTCTTAGAATCTAAAGAGGGCGGTCTACCAAGCAATGCACTTAGAAAGATTAGTGGGCCTAGAGGTATTCTCGTTCTTAGGATTCCTTAAACGAGAGATGATAGCTTTAGCAACACATTTATCATGACAATCAGAATTCATACTTTTACGACAAATAACACACGGTGCATCCGACTGAATATCAAAAGTACTTAAAGGTTTAGCATTCGTTACATCACTATTTCTATTACATTTGCCAGACGCAATATCTATAGTGGAAGCAACGCGAGTCTTATTCATAGTCCTAGGGTGTTCTTCTACTTTAGCATTCTTTATTGATCTTTTCTTAGGTCGCAACTTCCTATTCTTTGATGTAGTGCTCCTAGGCGTGAAGCGGACGCTTGGAAAAGACTCAACTATTCCTGCTTTTAGTAGAAGGAAGCACGCTAGCAACTTGTGATTTGGCAAGAGGATTCTAGGTTCATGATTACTAAGTGTTACCGGGCTATTCTCTTAATGATGGTAGGCGGAAGTTGTTCATACTTTCCTAACATCTCTCTTAACTTAAAGATAGTGTGAATCGATCTTGATTTTCGACCTAATATTTCCAAAGAAAATGCATAACTTCTTTAGTGTGTGCAAGATAATGATCAAGTTCATTTGATGCTTCATCACGAGTCTTTTGAGTAAATCAAATATGACACCATATTCCTTTTAACTTTTACAAGTTCTTGTTCATATTTTGAGATTTGACACTTAAAAGACACGCTTTGATCATCCAGTTGCTCAATTTTGGATCGAAGTTTTTGCACGAATCGGGCGATTTTGTGTTGAAAAGCAAGTTGTTGATCGTGAATATCTTTTTGACACCAATTAAGACGACGTATTGCATTTGAAAGTTCGCTTGACAATCGTTTGTTTTCAACTTTTAAGGACTCGACCAAGCACATTATCGTGTTCTCAACATTTACCACAAAATCAACAAAGATCGCAGAGATATAATCAAATGCATATGACAAAGAATTCAATAGCACAACATTATGGACATCAGATGATGACATCTTCCAAGAGTCGATCAACATCTTTTCTCAACATTTTCTTTTACGTTTAGTATTAGAAATAGATGTTTCGCTTTCAAAACGACCTTCATCAATCCAAGTTCCTTATGAAAGTCCTTTTCCCAAGACAATGCACAACTTTTCAAATTTTAAACATTTGGTAAAAGATTTTTCTCAAAAATGTCTTTGTTCTCGCCGTAGGCATTGAAAATGTTGAACTTTGATTTCGAATGATATTCTATCTCATGTTGTAAATTTGAGGTCGACCATGAAAATGTCAAAATATCTAAGAATTTTGGCGATTTTCGTGTTATGAGTTTACTAGATCGATGTTTTATGATAACTTGGTGTGTTAGAAGAATCTGCTGGTGTGACAAGTGACCGCTTTTTATAGTTAAAAGGTTTGTTGTAAACAACATTTTCTAATTTTGATCGACTCTCGTCTTCTGCATCTAATTCCTCTTGACGATGATATTTAACAACACTCATAAATGAATTATCAATTTATATTCGTGACCGAAACTTCGTGATTTGGTTTGAATGCTTTGGTTGAAAGCTTAGGTTTGTAATCGCAAGATTGGTCCATATCCATTTGGATTTGGTTTTAAAGTAAACTTTTCAATAGTTGTGACCGACTCACCATGTTTGTAAACAAAACTTTTAAACTCTTTAAGTTTGTTTTGCAAGCCGATGATTTCTTCAAGATGATCATCTATTCGCTTCGTTGAATGCTTTTTGTATGCAGAGAATCGTTTTTGACAAGTTAACAACTCAACTTTAGCTTTTTGATTTTCCAAGGTGAGAGCGTTAATTTGCTTTTTATGTTCATGTTTCGCTTGTTCTATTTCGCATAACAAAGCATTCTTCGGCTGCTAGATCACGCGACTGCCTTTCTAAATATTTTTCGTTTGATGAGATTTGGCAAAGGCGCTTCAAAACCGTTTCACGCTTTTTCTTGAGTTTTGAAAAGTTGAGTTGCTTTTGTAAACATTCAAAATCCTTGGTTAACAAAGGCATTTTTGCTTTTCAAGTCCCGATTAATGGCATGACATTCTTCCACTATGGTTTGTTGGTCTTGTATTAAACGAGCAAAATCTGGATGAGGCAAAGTTGCGTGTTCAACGCGGAGTCACAACATGATCATTACTGAGATCCTCAAGTATAACCACGGTGTCAATTTGATTATCAAGGGAAACCGTTTGGTCATCTTGATCGCCAAATATAACTACGGGTCTAGTTGAAAATCGCCGAATGAGATGTGGATGACTCATTTTGAACATTCTCGAGCCTTGCCGGATTCGTGATGTTGCGGAGATATGAGATCGAGATAAATATGGTTTGTTCAGTACTGAGACAAGCCATCGTGTCATACACTGGCCTGTGTCACTCATGTGTAACTCATGCATATTAGCCATCAACATAACAAATGATTGGCCCGCAAGTCCTCCATATCATCATCCGAGTCAGATTTGCCATAAAGCTCGTTCTTGTCTGTGAGAGTTCCACCACCTTCATCCTTAAGAGCCAAAAGAAGAGCCTCTTTGAAATAAGCACTGCCCCTTGTCCTCGGCTTTGGGCATGCATTAGCCAGTGTCCCTCTCATTGCGCTAGCATCAAGACCATTCAACCCAGTTTGAGAATTTCCCTATTCCACCACTTGAGCTCGATTGTTATTCCTACCACAAAGATTAAACCCTTGACCACCATTTGACGACCATAACCACGATTCTCAACTTCAACTCGTCCATTGTTCACAACAGCTTGATTCCTTGTGTTAGATGAGGAACGATACGGTTGGATTTGTTGGTATAACGGCTAAAGGCATTAGCAATCATAGCAAATCATTGTTGCAATGCTTCAACGGATCGATTCCTCATTAGCTTCATCGACAAGTGCTTGAGCATTGTTGTTGTTGTATGGAACCAATTGAGTTTGTTGAGATTGAGGATGTGAAGGATCATATGGTGTGATTGTAGGAGTTGGTTGAGTTGCTGGTTGAGGAGAATAACTATTTTGAGCATATAAGGCAAGTTGTTGATTTTCAGGATGTGTCGGTGGAGCAATTTGAGCACGGAGAATCCTTTCCCTATCAACTTCCTTTTCATGAGGCTTCAAGTAATCGTACAACAATCCATATGTAGAATGATGCATGTTCTTTGCTTGACGGAGAAAAATGACATACTTCTCCCATTCAGGACCAAGACTACTTAGGAACTTAGTATTCACCGCAATTCTTGGCATGATGATGTTGTGTTTATCCAAATCATTGATGATGTCTAAGAATCGATGATGATAAGACTCTAGTGTCTCTCCGTGTTCAATCATGAAGTGTTCATAAGCCAAGTAAATTTTGGATTCCAAATCCTCCCGATTGAGTACAGATCCTTCCATAAGAAGATGAATATGATCCCACATTTCCTTTAGCTTTTGAGCATCAACACTTCAAAGAATTAGGTTAGGTAATCCTAAGAGGATATATTGCATTGCAAGTTCATCTGCTTCATAGTGTAGAAGTTCTCTGAGGATTCAGTCCGCAACAGTAGCAATGTTGGATTGTTCATCTCTTGGTGGATTAGCATTTGGATCGCCGGGTACAATGACAGGAGGCATCTCAAATGGACCTTCCAAGATAACCTTCTTTAAGAACTTTCCATGTGGCTTCTTTAGATCACAAAACCTAAAGAACCTTATCACCCATTGATCGTAGTTGCTTGGAGTGAGCATTGGAGGTCTATCAAGTGATCCAGCCTCATGAATTGATTGTTGGCCGCTTAAAGCTTCACACATCTTTGCAAACCAAGTGGGTTCCTTCATAGTGTTCCTTGATGGATGTTGATTGAATTCATTTGTGTAGGGTTGAACTTGAAGACTTGGTGGTGGTTGAACCATTTGAGGTTGTGGAATTGCACCAAGTTGTGGAGTATGTTGTTGATTAAATTGTTGTTGATAAATTGCTTGTTGTTGATTCCATTGTTGATGTTGTGTATTTAATTGTTGTTGTTGACGCTTGGATAAGTGTAAGGGAAATAGTTAGAGTATGGTGGTTGTGACATGTTGAAAACTTGTGTTGGTATAAAATGGATCTTTGTAGTTGAATGAACCTTTGTTGATGAAGTGTCCTTAGGCGTAGAAATCACAATAAACCAAGTAGGACTTATGCGTAAAAACACCAAAGTTGCGTAACAATCAAGAGTTACGCGTAGATTTAGCTTACGCGTAAGTAGGGTAAAGGCACTAAAGTTACGCGTAGACACAAAGTTAGGCATAGAAAGTTAGGCGTAGGATTACCTTATGCGTAAGACTAGGCTTAGGCGTAAGATGAATCTTATGCGTAGGATTTCTACACGTAAGCTTTTATGCTTATGCGTAAGTTTAGGTTTTGCTCCAAATGATCTTTTACACTATCACAAAGGCAAAAGATATCCAAAGTCGACGTTTTTTCAGGCTTATCCAAGCAAGAAAACACGGAGTAAACCACGAAAACGAAGATCAAACCAAGGAAAAAGTTACGTGTAAGATTAGGGTTTGATACGCTGTAATCTTACTCAGAAAATGATTTTGCCCAAAGATGTTTCTAAACCAGTTTTTGTATGATGAAATAGCTTCAATAACACCAAAATGACACAAAAGTGTGAAACTTGATGATCAAAAGCTCTCAAAATGGTTAACGCGTAGAGGTTTACACCCTTAAAAAACAAGCTTAAAACGTATATCCACACGCGTAAAGTTGAAACTTTTGCCAAAAACAAGTATTTTAACACCTTAAAACGTTGAAAGTACAAGAATCTTGGATTATAAAGTGTAAAAACAAGTTTTAAGCGAAGCAAAGTATCACGCTATTTACGCGTAAGACCAAAAACTTACTTCAAAAACAAACGATTCACCCAAATATTAGGCGATTGATACCACTGTCAGGTCACTAGATTTACAACACAAGCTTCAATGAAAGAGATAGAGGCGGTTGAACACATTAAACACACACACATACGAACATAATAATACGGTTAGGCGTAAAGTGTAAAGAGAGTGAATAAAATGAACAACCAACCCTCAAGTGAGGGTTATATAAGAGTATTTATAGGAGGGAAGCTAGGGCAACACTCCTAGTTCCCTTCCTTTTCCTTAATTTACATGGGCCTAAGCTTATGGGCCTTCTACATAAGCTAGACCTTAAAAAAACATAAAGGCCATAATAAGCTACCTATTACATATGAGTAACTAACACTTGAATAAAGGTTTAGGAGTGATTCCAACAAGAATCTTCTTCTTTGTGACAATTTTGATTTTCTTTCTAATGTACATAATTATAGAAGGAGTCAAACCTCAAGATCAAAAGATCCAATCAGACTTTACCCTTTTGATTTTTCTTGATCTTCTAACAATTGAACATGAAGAGCAGTCTTGAACCTTCTTGGTGACTCTATTATAACACCAATCCTTTGGTGTTGGTACAATATCCCAATAGATATCCTTCTTCTGACTTGCCATCAAATTTTCCCAAAGCATCAATAGTGTTTAGAATAGTCAGAGAACATCCAAAAGGTTTCATAAAATGTATGTTAGGTTTGTTCCCCATAAGCAACTCATAAGGTGTCTTCATCTGAGGTTTGGTGACTGATACTCTATTAAGCACATAGCAAGCAGTACATACAGCTTCATTTCTAAAATTGAATAGGTAATAATGAATCGCAAGCATTGTTCTCGCTTCAATCAAAGTTCTGTTCTATCTCTCTGCAACACCATTCTGCTATGGTGTTCTTGCAATACTAAACTCCCTCTTGATCCCTTTGTTTGCACAAAATTCATCCATAAACTTGTTCT
>OU343225.1:296163596-296174811 GCA_910596185.1 Chrysanthemum makinoi
ACCCCCAAATTACCTTTTTTGCGCGGAATGGAATTCCTGGGATTGACTGTCATAGCATCACAATCACAGTTATATTGAACGACCTAAAGTGTCGTTTTAAAAGCACATCGTTTGATATTAATATAAAACATCAGAGTTACAAGATAGGTCCCAAAAGTTGATAAAGTTTGCGGAAATATAAGTTTATTACAAGTCCAAACGATGTTTTGAAAAGAAAACCATAATATACATGAAATGTATCGAGCCGCGACACTATGAGGTTCCTTATTCGTGCCATGATGCGAATGTCTAATTACCTGAAAATACATTGCTAAAAGTGTCAACAATGGTTTGAGTGAGTTCATAGAGTTTAAGTAAATGTTTATCGGCTACCACAAGTATAAATTATATATGACAAATATGTCACAAAAATGTTACAATTGCTATAAGTCCATGACACCGAAACTAGACTGATTATGATGTTCGCCCCAACAGAGTGTTTGCCAAACAACTCAAATAATGATATTAAATGAAATGCATCCGTCCGGTTGGAATCCGCCAACCCGGATGGAGGAGTCACCCCCGATAGATCTATCCACTCACCCTCGCTTCTATGAAATTAACGGTTCATGTTATATAATGGGGACATTCAATTGGCATGAGGTAACTTAAGCAATGTAATAAATTTGATATACTTGGTATCGTAAAAAAAAATAATGATGTACAATGTATTCCCCCGTAGGTTTGAAA
Organism: Chrysanthemum makinoi; assembly: GCA_910596185.1. Classification (NCBI taxonomy): domain Eukaryota; kingdom Viridiplantae; phylum Streptophyta; class Magnoliopsida; order Asterales; family Asteraceae; genus Chrysanthemum; species Chrysanthemum makinoi. Next base: position 296,164,326 of record OU343225.1, read on the forward strand.
AATAAAAAGTAAACAAATCGGGGCTATGAAAACTCACTTGATGAATTGATGCGATGACAAAAGTGAGTACACCGAAATGTAGCGTGAATCTCAAACTTGACCTATTATGAATGATATGATACGTAATAAGTTATGATGTAATGTTATGCATGCAATTCGGATGATATCTATACCACTTATGAATTTTTGAAAATAATACTTTTCGTCGAAAATATAATCTTTTAACGTCTTGACCATTTTTAAATTACTCCACTTGTAATTACGTTGAAATGATATCCGACGATAATCATTTAGTGATTTATTAAAAAATTATAACTTTTCGTCGTAAAATAATGTCGTTGAAATATTCATGAAAGTGACAAAACGGCCTCTAAAAGCTAGTCGTAAAATGGTGCACTTCGAGTATTAGGAAACGTACTCAATGGTTTTGGGAAGCTTGTATCATTATCTCAAAGTTTTAGTACTTGAGTTTCCATCCTAGAGGTCTCGAACATAAAGAAAATATAGGTTAGTATGGTACTTGTGTCCCAAAATATAGTTTAAGGATGGTTTTCGGCAAATTTTTGAGTAGCCATAAATAATTCATTACAACTCCGCTAGTCAAACGGTCGGACATTTTGGAAAATATACTTGGCGAACTTACTTTTACTAGAAGACATTACTTTATAAAAAGTTCTACATCAATGTTAAAAACGCTCTTCAACTTGTTGCCGTAATACTTGCCTATTAGAAATTTAATAGTTTTCCTTATATAATAAAGTTACGACAACTTTTGTAAACGTGTATAATTTAATCGTTACAAATCCGTTTTCTACGTTTTATAGGTCCTTAGCTTTGTATCAAAGTATACTAATATATTTTGATAAGTCGACATAATTTATAACGCCTAAGTTTCATTTTTGACTCGTACAAATTAAACATAACATGCTGAAATTTCCAGAAAATTATAGTTTTCGTCGCCAACTTGAAAAATTCATAACTTCTTCGTTATAGCTCCGTTTTAATCCGTTCAAGCGGCCACGTTTTCGTTTTAAAGTGTATTTTCTAATTATCTAGGCCAAAATATTTTACTTACTGTCGATTTTCCAGATTTTGAAAATAAGGACAGACCCTTTTGCAAACTTGTCGAAATGAGTTTTCTCGCGCCAAACCTATTCTAACCCATTCAAAACAACTCCGAAGCTATTCTAATCCTACCATACACCTTCTTAGGGTGTCATGGGTTCCTAGACATCACCAAAAGTGATTTATAACAAGGAGTAATTATAGGATGACAAATATATATATAACTCTTAAAAATCAAATAAAAAGTGGTATAAACCTCATGAGACTTGCATGTTTTCTCAAATAAAATGAAATGACCATAACAATGAATATGAAATAAACACATGAATATGGATGCTTACTAGTAACTTGATGAGGTTTAAGGACAATGGATTTTCCTAATCACCCTAGGTTTTATTGCAAAACCTTAATAAAAGAGTGAACTAGAGTGTTAAAACTTGTCTTGAAAAATTCATGATGATTCTTCTTGGTCCTTGTGGTTGCCGGTTTTGGAGGAAGAGAAAGGGAGAGAAATGGTTTCACCTTTACTTTTAGATATTTTGTGTAGATGTGTGTTTGTAGTATAATATGATTAACTTAAGAAAGATATTTGCAACTCACATGACTCACCCCCTTGTGTCGACAGGGGGTTATTCATCACCTTTAATACATTTTTTTTTAAATTGTGTATAAGTGTAGTTATAAGTAAGTAATTTGAAGACTTGTGGTAAATTAAATACACATTTGAGTATTTAGGGTAGCGTTAGATAAAAATAACTTTTAACGGGTCAAGATAAAATATATTAAGGTCATAAAATTATAAAAATACATTTCTTGCAAAATTTGAGTGAAATAATAATTATCGTTATAGTATTTAGAAAACGTCGTAATTATATAAATATAACAATTTATATACAAAATAAATTTAAAACACTGGGTAAACTCATAATAATATTTTATAAACTTAATATGAGTATAAAAATATTTTGGAATAATTTTTGGAAGTAATGGATCAATTGTTCAAAATAATTAATTACGCGATAGCGTTTATTTAATATGAAATTATACGGTTAATGTAAAATGCAAAACCATGCATGAACTAATATGATGATAATGATGCTAATGATATGTAGACTAAACTTAGTCTATATGGAATGTCCTTGATGATTATTCATGAATTCACAGCTAAACCATTACGGTTACGTGAATTTGATGCTCGTAAACCTAGTTTACGATAAATGATAAATGATGAAGCATGAGTAATGTTTTGAAATATGACCTGAAAATACGAATTGTCACATTCGCCCATCCAAAAAGAATTCATCCTTGTTGGGTCCTACTGTGTTGTCGGTGAAAAGATGAGGATATTTGAGCGCATCGGTCTTCCGTTCCAAGTAAACTCAGGACCTCTTCGAGAATTCCAGCGAACCTTCACAATAGGAATACGACTCTGTTTCAACTGCTTGACCTCACGGTCCATGATTTCTCTGAGGTTCCTCCACGAAATTGAGTTTATCGTTGAGTTGAATTTCTTCCAATGGAATAACAAGTGATTCGTTCGAAAGACATTTCTTCAGGTTTGAAACGTGAAACGTGTTGTGTACGTGACCAAGTTCTGTCGGAAGATCAAGTCGATAAGCTACAAGGCCGACTCTGCTCAAAATTTTGAATGGCCCAATGTACCTCGGGTTCAACTTTCCGCGTTTTCCAAATCGTACCACGCCTTTCCAAGGCGATACTTTCAACATCACTTTGTCGCCGACTTGAAATTCTAACGGTTTACGTCTAACATCTGCGTAACTTTTGCTTTGTCGACTCACGGCAGTTCGAGGTCTATCGGTTTGGACTATCTTTTTCCTTTGTTTCCGTACCATTTACGGACCAGTGAGTTGTAAATCTCCAACCTCGGCCCAACAACAGGTGATCGGCACTTTTCGACCATAGAGTGCTTAGAATGGTGCCGCTTTATATCTTTGGTGTGATAACTATCGTTGCGAGAATTGATTAATGGCAAATGGTTAGCCCAACCATTTCCAAAATCAATCACACATGCCCTCAGCATATCTTCTAATGTTTGAATTATCCTTTCACTTTGACCATCAGTTTGTGGATGATATCTTTGTGCTCATCTCTAATTTGGTTCCAAAAGAATCTTGTAATGATTTCTAGAAGTTTGAAGTGAATCGACTATCTCTGTCGGAAATGATGGAAATTGGTGCTTCATGCCTTGAGACTATTTCCTTGACATAAAGTCTAGTAAGTTGTTCCATGGAATAAGTCTCTCTAATTGGTATAAAATGAGCTGATTTGGTAAGACGATCGACGATTACCCATATAGCATCGTGCGTCCCGATGTCTTAGGAAGTTCGTGACAAAGTCCATTGTAATGCGTTCCCATTTCCATTGGGAATCTCGGTTTTGGAGTAATCCGAAGGTTTCTGATATTCGACTTTACCTTAGAACAAGTAAGACATGCTCACGTGCGTGGCAATCTCCGCTTTCATGTTAGGCCACCAATAAAGTTTCTTGAGATCCGATACATCTTATCGGATCTGGGTGAATAGAATACTTTGACTTATCGCGACTCATGCATAATCAATTCTCGTATCCGCCGTATAAAATGGTACCCACATTCTTTCCTTGAAGCATAATACTCCATCTGCTCTCTTTACAAAGCCATTTGCATTTTCAGGCATACCATAAAGATTTTCACTTGGTCGGTTTACCTCCTTAAGTGCCTCGATTTGTGCCTCGAGTATTCTTGATGGTAAAGGTGAACTGATCGTCATTCCTAATGATCAAACTCTTAAAGGTTTGGGTCTTTCTTTCCGGCTAAGAGCATTAGCCACAACATTGGTTTTTCGGATGATACTTGATTTCACAATCATAATCGCTGAGTAATTCCAACCAACGACGTTGCTTCATGTTAAGTTCCTTGATCAAGAACATATTGTAAACTCTTGTGGTCCGTAAACACTGTGCACTTTGTACCGTAAAGGTAGTGTCTCCAAATCTTAAGTGCAAAAACTACGGCCCCAACTCAAGATCATGTGTGGTGTAATTCTTCTCATGAACCTTAAGTTGTCGAGAAGCATAAGCTATCACCTTCTCGTTTTGCATTAAAACAGCTCCAAGCCCTTTATGTGAAGCATCGCAATATACAACGAAGTTCTCAATTCCTTTGGGTAGTGCCAAAATTGGCTGCACCACTGGCTTTGCTTCAACAACTGAAAAGCAACTTCTTGTTTCTTTCCCCATTCGTACCTCTTGTTTTTCTGTGTCAATTTGGTCAAAGCTTTAGCTATCTTTGAAAAACCTTCGATGAATCTTCGGTAATACCCGGTGAGTCCTAGAAATTGTCGGATTTCTGTAGGATTTGTTGGAGTAGCCCAATCTTTTACGGCTTCAATCTTTGCAGGATCAACTTGTAGTCCTTAACTATCAATGACATGACCAAGAAATTGTACTTTGCGATTCCAAAAATCACACTTCGAAAATTTGGCATACAACTTCTCATTCTTGAGTAGTCCTAAAATCGTCCTCAAATGCCCCTCGTGCTCTTCTTTGCTCTTTGAGTAAATCAATATGTCGTCGATGAATACTATAACAAACTTGTCCAAATACGGTTTGCATACCCTATTCATGAGATCCATGAATACTGCAAGTGCATTAGTTAATCGAGACGGCATTACTTGAAACTCATAATGTCCATAACGTGTTCTAAACGCTGTTTTCGGAATATCCTCCTCCCGTACTCTAAGTTGATGATAACCTGACCTTAGGTCAATCTTTGAGTAGATACTAGAGCCTTGCAAATGATCAAACAAGTCGTCGATTCTTGGGAGTGGGTAACGATTCTTCACCGTTAACTTGTTCATTTCTACATAATCTATGCATTCTGAAGGATCCATCTTTCTTCTTCACAAACAAGACCGGTGCTCCCCAAGGCGAGGAACTTGGCCTAATGAATCCTTTGTCTAAAAGCTCTTGCAACTGATTAGACAACTCTTGCATCTCCGATGGTGCTAATCGGTAAGGTGCTCGCGCAATAGGTGCAGCTCCGGGCACTAAGTCAATATGAAATTCTACTTGACGTGCCGGTGGAAGTCTTGGCAAGTCTTCGGGAAAGACTTCAGGAAATTCTCGGGCAATTGGTACATCCTCAAGTCGTTTCTCTTGACTTCTTCGGTTATATGTGCTAAGAAAGCAAAACAACCTTTCTTTATGTACTTCTCGTCTTGGCATGATATAATACTGAGTCTATCGAATTTGAGTTTATGACGAATATCGAGGAGAGAAAACATGAGGAGGTATCGATTCACGGTTATCTATGATTAAAGGTGTATAAAACATCAAAGTAAAGAGAATATTAGATGAATCTCCCATGAGTAACACTTTGACTTGGAATATGTGAAAATTTTGCTTGCACTAAGATTTATAAATAACTGCTCCCAACATAACATGATCCCTCCAGAATTAGACATAGTTAGCAAGGCTATGTATAATTAAGGAACGATAATGTGACATTAGGTTTTAGTTGTTATAACTCTCAATGTTTACAAGGATTTAAGCCGTTCGTTAGAATGGTAGTTAAAGTAAAAGGAATTAAAATTCTATAAATGATAACAAATCGAAGAAATAAAGTACAATAGATGAGAATATTTTGCAACGAGTGGTTTATCAAACGATAATACATCCTAAGTTATAAAGGTTGGATCACGATGGAAGACATAAACTTAGTACGACATAGTACATAAGGAAAGATAAGACTATTAGTTTTCGAACTACTTCAGTCTTTCGCGTTGTTGATACCTTGTTGAGCTTCTCCTCCTTCTAACATATTTGCTTTCCCATGAGCTCCTTCAACATGTTAACCTTGGTTCCGGGGACATTGGTTCCAATAGTGTCCTTGCTCCCATCGAAGCATGTGACTACGGATTTACCTCTACAATCCCTGGCTAGGTGTCCCAATTTTTGGCACTTGTAGCACTTGGCAGGGCAAAGACCTGAGTGATGAAGCTTACATCGATTACATAGTGGTTGAGTTCCAACATATCCTTTGCCTTTGCAGTCCTTGGTAAGGTGTCCCACTTTGTGACAACTAAAGCATATACCACATGGACCATCATGATGTAGCGTGCATTGGTGGCATCGTGGTAAGTTTCCAGCATAAGCTCTTCCCTTTGTTGGTGCAGCAACATAAACCCTGGCGGCTTCTTGTCTTCTGTTCTGTTTTTGGTAATGGTTAGTGTTACGGTTTTGGTTGTTGTTATTATAACCTCTTGGGTCATATTCCCATTTCCTTTTGTTGGTGTAGTTGATTTGGTTATCGTCGTTGTTGTTGTGGTTGTTGTTGTCGATAATGTTTTCTCTCTTCACAACTTGAGCCATGAGTATTTGAGTTATCTTAATGGTCTCTTCAATTGTTTGTGAATCGAAAGAGGTTACATATCCTTGAATACATTTTGGAAGTCCTCCAATGAAACCTTTCAATAGTTTCTCATTGTCCAAAACCATAGATGGACATAAAGCAGCCAACTCTTGAAACCTTCTGATGTAGGTCTCGATGTCATAACCAACAGTCACTAACTTATAAAATTCCATTTCCAATTTCTTCACCTCAGTGTGCGGACAATACTTCTTAGTCAACAACTTCTTGAATTGATCCCATGTGAGCTTGTAAGCATTTTCCATACCAATAGGCTGTGCATAATAATTCCACCATGACATTGCCTCATCCAAGAGTGTACTAGTAGCGAATTTCACCTTGCAAGCATCTGGGCAATCGCATATAAGAAATAATGACTCGATCTTTTCCAACCAACGGATTATAGCAATGGCTCCTTCATTGCCCTTGAAACTTGGGGATCACGCTCTTAAAGTCTGGTATGTACCATTTCGAACTCCAGACCCTCCTGCAGCTCCTGCAGCAGTAGCAAGTCTAGCAGTTTCAATAGCGGCAGTGGCTGACGTAGCAGCAGACTCCGTTGCTCGTTCTTTCTCTAGTGCCCTAGCTATACTATCCTCTATATACTTTTGGATAGCAGCTGTTGTCATAGCTGGTGGAGCTTTCTTCCGGCCATAACTCTTCAAAATAAGAGGAAAATGAGACGTAGCAAAGTCCTAAAAAAAATAACGCTCTAAGGCGATATGATATAAGATGATAAGTTTGAGGTTATTTTTCAAAATGATCGACGGGTTCCCAAAAGATGGGTTATGAGATGTCGTAAGTGCTTCAAATGTATGATGGTTTAGTGACTTAATGTGTGAATAACGTGTAACTCGACATGTTAGTGGTGGAACAAAGGAGTGAGAGTGACTTCGCCGTACTTAAAGATTTTAGCTCGGCACTCGACATTATCGGTGATGAATCAGCTGATATAAAAATTGCGATAGGGAATGACAAAGCATTCTCCACATTAGAATATTAGGAAATGATAATGGGATGGGTATTTAAGGGCATCTATGTGACAATCAATTTGAAATGAAAGTAAATAACTCGAATAAAATGTATATGAATCCGCATGTAAAGTGAACATGCACTTATGATGAAATGATGAGATGCTATGATGATGTAGTTATAGTCTAAGGTCAATGATGCAACCTAGTTCTCTATAACTGAAGCTCTGATACCAATCTGTCACACCCCCAAATTACCTATTTTGCAGCGGAATGGAATTCCTGGGGATTGACTGTCATAGCATCACAATCACAGTTATATTAAACGACCAAAAGTGTCGTTTTAGAAACACATCGTTTGATATTAATATAAAACATACAGAGTTACAAGATAGGTCCCAAAAGTTGACAAAGTTTGCGGAAATATAAGTTTAATACAAGTCCAAACGATGTTTTGAAAAGAAAACCATAATATACATGAAATGTATCGACGCCGCGACACTATGAGGGTTCCTTATTCGTGCCATGATGCGAATCTAGTTACTGAAAATACATTTCTAAAAGTGTCAACACAATGGTTGAGTGAGTTCATAGAGTTTAAGTAAATGTTTAATACGGCTACCACAAGTATAAATTATATATGACAAATATGTCACAAAAAATGTTACAATTGCTATAAGTCCATGACACCGAAACTAGACTGATTATGATGTTCGCGGTGTTTGCCAAACAACTCAAATAATGATATTAAATGAAATGCATCCGTCCGGTTGGAATCCGCCAACCCGGATGGAGGAGTCACCCTAGATAGATCTATCCACTCACCCTCGCTTCTATGAAATTAACGGTTCATGTTATATAATGGGGACATTCAATTGGCATGAGGTAACTTAAGCAATGTAAATAAATTTGAATATACTTGGGCTCGCATAAAAAAAATAATGATGTGCAATGTATTCTCCCCCGTAGGTTTGAAATAAAGTAAAAACTTAAATAAATCGGGGCTATGAAAACTCACTTGATGAATTGATGCGATGACAAAAGTGTGTACACCGAAATGTAGCGTGAATCTCAAAACTTGACCTATGATGAATGATATGATTCGTAATAAGTTATGATGTAATGTTATGCATGCAATTCGGATGATATCTATACCACTTATGAATTTTTGAAAATAATACTTTTCGTCGAAAATATAATCTTTTAACGTCTTGACCATTTTTAAATTACTCCACTTGTAATTACGTTGAAATGATATCCGACGATAATCATTTAGTGATTTATTAAGAAATTATAACTTTTCGTCGTAAAAATAATGTTGTTGAAATATTCATGAAAGTGACAAAACGGCCTCTAAAAACTAGTCGTAAAATGGTGCACATCGAGTATTAGGAAACGTACTCAATGGTTTTGGGAAGCTTGTATCATTATCTCAAAGTTTTAGTACTTGAGTTTCCATCCTAGAGGTCTCGAACATAAAGATAAATAAAGGTTAAGTATGGTACTTGTGTCCCAAAATATAGTTTAAGGATGGTTTTCGGCAAATTTTTGAGTAGTCATAATTAATTCATTACAACTCCGCTAGTCAAACGGTCGGACATTTTGGAAAATATACTTGGCAAACTCACTTTTACTAGAAGACATTACTTTATAAAAAGTTCTACATCATTGTTAAAAACGTCCTCCAACTTGTTGCCGTAATACTTGCCTATTAGAAATTTAATAGTTTTCCTTATATAATAAAGTTACGACAACTTTTTGTAAACGTGTATAATTTGATCGTTACAAATCCGTTTTCTACGTTTTATAGGTCCTTAGCTTTGTATCAAAGTATACTAATATATTTTTGATAAGTCGACATAATTTATAACGCCTAAGTTTCATTTTTGACTCGTACAAAATAAATATAACATGCTGAAATTTCCAGAAAATTATAGTTTTCGTCGCCAACTTGAAAAATTCATAACTTCTTCGTTATAGCTCCGTTTTAATCCGTTCAAGCGGCCACGTTTTCGTTTTAAAGTGTATTTTCTAATTATCTAGGCCAAAAATTTTTACTTACTGTCGAATTTTCCAGATTTTAAAAATAAGGACAGACCATTTTGCAAACTTGTCGAAATGAGTTTTTCTCGCGCCAAACCTATTCTAACCCATTCAAAACAACTCCGAAGCTATTCTAATCCTACCATACACCTTCTTAGGGTGTCATGGGTTCCTAGACATCACCAAGTGTGATTTATAACAAGGAGTAATTATAGGATGACAAATATATATGTAACTCTTAAAATCAATGAAAAAGTGGTATAAACCTCATGAGACTTGCATGTTTACTCAAATAAAATGAAATGACCATAACAATGAATATGAAATAAACACATGAATATGGATGCTTACTAGTAACTTGATGAGGTTTAAGGACAATGGATTTTTCCTAATCACCCTAGGTTTTTATTGCAAAACCTTGATAAAGAGTGAGACTAGAGTGTTAAATTCTTGTCTAGAAAAATTCATGATGATTCTTCACTTGGTCCTTGTGGTTGCCGGTTTTGGAGAGGAAGAGAGGAGAGAAATGGTTTCACCTTTTACTTTGGATATTTTGTGTAGATGTGTTTATAGTATAATATGATTGAACTTAGTAATAAGACAACCAACATCACCATAAACTTCTATTTTTTTTTTCTTCATTTTCTTTCATTTTAAACACTAAAATTAAATTTCATTCCTAATTAGTTTTTCCATCTTTATTTAAGATTTAATCTTCTATAGCTTGTATGTGGTTTTAGAGTTTAAAAATGGACCACGGACAAAGAAAGATAGATTTGGGTTAAAATGAGTAATTTTTGTGTGGGTCATATGAGTTGGCCCCGGAATCAGTTTTACTTAGAAGCTCTTAATTGTTTTTTTTAGGACCATTTCTCTATTTGTGTGTGTCATACTTGCACAGGGGCCATGCTAATCTTCTCTATATCGTTCCAATTTTATCATATGTCCACGAAGGGACAGAAGCTCTTAATTGTTTATATATAGCTAATTACTTTAAATA
>OU343225.1:296174911-296250601 GCA_910596185.1 Chrysanthemum makinoi
TCCAAGAGTTGATTAGAAATCTTTGATAGTGGGCAATATCTTTGGATAAAGTGTTTCTTAAATAACGCCCAAGTATTAACTGCCCCGGCGAGCAATCTTTCTATCCATCTTCAGGCTGCTCCAGTTAGAGTCAAAGGGAAGACACTGAGCATAACAGCATCATGAGACACGCCCGGAATGTTGAAAAGGCTAATGATGTATAGGGCATTTTCAACGTGCTCATATGCGTCTTCATCCCTGTTTCCTGAAAAAGGGTTAGCACGAAGCTCCCTCATAAATTGGTCTTTAATCTCGAAACAAACATCCGCTCCGATTGCCGGTCATACGAGACCCGGCCCTTGATCTGCTCTAGTCAATGCCAAGTATTCCTCAAGAGTGAGGTCATCGATGTTAACAACTTCCATGGTACCTGAAACTTGTAATATGATCGTGAGAAATGTTTAAAAATGAAATGAAAGACTTAATATTAATCCTAATATAGCTCCCCGGTAGCGGCGCCAAAAACTTGATGCAGGTTTTATTGACCAGGTCTTAATATTTATAGTGTCTCACTATACCTATGGTCTACCCTAATGCACTAACGGGCAGTGTACCCGGTCGTGTGTAGTGTAGTAAATGGTAAAGCCGAGGTCGTCCCAAGAGCTATGTGTGTCGGATAATTACTAAGTCTAATTGTCACAGAATATATAAATGATTTGATAGGGTTTTAATTAATTAAACTACTAATGCATAATATGAAAGCAAATAAATGGTAGAAGGGAAATCAATAGAGGAATAGTGGTGCTAACCTAGTTAATCCTCCTAACTAGTAATGTTTACGTCTGCTTACTTCCAATTACTTGGTGGGATCAAATTGAGGACGACGGCATTTGGTCAATTCGCCCTAACCTATCGAGAAGATGCCACCACAGAGAAATCAGCGCACCGTCATAAGTCCTGTTGTTCCTGGTCCCCTAAGCCGAGTCATTAAGTACCGCTACATGCTAAATAGTGAGTGCCCGGCCGTTAGGAACTCGACACTACACCCCCAATTCTTAAGTTCATCCAAACGATAGGTGATCAGTTGGTCAAATCGTACAAGTATAAAGGGTCGCCGGTTGGTCATATCTTACCCTTCCCGTCTCGATCCGCTCACCTAGGGTGGGTTGGTCATATCTCCTAGGCAATTGGCCTCTACCGCCATTCAAAACTACCGAACCCGGGGTGACTACCAAAGAACTATGCATGCATACACTTAGAAATAATTGTACGGAAGTAAAGGTAAACGCAAACAAAACAATTAAGGAATCATAACTAGGCTAGCACCAAAGGGTGCTTAGCCGCTCATATTAATCATGCACATCAATTCAATATTCAAAGTACGAAATACATGAATTGAAAGTAAAAGAAATAATAAACGCTAAAACTTATCGTAATGGTGTGACTTCTCCCTTGGAAACTTACCAGTATGCTTCCCTAGACCTTCCTTGAGCTTTTTCCCACGTTTCGAGTGTTGTTTGTGGAATGGGATCATTAGAAATGCTGGAATTGCGTGGGGTATTTATAGGCAGTGCGGGTTACTGCGTAACCAAAGGATGAGTTACGCCGTAACCTTTTATTTCTCCGTAAATGCACTAGATGCTAGTTACTGGCGTAACCTTATAAGTGATTACGCCAGTAGTCTTCAATAAACATGGTTACCGTAGTGATGCAGAAGTTACGGCGTAAGTATCAGCGGCGTGGAACCTCTTTTGACCTAATGGAGTTACGCCGTAATCTTTGGAAGGAGTTACGCCGTAACCTCTTGATGAGTTGGACTTCAGGGTCACGCAATAGTTACTGCGTAATGTGAGAGACGAGTTACGCCGTAACCTCTTCAAAATAAGCATACCGTGATAAATCCTTAGTAACGTTTCCATTTCCGCGTCTCTTTAGCTCCAATGCTCGCAATTTACCCGAAAGTGTAAAACAATGGAAAACAAGCGTAAATCCATATAAATTATATAAATAACGAACATTAACGGGGGAAATTGACACTTAATATTCAGGACTATTTGATGTTATCAGCGCTGATCTTCCTGTGCAGTGGAAAGCCTGCTTTCCGGTAAACAACTTTGCTTTGCATTCTAAAAAATAAGACGGCAGGAAGCTCTAAACTTCTTGCATTTCCAGTTGGGTGCTATGGTGAGTCCCTTTTCTGTATAACCTGGTGACGCTGCTATCATTAATCACTAGATGCATTTTTATACTGCCTTTTGCTATATGGCTATAACCAGAATTCATGAAATTGTGTCATGCTTGCTTACGTATTTCAATACATGTTTTGCTAATCACACCTATAATCTTTTGCATGTCATACGAGCGGTATGTTCTGGCATTGAGAATAAGGTTGGTTCTTTTTTGCATGGTACTTGATGCTTCATTTTTATAAGCCACTTACCTAAAATGAGCTTCTAAGAATAGTGTTGTCTATGTCGCAACGCAGGAATTACTCTATCCGAGTTTTTTAGCCATCACTAGGCAGTGAGTGGCATCATTTTACAAGTTAAATTAAACCAAAGCGAGAGGGCCGGAGATATGCTAAAGTAGCACTGTTGCAATTTGCAGACACTAAAAAATCGCAAGGTACTTACAAATTTATGCAACCATATTAATATTAGTGTTACACTTAGATTTGTGGCGTCTAAGTTAAACCATTATATTTGTAAATCGATTTACAAATCTAGATTTGTCTTCGGGTTTTGGTTGCTTTCGTCGCACTTTATACACCAACTAGTAATCATCTAGGAAAGTCCAACATTCGACATTGCAATCCGGTAATCCTTGCCGGCATTCACATGTGGTGGCTTTTTTTAATAAAGTAAAATCTAGACTTCACCTTTTTTCTTGAGGTATAAACTTGTGCATATTCCATCAAAATATCCTAATGCACAAAATCGAAATCTAAAATCTATGATCTGCTTTAGCCACATGGAATGAGACTATATCTTGACGCTTTAATCGATTATGCAGCTTTTGAAAATTAGAAATTGGCTGCACATATTCCACTCATAAACCAGGTTTTCATTTAAAATTCTAGTAATAAAAAAACATTCAACAGCATCATTTGCAATTTAGTGTGGCCTTAGCTGTTGAGAAATGAAAACGTTGTAATGGTTGGATACTTGGATGCTATTGTAATGGCTACGCATTATTGTGATGCCACAATACTTACGGAGATGAAATAACATTATAATTTCTGCGACCAACATTTATTTGTGGTGACTTTTTTTTTTTTTTTTTTTTTTTTAATGAAATCTAAAGATTTGGTGCACTGCTTTTTCCTTCAAACATGACATCCACAGCTGTGCATATTCCAATATTAGTACCTGCTTATACAAAAAAATCAAATGAAACATGAATGTCCTGTACTTTAATGACATCAACAGTGTATGCATATGTATGCACTCCTTTAATCAGGTGTGCAGCTTTTTAAACATACATATTAGTTGCGCATGTTTGAATCACAAAGCACATTGTCATTTGAAATTCTATCTATAAAAGCGACTCCAAAACATGTATTAACAAGAAAATAAACAAACCACGCCATGGATTGTGGGAGAAAAAAGGTTTTTATTTTTATCGAATCGATATAAGCCAAAGCGGCATTACCGGATGCACTTATTGTTTCATTTTAAATATGCATTGCCAAGGACATTTCAACCTGAATGAACCCCACCACCGCTTGAACTGCCGATGGAATGGAGCGACTACTTTCCGCCCGTTATTATGGTTCGGGATCTAAAAGGAAGACATTAGGAAGATCAAGGCTGCAAAAAAAATTCTCAACGAAATGCTGATGATGTGGCCGAAACTGCAAATCATAATAATTCAAAAGGAAAAAAGGACAGCAAGTTTACTGCCACTCAAATCTGATTTTTCTTGGTTGTTTCTCGATGGCTTAGATGCCTTTAAATAAAACTGTGACAAGAAACTACATATCATATTGTAACTGTAACTTTCAAATGTTGTTTTGCATATCGTTCCGGATGTTCTTTATCCAACTGTTATTCCGTTTCGTGGGCTGCAAAACTGCACTTAGACATTGAGTTTCGTACAATGATTAGCAACTCTGTTTATGCCTTTCTAGATGCAAAAGTTTGCACAAAAAACATTGTGCTCTTTAATGTGAAGCTGAAACACAGATTATGGCGCGTTTGCATATGAAAAGCCTCTTATTTTGTGGTACACGATCCATGCATATTTAATGGTTTTATAAAATGATTTTAAAACAGCATTATAGATTCCTGTCTTTTGCCACGCGAATTTGTAAAGAAAACACATACTATTGATCCAATCTTTCCAACCTTTTTGAGGGGTTCTAAACCCATTCAAAGACACTTTTAAATAACATGTTTTTTGGGTCATATGAACAGCTGACATTCAAGGGGCTGACATTGTTATGTGTTAAATTAGCAGAGGGTTTAAGGGATGGGTAAAGCTTTAGGGTCAAACAAATGGGGCTTGTGTGTTTAGGTGATGCCGTGAGGTTTAATCTTTCTTCCATAATGATATCTTCCATTGTTGGAGTAACTGAAGAAGTAGAAAGTTCAAGGGTAATAATGATGGCGTGAAAAAAAAATGAAATTTTAAAATATTTTTTTTAAGTGTAAATGGTGATTGAAACAGAAAGTCGTTACACCTTCACTCGGCTAAGAACGATTATATTTTATAAAATGGTTCAAATTAAAAGAAATCGGTTCATAATGTTTTTTCTTCAGTAAAATTATACCTCTTAGAATGAAAAGATGGGTGCGCACGATAAATGTAATGATATTTTAACTCTAAACCTGCGAAAACACCCGCGGCAACGCGCGGGCTCGAAACCTCGTAAACAACAAAAACGATATAAATACTAAATCCGTTTATTGTGTCCTGATCTATACTTGATATATAACACCGAAACGACTTATCAGCCTCTTAATAGTGTCAAGAAGTACTAAGATACATCATACACTTGTCATGGGATATTGTTAGTTGTGTAAAGTATATAGCATGTCTGATTCAAAGACAAAAGTTTGTTCCAACCTACATGCTAGATTTTCAATTAAAGTAACAGTATATCATGATGGATACCAAGGATACTAATCGATTGAGAAGTTGAAATCTTCTTGCAATATGAGCCTCCAGATCCATTATCTTTGATAACGAAAAGACGCCATATTTGACGATATCGTTATATTCCTAAAAACTGAATTCACTATAAATACAAGTAAAATGTTTGTTATCTTTACAAAGCAAGGAAATTATATTGAAGAATAAAAAATGGTACATTAACATGGAGAGTTCTCAATTTTTACATTTATTGGGGCTTCTTCTTTTTGTTATAACCTGTAGTTACAAAATAAGAAAAAGTAACAACACAAAAAAAGGTACCAAGCTTATAGCTCCTGAACCATTGGGGGCATTTGTTGAGTTTATAATACATGACATACAATAAAACATGTAGACATCAAGAATACACAGTGAAAGACTATAGATCATAACAAATAAATAATTAACTGAATTAAAAGCGTAACATACCTCTTGCAAATGTCAGATCTCTTGAACAAAACAGAAGAAGTGGTTTAAAGAGTTGTCCCTTACCGTTTTACAACTCAAACCAATTAGGTGTAAGAATAGTGTCTGATTTGTGTCTAAATACACATATATTTTATATTATTTAAACCCACAAAAACGACCAAAAACACACAAATGACTATATAAATGTTACAAATATCATGAAAATGTGTTTTATGTGATTCGGATACAGAAAGATTGAAAACAGGTGAAAAACAATCAAAGTTCACAAAATTGTCATTTTCAGGTCCACGAAGTTTCACAAATTGGCGAATTAGTCCCGAAGGTTTAAATTGGAAGAAAAGTCAACATAAGTCCTTGGGATATCAAAGCGTGTTCATTTTAGTCCCTGGATGAAAGTTTTCTAAAATTGGCAACTTTTACCCCTCAAGTTTCAAAAATGGCAAAATTAGTCCTCTGGTATTTAAAAATGGAAATTTATCAAATATTACCCTTGTACTATTCATCATTGGCAATATTAACCCTTTTGATAACTTTTGGGAATTTACAGTTTCAACCCTTCAAGAATTTAGAAAATACAATTTTGGTCCTTGGGCTTAAATTTCTACAAACCAAACCGGACCCTTCTTGTATTATTAAACCAACCCAAGTCAAACAGTCAAACCCACTCCCTTATACCTCCATCCCTGTTCCCCTTCCTCACATACCCCCCAAAACCAGAAACCACCCTCCACCTCCATGGTTTCACCACCACTTGCATCCACCTCAACCCCAGCTGTCTACCCACTCTCCTCCACCTCCACAACACTCCAAACTTCCTTAATTAAAATAAAAGCGCCCCCAAGCAGTGTACACTTTTGGCGCCAAATTTACAACTGGACGATTGGGATGAATTGGAACAGTCCAACGACTGGGATTCAATCAGAGGGACCCAAGAAAGCTTTTGGAGTCAATAAAACACAAGAGACACAGGGAAGCAAGTGTTAGATTAGAGAGCAGATTTTAGTTGTAGTTAAGAATTTTAAATTAATGTCGTTAGTATAATTTTAATGTAAAACCTTTCTGGGTTTCTTAGTTTCTAAATTGTATAAGTCATTTCAGTTGTAATACAAGCGTTTAATTAGATTAATTTCATGATTCCAGTTAAAACAGAATTTCCCGCCAAATTGTTCATTATAAGTTTTCTTAATTATAAGCTGTTAGAATGATCAAATAAGCTTCTATTGAGCTTATTAAAGCTACAATAGGAATATGGGAGGTTTCTGATGGTCTGAATTCAAGTTTCCAGAAAAGTCAACATAAAGTCAACATAAGCTCCAAAAGCTTGCGGGGTATAAGCTATTCGGAAGGCTTTATTTGGGTTTTCTAGCTTGTTTTAACAAGCTAGATGTGTTCAGTCCTTGTTTCTTTGTTCCATAAGCTCTTTCAGTTGTAAGCCAAATTCCAAGTTATATTTAATTTTCCAAGTTCTGTACAACTTGCTTATTTATGTGCTTGGTGTTTTCAGACTTATTTATGTTATTTGAGTTAATTTAAGTCAGTTTGATAGTTAATGTTAGCATAAATCTCATTTTCACTTTTAAAAGTTAAAAACAGTCCATATTAGCCATTTCCTAGTATAGCTTAATCAGTGCTTATTTTGTTCTCAGATATGCTTGTCTAGTATTAATATAAGTAACTTAATTAGTTGTGAATAAAATATGTGGCTTAAATTAGCTAAAACAGCCCAAAATTGCAAATTCAGAATCTTAAGGGGGTGTTTGGTATAGCAACAGTTTTGATCAAATTAGCTAGATTACTGTTCATTGACACTTTGGTGAGTTTAGAATAAGCTTATTGGAAGTTAATTAAGCAGTTTTAAGTTGGATTTGAGCTTGTTTCAAGCTTTTGGAGGTTTTACATCAATATGGTAAAATTTGGAATCTTAAGTGTTCATATAAGCTTCTAATAAGCTAAGGCCTTTTTAGTCCTAGTTTTTGGTAACTTTAAGTGCATTTAAAGTGTAAAAGTAAGAATCCAGGTTTTGGAACTGTTTCATTGAGTTTTAACAGGTTTTGGGTCAAAAATCCTATACTGCTGCAAGTCAAAATTTCATAGAAACCCATTTTTGAATAAACTAGATAATTTTCTCTAGGCTTTAATATTGAATTTCATAATCTGTGCTTTTAGGGTTTTAATGTTTTGTTGCTTGTCTTCATTAGTATATTTTTGTTAATTTTTAGTTTCCATGTTTAAGTGCTTTTTCATCCGCTTATTTCAAGTTTTGCCTACGTCAACAAAAAAAAGTGAAAAGTGATTTTTGCAAAACTTTGTGGAATTTTCACGATTCATTTTAGTTAAAATCAATGAAATTTTGGATACTTTCACTTGGGTTGGTGGTCTATAACTAGGTATTTTTATTTTATTTTTGTGATTTTTCTAAGCTAGCTTATTTGGAGCTTGAAGTAGTCGGTTCAAGGTAGTTTGGCATATAGTTGTTAGAATCTGGTCTAGAGCTTTTTTTCTGTAGCTTGTGCTTTTTAGGTCCCAATCAGTTGCATTAGCTCATTTTAGGTTAGATTTAGGCTGTAGTAGCTTATGGTAGCTTTTGGATAGCTTATTGCTTATTTCAAGTGCTTATTCAAACTGCTTATTTGCCCAATTCAGCTTATTAGTGAGCTTATCTAACTTTTTATATTTTTCCTAGTATTCTGCTATCATATAGTATTTATAGAAAAAATTTCATATTTATTAGAGTTCATTTAGTATTTATTAGAATTTTTATTAGTTTTAAATAATCATTAAATAGTAATTAATTAATAATAAATACATAAATAGTGTAATAAATATATTTTCAGTTTTAATATAAGTTTTATAATATTTTAGATTTTTCTAAGTCATAATTTTACTTTTCTAGCTTTATTTCATATTTTCTTATATTTTAGGGTATTATTAAATAGTTAAAAATAGTTTTTAATTAATAATAATTAAATAAATAGTTATAAAAATAATTTTAATTTTATAATAATTTTATTTTATTATTAGGATTGCAAAAATATCATTTTCATATCCGTAGGTGTTTTATTCTTTTAAATTTACGTTTTATATTTTACGTTTACGTAAAATTCAGTAAACGTATGCGTTTAGGTTTTAATCGTTAAACGTTTTTAAATATAGAATTAAAATGACTTCAAAGTCTTAAATAGATTCAGATTCCTTAGTGTAAAATCAATCATACCCCATTCCTGTTCAAAATTCACCCGATCACAGAATCGTTGTATTACTGATGTTCACACCTCGTTGGGACTTAACGACGGGATACACTATACTCCTCGGACTTTATTGCATTCTATTCGAAATGTTTGACTTTTATGGTTGACCATTCACAATTGGTTGACTAATAAAAGATAGACCGTTTGGGAGCAATCATATTTTGCATTGGGAGGTGTCTTTAGTACTACAATTTGAAGCATCAGTGTTGTTGAATATACATCCATTGTATATTTACCATCCTTGTTCATATTTTCTTATTATTATCATATAAAAACAAAGCGGTTCCCGAAAACATTTTAAAATCGGTTTTCAACGAACACAAAACCCAAAAGATTTTCTTTCTTATATTTACAAAATGTTTATCCAAAATCTAAAATATCCATCTTTACCCTCTCACATCTTTGATTCTTCATCCCAACCCCTCTGTAAACCTTTGATTCTTTCCTATGTCGTATCCACACCATTTTGGTTGTCAATGGTGTGGTGGCCCTCATAATGATGACAATTGTCTCAGTTTTAGCATGGTAGAGTCGGAAATGGGTACTGTCTATAACCAAGATCCCTATTCTTACCATGACACGTGATTTATTCCATCGGCTATCACATCATGAGATTCAGACATATTCATGTGAATTTTGTGGAGGTCCTCATCAAGAATTTGTGTCAAACCGGGAACACGTTTGTCTATGAGCAGTTTTGGTAACACTCGGGACTTTGGAAATGACCAAATTCCATATTATTCACATGACCAACCACAACAATCATTTTGTTGTGAGTACTGTGGAGGTCCACACTTTAGCTCCGATTGTCAAACAAGGAATCCATTTCCTTGTAACAATTACGACTCTTCGTATCATGACCAACCTCTACAGTACCAAATGAATCAGGCACCACCTCGGCCTAAGCCACTTCCTCAAAATCTTCTCCTTGATCTTTTGGATTTAGTGAAAGATTTGAAGGAATGTAAACATTCCCATGATAATCCAAATCAAACATCCATGGAAGAATTGTTAGCGAAGAGCAAGCGCTAAATTAGATTCCCATTGCCGGTGAAAACTCTATTAGGGAATTAATTAAAATAAAAAGCGGGCAAATCTAGCTCGATTCCGTTTCATTCGATGACGGTGATGATGAAGATACCCTTGATATTCTACAATTTTATAAAGATTCATCAAGTTCATCAGTTGAGATTTCATCCGTGGAAATACTGAGGAGAAAAGAATACGATTGAATCACTAGCGGTAGAAATAATAGAACTTGTAGAATCCATAACTGCTAGTCCTTCTCAACTCCCTCGATCTGCTGTTATCACACCGAGGTTCACACTCACTCTCGAGCATGGGGGCGAGCATCTTGACCTTGTTCCTGAAAGGAATCGGACGAATTCATAAAGTCTAGTGTTGAGAACCTTGTCCCAATTCCAAGAGAGTCACAGGGAATTCTTGATCATGTGTGTGATATCCCTCCTCCTCTTGTCTTCCAAAATGATCATATTGAGATGTTCTCTGATTCTGATGAGGACTATTCTTTATCTTGTGGAGACATAAGTTATGAGGGGGAATTACCTTCGAGCTTGTCGCAGGAGAAGAGAATGATGAAGAAATAATCCAAGACGAGGCTCTTCGTCTTACATTATTGAATATTAATCTTCTCATTTCCAGAATCGAGGCTTTTAATGAAAAGCCTACTTCATATCCTATCCCCTTTGAGGATAGTGAACTTTTGTTCGATGATTCTATTCCAGAATTGCAAACGTTCCATTTTGATCATATGGGAGAGAAGATTAGTGTTATTACCACTTCTCATTCTCATAATTCTCTCCCCGATTATGAATCATTTACTTTTGAGGCGTTCCCGTGAACTCACTCAAATCAATCCCGAATATGAATCATTCGCCTTTGAGGAGTTCTCCTGTGAACTCACTCATATCATATCTCCACCGGAGTATGATAACTTCTACTTTGATCTAGACACAACCGGGATATGTCTAGACCAATTGAGCTTAAATGATGAGATTCATGCTATTATGAATTCTCCTATGGGTGATGATGAGTTAGTCAAGATTTTTATCATGACTTTCTTTCTCTTCTTCACCTATCCCGTGGCTTCTCTTATTCTTCACTCCTTCGGGAATGAAGACATTATTTTTGACCCCGGCATTTTCATTTATTATTTGTGAGCCGGATCTATGTATATCTCATCGGTGTGGAACTTTCATGTACTTCAATATTTATCCAAACATCTTGAATGAAAGTCCGATGGAGATTGTCTCTTCCACTTACTTCCCCATGAACCAATGAATGCGGGGTCGAGTCAAGCTAGCGACTCGGTAATCAAAAACAGTAGTGCAACATGGGTTTTCACCCATGTTTTTGTCTTCTTACCCCTTTCTACCACCTTAGTGTGGGGGAGATGCCCCACATGTTGTATATAGATCTAAAAAATAAATGAAAATTGTAAATATTAAAAAAGAGAATAATTGTTGTGTTTCCACACTTGGCTAGTAATGTTATCTTTTTACGTTCAAGGATTCGGCATAATAGCCGGGACTTTGAATATTGAGGAAAATATTCATTTCTAAGTGTGGGGAAATTCGCGAATTTGATCATAAATGTACCCTTTTAGTCCCTTTTTCCCCCAAAATGGCTAAATTATTTTTTTTTTTTTAGTGGAAGTACTATGTACTAAACACAACAAATGGTAATCAGTTCACCATGTCTAACCCACATAAGGATTGGCTAATCCAGGAGGAAACGGCTCTTGGTAAAGATATCTCAAATCCGTTGACGGCTTGCAATTTGCCCAAAATTGTATGGTGTTCAGCTCACCATATCTTTAATTAGTGAAGAGTTGGCTAGCCCGCAAGTTTATGGCTTGTGGTAAAGGCAGTTGGAAAATCATAATTGGTAATCAACTCACCAAAGATATTTTATCTAAGAGTTGGCTAGTCCAGAAGCAAACGGCTTTTGGTAAAGACAAATCAAAACCGTTGAAAGCTGGTGATTTGCTCAAAATCATATGGTTATCGGTGTACCATAGTTCTTACTTGAACTGAAACAATTGGCTACTCCAGAAGTAATGGCTTTTGGTAAAGAGATTAAAATCCATTAAATTTTCATAAAAGATTGCTAGGGACTAGCAATAGTTTAGTGTGGGGGATTTGATATGTGTCTAAATAAACATATATTTTATATTATTTAAACCCACAAAAACAGTCAAAAACACACAAATGACTATATAAATGTTACAAATATCATGAAAATGTGTTTTTATGTGATTCAGATACTAAAAGATTGAAAACAGGTGAAAAATAATCAAAGTTCACAAAATTGTCATTTTAGGTCCACAAGTTTCACAAATTGGCGTAATTAGTCCCTGAAGGTTTAAATTGGAAGAAAAGTCAACATAAGTCCTTGGGATATCAAACTTGTTCATTTTTAGTCCCTGGATGAAAGTTTTCTAAAATTGGCAACTTTTACCCCTCAAGTTTCAAAAATGGCAAAATTAGTCCTCGGGTATTTAAAAATGGAAATTTATCAAATATTACCCTTGTACTATTCATCATTGGCAATATTAACCCTTTTGATAACTTTTGGGAATTTACAGTTTCAACCCTTCAAGAATTCAGAAAATACAATTTTGGTCCTTGGGCTTAAATTTCTACAAACCAAACTGGACCCTTCTTGTATTATTAAACCAGCCTTGAGTCAAAGCAGTCAAACCACTCCCTTATACCTCCATCCCTGTTCCCTTCCTCACATACCCCCAAAACCGAAACCACCCTCCACCTCCATGGTTTCACCACCACTTGCATCCACCTCAACCCGGTGTCTACCCACTCTCCTCCACCTCCACAACACTCCAAACTTCCTTAATTAAAATAAAAGCGCCCCAGCGTGTACACTTTTGGCGCCAAATTTACAACTGGACGATTGGGATGAATTGGATCCAACGACGGGATTCAATCGAGAGGACCCAAGCTTTGGAGTCAATAAAACACAAGAACACGGAGGAAGCAAGTGTTAGATTAGAGAGTAGATTTTAGTTGTAGTTAAGAATTTTAAATTAATGTCGTTAGTATAATTTTAATGTAAAACCTTTCTGGGTTTCTTAGTTTCTAAATTGTATAAGTCATTTCAGTTGTAATACAAGCGTTTAATTAGATTAATTTCATGATTCCAGTTAAAACAGCAATTTCCGCCAAATTGTTCATTATAAGTTTTCTTAATTATAAGCTGTTAGAATGATCAAATAAGCTTCTATTGAGCTTATTAAAGCTACAATAGGAATATGGGAGGTTTCTGATGGTCTGAATTCAAGTTTCCAGAAAAGTCAACATAAAGTCAACATAAGCTCCAAAAGCTTGTCCGGGGTATAAGCTATTCTGGAAGGCTTTATTTGGGTTTTCTAGCTTGTTTTTAACAAGCTAGATGTGTTCTGGTCCTTGTTTCTTTGTTCCATAAGCTCTTTCAGTTGTAAGCCAAATTCCAAGTTATATTTAATTTTCCAAGTTCCTGTACAACTTCTTATTTATGTGCTTCTTGGTGTTTTCAGCACTTATTTATGTTATTTGAGTTAATTTAAGTCAGTTTGATAGTTAATGTTAGCATAAATCTCATTTTCACTTTTAAAAGTTAAAAACAGTCCATATTAGCCATTTCCTAGTATAGCTTAATCAGTGCTTATTTTGTTCTCAGATATGCTTGTCTAGTATTAATATAAGTAACTTAATTAGTTGTGAATAAAATCTGTGGCTTAAATTAGCTAAAACAGCCCAAAATTGCAAATTCAGAATCTTAAGGGGGTGTTTGGTATAGCAACAATTTTGATCAAATTAGCTAGATTACTGTTCATTGACACTTTGGTGAGTTTAGAATAAGCTTATTGGAAGTTAATTAAGCAGTTTTAAGTTGGATTTGAGCTTGTTACAAGCTTTTGGAGGTTTTACATCAATATGGTAAAATTTGGAATCTTAAGTGTTCATATAAGCTTCTAATAAGCTAAGGCCTTTTTAGTCCTAGTTTTTGGTAACTTTAAGTGCATTTAGAGTGTAAAAGTAAGAATCCAGGTTTTGGAACTGTTTCGTTGAGTTTTAACAGGTTTTGGGTCAAAAATCCTATACTTCTGCAAGTCAAAATTTCATAGAAACCCATTTTTGAATAAACTAGATAATTTTCTCTAGGCTTTAATATTGAATTTCATAATCTGTGCTTTTAGGGTTTTAATGTTTTGTTGCTTGTCTTCATTAGTATATTTTTGTTAATTTTTAGTTTCCATGTTTAAGTGCTTTTTCATCTGCTTATTTCAGCCCAGTTTTGCCCTGCTTCTGTCAACAAAAAAAAATAAGTGAAAAAGTGATTTTTGCAAAACTTTGTGGAATTTTCACAGATTCATTTTTAGTTCAAATCAGCTGAAATTTTGGATACCTGCACTTGGGTTGGTGGTCTATAACTAGGTATTTTTATTTTATTTTTGTGATTTTTCTAAGCTAGCTTATTTGGAGCTTGAAGTAGCTGGTTCAAGGCCGTTTGGCATATAGTTGTTAGAATCTGGTCTAGAGCTTTTTTTCTGTAGCTTGTGCTTTTTAGGTCCCAATCAGTTGCATTAGCTCATTTTAGGTTCGATTTAGGCTGTAGTAGCTTATGGTAGCTTTTGGATAGCTTATTGCTTATTTCAAGTGCTTATTCAAACTGCTTATTTTCCCAATTCAGCTTATTAGTGAGCTTATCTAACTTTTTATATTTTTCCTAGTATTCTGCTATCATATAGTATTTATAGAAAAAGTTTCATATTTATTAGAGTTCATTTAGTATTTATTAGAATTTTTATTAGTTTTAAATAATCATTAAATAGTAATTAATTAATAATAAATACATAAATAGTGTAATAAATATATTTTCAGTTTTAATATAAGTTTTATAATATTTTAGATTTTTCTAAGTCATAATTTTACTTTTCTAGCTTTATTTCATATTTTCTTATATTTTAGGGTATTATTAAATAGTTAAAAATAGTTTTTAATTAATAATAATTAAATAAATAGTTATAAAAATAATTTTAATTTTCTAATAATTTTCTTTTATTATTAGGATTGCAAAAATATCATTTTCATATCCGTAGGTTTTTTATTCTTTTAAATTTACGTTTTATATTTTACGTTTACGTAAAATTCAGTAAACGTATGCGTTTTAGGTTTTAATCGTTAAACGTTTTTAAATATAGAATTAAAATGACTTCAAAGTCTTAAATAGATTCAGATTCCTTAGTGTAAAATCAATCATACCCCATTCCTGTTCAAAATTCACCCGATCACAGAATCGTTGTATTACAGTGTTCACACCTCGTTGGGACTTAACGACCCGGGGATACACTATACTCCTCTGGATTTAATTGCATTCTGTTCTGAGCTGTTTGACTTTTATGGTTGACCATTCACAATTGGTTGACTAATAAAAGATAGACCGTTTGGGAGCAATCATATTTTGGCGCCCATGCCGGAGGTGTCTTTGCGTGCCTACTAATTTGAAGCATCGGTGTTGTTGAATATACATCCATTGTATATTTACCATCCTTGTTCATATTTTCTTATTATTATCATATAAAAACAAAGCGGTTCGAAAACATTTTAAAATCAGTTTTCAACGAACACAAAAACCCAAAAAGATTTTCTTTCTTATTTTTACAAAATGTTTATCCAAAAATCTAAAAATATCCATCTTTACCCTCTCACATCTTTGATTCTTCATCCCAACCCCTCTTTAACCTTTGATTCTTTCCTATGTCGTATCCACACCATTTTGGTTGTCAATGGTGTGGTGGCCCTCATAATGATGATAATTGTCTCAGTTTTAGCATGGTAGAGTCAAGAAATGGGTCTGTCTATAACCAAGATCCCTATTCTTACCATGACACGACTGATTTATTCCATCAGCTACCACATCATGAGATTCAGACATATTCATGTGAATTTTGTGGAGGTCCTCATCAAGAATTTGAGTGTCAAACCGGGAACACGTTTGTCTATGAACAATTTTCTGGTAACACTCAGGACTTTGAAAATGACCAAATTCCATATTATTCACATGACCAGCCACAACAATCATTTTGTTGTGAGTATTGTGGAGGTCTACACTTTAGCTCTGATTGTCAAACAAGGAATCCATTTCCTTGTAACAATTACGACTCTTCATATCATGACCAACCTCTACAATTACCAAATGAATCGGCACCACCTCAGCCTAAGCCACTTCCTCAAAATCTTCTCCTTTATCTTTTGGATTTAGTGAAAGATTTGAAGGAATGTAAACATTCCCAAGATAATCCAAATCAAAAATCCATGGAAGAATTGTTAGCCGAAGAGCAAGCTGCTAAATTAGATTCCCAGTTGCCGTGAAAACTCTATTAGGGAATTAATTAAAATACAAAAGCGGCCAAATCTAGCTCTCGATTCTGTTTCATTCCTGATGATGGTGATGATGAAGATACCCTTGATATTCTACAATTTTATAAAGATTCATCAAGTTCATCAGTTGAGATTCCATCTGTGGAAATACAGGGAGAAAAGAATACGCCGAATCACTAGCGGTAGAAATAATGGAACTTGTAGAATCCATAACTGCTAGTCCTTCTCAATTCCCTCAGTCTGCTGTTATCACACCCGAGGTTCACACTAACTCTCTGAGCATGGGGGACGAGCATCTTGACACTATTCTTGAAAAGGAATCGGACGAATTCATAAAGTCTAGTGTTGAGAACCTTGTCCCAATTCCAAGAGAGTCACAGGGAATTCTTGATCATGTGTGTGATATCCCTCCTCCTCTTGTCTTCCAAAATGATTATATTGAGATGTTCTCGATTACGATGAGGACTATTCTTTATCTTGTGGAGACATAAGTTATGTTGGGGAATTACCTTCTGAGCTTGTCAGCTTAGGAGAAGAGAATGATGAAGAAATAATCCAAGACGAGGCTCTTCGTCTTACATTATTGAATGTTAATCTTCTCATTTCCAGAATCGAGGCTTTTAATGAAAAGCCTACTTCATATCCTATCCCCTTTGAGGATAGTGAACTTTTGTTCGATGATTCTATTCCGGAATTGCAAACGTTCCATTTTGATCATATGGGAGAGAAGATTAGTGGTATTACCACTTCTCATTCTCATAATTCTCTCCCCGATTATAAATCATTCACTTTTGAGGCGTTCCCCAGTGAACTCACTCAAATCAATCCCGAATATGAATCATTCGCCTTTGAGGAGTTCTCCTGTGAACTCACTCATATCATATCTCCACCGGAGTATGATAACTTCTACTTTGATCTAGACACACCCGGGATATGTCTAGACCAATTGAGCTTAAATGATGAGATTCATGCTATTATGAATTCTCCTGTGGGTGATGATGAGTTAGTCAAGATTTTTATCATGACTTTCTTTCTCTTCTTCACCTATCCCGTGGCTTCTCCTGTTCTTCACTCCTTCGGGAATGAAGACATTATTTTTGACCCCGGCATTTTCATTTATTATTTGTGAGCCGGATCTATGTATATCTCATCGGTGTGGAACTTTCATGTACTTCAATATTTATCCAAACATCATGAATGAAAGTCCGATGGAGATTGTCTCTTCCACTTACTTCCCCATGAACCAATGAATGCGGGGTCGAGTCAAGCTAGCGACTCGGTAATCAAAAACAGCAGTGCAACATAGGTTTTCACCCATGTTTCTGTCTTCTTACCCCTTTCTACCAACTTAGTGTGGGGGAGATGCCCCACATGTTGTATATAGATCTAAAAAATAAATGAAAATTGTAAATATTAAAAAAGAGAATAATTGTTGTGTTTCCACACTTGGCTAGTAATGTTATCTTTTTACGTTCAAGGATTCGGCATAATAGCCGGGACTTTGAATATTGAGGACAATATTCATTTCTAAGTGTGGGGGGGGGGGGAATTCTGGCGAATTTGATCATAAATATACCCTTTTAGTCCCTTTTTCCCCCAAAATGGCCAAATTAAATTTTTTTTTTTTAGTGGAAGTACTATGTACTAAACACAACAAATGGTAATCAGTTCACCATGTCTAACCCACATAAGGATTGGCTAATCCAGGAGGAAACGGCTCTTGGTAAAGATATCTCAAATCCGTTGACGGCTTGCAATTTGCCCAAAATTGTATGGTGTTCAGCTCACCATATCTTTAATTAGTGAAGAGTTGGCTAGCCCGCAAGTTTATGGCTTGTGGTAAAGGCAGTTGGAAAACCATAATTGGTAATCAACTCACCAAAGATATTTTATCTAAGAGTTGGCTAGTCCAGAAGTAAACGGCTTTTGGTAAAGACAAATCAAAACCGTTGAAATCTGGTGATTTGCTCAAAATCATATGGTTATCGGTGTACCATAGTTCTTACTTGAACTGAAACAATTGGCTACTCCAGAAGTAATGGCTTTTGGTAAAGAGATTAAAATCCATTAAATTTTCATAAAAGATTGCTAGGGACTAGCAATAGTTTAGTGTGGGGGATTTGATATGTGTCTAAATACACATATATTTTATATTATTTAAACCCACAAAAACAGCCAAAAACACACAAATGACTATATAAATGATACAAATATCATGAAAATGTGTTTTTATGTGATTCAGATACTAAAAGATTGAAAACAGGTGAAAAACAATCAAAGTTCACAAAATTGTCATTTTCAGTCCCTGAAGTTTCACAAATTGGCGAAATTAGTCCCGAAGGTTTAAATTGGAAGAAAAGTCAACATAAGTCCTTGGGATATCAAACTTGTTCATTTTTAGTCCCTGGATGAAAGTTTTCTAAAATTGGCAACTTTTACCCCTCAAGTTTCAAAAATGGCAAAATTAGTCCTCGGGTATTTAAAAATGGAAATTTATCAAATATTACCCTTGTACTATTCATCATTGGCAATATTAACCCTTTTGATAACTTTTGGGAATTTACAGTTTCAACCCTTCAAGAATTGGAAAATACAATTTTGGTCCTTGGGCTTAAATTTCTACAAACCAAACTGGACCCTTCTTGTATTATTAAACCATTGACCCAAGTCAAACAGTCAAACCCACTCCCTTATACCTCCATCCCTGTTCCCCTTCCTCACATACCCCCCAAAACCAGAAACCACCCTCCACCTCCATGGTTTCACCACCACTTGCATCCACCTCAACCCCAGCTGTCTACCCACTCTCCTCCACCTCCACAACACTCCAAACTTCCTTAATTAAAATAAAACTGCCCCAAGCAGCCGTGTACACTTTTGGCGCCAAATTTACAACTGGACGATTGGGATGAATTGGAACAGTCCAACGACTGGGATTCAATCAGAGGGACCCAAGAAAGCTTTTGGAGTCAATAAAACACAAGAGACACAGGGAAGCAAGTGTTAGATTAGAGAGTAGATTTTAGTTGTAGTTAAGAATTTTAAATTAATGTCGTTAGTATAATTTTAATGTAAAACCTTTCTGGGTTTCTTAGTTTCTAAATTGTATAAGTCATTTCAGTTGTAATACAAGCGTTTAATTAGATTAATTTCATGATTCCAGTTAAAACAGATTTCCCGCCAAATTGTTCATTATAAGTTTTCTTAATTATAAGCTGTTAGAATGATCAAATAAGCTTCTATTGAGCTTATTAAAGCTACAATAAGAACATGGGAGGTTTCTGATGGACTGAATTCAAGTTTCCAGAAAAGTCAACATAAAGTCAACATAAGCTCCAAAAAGCTTGTCTGGGGTATAAGCTATTCTGGAAGGCTTTATTTGGGTTTTCTAGCTTGTTTTTAACAAGCTAGATGTGTTCTGGTCCTTGTTTCTTTGTTCCATAAGCTCTTTCAGTTGTAAGCCAAATTCCAAGTTATATTTAATTTTCCAAGTTCCTGTACAACTGCTTATTTATGTGCTTCTTGGTGTTTTCAGCACTTATTTATGTTATTTGAGTTAATTTAAGTCAGTTTGATAGTTAGTGTTAGCATAAATCTCATTTTCACTTTTAAAAGTTAAAAACAGTCCATATTAGCCATTTCCTAGTATAGCTTAATCAGTGCTTATTTTGTTCTCAGATATGCTTGTCTAGTATTAATATAAGTAACTTAATTAGTTGTGAATAAAATCTGTGGCTTAAATTAGCTAAAACAGCCCAAAATTGCAAATTCAGAATCTTAAGGGGGTGTTTGGTATAGCAACAGTTTTGATCAAATTAGCTAGATTATTGTTCATTGACACTTTGGTGAGTTTAGAATAAGCTTATTGGAAGTTAATTAAGCAGTTTAAGTTGGATTTGAGCTTGTTTCAAGCTTTTGGAGGTTTTACATCAATATGGTAAAATTTGGAATCTTAAGTGTTCATATAAGCTTCTAATAAGCTAAGGCCTTTTTAGTCCTAGTTTTTGGTAACTTTAAGTGCATTTAAAGTGTAAAAGTAAGAATCCAGGTTTTGGAACTGTTTCGTTGAGTTTTAACAGGTTTTGGGTCAAAAATCCTATACTGCTGCAAGTCAAAATTTCATAGAAACCCATTTTTGAATAAACTATATAATTTTCTCTAGGCTTTAATATTGAATTTCATAATCTGTGCTTTTAGGGTTTTAATGTTTTGTTGCTTGTCTTCATTAGTATATTTTTGTTAATTTTTAGTTTCCATGTTTAAGTGCTTTTTCATCTGCTTATTTCACCAGTTTTGCCGCTTCTCAACAAAAAATAAGTGAAAAAGTGATTTTTGCAAAACTTTGTGGAATTTTCACAGATTCATTTTTAGTTAAAATCAGCTGAAATTTTGGATACTTGCACTTGGGTTGGTGGTCTATAACTAGGTATTTTTATTTTATTTTTGTGATTTTTCTAAGCTAGCTTATTTGGAGCTTGAAGTAGCTGGTTCAAGGCCGTTTGGCATATAGTTGTTAGAATCTGGTCTAGAGCCTTTTTTCTGTAGCTTGTGCTTTTTAGGTCCCAATCAGTTGCATTAGCTCATTTTAGGTTAGATTTAGGCTGTAGTAGCTTATGGTAGCTTTTGGATAGCTTATTGCTTATTTCAAGTGCTTATTCAAACTGCTTATTTGCCCAATTCAGCTTATTAGTGAGCTTATCAAACTTTTTATATTTTTCCTAGTATTCTGCTATCATATAGTATTTATAGAAAAAGTTTCATATTTATTAGAGTTCATTTAGTACTTATTAGAATTTTTATTAGTTTTAAATAATCATTAAATAGTAATTAATTAATAATAAATACATAAATAGTGTAATAAATATATTTTCAGTTTTAATATAAGTTTTATAATATTTTAGATTTTTCTAAGTCATAATTTCACTTTTCTAGCTTTATTTCATATTTTCTTATATTTTAGGGTATTATTAAATAGTTAAAAATAGTTTTTAATTAATAATAATTAAATAAATAGTTATAAAAATAATTTTAATTTTCTAATAATTTTCTTTTATTATTAGGATTGCAAAAATATCATTTTCATATCCGTAGGTGTTTTATTCTTTTAAATTTACGTTTTATATTTTACGTTTACGTAAAATTCAGTAAACGTATGCGTTTTAGGTTTTAATCGTTAAACGTTTTTAAATATAGAATTAAAATGACTTCAAAGTCTTAAATAGATTCAGATTCCTTAGTGTAAAATCAATCATACCCTTTTCCTGTTCAAAATTCACCCGATCACAGATTCGTTGTATTACAGTGTTCACACCTCGTTGGGACTTAACGACCCGGGGATACACTATACTCCTCTGGAATTTATTGCATTCTATTCTGAGCTGTTTGACTTTTATGGTTGACCATTCACAAGTGGTTGACTAATAAAAGATAGACCGTTTGGGAGTAATCAGTGTCTTACTACCACAGTTTTGTACACACGAATTAACCAACGAATCAAGCGATTGCTAGATCTAAAACAAGTCCTTGTTTTATGGAAAAACAAAACCAAAACACCCTTGGAGGAGGGTTTCGGCCGAATAGGGACAAGAGAGGAAGAGGAGAGATCTAGGTTAATTCAATGCACAAAAGTAATGAAAAACCCTAGACCCTAGCCTTTGTATTTATAGTGTTTACAAATCTTTGGGAACAAGTTAGGGTTTTGGGCTTGGAGAAGCCCCCTATGGCCGGCCATGTGAAGCCCCCAAAGGGATTCCCATATCTTTTCCATTTTAAGATTTTACACTACAAGTCATTCTCTTTACAGTTAACGGTCGTTAGTTATTTTTCGTTAAATACTTAACGGTCGTTAAATGGACTTTATGTGCAATAATTAATCGTAAACATTAACATTAATTATTTAACTTTAATTCTCATTCGCTAATGTGTGCAATCCTATGGTCACGAGTTCGAATCCGGACATTTACGTATTTATAAATATATACATTTCCAACGGCTCCCACTTGGATATGTTTACAAAACGTGAAATGACATTGGTTAGCGTCTAGCAACACGCCAATGCCCCTAGTACAACTCGTGTATGGTTTCTCGGAGAAAAACCAAGTTTCGATGATTCATCATCATATTCATCCTTTTGTTTCTAATACCATGTTAATAAGAATATGGATCTCACTCATTTCTTAATTAACTATTCTGTTTTCTCGCTTTATGTGATTGATTAAGATTACCAATTCTTCTGAACAAATTCCAGAAGACCTTGGGCATGGCCATGCAAACATCTTAACAACCTTACGAGGGGCCCAGCAGTATTATACTTCAAAATAAATTTGAATGAAACAAATCCCGTTTTAACTACAAGCAGGATTCACATATTTCGCAACACTTCTGAAAACAACCCTTATAACTACCGATTCATTATAGCGTTAGATTGCTTCACAAAATGCACTACATCCATGACATATCTCTGGTATCTCAAGTCAGAGGATAAATATTCATGATATACTTAATGACTAAGATCCATAAAGTATTATCATGCAGGTGGGATAAGTCCTATACTCAATTCATTGAATATCATCTGAAATTAGTCATGCTACGCATCAATATACTTTCAAGTATATTCTAACTAATACTCAAATTTGTCTTAACTCAATATCATTCCCATGTTATTGATTGACAACGGACTATTTAGAATAACTTAAGTTATTCAAGGATTTAAACATGCAAATATAGGATAACATCATAATAAATGAATAATAAACATAACAAAACACTTTATTTCATTTCAACAATAATGTTTACAATATCCTTTATCTAAAATACTTAGTCACAGATGGGCATGAAACTACTAGCTAAACGAAGTCCAAACTTATCAGAAAAATGATTAAGTTTTTCACCAGGTAAGGCCTTCGTTAAAGGATCTGCTAGGTTATCATCTGTGTGAACTTTGAGCAACTCAATTTCACCTATCTCGACTTGTTCTCGAACATAGTGATATTGTCTAGGATAGTGTCTGGTGCCCTTCATGACTCCGGGTTCATGGGCAAAAGTAATTGCAGCGGAATTGTCACAATATACTTTAATAGGATTTTCAATCGACGGCATAACACCAAGCCCCGAAACAAATTTCCTTATCCAAACGGCTTCCATGGCGACGCCGCTATGTACTCACTTTCGTAGCGGACATCGCAAGTGTTGTCTATTTCTTGCTCTTCCAATCCACAGCACCTCCATTGATGACAAATATGTAACCCGTCCGAGACTTCGTATCATCTTTGTCACACTTCCGGATGCATCGCAGTAACTGTAACAGCAGTTCGCTTCGGATTTCCCCATACACTATGAACATATCTCTTGTAACCCTAAGGTACTTGAGAATATGCTTAACAGCGATCCGATGAATTTCACCCGGATTCATTTGATACCGACCTGGTCAAGCTTTGAGCAAACGCCACATCAGGCCTTGTGCATCGTACCGCATACATGATAGATCCTACAGCCGAAGCATAAGGAATTTTCTTCATACGCGCCACCTCTGCGGTGTTGAAGCACGCCTTGGCGCTCAAACCATGATTTACTTGCATTGGCAAAAATCCCTTCTTGGAATTTTACGTATTGAATCTCTTCAATATCTTGTCAATGTAAGCACTTTGGCTTAAACCAATTAGCCGCCTTGATCTATCCTTGTAGATCTTGATTCGAGTATGTATCTTTGCTTCCCCTAAGTCCTTCATCGAAAAACATTTACCAAGATAGGCTTTCACCTCATTTAGACTTGGTATATGATTTCCTATGATTAATATGTCATCGACATACAGAACAAGGAAAGTAACATGACTCCCACTAGCTTTGTGATATACACATGGCTCATCAAGATTCTGAGTAAATCCAAAACCTTTGATTTCTCCATCGAACATTTTATTCCATTGCCTTGATGCTTGCGTCAGTCCATAAATGGACCTCTTAAGCTTGCATACACGGTTAGGAAATAATGGATTCACAAACCCCTCGGGTTGTGCCATATAGATGTCTTCATCTAGACGGCCATTGAAAAGCTTTTGACATCCATTTGTCAAATCTCATAGTCATAGTGTGCAGCTATAGCTATGAGAATCCTAATAGCTCTTATGTCCGCTACAGGAGAGAATGTCTCCTCGTAGTCAATGCCATAGGTTTGAGTAAAACCTTTAGCCACTAGACGAGCCTTGTAGGTGTGTACATTGCCATCCATGTCAGTTTTCTTCTTGAAGATCCACTTACTTCCAACGATTTTCGCATTGGGAGGAAGGTCAACTTCAATCCAAACTTCATTATCTTTCATGGATTGCATTTCCCCATTCATAGCAATCTGCCATTTATCCTTTTCAGGATCCGCCATGGCACCTTATAGTTGGCGGTTCATTAAGATCCCCAACCATATTTTCCTCCACCTCTACGTTAAGACATAGACGGTCAAGTGCACGTATAGTCCTTTCAGACCTACGAATGGGAACAACTTCAGGAGGAACGCCTAAGCTTTCAGGCTCTTCTTGAAGTTGACTAGTAGTTTTAGAAGGTGTTGTATCTTCTTGATCATATTCCAGATCATATACTCTCCCCTGAGTTCTTGAGATATGAGATTCCTTTCAAGGAAATCTCCATACCTAGCCACGATGACTTTGTTCTCAGCTGGGTAGTAAAAGTAGTAACCCATAATTTCCTTAGGGTATCCTACAAAGATACACTTAACAGATCTGGCTTGGAGCTTATCAGGTGTGTCACGTTTAACAAACGCCTCACATCCCCAGACCTTTAAGTAAGAAAATTTGGGAGCTTTTCCTGTCCATATTTCATATGGAGTTTTAACAACCTTCTTCGTTGGAACCATATTCAAAATGCGAATAGCGGTTTCAAGGGCATAATCCCAAAAGTAAAAGGAAGAGTCGTAAGTTCAAACATTGATCGTACCATGTCAAGTAAGGTACGATTTCTCCTTTCAGATACACCATTTTGTTGTGGAGTATAAGGAGATGTGAGTTTCTGGATAATTCCACACTCAGCTAAGTAATCTTTGAACTCTTGACTTATATACTCACCACCTCTATCGGATCGAAGAGCTTTAATCTTCTTACCGAGTTGTAATTCTACTTCACTTTTGAAAACCTTAAATGTTTCAAAGACTTCATGTTTATGTTTAAGTAAATAAACATAACCATAACGACTGAAATCATCCGTAAAGGTTAGAAGTAGGAAGCACCACGTTTTGACACATGTCTAAGTGGACCACACACATCAGTGTGTATCAATCCAAGTAGATCAGAAGCCCTTTCCACTAGTGGTGAAAAAGGTTTCCTTGTCATCTTCCCAGCTATGCAAGACTCGCATTTGTCAAATAATTCATCATTGACCGCTTGTAAAGCCCGTCGTGTTGCAGCTTTTCCATGTGTTTCTTGCCTATATGGGCAAGGCGACAACGCCAAAGATAAGAAGAGTCACAGTTCGACTTGCTCTTCTTATTGCTAATGCTATACAACAAATTATTTTCATTGGATACACAACCATCCATATCAATTTCAAACACACCAAGCATAGGAATTGCATTAAAATAAAAAACATTATTTAAAGAAACTGAAATTCCATAACTGGTAAAAGTGTGCACAAAACCAATATCTTTTAACAAAGAAACTGAAATAACACCCCTAACAATGGAGGGTGCATAATGACAATTATTTAGTTCTAAAATTAAGCCCGAAGGCAACACTAAATCAAAAGTCTCTATGGCTTCGACAACTGCATGCTTTCCATTTCCAACGTACAAGTATCTTTCTCCACAGGTCAGCTTCCTTGCTCCTCTAAGTCCCTGCGATGTATTACAGATGTGAGTACCACATCATGTATCATATATCCAGGAATTTTGCTTATGAGGAATAGAAAATAATTCAAACATAAAAATACCTGATGAGCTAGGCACCATCTTATTTTTATTCTAAAGGTACTCATTCAGATAAACTGAGGCGTTCGCTTCCAGTGGCCCGGTGAGTTGCAGTGGTGGCAAGTTAAAACCTTCTTAGGATTCTCCTTTTTCTTTGCAAGGTTCTTCTTAGGAGCTGGTGGGATGACAACTTGTTTTCCCTTTCCTTTTCCTTTCCCTTTCTTATCTGCTTGCGGCTTTGGCTTATTCACCCTACCACCCTGTATTGCTAGTACAGCAGGTGTAGGAGCCTTCTTTGGCAATCTCTTCTCGAAGTCTACAAGTATTGCATGTAACTCATTTTGTCTTCCCGTGTAATGCATGTTAAAATTGCGGACAAAATCACCAAATCGATTCTGATTAAGGGAGTGATTGATGAGGCCGACACATACATCATTCGAGTAACCACAGCCGAGCTTCTCCAATTGCTCCAAGTGATGTTTCATCTCGAGGACGTGGTCGGAGACAGATTTGCCAACCTCTGCTGCAGTTGTGAACCTTTTCAATTAGTTCATACAGTTCAGCTGATTGTGGCTTCTCAAACATACGTTTGAGTTCATCTAGCATGCTCATAGGCGGATAGTGCTCAAATTGTTTTTGCAATTGAACAGACATCCCCGAAAGCATTAGACACGCCACATCATTGTGCTTCTCATATTCAACACGATATGCCTCTTGTTCAAGAGCAGTAGCCGTATTCAGAGGAGCAGCAGGCAGAGGTGTAGTCAAAATTTCAACCCTTTTGGCAACACGAAGGATGATCCTAAGTGAACGATGTCAATCATTGAAATTAGGGACAGTCAGCTTGTCTCTTCCAATCATATCTTTGAAAGCAGCACTCATTAAGCTCATAGTGTTTTCTGGTTGATGAGCCATCTATAGAAAAAGTTCAAAAAACCATAATTAGTATTTTGATAATTTTCCTTTTCAATAAACAATTAAATACCCAAGGTTCATATTCATATAACCAATTAATTATTATTGAAAACTAGGATCCAAATTGTCATAATTTCATCACGTCAGTTGATCTGCTAGTAATGAACCTTATACAAAGTGGTAGAGCTTTTGCTCAATTGCCAATTTCAATTGCAATTCCTAGATTTATGGGATTTACATATAGCCAATATCAATCGCCATGTAAACATGTTTTATCCCATCTTATGCCTTGAGTTTTCAGTTTTCACCGCCTAACTCAATTAAGTTGTCCAACTTAAGAAACTGCAAAATCGTCCATGCCCGTTCTCACGACACGTGGACATTTTACCCTTCGATTACGATCTAAGTCACGTTCTCACGCAAATAAAAGGTAATCTTAGGTGTTTCCGTTTCACTGGATGGCATATAACTTAAATTAAGGGTAATAATTTTTTTGATGTTAAATCAAATATGTACAAAGATGTCATGCATTCATCTTCGTAGCATAGGTTTTATTAAAACATTTATATCCTTGTTTTAATGGTTTAAGCATTTCATCATCAAACTTTAATCGAGGTATTGGATGACCAATTAAAGAATCACCTTAATTACCACTATATCCTACTACTGCATGAGTCATAAGACCCAAGTTATTCGGATAATTACCACTAAAGTGGCGTAGAAATTAAAGTAATTCACCCTTAAGATTTAATGCACACATATAGGAATACTTGGTAGCTCCATTAAGACGCACAAACGAGGAGAATTAGGTCGCGAAGCATATTGCATACCCTCATCTTTAAGGTCACAATTTAATGCGTACCAACCTTATACCCATCACACAGTTTGTCATTAATGGGTGAGCCGTTCTAACTATTTTGTGCAAAAACTCAATCAATTAAACGATTACGATTACTATGCTTAAAAAAATACATGTTTCACCATTGTTTAGGTCAGTTTATTTTTCTTGTAAAAATACCCATGTTACACATAACAAACAAGCAAGTATTTAAAAAAATAAACAAATAAACAATGAATGCATAACAAAAAAATAAGTCATGCATATCAAATAGCCACATGCAAACCTTTTGATAAATCCTATTAATAATCAATTCTAGATCTGTCAATATGTATATATTTAATTAAGACTTTCACCTATTTTCAGCTATGTACAAGGTGAGCCACATCCATCGATTCATCGATTGCGTAAGTCAAAATTAAACATATACCACATAGCACATAATTGATTAATTAATAATTATTGAGGTGTTCCCCAATTTAAGATCTATCATAATATTTAGTGTATATCACTTAACCAAGTAGAACATACAATAAAAACAGATCCATGATAAAACATGCAGATAATTATCATGGATATAAATCACACTTAACAATTAATGCAATTAAACAGAGTTACGCAATACACATAAAATTGCATGCAACCTAGGGTTTCTAATCCAATTAAAACATAAGTTTACAAAACCCTAATTAGGGCACACACAAAAAAACGCCCCCCCTAAAATATTAGGGTTTAGGTTTTGCAAACCCTAGATCTACGCATACAGATAATAACACACTCATGTTTATTTTATTTATGTGTTTCAGTAATTAATTACTTGTTATACAAGGCTCGTGATGCCACTGTTGAGTTTATAATACATGACATACAATAAAACATGTAGACATCAAGAGTACACAGCGGAAGACTATATATCATAACAAATAAATAATTAACTGAATTAAAAGCGTAACATACCTCTTGCAAATGTCAGATCTCTTGAACAAAACAGAAGAAGTGGTTTAAAGAGTTGTCCCTTACCGTTTACAACTCAAACCAATTGGTGTAAGAATAGTGTCTTACTACCACGCTTGTGTACACACGAATTAACCAACGAATCAAGCGATTGCTAGATCTAACACAAGTCCTTGTTTTATGAAAAAACAAAACCAAAACACCCTTGGAGGAGGGTTTCGGCCGAATAAGGACAAGAGAGGAAGAGGAGAGATCTAGGTTAATTCAATGCACAAAAGTAATGAAAAACCCTAGACCCTAGCCTTTGTATTTATAGTGTTTACAAATCTTTGGGAACAAGTTAGGGTTTGGGCTTGGAGAAGCCCCCTTATGGCCGGCCATGTGAAGCCCCCAAAGGGATTCCCATATCTTTTCCATTTTAAGATTTTACACTACAAGTCCTTCT
Organism: Chrysanthemum makinoi; assembly: GCA_910596185.1. NCBI lineage: Eukaryota > Viridiplantae > Streptophyta > Magnoliopsida > Asterales > Asteraceae > Chrysanthemum > Chrysanthemum makinoi. Next base: position 296,204,160 of record OU343225.1, read on the forward strand.
CTTTACAGTTAACGGTCGTTAGTTATTTTCCGTTAAATACTTAACGGTCGTTAAATGGACTTTATGTGCAATAATTAATCGTAAACATTAACATTAATTATTTAACTTTAATTCTCATTCGCTAATGTGTGCAATCCCATTATCACGAGTTCGAATCCGGACATTTACGTATTTGTAAATATATACATTTCCAACAGCATTGCCTTTTATTGGTCACCTGCATTTTCTAAGAGGTCAAGCTCCCATAGCAAGAACACTGGGAAAAATTGCTGATGACTACGGGCCGGTTTACTCTATGCGGCTGGGTAGTCGTCGAGCATTGGTGGTAAGCAGTCGGCAAATGATCAGAGAGTGCTTCACCTCCAACGATAGAAACTTTGCAAATAGACCGAATACGGCAATTAGCCGGCTCATGGTCTATGACAATGCTGGTTTTGCACTAGCGCCATATGGAGCATATTGGCCAGAGATCCGAAAGCTGGTTACTTCTGAGCTCTTTACAAGCCAACGTGTTGAAAAGTTCAAGAATGTTCGTGATTCAGAAGTGAAGAGTTTCATTAGCAAGCTCATGTTACAATCCATAAAGAATGGGACCAAGCATTTGTAATGGACATGTACAAGTGGTTTGAGAACATAACGTTCAACATAATTGTACGAAAAAAGTGTGTGATAGCGATAAGGAACATATTGAGAATAAAAAAGTGTGTGATAGTGATAAGGAAGCCGATTTCATTGATGTGATGCTGTCAACCCTGCCAGAAGATGCTAAGGTCTGTGGCAAAGGTCGTGAAAACGTCATCAAGGCAACAACAATGGTTGGTAACTTACTTTTGCTATCTCATTTTCGAGTTATTAGTCATGTTCGGATTGCTTAAACAGAATAATTATGTTAGTATTGCGCTTTTAAATCACAGAATCAGATAACTAGTGTAAACACTATCTTACACTATCTCATGCACTATCTTTTGTTACAGCTAATTATATATTCTTGCTTAAATAATTTCAAAATGGAATGCTAAATACCCCCTTAATCGCTCCTAACTTCGTTAAACAAATGATTTTTGTAGATTCTCATGTTCACGGTTCCGAAAGTACTGCTCTGACAATGACATGGGCACTCTCTTTACTATTGAACCATCCCAACGTCCTAAAAGCAGCCCACAAAGAACTTGATATCCATGTAGGAAGAAAGAAATGGCTCGAAGAATAAGATATAAAAAATTTAACATATCTGCAAGCCATAGTCAAAGAAACACTCCGAATGTACCCACCAGGTCCCTTAGTAGGGCCTCATGAGGCCATTGAGGACTGCAATATTGGGGGATATCACGTCCCCAAAGGGACTCGTCTAATTATGAACGTATGGAAGCTATATCGTGACCCACAAGTGTGGTTCAATCCTGATGAGTTTATACCAGAGAGGTTCCTCGAAGAACACTTGAACATAAATTATCAGGGTCAGAACTTTGAATACATTCCGTTCAGCACTGGAAGGAGAATGTGCCCTGCTACTTCATTTGCTTTGCATGTGGTTCACTTGACACTTGCTCGGTTACTTCAAGGGCTTGAGTTGTCAACACCAATGGAGAAGCCCGTAGATATGACCGAGGGCTTAGGCATTGCCTTGCCGAAGGTCAAACCACTTGAAGTTAACATCATTCCACGCCTTTCTCCAGAGCTCTATCAAAATTTATAGACGTGATCATACCGATCCGATGCATATAAATAAATAAGAAATAAGACCCCAGTTACTTCTGCTTTGATGTATTTTTATATATAATTGTTGAAAGTTCAATTCTAATGCACTTTCAAACTATGGTAAAGCCTATGTTAAGAATTTTAGTATGAACTATAATGTGATTATCAGTTATCTCTTTTGATATCCAATGGTATATGTTAATGAAAAATCCACAACTCTACAAATGACAAGAAATTAACTAGGATTGAGTATCATTACCATTATAATCATCGAGAATTTTTGGTCTAACCTTTTAGTGCTTTTTATTTTAAGGTTTGTATAGTTCTCTACTTTTGATTGCTTTGTTTGCCTGACTTTATGCTTTGTTTGCTTGTATTTTTGACTTTTATCTTTTGATTGGTTTTACTTGTTTGCTCTTTTGCTCCTTGCACTTATTCCTTTCTCTCTCACCCGTATATTTACAACTGTCGAAGGTCTTTCTGAAAGCAATCTCTCTCTCTCTCTACTCTCAGGTTTGTTGAGAATCAGCCCTTCCCTATCCCCCCGAAGACACACCCACAAACACCAATCAAAACAGTAAATGGGTTTTCAGTATGTGTATATTAAACTGAAGGAAACTAAAATCTATTTACAATAAAGAATCCCTACTCTATTTATACTAAAATACTAGACAACTTTACAAAGGAACGTGCACCACTTATTCCTACTAAACAGGAAACAACTAGCCAACCCATGTATTCCTAACAACATGGCCACTACTTGCTTATTTCCTCTAGAATCGGCCAAACCAAATACTAAGTCACTGACCCATCAAGATTAAACCCAACAAGTTTATCTTAGGGCAGTAGTAGGATTTGTCAACATTTTACCTCCCTCATACCTCATTGTGGCGTGATTGAGTATATTTCTTTACTTTCATTCTTTTTATTATTCCAGATACTCTACTAATGATACAAACAATGGGAGAAACTAATAACAGTGTCCGGCCGATTGGATCGATTGGATTGGCCGGTTACCTGGTAAATTTTTGTAAAGGTATCATTTCTCTTTTCCAATCTCTTCTTCTAGCTTGTGACCGGCTGGTCGAATAAGTTAAGTATCCAAATATGGCTGACATGTTTGAATTTTGATTAAGAAATACTAGAACATGGGTATCTATGACGAAATATACCTAAATTATTAAAAGTTTATCACAAAATTTGGGGGTATATAGAATTAGTGACATTGTGATCACACGATGGAATTAAAAATATTGGGCAATCTATGTATTTGTGGTGTGGAATTGTGTACGCTTGCATTTTCAACATGATGAGCTGACAAGTTATTTGGATTTTCACATTTTTTTTAGCAAGGAGTTTCATATTTGGCCGTAACATAATTTTTATACAACTCATAAGTTAATGGCCTCAAAATTTGTAAAGTCTTTCTATTAGCTATATAACATGTTCTTTAGACTTACATTTTATTTTTTTACATCTTTTTCATTCATTAGTGGTTCATAAGAGCATCCACAATGGGTAAAACAATCAAAAGCTTTTTACTATTCTACCAAGTCATTATAAGAGCTTTTTTGCATTGTGAGATAAGGTTTTACAATAGCTTTTCAAGAATTTTAAAAGAATATTTGGCCAACTATTGCTAAAAACTACAAGGCATTAAATGAGTATGCATTAAATGCATCAAGTCTTCAAAGACTTGATGCATTTCTAAGGGGTCTTCAATCCCATGGGGCCATCCAACTAAAATTAAGAAAAAAACTTTGGCATGAGCAACATTCAGCCACAAAACCGTAAACAGATATTTATAAATGGTCAAATCACCAGATGTCTTATGATGAAGACAAGATCGAACACTTGGCTGAGGAGTACATTTATTGATTGTGTCATGGCAAAATGACTCAAATCAAGAAAATGGGATTCTGTTTTCTCTACGACGTAATACTTTACTTTTTGTTATGTTGTAGAAGCTGCGACTTTTATGTTTTTACCTTTTTTTTTTTACGTGTAATATTTTTTTATTACGCTATAAAGCTCTCGAATAAGAATTAATTTTAGCTTCTTTGTTGCTAAAGCGTATACAAGTAAAGTAGTAAACCTTGTTACGCCGCAGAGACATCGAATGTCGATTCTTTCCTTTTATTTTTAAATTGATTTTTAGTTTATTTAGATTACTTTTTCCCAAAAATTTACTTCCATATAAATATAGGGTTAGGGTTCATTGTTTAGACATTAAAAAAAAATTGACTTTAAGTCTTTAACATCATTTGAGATTTTGTTTAACCCCTGGTAGTGTTTTATTCACGCTTCACTTATACGTTAGTTGGCATCAGAGCATGTTGGTATCTTAATGAAATAGACGCAAAAGATCCAAAAACCCGTACTATTAGTGGGGTACGACCGACCAAAGACATGGATCGTGCGATCAATGATCTTGCATCCAAATTTGCCACTGCTATCAATAAATTACGATCCGAAATCGTAGGTGATGATAATCACTCAAAGCGTGAGGGTAACCATCATGGTAATCGTAGATTTTTTCCTAATAATGATGGATTCTTTTATAATCATGATTGTAACCAATCTCTCAAAAAAAATTGAAGACATGATGATTTATTTGTGTCTTTAGATCAGGAAGAGGATGAGGACGTTAGGGTTCTTGCTGGAAGTCCCAAGGGGAAGAACTAATGGTTCTAGGGTTATGGCTAGGAAGAACGATAGTCGTCATGACTATGGAAAGCGACAAGGATATCGTGTCAAAGCTGAGATTCTTAATTTTCATGGAAATCTTGACATTAAAGCTATGTTAAATTGGTTGTATGAGGTTTAAAAGTTCTTTGACATCAGGGATCTTCTTGAAGAAGAGCAAGTTAAGACTGTAGCTTATAAGTTGCGTGGAGGGGCTGGAGCTTGGTGGAAAAACGTGCAAGAAAACCGTAGGAGACAAGGAAAGCATCTTGTGGATACGTGTACAAGAATGAAGAAAATGATAAAAGGTATGTTTTTACCCCCGGACATTGAAAAAATTTTATACCAAAAATATAATAATTGTGTTTAATATAAGAGAATCATGTCTCAGTATGGTGTTGACACTAGTACAAAAACGGGATTTGGTCACGCATGGTCGAAATGGAACGGCCACACATTCGCATATTTGTGTGGCTGAAGGTACGAAAATTGACAACATTTACTAATTAGTCACACATGAAAATTTTGACTGTGTGACCATTACAACAATATCGCCGCCACAATTGCACATTGTGTGGCTAAAGCTATCGGTGATTTTGTTTCAGATCATTTAGCCACATATGAATTTGGAACGCGTGACAAATACAAGTAACCTTGATGCGTTAGTCACATGAAGTAATTTTTGTGTGTCTAAATCATAGAGTCAAGTTTTGTCACACATTATTTAAGGGTGACCGATATGTTTTGCCAACTCTTTAGCCACATCCGAAATTGGAACAAGTGACAAATGAAAAGTAAGGTTGAAGCATTAGTCACGATATACATATAAACAGTGACAAATATATGTCACACACTTGAACACTGTGACCAAAAGCCATATATGGTCACACTAAATGTTTTGTCACACATTCGTTAAGTGTAGCCAAAATCCAGTACATATGTTCACGTAAGTTAATGTGTGTGTTTAAAGTTTAGTTTGTGTTAGCTTGCCAAAAGCTAATCTATAAAGTCACATTTGCTACTAACACCGTGACCAAATGCCATATATGGTCACGCTAAACGCTTTGTCACACATATTATTTAAGTGTAGCCAAAATCACGTACATATGGTCACGTAACTTAATATGTGGCAATTGGATGATCAATAGTCACTCAAAATACACGTTTCTTCACTTTAAACACTATATGGTCACACTTATTAACACTTTTAGCCACTTTATGGTTAATTTTATGTGACTAAATACCCAAAACAAACATGCTTTGTGTGACTAAATGTTAGAAAAGGCCACACAAACATAAAATTCATGTGGCCATTGGATGATCAATAGTCACACAAAATACACCTTTCTTCACTTGAAACACCATATGGTCACACTTATTAACACTTTTAGCCACTTTATGATTAATTGTATGAGACTAAATACCCAAAACAAACATGCTTTGTGTGACTAAATGTTACAAAAGGCCACACAAACATAAAATTCAAGTGGCCATTGGATGATCAATAGCCACACAAACGACATATTTCTTCACCTTAAACACCATATGGTCACACTTATTAACACTTTTGGCCACTTTATGCTTAATTGTATGTGACTAAATAACCAAAAGAAACATGCTTTGTGTGACTAAATTTTAGAAATGGCCACACTAAAATTTGATGTGGCCATTGGATTATCAATAGTCACAAAAAAAACTATTATGTTTTACATAAATAGAACTAACTACTGAATACTAAAGCAGGACTTAGCTTATGTATGCCGGACTTAACCTTGTAATTGGCATTTTAACCACTAAAACTAACCTACCGGACTTAACTTGGTAATCTGGCAGCTTTAACTACTAAAGTTTTCTGTTTATAAGTAGACCACAACACAAAATATATATTTTTTTGGGTGCAAAGATGAACTTGTATTAATCAAGGAAACTTTGTAAAATGAAAAATCAACACACACCGATGTTCAATATCCGATATAACTATTCTTATAAGTCGATAACAAAACAAAGCGCCCATATCATACAACCATGGACAGATGACAACCAGCACAAAACCATCACAAAGAACACCTTTTAATGCACTAGTATGAACCATACACTTCCGGATAGGGGCTATACCAAGTAGTTTACATTCCATCTCATGAATGGCTTCAACTACTTGGGAACACACACCCTAAATGAAGCCAACCAAATCCTACACAATCCTAAAATCTGTTTATAAACATGTCTACCAATAACACTGATAACGCCTGGAATTACGTTTTAACACATGCTAAATCGGAATTATAAATGGAGTACGGAAGACACCAAGCTTGGTCAGTCGATGACAAAGTCAACAAGATTGAATCGACCATTTTGTTTCGCTTCCACTCACACTCCTCAACAATCTCTCTCCATATGGCGTTTATGGTAACGTGGTTCTTGCTTCTAGGCCTATCGTTGTGGTGTTGCAGATTCACGTTCACATAAAACTCCATGTCTTCCGGTATCTCAAGCAATGCGTTATGGTACTTCCACATGTGATTTAAGCTTCGTAGAAACTTATGTGGTATGTTCTGCATTAAAAAGAAAAATGTAGTATGCTAATCAAAAGTATGTCCATGTGTTGAAGCATATATTAGTTTTTTAAGCGGATAATGACCGAAATGGTCCGATTTGTATCATTACTTACCAACGACTCTCGTCCGTGACATATGCAAGGATGGGCGCGTTAAAACAATCCCTTTCACTTTCATGCTCTGTACATTCGTTCCATGCACATATGTGTTTCATACGCTCATCTACAATTGGAATTTAATACAAATGGTAATTAATAATTTAAAAGCTATTATATGGAAAGGTTTATTTTTAAAATAAAATCATAGATTATGTCTACACTTTGATTAACATACCTTCATCTACGGGGTTTCTCATGAACAGTCTTGTACGATTCAAACTCCATACGTAGCACAAGTTGAACGCATCATCAATCCATTTTCAAGAAATGGCATCGGGAAAGAGTATTGTTTAGGAGATTTGTGAAAACAACTCTTGTGCCAAAGAAACGAGGTTTTCATCGTGAACCAATACATTCCATCCGTGCCCACCAAACTCATGCACGTATCTGTTTTCCTCCAGTATTTCAATTTGACTGAGTGATAGCTACTAGGCACGCCAAGCAACAAGAACGTCAAATTGGTTATTGTCAGTATTGTCCCGGAAATTGCAAGGAATGACCTACGTAACTGTTTAGTTTAAAGAAAACATTAGCGGGTCAAACAATTAAAATAATCCCCATTTTCAACAAACTTATACAATGTATTGATTAACATTTTTTCTTACCGAGGTTGTGCGGATATTCATCCAATGTAACCGTGGCACCTACGTTGTCCGTAACCTAGAAGAGCGCGTATCCGGGCATTCGTGGCCTGCATCGTTGTACCTCGTTACATAATAATAGTCTTCTTCCTGACAAATGAAATGGAATGTGGCCACATTGATGTATTGGCTTTGATCAATAAAAGCTTGCCACTCGGACCCTTGCAAAGTAATGCGACCACGAACCAATTTCCAGTAAACCTTATGTTTGGTTCCCCTATTGTGGATTAGGTATATCCAATGCTTATTGGGGTACAGTGTTTGATCAACAAAGCAGGAAGCATCTAAAATTTAAAAAGTAATCACGTATATCAATTTGATGGTTACATTGATAAATTTATAACCTTAAGTAAGCATTTTAAGTACAACTTACCCGCAATGTCCTAATGTTTGTGCGGTTTGCCTCCACCAACAATTGGATGCTCATTCTATTTTAAAACCACAATCTTCTTAATGGTCAATAAGGTTATCACATATGCATAACATTCAATTAATACAATTCTTAGATGATCAATACATCTTTATCATTAAGGTGTCAAACAAAAAATGATTGAAGATGTACTACTACATATTTAACTATGTTTCAAAAATCAATAATCATATAGTCCTTTTAGAGTAAAAATCTGTATTTTTTACGTTTAATCATCTTACCCCATACGTTTGTTAAAATCTAGTAAGAAATCCATAATCTACCCAACAAACCATACGCCATTGCTTCATCCAATGTTTAAACCTAAGCTCAGATAATTAATTACATAAGGTGTAGTGCTTTACCAAATCATATAAAAGCTATACTAACCTAGATTAAACATATGTTTACAAGTTGTCTAATTATCTATTTAACAAATAGCTACACTGATTTTCCACAATCCACATATATCCATGATTTTTTTTATTCAAATCATCCTATATTTACATGTCACACAATATTCTAAAGAATCAAATCGCGTATAGTTCTAATAAAAGCGGTACATGTTACTTTATGATCAAAGGATACTATATTCTTTAGGATATGTTAAACATTGCAAAAAAAATACCAAACATGCATTTGTATCCATCAACATATCTGAAACATGCATATCAATCACTTTACATTTGCAGTTCATGGTTAAAAAAACAAAAAAAAAAAACCAATGTGTAACATTACCTATTGATGCGGTTGTTGTGTTGAAGAAGATAGACTTGAATATTTTGCTTTGACTATGTGATTAAGTGTAGCCGTAATATATCACGGTTCTCAAAACTGCAATGATTACTACTAGTATTAATTAAGGGAAGGATTTTTTGTTTTATTTTTTAGCTTGTATTATGGGAGTATTGCATATATACCCACTAAAACTCTCAAGTTGCATATTTCTCTATAATACAAGTTTTAATGCATGATGTACAATGCAACTTAAGCATGTTTTGGGTATATATGCAAATATGTAAGTTTTAGTGGAACAATTACATACCAAAACGGTACATTTGAAAAGTACGCAACTATTTTATGACCTAAACCCTTGATTATATACATACAAAATATTTGGTAGAATCACCTTAAAAATTAAGTACCTTAACATACAAATAAATAATATTACATTTACATATGCGATGTCGTAACTTCGCATAAAATAAATACATATGTCGAATACAATATTGGTTAATCGAATATACAATGTAGCTATTGAATCACTGCTAGTGCATCAACGTTTGCAATGTTTTTGTACGATGTTTCCCGTCCTTGAATGTCACGTTCCTTTCGTGATGATAAAAACCCGTGGAATCCAAGTAACAAAAAAAGTTAAGCGTTGTAATAAAGTATATAATTGTAGGTACTTTTTAAATAAGAAACATACTATTTTATAACTTAGCACTACCAAGATTAACTTAATCGCAAGTATTAACTTAGCTTGCCGATTAACTTAGCAGCGGCAGATTAACTTAGCACCGGTATTAACTTATCTCTGCCAATATTAACTTAGCACTACCCGTATGCAAATAGTAATAAATTTGGCTTTTACTTGCATGCTATTTGTGTTAGATACCTTCTAAGCAAATCAATATGAAATCTGAAAGATGAGTGATTCTGTATTTTGTTTTCATGCAAATGGTAGTCAATGTGTAATTATATGTTATACATGTGCCTATCACTATGCAAAACATATAGCCTACTTTTTCTATTTAAGAGGGTCTACAACTATGCAAAACATATAGCCTTACTTTTCATAACTTGTAATAAACAAGGAAGAAAACACAATGTCTAGACACCCTAAGTGTGATCACTTGAGCGAAGCCAATTCAATAACTAGTCCGAGATGCTAGTGTTGTATTGTCGCCAAGCTGCAGGTCAGGACTTTCACATGTCACAACAAATGAATGTCCTATGCGTTAGCTTGGTGAGTGTTACTCGTGAGAGGCTTACTTTTATTCAAGAGTTAGAAAGAGTTGGGAACATTTATGCTTGAGAAAACCGCAGAATATCTAAGAGAAATTCAGCAAGATATGAAGAAAAGCTCATGCAAATGAGCATTTTGGTAGCTGGATTGGAGCTAAATTTTCGAAATCATGATGTGTTCATTCATAAACTTAAGGGCTTAATGGATTGGTAAGTGTGTTTGCATAGCCGGGGAAGCCGTTGTTGGTCATGATGTCTTGTTTATGTTGGTCTTTGGATTTGCGCATTATGTACTTGTTTTGAATTTCATTTTGAATGTTGTTGTAATATTTGGTTTTAGCCTTTCGCAGGTGGTTGTAAGATATTTTATCAAATAAAATCCAGTGTTTGTGTTAACTAATTTTACGATGCTTACCTTTTACCGTGTTTGCATTCCATGATCCATCGAAACAACATCCTCATCAATAGTTCATGATTAATCTGTTGAAATGCCTCCGTTTATGGAGTCTACGTTTTGTTGATGCAATTAAAGCGGATGAGTAACATTTCCATATACAAATCTAAATTTTCAAAGTAACTTTGTGGCACTTTCAATCAAAGTATTATTATTCGATGTCAAATTCCTGCCCATTGTACTACGACTATATACACAGATGCTTAACATCTTGAGCCAATCATGATTCATTGGGACGGGTGTATGATAGGGACCAATGATTATATATAGCTTCTAACAGAAACTATATATACACGTGACGCCAAAGGACACCAGCCACAATGAAACATGATTGACCTCAAGAAATTTACCAACTTCATTAAAGTACAAGGTTGTGATAATATTATGCATATAAAATAAAACGGTCACAAACATGCGACATAATCGTCTATACACTTTATGAATTCACATTCACAAATTAATTGAATTTGTCAAGATATGGGCAATCTCAAGTTTAAAACTACCCATCATAATTGATCAAAGCATTGATGGTCATGGTAAGCTTAACATACAGATAATCTATTAGTCACAAAATACGAAGGCTATCCAGCAAATCAAACAAATTTTGACTCATTTTTTGCACATAATAGTGAGGCTCGAGATCGTATAAATCAATAGTTTCAAAATATAGAATTGCCACGCCAAGACACGGAAAATCACATCATTTGATTGATATCATCACAACCTCTATCAAAGTAAGACACTTATGTTATAAGCAAGCAGTGGAGACGACTTAGTACTTTGAGCGTCCACTGAAATCCCATTGCCATGGCTCTGAAATGGTGAAAAGATTTGCACCAAACCTATTGCTATGGACGGTGACATAGGAATGGGTTTCGAGGAAGCTCAAAGTACCAAAGGTGTACGAATAAATAATTATCTATTCTACAAAAGTTAATTTTAGCGATGATGAAAAGACTTTTAAGTGCAATGGTTAAAATTTTAATGTTGAAACTATGGAATAAGATCTTGTATACAGGCAACCCATCTATCATACATTCAAACAAATTTTGACTCATTTTTTGCACATAATAGTGAGGCTCAGATCTGTATAAATCAATAGTTTCAAAAACATCAGGATATAACCGCCATGGCTGCAGTAGTATAAAATATAGAATTGCCAAGCCAAGACACGGAAAATCACATCATCTGATTGATTTATTAAGATATATCATCACAACCTCTATCAAAGCAAGACACTTATGAACAAAATAGAGTTAGGGAACTCACAAACTAAGCAACGGAACCCATCTAGATCGTTAGAAAGATGTGTCTTGATAATTGAGGTTTTCAAAGTGAAGTTCAATGTAGCAAGCACTTTATGGACACATTACTTCGTAGATGGGTGGTTTAAGATAATAAATAAAATATTTTTCATAAAAATGAAACACAATCAAACCCTTTCGAGATCCTCTTGGTCCTTTTGTCGTTTCAACTCCCTTTGTGCAATTGCACCGCACTGTAAATTGCTAGATTGTTGAAAAAACAAAAGGAACAAAGCAGGCTCGTAAGGGCTTGATGAAAAAAATAAAAGTTAAATGTCAATATGTTATAAGAAAGCAAGTGGAACAGCAGTACTTTGAGCGTCCACTCGAAATCCCATTGCCATGTCTCTGAAATGGTCGCAAAGATTTGCACCAAACACGTTGCTATGACGGACATAGGAATGGTATTTCGAGGGGAAGCTCAAAGTACCAAGTGTAAATAATTATCGATTCTATGAAAGTGTATGTGTTGAATGGGATAATGAAGGAGTGTGGCCTGCCATGAACAATAAACACTATATCATTATCGCAATCAACACACCTCATAAAAACAAATCAAACCCTTTCGAGATCCTACTGGTCCTTTTGTCGTTTCAACTCCCTTTATGCAATTGCAGCACCGTAAATTGCTAGATTGTTGAAAAACAAAAGGAATAGTATGGGATCTCGTAAGGTTTGATTGTGTTTTTAAGATCATAAAAAAAGTGTTTTCCTAAAAAAGAAGCATAGTTAACCCTTCCGAGTCCCCATACATTAACATTTAACTATGCTTTTTATATTTACTAAACTGCATACCTTATTGACTATTGACCTCCGGCAAGTGCATGTGTGCTAGTGCGAAAGGATAGAGAAAGCATACGACAAAAACAAAAGGCAATAGTGTAGTAAAAAGAAAGCAAGCAAACAAGCAAACAGGGCATACAGGAAAAGAACCATCACAAGCACCAAAAGACCTAACGCGAGGGAGCAAGACAAAGCAGTGCAAACCTAAGGAGCAACAACAGCAACGCAAAAACCACGCGGGCCCTAAGACTACGGCAAAGCAAAAAGAGGCCACAAAACAAAACACGCAAGGAGGCAAAATGGGACACCTAAAAGCCAACCTAGCACCACTACCCGCAAATCCTAATTCTATACCTCCACCCTTCCTATCTGAGATCATGTCCTCGGTCAAACGAAGCTCCATCATGTCAAGCTTAAGTCTATCCTCCCACCGAAATTTGCTCCGCTGCCTCATTGACGAATAATCTCATTCTTCGCGTCTACAAATCTCATTCTTCGCTTCATTCTTCACGCATCCATACTGCATGTATAACACGTAATCGTTATTACCTCAACTAATGATCCATAAATCATCAAATAAGTACTTTTCCTATGCAAATGACTAATACCCTGACTAACATCCTAAACTAACATAACACAATATCATCTATAAATCAATAAACATCCTAAACTAACAAACTAGCAGTAAATTATAACATTTATACCTGAGATATTTGCTCAATCAGAAGAGAATCAAGCCCTTTATAATAGCCCTCAAGAGTATTTCATTAAGTAACATTTATTTTGATTGATTTTGCGTTTGATTGAAAACCCTAAATCTGCTATTAATTAGAATCTAACTGTGTGTTTTGACCGAGTGTAAGTGAGATAAATGTGTGAAATATCGAAAAGTCAAACACACACTACTTGACCATTTTCTAATAAAAGTAAATAAATAAATAAAACTAACTTATTTCTTCAAGTTAATAAAGCATTAAAACTTAAAATTAACCATTAATGTACTGATCATTGATCATTGATCATTTCCATATAATTAGAGTTATAATTATATAAACAAAGTAGCAGACTAGCAGTCAATAGCAAGCATCCATACAACCATCAACTATACATCATCAAAACACAAAAAAACTTCCAAAGCTTCCTATTCTCCATCTTCAGACTCATCAACTTCATCCAAATCTTCCAAGAACACCTCCTTCTCCGACACTGACTCGATGACATAGCACCAAAAGCGAGCCAAATCAATCTTCCTTCGATCCTTCAACTGTATCTCACGAAGGGCAAACTCACCCGCTTGCCGCACATTTTAACGAGTAAACAATCTACCGGCCTCATCGATTGTCCGTTTCTTTTTTGGAAACAGTTTCCTCGAATGCCGCTCTCTTCTCCCATCCTCGATCAACTTTTTCTCCTCTGCTATGTCTTGCAATATCAACAACACAAAGCATCGTGAAGCTTTCCGGATTTAGTGGCGGCTTTCATTTCATCGATATTAGGTGTGGAAGACATTTTTTGTGTTTAGGGTTAAAATGATTGATAGTTGTGTGTTTAGGGTTAAAATGATTGATACTTAGTGTGTTGATTTTATGGTTACGTAAGTATAAAAAACACTTAAGAGGCATCGGAAAATTTTTTTTGGGTGTTACTATAGCCCTTTCATATTCTTCCATGCATAAATGTGATATGCAATCGTTCACAAAAAAAAATGATATGCAAGAGTATTTAGGAAGATATCTAATATTGCAATTTAAACCCTTCATTTTTCATTGGATCTAAACCAGCCCCTATATACTAGGGGTGTTCACGGGCGGTTCGCTCGGTTCTGGTTAGAGATTTTAACTATCCATCACGGGGTGGTAGTTCATTTTACTATCCAAAAACGAACCGCACTAGGCGGGTAACGGACATGCGGGTCCGAAATAGCGGTTACCCGCAGTTCAGTCCGGTTAACCATTCAAAAATTAATCGAATCGAATCGGGCGAACAATAACATAAATTAGAACGTAATATGTCATTTTGGTAAAATTAAATAACATTAAAGATATTAGAATAATAGTAATGTTGTTGTGTCGCAATGGCAACATTCAAATTACCATATCTAACAAAATAACTAATACTAATTATTTGACGTTTATAGATTACGATCACATTAATCATATGTAATCCATGGACGTTAGTAAATGATCAAATTAGATAAGTAAAAATGCATTATATGATAAAAGTAGTGCAATAATATAGTTAATACTTGTACATTTTTATGAATGGTTTGTTAAAACTTACATGTATATTATACGCGGTTCGGTTCGGGTAACCACGGATAACTAAAAGTTTTTCTATTTCGGGTTTTCTCGGTTTCAGTTTCTTCGGTTATCGGTTTTTAGCGCTTTCGGATTGACCGGATCGGCTCGGTTCGTCGGTTTCTCGGGTTTTTTGAACACCCTACTATATACGAGTTTAAATTTAAATTAATGACTAAACATGTCTAAAAGGTTTATTATCTCAACTTCTTAAAATTTATGTCAACCGCAATACATCGAACAAAATCAAAGTTAGTCATCTTTACAATGTAGCACATTGACCAAAATCAAAGTTAGTCATCATTATTATGTAGTCATCTACATGAGAGGAAGAAGACTAATCTTGCTTTATAGACACTACAACTTTAGCAAACAATGAATGCGGTGGTTATTAATTTGCGAACCATGCAAATTTGCATAACAAAACCCACGTAAACATTACCCGACAAGGTTACAACAACATTACGCAACAAGAATTTACCTCCGACCTATTGCGTAATCAAAATTACTACCGCAAAGACCATGACGATAACAACTCAACAAGAATTTACCTCCGACCTATTGTGTAATCAAAATTACTACGCTTTTGTCTGTTTTAATACGCTTCCGTGACGTCTTTGTCCCTTTAATCTATTTTTATACGTTTCGTTTTTGTTTACGTGTTTTTCGTCCGTGTTTACATCGCTGCTAGTTTTTTTCATGTTTCCGTCCGTTTACCTCGTTTTCATCCGCTTTACCCATTTTAAGTCCGTTTGTATAACTTTTTACACACATTCGCCGATTCCGGTTGTTTTGCACATTTTCATCCGATTTTTCATTTTCATCCGCTTACCCATTTTCGTATGTTTATAATAATTTTTCAACCGTTTTCATAGGTTTTCTTACACTTTTACACATTCCACCATACACGCTTTTTCTTAAGTCTTTGTCCTTTTATCGGTTTTTATACGTTCTCGCTTTGTTTACGGTTTCCCGTGTTTGCACGCTTTTGCCGTTTTTCATCTTTTAGTCCGTTTGTATAAGTTTTTACACACATTCGGCCGCTTCCAATTTGTTTTGCACGTTTTCCTCCCACTTACCCCGCTTTCATCCGCTTTTACCCATTTTCGTGATGTTTTTATTTTTCAACCGTTTTCATAGGTTTCTTACACTTTTACACACTGATTCGCATACGCTTATACACGCTTTCGTCTTTTAATACGTTCCCGCTTTCTTACGTCTTTGTCCTTTTAATCGGTTTTATACGCTCCCGTTTTTGTTTATAGGTTTTCGTCCGTGTTTGCACGTTTTATTTTTTTCATCGTTACTCCATTTGTATAAGTTTTACACACATTCGTCCGTTTCATGTTTTGCCGTTTTAGTCCCATTTACTCAAACATTATGTTTGTAGGTTGCTAATTATGGAAGCCATGGCTTAAAATCTAAATAATTTTGTGTCAACTCAAAAAGCGAACTTAATTATCCATTTTCGGTTTAAAACCATATGTGTCAACCCAAGAATCGAGCTTAATTTTGTGTCAACCCAAGAAGCGAACTTAATTCATAATCGGTTTTCGGTTCGCTTTGGTTTAATTATAGTTCGGTTCGTTTCGGTTTTCGTGTTGACCAAAATATAAATATAACCGATTTAACGAAACAAAACCCGATAACCGAACGGATCAACACCCCTAATTTATAGTCATAGTTTAAAAGAAGGAGGACTTAGTTTGCCGTTTTTAAACATTAGGTCCTTAGAGATTGGTGGATCTTAGGGATGACAGGGAGGCTGCGAGGTCTAAGCTGCAGGGGTTGAATGATCTCATTACTCAATCTTAGGAGGAAATCGATACCAAGGAAGAACAAATTCAAGCGATGAATGGTTGAAGGGTTTCTCGCTATGGAATGGGATGTTTTCTTTTGCTCTAGTGTCATCTGTTTATGTCTAATGTCTTGGTTTAATGGGATGGTATGTAGATATATTAACAATGGAATATGTATGGATCTTTTGATGGTTTATCCATACGAATGCTAAATATGTTTGTTAATATAAGTAATGTCTTCGCTAGTTTGTTTCATCTTTTTTTTCATGTTGTTTTGAATTTAGGAATTGGTTGTGGCGTTTAAGTTCATATTCGCACTGGTAGAATGTATTATTGTAGGGTTAGGATGTTCAATTTTTAGATTGTTTTCAATTCTTTTATGACTGATTATGAAGTTTAGAACTGGAGGCGTTTGTTCATGACAATTATTTTTGATTGAACCACTAGATTTAAGGTGTTTTTGTTGTTGTTTTTGCTTTAAGTTAATTGCATTTACATGTTTTCTTGATTTTTTTGACTACTTGAGGATGTTAGAGCTTATCTAATTGCTTATAAATAGCTTATTTATAGGCTTAAAGTAAGGTCTTAGGGTTGTTTGATGTATCAGCTGATTCTTGGTTTGATTTTCCTATTTTTGTGCTTAATTGTTTATCCGCTGCTTATTAGTTATAGTTGCTTAATTAGTTGCTTTAAGTCCATTTTTAGCTTTTGATTGTTCGTTTGTATGCGCCATGTGGTGATTTTAGTGTATCTGCAGTTATATGTGTCTTTGACACAGCTGGTTTGAAGTAATGTGAATGTTTGGGACGTGGGTAAGCATCATTTCTGCCGAGGGTGTTTTGGTTTCAAAAATTGTTTGATTTTTCAAAATTAGATTTTCTAATTCATATTTAAATTGCAGCCAAAAATTAAATATTTAAATGCTATATTATAAATTTGGAGCCACATTTTAAAATTATCAAATTTGGAGCCAAATTTTAGCCAAAATTTTAAAATTACTTTGGAAATTATGGTTTCCTTAATTGAAAAACTGCCCCATCATTAGCCCTATTTTTATTCCAATAAATCAGCCTTCAAGCAAAACAACGTAACTTCAATTTTACACCATTATTTACCAATTAAGTTTACTAATTTTCTTTAACACATTACTTCTGACAAATCATGGCAACTCAAATCAATTGTCGGATGATTTGGTTTATTCGATCGTGAAAATGATAACACTTTAGAATATGAATCGAGACGTATTCGATGAGGGTGAGGATGCTCGAAACAACCATTCAAATGCGAATGTTGTTAAGAGGGGCATAACTAGGTTAGCTAAGTTTCGCAGGAATATGGAAAACAGACGGAATAAAGGTCGGTAACCTTCGATGCCTTGGATAGGTTATCGAGGGAAAACGAGCATTGTTTTCGAGTTTTTGGGTGATTTGGTTCGTGAGCATATAGGTGTCGGATTCTAACCCGGAGGAAGGTTGATTCGAAGCAAGAGATAAAATGTGGGACGAAATCACGTACACATATACTTTTTTAACTAGTAGTGGCTTGGCCGTCAGAGATACAAGGTGTTAATAAGTTTATCTCTGCATTTACAGTATGTGCAACTAATTAACAACAATTTGTTAATCTTTGCATCGATATTTTGATGTTGACTTGACGGTCGAAAGTTGATAATGAATCGCCTTGGTCAACTTCTAAGGAATTTCAGAATGAAATTGATACAAAACTACATATTGCCCAACCAAAATACCCTTTCAAAACTAAATGAAGTCCCGACAAGTATAGTGCAATTATAAAAGCGAAGATTTGGTTAATTTTGTAAACTACACAAACGAGGAATACAAGGTGTTAATTATTCATTTTATTCAAGTTCAAATATCTTTCACCTTTTCATATGTTTCCATATGTATTAGTTGTATACTATCAGCATTACTACATCTAAACGCCGTATGATTTTGTGTTGCAAGGTGAAATCAGCAAAAGCTAAAGTGTCGCGCTCCAAGTCTTTATGATCATACAATGGGGACGAGGTGGATACTGCGTGTGATAGAAAAATGGTAACAGTAAACATTTGCACATTTGCATTTAATAGCATCATACTTTCGTTTATATTCGCTTATCTTACATTTGTATGTATTTGATGTTTATAAGATCGAGAATAAAGAAATTGAACTAGATGAAGAACCACCGCTGACTGTGGTTGAAAGGAAGGGTGAAAAGACGAGAATATCACGATGATGATATCAGATCATGGGAGAAAAATTTGTAAGTTTGACTGCAAATTTTATTATTATGTTTGTTTAGTTATTAGTTATATGCTATGCATTACTAAAACTGTAGTTATAAGTTAATACAGTAGTGTTCGTTAATACTTTTAGTTAATATCCTGTATCAGATACTTAAAACTGTTAGTTATAAGTTAATACATGTTGTGTTTTAGTTAATACTTTTAGTTACAAGTTAATACTGGTAGAATTAAATAACCTATTTCCCATATTGTGTGTGCAGAAAGAAACGGACGACAAGATCAAACAAGGAATCTTGAAGCTTGATCATGGTACTGATGCCATGACAGCTTGTATTAGGTAAGGAAAAGGGAGGATATGCGAGAGGAGTGGGAGGTGGAGTAACCTACAAGAGTTATTTTGATCTGCCTCAATCGGACAAGCATACAACTGATGAAAGAGTGGTGTTACTTCAAAGTGAACTTGATAATGAGAGGCGCCAACGTCAAGAAAAAGAGGCGGTAATACAGGATTTGATGAAACAATTGGCTGCACAAAGGGAGCAGTTGTAGTCAACTTCAACTCCATTGACACAAACGGAAGTAAGACATAAGAAAGTAACATTCCATCTTTTTTTAACCCTTTTAAATACTGCAGTCTTCTTAAACAATTTATATTTCGTGTCTCCTGGTGAACATTAATCTTTTAAATAGCAAGTCGATGAGGGATGCGGAACACGTGTTCTGGAAGTGAGAAAATTGCGAGCATTGAGAAGTCTAATGGACTTGCAACTTTGGAAAAGGAAATGGAAATAAGTGTAAGTAATAAATCATCCCCTTGGTATTTTTGAATTCTACATACATGTATTATTTACCGTGTATTATATATATATATATAGGAAATGTTAAACTGTCGCATCTAAGAAATCGACTAGATCAAAACGAAAGGATTCTTCACGTCAACTTTCCGAATCACAAGAAAATGAGTCTCCATTAATAGTACTACCACAAGTATGTATTTAAACATTTTCATATGTTCTTTAGTTTAATTAATTAATGATACATATATACATGCAACAAATTATCTTTTTAGGTAATTAAGTGCATCGTGGCACTTAAAGAAATCAACTATTATTGCGGAGGGTACCGTGTACAAACTGATGGAAAACAAATGCTTCATAACAAACCACTCCCAAAGGATTGCTACAGAGTGTCTACTGATAAATCTTTAGTGGATGACAAAGATGCATACCGGATGTAGGAAGTAACGGTTTCAAAACAGTTAAGGATGCAGTAGGTGGTTTTATGCATGGCCAAAGGATCAAGTGGTTTTCGATGAAAAGGTACATAGATGCATGTGTTTTATAAACCTACATATATCATTCTTCATATTTAATTCAGTGTTTGATACACCCGGCTTTTGTTTCCTACAAGTAACACCACCAAGTACCATAAAACTGATTGGTGAGAAGAGAACTGCACCTAAATTACAAACTAAGCGCTCACGCCTCTAGTGATGCCATGCAAAAGGAAGCTAAGAAGATCAAGAGTCAGAAGTCGTTAAATTATTGAGAATTTTAAAATTGTACGACATTACAATATTATATACATTCAAATTTTATTGTATTTGAATATATTTTTATATATTTGAATTTGTTTTGATATATATTGATTTCTTATATGTGACTAAAAGATTCATATAGTCACAATTATTAACACTTTTTTGTCACAGTTTCTTAATTCGATGCGTGACTAAATGTTAGAAAGGGCCACACAAACATAAAATTAATGTGGCCAGTGGATGAGCAATAGTCACACAAAACACACATTTCTTCACTTAAAACACCATATGGTCACACTTATTAACACTTTTGGCCACTTTATGCTTAATTTGTATGTGACTAAATATCCAAAAGAAACATGCTTTGTGTGACTAAATGTTAGAAAAGGTCACACAAACATAAAATTAATGTGGCCGTTCGATGAGCAATAGTCACACAAAACACACATTTCTTCACTTAAAACACCATATGGTCACACTTATTAACACTTTTGGCCACTTTATGATTAATTGTATGTGACTAAATACCCAAAACAAACATACTTTGTGTGACTAAATGTTAGAAAAGGTCACACAAACATAAAATTCAAGTGCCATTGGATGATCAATAGTCACACAAAACACACATTTCTTCACTTTAAACACCATATGGTCACACTTATTAACACTTTTAGCCACTTTATGGTTAATTGCATGTGACTAAATACCCAAAACAAACATGCTTTGTGTGACTAAATGTTAGAAAAGGCCACACAAACATAAAATTCAAGTGGCAATAGGATGATCAATAGTCACACAAAACATACATTTCTTGACTTTAAACACCATATGGTCACACTTATTAACACTTTTAGCCACTTTATTGTTAATTGCATGTGACTAAATACCCAAAACAAACATGCTTTGTGTGACTAAATGTTAGAAAATGCCACACAAACATAAAATTAATGTGGCCATTGGATGAGCAATAGTCACACAAAACACACATTTCTTCACTTAAAACACCATATGGTCACACTTATTAACACTTTTAGCCACTTTATGATTAATTGTATGTGACTAAATACCCAAAAGAAACGTACTTTGTGTGACTAACTGTTAGAAAAGGCCACACAAACATAAAATTCAAGTGGCCATTGGATGATCAATAATCACACAAAATACACCTTTCTTCACTTGAAACACCATATGGTCACACTTATTAACACTTTTAGCCACTTTATGATTAATTGTATGTGACTAAATACCCAAAACAAACATGCTTTGTGTGACTAAATGTTAGAAAAGGCCACACAAACATAAAATTCATGTGGCCATTGGATGATCAATAGTCACACAAAATACACCTTTCTTCACTTGAAACACCATATGGTCACACTTATTAACACTTTTAGCCACTTTATGATTAATTGTTTGTGACTAAATACCCAAAACAAATATGCTTTGTGTGACTAAATGTTAGAAAAGGCCACACAAACATAAAATTCAAGTGGCCATTGGATGATCAATAGTCACACAAAACACACATTTCTTCACTTTAAACACCATATGGTCACACTTATTAACACTTTTAGCCACTTTATGGTTAATTGCATGTGACTAAATACCCAAAACAAACATGCATTGTGTGACTAAATGTTAGAAAAGGCCACACAAACATAAAATTCAAGTGGCCATTGGATGATCAATAGTCACACAAAACACACATTTCTTCACTTTAAACACCATATTGTCACACTTATTAACACTTTTAGCCACTTTATGGTTAATTGTATGTGACTAAATACCTAAAATAAACATGCTTTGTGTGACTAAATGTTAGAAAAGGCCACACAAACATTAAATTCATGTGGCCATTGGATAATCAATAGTCACACAAAATACACCTTTCTTCACTTGAAACACCATATGGTCACACTTATTAACACTTTTAGCCACTTTATGATTAATTGTATGTGACTAAATACCCAAAACAAACATGCTTTGTGTGACTAAATGTTAGAAAAGGCCACACAAACATAAAATTCAAGTGGCCATTGGATGATCAATAGTCACACAAAACACACATTTCTTCACTTTAAACACCATGTGGTCACACTTATTAACACTTTTAGCCACTTTATGGTTAATTGCATGTGACCAAATACCCAAAACAAACATGCTTTGTGTGACTAAATGTTAGAAAAGGCCACATAAACATAAAATTAATGGGCTATTGATGAGCAATATCACACAAAACACATATTTCTTCACTTAAAACACCATATGGTCACACTTATTAACACTTTTGGCTACTTTATCATTATTTGTATGTGACTAAATACCCAAAAGAAACGTGCTTTGTGTGACTAAACGCTAGAAAAGGCCGACAAACATAAAATTCAAATTGGATGATGAATAGTCACACAAAATACACGCTTTTCACTTTAACACCATATGGTCACACTTATTAACACGCTTGGCCAATTTTATGATTAATTGTATGACTAAATACACAAAACAAACATGCTTTGTGTGACTAAATGTTACAAAAGGCCACAAAAATATAAAATTCAAGTGGCCATTGGATGATCAATAGTCACACAAAAAGACATATTTCTTCACCTTAAACACCATATGGTCACACTTATTAACACTTTGGCCACTTTATGCTTAATTGTATGTGACTAAATACCCAAAAGAAACATGCGTTGTGTGACTATACAGCTTTTTATGGTCACTCACACGATTAATCCAACAAAATTTGTACCTAATTAGTCACACATGTTACGGTTTGTTACTACTCTTTTGCAATAGACTAAAAGTCAAACACGTGATCATAGAGTACCTATGGTCGCGGCACCTTTAGTCACACACGGCCGAAAAATCATGTGTGACTATATGTATATCGTCACACATATTCGGTGTGGCCAAATCCACTTTTTGTTCTAGTGTGAATTCTTAAGATTACAAGCTCATTGTAATTGAGGGAAACCGATGAACAAACTGCTGCTAGATACATAAGTGGATTGAACGAATCAATTCAAAATAAGTTGAGTATGATATCCGTTTAGACCATGAATCAAGTTCAAAATCTTTTAAGTTGAAAATGTAAAGAATATATTATTATCAACAAATAAGTTTTTACAAGGAATTCAAATGAGGATCAAACAAGCTAAAGATCCTAAAAAAAACCAAATACTACAAACACACATGAAACTACAATATATGGTCTATACAACTCTAAAACTATACATCCTCAATTGCAATCATCAATTCTTCACATTTCATCCTACCAGCCATTTCATTTTCTATAACAATGTTAACAGGCCTCATGGTTGCTAAAGGTCTTAATGCACAAACTACATTTTTCATCAAGCTCAAAACTTTGCTATGTAGGCTGAGAGGTTGGCTGCAAAATTCGTAATTACGTATAGGCGTTCAACCCGAGAAAGCTCAACTACTTTCGCGAATCAAGGGGCGGTCTAATCAAAGCCAACTCACCTTTTGTACTGCTACCACCTCAAGTTCAAAGGCTAGTAGAAGTGGTTTAGAGAACTAAAGGCTATTCCACTGGTGACTTCAAATCCTTATACTAAACCAATGGGTTCCAAGTACTCAGATGTCGATTACCGGGTCATGAGTCTAACGTATGCCCACAAAGGAGTACTTATTATGTGTAGCATGAGGATGAAGAGGGATTTTATGTAGATGACGCAATTCACTAAGAACAGGGTTTGGAATATATTGAGGG
Organism: Chrysanthemum makinoi; assembly: GCA_910596185.1. Classification (NCBI taxonomy): domain Eukaryota; kingdom Viridiplantae; phylum Streptophyta; class Magnoliopsida; order Asterales; family Asteraceae; genus Chrysanthemum; species Chrysanthemum makinoi. Next base: position 296,228,426 of record OU343225.1, read on the forward strand.
CATGGAAGGAGAAGTGGAGCAAGTAACTTATGTAATCTAACGGACTTTGTGTTTACCAAAGATTAGTGATTCTTCGTAACGTAATAAGATTTTTCAAACTAAATGCTTAGCTAAGGAGAAGGTTTATTCTATTATAATTTTCACTTATCAATTCAATAAAGTTGTCATATATTTATTTAAGAGATTTAGATACTTTTTCAAAGTATCTAAGTTCAATATGTCTTGCTATTGAGGAGATCAAGGGAGGTTAGGGAGCTATTGTCATCACTCACTGACTACACCATTTAATTTCTTTCAAGTTAAGACTTCACTTACTGAGTTTCACCTCATGAAGTGGAGAGACTTTCTCTAGATACTGAAAAACTCTTGTAAACGGTTTATTTACACATAAAGTATTTGAGAAATGATACATGAACCTAAACTTAGACCTAAAACAAAATGTCAAGATCCCTGACTACACAAGCAGCATGCGTGACCCGCTTATTTTACAACCCATTAGAATGATGCCAAGTGGTTCTAGGTCTAAGTTTAGGTTCATGTATCATTTTTGAACCAACACACTAAGATCATTAGGCTCTGAATTGAACCAACACATTAAGATTGGTAGGTTTTTAGTATTCATATATTTGACGAAGTATAACCCCCCAACGTAACATGAAATTCTAGAAATAACATAAAAGTTTAACTTACTATTTTTAGCATATTAGCACTACTCGTATATAAATGAGATGTATATGTGGTCGATCTTACTCATTGGTACGTACTCTAAATTTGCATTGCAAAAACATATACAAATAAACACCGATTGAATATTCAATTACTTGCACCATAATTGGCGATACATACATTCATAGAGTTCAATTCGTCAACAAAATAAATCAAAGAGAGGACTAATGAAAGAAGATTGACTATAACATGTTTTGATGCCAAACATAACGTGATTCACGTTTAGTCTGGACCGCCTATGGTAAGTCAATATCAAGCCAACGTATGGTTCTCATAAGATCTTCGATCTATTATGTCAGTGTAAACATGTTATTAGTCGTCCCACAAAGAGGAATTTATTATAAAAAGTACCAACCCTAGCATCATTCCCATGCAGTTTATGCTTTAGTGACGGGCCCTAATAATGCATGGTGCTTATAAAGTTTCAATGATAGATCACAAGCTAAATAAAATTTTCCCACTAAATTATCGGATCACCTAACATCTAGTAAAAGAGTGGTTAACATACTACATAATTATGAAGTTATGCGTCCAGTTCATTCAGCATGTTAATCATTGTTTAGTTCTTGATATGTGAAGTAATCAAACATGCAGAGTGAGCATTTTAATCATTTTTCAAACGATATTCATACACATGCGAGCCATGCAGAGGCAGAGGGAGGGGGGTGACTAAGAAGGCTGCTGCCCCTCTAATTGACCAATTACCGTAATGAACCGAACGCTGATGACTCAGCCAAGACTTGAAATAAACTAAACAATATTGCAAATACAATTTTTAGGGATCGGGTGCATTTAAGAAAAATCGCTGTTTTATAACAAAATTAACATTACGACACAAATATCCATGGGTGTCTCGTGACCCCCCGGGACACCCCCTGGTTCAGTCCCTGCCCATTACTCCCAACTATCATAAGGCCAAATACTTATAATTTATATATTATCTGTCATAAACCTCCCCAGTTAATCTATTAGGCTTGTCGCAGTGGAGGGGTTTAAGATCGGTTTGGCAACAAAAAATTCATGGGTCAACCGATGTTAACATCGGTTTAGACGAATGCGGGGATCGAGTGCCACATCGGTCGAGTGACAAATTTTGTGAATATCGAGTGCCTACAAGACCGATGTTTATTGCTTCTATCTTGATATTTTCGAACGTTTGCATTTAAACCAAAACAAAAATGACCGTTTGGTCATTCAATTAAAAAAAAAATCAAACCCATTTTACAACTTTATAAATACCCACTTCACCTCAAACACAATTCACAACTTACCATTTTCATCTCCATTCATTTCAATCTAATTCTTATTCAACTTCAAAATGTCAAAGAAAAATACCCCACAATAAAAACCCGACGATCACGACTACCCCCGAATGCCCCGGATCTAAATTTCGGCTGAAAACAACTTCGAGTTAACCGGCATATCACCACAACAAAACCGGCCTCCTATTCGCTTTCGTCCGCAAGGTTTTGATTATCAATCACAACTACCCCAACCAAATCAAAACCAAAACGCTTTTATCTTAACCGGCCCTTTGTCCAACCGCAACGTTTCTTACCAAGATTACCGGCAAGAACCTAGTGGTCCGGTTACCATCCAAACATGGACTTCATTTATCCTTCTCAACCGTGACAACCTTATTCCCGATTCGAACCACTAATCTAGACATGAATTTGGAAGATTGGATGCCGGAGTATCCGACACAAAACTACCCAAGTCAAGATGCTTTGATGGGACAAGGTTCGGGTCACGGTTCGCACCACGGTTCGTTCCATGGTTCTATTCCCGCTTGATGATTCGATGATGAGAAAACCGCTCAAAGAGATGTCCCCCATCAAACCAAAGCAGCCATCTAGACGTGCTTCAAAGGCCAAGGACAAAAGGCAAGATTTAGCCTAAAACAAGCAAGGGAAAGCCAAGAAGCCAGAGCCATGGACAAAGGAGGAAGAAAGTGGTGCTTTGTAAAGCTTCGGTCTATGTGTCTGAAAACGCGTGCAGAGGAAACGCCGTAACCGCTTCAAGTTTTGGGAGCAAGTGATCGCCTACTTTAAGAAAGAAACTGGCAAAGACCGAACCTATGACTCCATCACTACCAAATGGAAGAGTGGATTCGTAATGGGTTGGAAATTATTGTGCTATCATGGAGAATATCAAGAACACCCATGGAAGCGGTGAGAATGATATCGACGACACCTCAAAAGCTCTTAAAGAATACCGTATGACGTACGGTCATGATTTCACTTTGGAGGAGTGCTACGAGGTTTTAAAGGGTCATTCTGCTTGGAAGGAGGTTGAGTTGCCGGCTATATCAACAAATAGTCTGAAGAAAACAAAGGGTTCTACCACTACCTCTGGTTCAACCCAAGCTCGTGGATCCTTTCGATGTCTATGACGTTGATGATTCTCTGAGGAAGCGACTAGAGAATCACGACCGACCGTCGTCGTGACAAAGGAAGGAAGAAAGCATCCTCCTCCTCTCGTGATGATGATGTTCCATCAGACTCATTTATGCAATCGTTGGCTAAAAATTTCTTAAGGAAACAAAAGTCAGCCAAAAGAGGATAAAGATAAGAATAAGGTGGTTTAGAAGATAATTGGTTACTGGTGAGGGGAAAGAGCCCGAGATAAAAAAGCAAAACTTGAGCTCATGAGGACATCAAAACGGGAGTCCGACATCATCTTCTACAACACTCCAATCGACCCAAATTTGACCGGCCGCCAACTAGAAGAAGTGGGAGAAAGTTAAGGCAAAGAATCAAAGAACGTACAATTTAGATTATTAGTTTAAGTATTCTAGTGTTTATTTGAATTTCAGTATTGTAATTTTTTTAATTGTCAGAGTGTAATGTTTTTTTTTTTAATTTCGTAATGTAATGTTTTTTAATTTGAATGAAATTTAAATTTAATGTTAAAAATGTTTGAATTTAAAAAAAAAAAAAATAAAAAATCCTCTCGACCGGCATCCGGTTGTCGACCTAAGGTCCCGTTGTAGAAGCTCGACGCAAGCAGTGGCGTTGTCCGCAGGCCCCTGCGTCAAGGACCTGGGACTAGCCTTATATACCCATTGAACAGAGACCATTAAATGTTTATTTTATACTTTTCTTGCTGATAATAGTTGGTTACTGATAGTTTTTCTTTCATCTTTTGTGACTGTTTTGTTGTTTTCTTCTTTTAAATATTGATGCATATGATGACCATCAAACACTTTGTTGAATGCTTTTATTTTCTAGATTTTTATCTTCTGTTATTCAATCTTGTAACGATATTAATGGTTATTTAGAAACTCGTATCATGTACATTAGAAGCAATAGATAAACAATTTGAAAATCAGGATTTTTTATCTACTCTTTGATAATTTTTGAACACTTAGTTTACTCGAAAATTCTATACTCATAATTTAGGGTTAATAGACAAAGATGTTACTAAACTTTTCAAAAAAGAGCGCATAAGGCACTGAATTTTCATTTTGTTCACTTGAGTTACTGAACTTATAAGAAGCATATTTTTTATAATTTCAGTGTTAATTGGAGTGACTTGAACATATATTTTGGATAAGTTAAGTAACATAAATGTCGTGTTTTTACAAGTTCAGTAATGTTTACGTATATTTTTATAAGTTTAGTGACCTCAGAATGTCGCATTTCATAGTTCAGTAACCTAAGTGAATAAAATGAAAGTTCAGTACCTTAGACGCATTTTTTTGAAAAGTTTAGTAACATATTTGTATATTAACCCCATAATTTACTATAGTAAAATCAGTGAAACAATCAAACAACCTCTTATGGTTTTCCTATTTTGTGTTGTGCACATTCAGTACAAATTAAAGTTACTGATAAAAACTTTAGAAAATAATCATAGTTAAATTTATAGTACCAGTATTGTTTTTGGGATGAAGTACGGCCCCCTTTAACGTGAAATCCTGGCTCCGGTCCTGGAGCCATGAACCAAAAAATTTCCAAAGGTCTGATACATCATTTAAAAAAAAAAAAAAAAAAAAAAAAAAAAAGGTACGTAGAGTTTTTTTAGGTGATCACACCATTTCAGAAATTAATTAACAAAGTAAGTCCTTTCAAAATTAATTAACATAATATTTAGAGCAGTTACGAGTGAGTGGTTAGCGTTGAGCGTCGTAATTTTAATGTTTGTTTGTCAAGCAGCATGTAGCTTTATCTATTTTTTCGGAATATTCATTTTCCAACGCTCCATAAAGTAGCATTTGGAGGTTGTTTTACATACTATGATTACACCTACACACTACAACAAAATAGTAACATATTCACACTTATTAAATCATGTTTCTACACTTTAAAGTGTGAAAAATAAAAAACTTTATACTAGTATGCATGTGAACCAATTGGGTGTAGCAAATATTTTCACACTTTTAAGTATGAAGGTTTTAAAACAATTCTTCACACTTTTAAGTGTGATGATTTTGATTTTGATAATTCCTCACACTTGAAGATTTTGAAACAATTATTCACACTCTTAAGTGTGAATATCTTTAAAAAAAATTCACGGTTCATAAAGTGCGAGTAAAAAAATGTGAAGAAATGACAAATTTGTTGTAATGACAGTTACGTTACCAAACATTTTTGTTGAAAAAATCTGCTATTACTTAAAACTATTGCTCACTGGTACTGCTACTTTGATACTTTTATCAAAGACACCCATAGAAAATGATTTTTTAGCAACCAACGTCCACCTACACCCGCATCTCCTTCGTTCTCATCATTGATTTCAACATCATCACTCGGAGAAATTTTACGTGTTTTCTTGATGATTATGACGTTAACAAAATATGTATCCTACGTGTGTATTGATTCACAACCAATATGATCAACGAAATCCAACTCATTACATATATACTAAGGAACGATATGACAGAATAATTATCACACAAGTTCACACGAAAGTATCATACGTGGGCATTGATTCGATCAAATGTATCGAAAATGTCATGAAGGAATTCAATTAAACCGTTATCAAACAACATCATTGGAATCATTTACGACAATGAAGAGAATGTAGGGGATGAAGACCATGGCTAATTTTTAGTTTTTTATAATTTAAATTGAGATAATACTATTAAAAAGCATCATATTTGTCTAAAATTACTTTTATAATTAAAAAAAATACTCTTGCGAGTAATAATGTTGACATTTTTATCTTTATGTGAGTATATGACAATTATACCCTTTCAAAATACATAAATGATCCATGTCGGTTTGCGAAATTGCATCCAACGTCCTTAGGGTAAATTACATAAATGGTCTCTGTCGTTTAGAAAATTGCATCCACCGTCCCTGACGTTTTTTCCCAAAAAATTTATTTCGTTTGTTTTTTTCGAAATTCTATTTCAAATTTTTTTTTTCAGAATTTTTTGTCGAAAACTTTTTTTCTGGATTTTTTGTAGAAACTTCTTTTTCGTGAAAAAAAAAAACGTTTTCCGATAAAAAAATTTCACATGTGACCGAAAAAAATTTCACATGTGCCGAAAAAAAATTTCCAAGAAAAAATTTGAAAAAAAAGAGAAATAAAAACAAACGAAAATGTATAAAATAGGACGATAAAAAGTTTTTTGACAAAAAAATTCCGGAAAAAAAATTTTGAAAAACAAATTTTGGAAAAAAGAAAAGAGTTAATTACATAAATCGTCCTTGTGGTTTGATAGAAATTACGGATCTTGTCCCTGTGGTTTACAATTTTTACGGATCTTGTCCCTGATCTGACCCGATCCCAAACGGTTAAGTTAAAAGGACCTCCCCTCATAGCTTACTCCCTAACGTGAGGGCTAACATTGTATTTTGGTTTTAACGATCATTATACAAACCACAGGGACGATTTATGTAATTTACTCTTTAAAAAAAAGTTTTTTCTTTTTAATTTTATTATTCAAAATTATTTAAATTTTATTACGATTAAAATTTTTAATAATAAAAACTTTTTTTTTAAATTTAATTTTAATTTTATTATAATAAATTAAAAAACAAATTTTAATTTTATTATAATAAATTAAAAAAACAATTTTTAATTTTTTTTAAAATTTTATAAAAAATCAAAAATTTATAATAAAAGTAAAAAAAATTAATTTTAATTTTATTATAATAATTTTTTTTTTAAAAACTCTTTTCATCTAATTTATTTTCTTTTAGCTTATAATAAGTCATTAACTAGTTTTGATAAGAATTTTCCAAGTTAAAGTTGTGAAAAATTAGTTTTTAAAAGAATTACACCCCATTAAGGGGTGTTTGGCATTAGCTTATTTAAGAGTCTAAAAGCTTTTTCACCCATTTTGACTTGCAAAGTCAAACTTGTTTTGAGGATTTAGTGAGTTCCAAAAAAAGTTCTAATCTGTTTTAACAAGGTTTTACAAGCTTTAGTTAAAAAAAAAATAATAACAAAATAAAAAATAAAAAAAAAAAAAGTGGCAAAAAGTTTTTCTGTCCTGCATCACAACAGCAGCATAGATGTTGTTCACAGGGATTTAGGAAGCTTATTTTTAAGCAAAACTTTTTCAAATTTGTTTTTCTTACATCCTCACATACCCACCTTAATATGTCAGTAGTTTAAATGCACTTAGTTTCACCTTATCTTAGCTAAATTTGCACTTAAAATCCTCCTATAGCCACTTTCAGTTCTGTCTGCTCACCACTAAAGTGCCCAAGTTGCTTATCTTTTAGATTTTCATTTGCTCAATATTAATCCTTATGCTCGAAATTTGGTACACATAATCTCTCAGTTGGCAATCTAGTCATTACTTATTTTATGAATTTTATGTAGGCTTTTAGATAGCTTTTTAGGACCCTTTATGCCCCTTTGATCTGCTTTTAATTCATTGCAGATTCTTATTCACGTGCAGCTAGATCAAGACATGCCTTTTTTTCTTAGCTTATTCCAGCTTTTTATTAGCTTACTTAGGTGTTATAAAAGCTTATTAGATAGATAGATTAGGATTATTAGGTCTTTAGCTTATTTGGTGCTTAATAGTGCTTATTTACCCGTTTCATAATAAAATTAAAAGTTTTGTTTTTTTTTGTTTTTTGTTTTTTAAATTTTTTTTAATAAAGTTAATTTTTTTAAAAGAAAAAACAGTTTTTTTATTTAAAAAAATAATATTATAATAAAATTAAAATTAATTTTTTTTAGTTTTATTATAAATTTTTTATTTTTTATATAATTAAAAAAAAATTAAAAATAGTTTTTTTAATTTATTATAATAAAATTAAATTTTGCTTTTTTTTAATTTATTATAATAAAATTAAAATTAAATTTAAAAAAAAGTTTTTTTTTTTTAATTAAAAATTTTAATCGTAATAAAATTTAAAAATTTTCAAATAATAAAATTAAAAAGAAAAAACTTTATTTTTTTTTAAAGAGTAAATTACATAAATCGTCCATGTGATTTGTATAACGATCGTTAAAACCAAAATACTATGTTAGCCCTCACGTTAGGGAGTAACTGCAAGGGAGGTCCTTTTTTTAACACCGTTTGGGATCGGGTCAAATCAGGGACAAGATCCGTAAAAATTGTAAACCACAGGGACGAGACTCTAAAAAAAACACAGGGACAAAATCAGTAATTTCTACCAAACCACAAGGACGATTTATGTAATTAACTCAAAAGAAAAAATTGAAAAAAAAGTATAAGGACGGTGGATGCAATTTTCTTCAAACGATAGGGGCCATTTATGTAATTTACCCTAGGGACGGTGGATGCAATTTTCAAAAATCCGAAGAGTAAAATAGTTATCACAGGTTTTTACTACTTGCATAACGACAAAAATATCAACATCATTACTCACAAGAGCATTTATTTCAATACGTTACTTATAAGAGTATTTTTAAACAAGTATAATACTTTTTAATTGTATTACCCCATTTAAATTTGATCAAGAGTTAGTTTAGACTGATGATCATGAAGAGTTGGAGACTATATATGCGTGATTAGTTGTAAATAACTCATGTTTCATGAGCTTTTGATTTCGTAGGTAAAAAAGAAAATAACTAAATTTCATATTAAATGACTTTATGGATACGTACTTTTATAAATAACTATTTAACTTTTTAAAATGAATTGTATATCTAAAACTAAAACTAAAACTTAAATTTAAATTTAAAAATGTGATTGGTTCATTCGAAAATTTAACTAGTGAAAAATGATGAGAAGGAACTAATATATGACACTTTTAAGAAAAAATTACACGTTTGGTCTTTGTGGTTTGTTCAGATTTCATGTTTAGTCCCTAAGTCGTTTTAATTACACTAAAGATACCTATTTCTGAAACCTTGCAATCATTTAGTCCCTATTTTGATGGCCGTTAGTTTCTCCGTAAGGCTTGCACACAGTTATCCATCCGCTAATAATTTTGCACCGTTAGTCTTTTTTCAAATAATAGTTACATTTTCAGCCCCTCCGTTAATAATAGTTTTCACCCGTTTTTTTTGGGTTTTTATCCGTTTCCCCCCTTTTTCTACGTTTTTTACGTTTTTATCCATTTTCATATGTTTTTATATGTTTTCTTCCTTTTTTACGTTTTTTTCCGGTTTTATCCGTTTTCGCCCCTTTTTTTTATCCTTTTTCGACCGTTTTTTTACGTTTTTGTCCGTTTTTATCCGTTTTCAACCCATTTTTACATTTATGTCCGTTTTCGCACGTTTTTTTACGTTTTTATATGTTTTCGTACGTTTTTTACGTTTTTGTCCGTTTTTTTACGTTTTCACCCGTTTATTATGTTTTTGTATGTTTTTTATCCGCTTGACCAGTTTTTGATCTCCGTTTTATCCGTTGTTTCATTTTTATCCGCATTTCGCCCTATTTTTTATGTTTTATCCGCTTTCATTCGCTTTAACCCGATTTTATATTTTTTTTGTTTTACGCTTTTATCCGTTTCGCTCTTTAATATATTGTCCGCTTTATTATTTTGTTTGTTTTTCTGTTTTCGCTGCTTTTACGCTTGTTCTATTTTTATATCGTTGTCTCTTTGTTCTTTTTTCCATTTTTTCCAGTTTTTATCCGGACAAAAACGTAAAATATGGGGCAAAAACTACCTAAAAACGGACGAAAGCATAAAAAATAGACAAAAGAGTTTAAAAAAAGGATGAAAAACGTAAAAAAGGGCAAAAACATATAAAAACATATAAAAACGAATGAAAACGGATAAAAACGGATGAAAAACGTAAAAAAAAGGGCAAAAACGGATTATAACAAATGAAAACGTATAAGAACGGAAAATCATAAAAAAACGGGCAAAACAGATAAAAAAACAAACGAAAATGGATAAAAACGTAAAAAAAAAAACGGGCGAAAACTTAAAAAATGGACGAAAACGGACAAAAACTTAAAAACGAACGAAAACATATAAAAACATAAAAAAACGTGCGAAAACGGACAAAAACGTAAAAAAACGGGCGAAAAGTATTATTAACGGAGGGACTAACTGGCGAAAACTATTGTTTGAAAAAATAGGGCTAATCTGCAAAAATTATTAACGGAGGGACTAACGGGACTAAATGAGTGCAAGATTTCAAAAATAGGTATATCTAATGTAATGAAAACGACTTAAGGAGTAAACATAAAATCTGAGCAAATCACAGGGACCAAACATGTAATTTTTACTATATTCCGCTGTAGTATTATTTTCTATTTTTGATTTTTTTAGTTTGTTTTAAAATAACTAGTTACGGAGTAATTATATATTTTAACTTAATATAGTTTTATATTTCAGTTAATTATAAATCTGTAATCTAAATATAAAAATTTATTCAGTTCGCATGCATTTACGTTAAGGGGAGTGATACTCACACCAAATAAATTGATGCACACACCACCATTATGCACATACCATGTAGAACATACGCATTAATGACATGCGATATCGGCTACATGTGATCAATTTATTTGCAAGTATCAATTCCCTTACGTTTAAACATCATGTTATGCATGTGAACAATATTTGGAGACAAATAAAATACAACTATGGAGTCTCCAATCTACGATTAAAAAGAATAATAAAAATAAAATAAAATAATTAAAATGTCCACACAATAAATTTGACATCCAATAAATAAAAAATAATAAAACTTGCCCATATGTGAACCATCTAAATTCACAAGCTAGTTCCACCACAAAACTTGGTAAAAGATTCTTAACGTTTAAACGCTTCGAAATAGATGCCAAACTACTATAAGGGCCCGAACGAAGGGTCCATATTTTTTGTTTGCATGACGTGTTTCTAATGACGAGATCATGGGCCCATCATTGTCATAAGAAATATACTAGTAATATCTAGAGGACCTTGGCTATAAATATATATGAAGTTCTTGTTAGCAGAAATAGAAAACAAAATTTACAAAACCATATAAATCAACATGGAATCTTATACTCAACTTGTCTTAACAACCTTTGGGCTTTTGCTTTCTTTTCTTGTTTATAATTACACAAGAAACATAAGAAACAAATCAAGTAAGAGTATTAAACTTTTAGCTCCAGAACCATCAGGGGCATTGCCTTTTATAGGTCACCTTCATTATTTACGAGGTGAAGCTCCGGTAGCAAGAATATTAGCAAAACTAGCAGATGACTATGGGCCGGCTTACTCTCTAAAGCTCGGTAGTCATCGAGCATTAGTTGTAAGCAATTGGCAATTGGTCAAAGAGTGTTTCACCACCAATGACAGAAATTTTGCAACTAGGCCCAATATGGCAGTGAGCCGCTACATGGGCTATGATAGTGCGGTTTTTGCACTTGCACCATATGGGCCGTACTGGCGTGAGATGCGAAAGTTGGTTACTTTGGAGCTCTTGACGAGCCAACGACTTGAAAAGCTCAAGAATGTTCGTATCTCAGAAGTGAATTACCTTATTCACGAGCTATACTTGTTGTCCCTAACAAATGGGGCCCGAACATCCATAGTAGACATGACAAAGTGGTTTGAGCACATAACATTCAATATAATTGTAAGAATGTTAGCAGGGAAAAGATTTTCAAATGGATGCAGCGACGAAGGTGATAATGAAGACTTACAGGTAAAAGAAGCTATAAAGAAAGGGTTGTATCTTAGTGGCGTTTTTGTTGTGTCTGATGTTATTCCTAATTTGGAATGGATGGACATTGGAGGGCATGTGAAAGCTATGAAGCAAGCAGCGAAAGAGCTTGATATGGTCCTTGGAAAGTGGGTTGAGGAACATGTTGAGAAAAGAAAAGAGTATAATAGTGATGATAAAGAAGCTGATTTTATTGATGTGTTGCTGTCAAATTTGTCCAAAGATGCTGAGATATTTGGCTTTACGCGTGAAACCATCATCAAGGCAACAACACTGGTTGGTAACTTAATTTCAGTATCTCTAGATAATTCAAAATTATGATTTTAGACACTAATTATTTTACACATATCATTCTGTAGATTCTTATATTGACGGGTTCAGAAAGCACGGCTGAGACACTAACATGGGCACTCTCTTTACTAATTAACAACCCTCGCATCTTAAAGGCAGCACAGAAGGAGCTTGACATCCATGTAGGAAGAGAGAAATGCGTTGAAGAATCCGATATAAAAAGCTTAACATATCTAAAAGCTATAGTTAAGGAAACACTCAGAATGTACCCACCAGGTCCCTTAGCAGGACCTCGTGAGGCCATTGAGGACTGCTATATAGGGGGCTATTATGTCCCCAAAGGGACACGTCTAATTGTGAATGTATGGAAGCTACACCGGGACCCACAGGTATGGTCGGATCCTCATGAGTTTAGACCAGAAAGGTTTCTTGAGGAACACTCCAACGTTAATTATCAAGGTCAGAATTTTGAATATATTCCATTCAGCTCTGGAAGGAGAATGTGCCCAGCCAGCTCATTTGCATTGCAAGTTATTCACTTGACACTTGCCCGGTTACTTCAAGGGTTTGATTTCTCGACACCAATGGGGAAGCCCGTGGATATGACCGAGGGCTTAGGCATTGCATTGCCGAAGGTTAAACCGCTTGAAGTTATCATCACTCCGCGCCTTTCTTCAGAGCTATATTTAAACCCTTGACAATTTGGACACATATTTGTTAATAAGAAATAAATCTGTGGCAGTTACTTGTCTATGTTTATTAAAAGTTGATTCTTATGCTCTTTTAATTTGTAGCATATGTAAGCCTATCTATTCATTTTGAACATGAACGTAAGGATATATTATCAGCAACATTACTATTAATCACGTCACGGTATATATTGTTGGGATTTTAGAACCAGTTAACCATTAACCTCTACGAGTACGCAGCGGATAAGGATCTAGTAATTGCAATTATGTTAAGCACGTATTTAATAAACAAATAATTAATGCAATATTAATTAATTAAAAAGGATATAGAAAAGCTAACATTGCTTGGCAATTGATCTCTAGTAACGGAACAAGAAACCTTAACGAAACCTTATTTATCTAAAATAGATACCTCGAAGAGTATCACACACAAACCCGATTAACATATACGTTCGATATTGAGGCTAGTCGAGAACGTAATTAAAACCCATCAACAAGTTAACACCTTGAATAATTCACAAACAGAAAACCTCCAAGAACAAGTCTTTCCTGCCCGTGAACTATAGAAAACAACAAAACTGTTTTTTCATCTTAACCCGATATCGGACGAAGTATGTCCGATATCTTATGCTTCTGTCCGAGATGTAGACAACGACCAGAACCATAACAGAAAACTCCTTATAGTTGCTTCTGCTATTCGACAAGGAATCAGGAGCAAAATACCAATTGATCAATCACCAAACACTTGAATCGTTGCAAGTTGTATTGAACAAAACAAAAACCAAACACCACCTAAACAATTTGGAAGCAAATCGATTAGGTATAAAAGCTGGAACAGTAATCAGTTTTAGGGTATAGTTTTAGGATAGATTATTCGTCCATGTGATGGGAGAGAGGTGTGTATATATACACAAAACAAACCGACTCTTTTGTTGAGCCTTAGACTTGATCGATGTGTCAAGAACCCAACCAAACCCATTCACTTTCTCGCCTCTTGCCCGATCAGTGAACTCAAGGCCCAAGGCAGTCACATTCGACCCATTTAACTATCCAAGAACAGCCCATGAATCATTTAGTGGATCGGGTCAAGTAGCTTGTATAATACGGGTAAATAATTCAAGTTTAAATTACATTCGACACGTATACTCGTGTTTATCGTGTGTGCCCCCATCGGCTCACACACTTCTAGTCGTTTACGTGTGTTTATAACTACCACAAACCAACAAATTCCCACTTGGGAGTTGGTGTGTCGAATGGCACACAAAAATAACGACGAAAACGCCTAGCAAACGCTTCACCGCTTTTAACTAAAAGTGTCCGAGAGAATAGTTTCATAAAAGTTTCTCATTAGCATGGTCATTCAATGTCTTGCTCTAATCATCCTTTGTTATAGATACCGTTAAACCATGGATTATGGATCTCAAATCATTCCATATAGTTTAACCATTTAGAATCTCATTATAGAATTTAATTAGATATACCAAATGTAATCAAGTATCATCTTGCATTACCCTGGGTTCGGGCCGAACAATTATCTTATTAAATCCGAGAGGCCATGGTATCTTTCTCACATATCAAGTGGAGTAACAAATCCTTTATTGACTACAAGTGTTGTGGATTCTGCTTCACATCACTTCGAAATATAGCTTTTATAACTACCTTGTTCGATAGCTGCTTTTATGATACTTACAAAAATGATATCCACACATAATGTAACTTGCTTTGTATCTCAAGTCTAAGGATGAAGATAACAAACCATTTTCAATATTTTACTTATGACAAGGATCCAAAAGTAAATGTTTGAAAGTTGGGGAATCCAATATGCATCCCTTGCGAATACACATGAGTTTGGCTGGAACAATCCGAATTCTCGTTAGAATTATAACCAACACTCACATTTGCCTTACATAACAATATTCCCATATTGTTAACCGACAATGGACATATTTAGAATAACAAACTTATTCAAGGATTAAACATGCAAATATAGTGTAACATATTGGATTTCACATACACATCATAACACAAACATACTTAGGCGTATAAGAGATGAGTTTTAGAGAGAGAAAGTTAGAGGTTTGGGAACTTTAGTGAGAGAAAGAAAATTCTTATTATAAGCTCCAACTCTCTATCTTGGGAGGTAGAGAGTATTTATAGTCTTACAATAAAAACGCCACACAACGGCCGGATCGAGCATACAAATGGGTAAAGACCATCTGGCCCTCCACTACCGGTGTTACTTAACTAACTTCTACTTAACATAAAATAACTACTTACTACGTGCTTTCTAACGATTACATATACTTGAGGTGACCGACACTTTAATACCGTGATTTTTAAATCCTAACAATCTCCCCTAAGGGAGGTCACCTCAAACATATATCGAAATTACATTGAATACAAAAAGATATTACATTAAAAATTGTTCTTGCATTCTTGACCATGTTCTTTGTTCTGTAGCTCGTAGTCTTTGATTCTTTATTATTGCATGATTGATATTCTCGGTGGAGGTCTTTAACCGATCCACATGATATCGAAGTTTTGACTTGAGATCATCACCACATTAAATCTCGCACATTTCCTTTGTGGTGTTGGTATTAGGTGATGTTGTAACTTTTGGACCGACATGCTCACATTCTGGATCATGATTTCTTCTTATCGAGTAGCGGAAGCTTTGTTGATTCATGATATTGGCGCCAGCCAGAAAGGTAAGCATGGACCGATAATATCGAGTCATTGATGCACTAATCATGAATTCTTCGAGATGAATGTGTTGAGGAGCATGCGGCTATGGATTGACCGCTTCATCTCGATCGGCCGCAAACGTAGGGCGTACTCAAGATAAAACATTTAGCAATAAAGTGCACCTAAAGTGTCTTTGATCACTTTCGTTGAATCAGGTGCACGCCCACTGCCTTCCTCGCTGATCAAGATAGCATCGCCGCGGAACGTATAATTCAAGAAATTCCTTTGTGGTTTCCGCTTACTAGTTGTTCTCAAACCTAACGCCTCACTTGAAGACAACACGAGCTGAGTGAACCAAAGAAATAGAGATTCACCGATTGATGAAAAGAGATTTGAGAAACAATCGTGTATTGCTCAATAGAAATTGTTTTTGCAATACAAAGAAGGTTTTATTGAAAATTAATTATCAATCATAAACACCTTTTGATTTGAAATATTCAGACACCGGCCGATGTGCTAAAGAAAAGAGTTTTAAGCACAAAGACCGGTTTTCAAAGGTATCCGCCAATCCATAACCTCGAACCGTGATTGATTCAAAAGATTGAATCGCCCCCATTGTTTCTTCGTCATTGTCACATGGTTGATCTATTGAATAGATCTCACATGTCACCTACCAGGAGCTTGTTTGATGTTGGCTCCATAAGGCTTTCCATCTTCATTGTGAATATGTTTGCATATCACTCAGATGTTCTGGCAATACCACAAGGATAGTGCGTAGGACTCAAGATATAATCTCTCTTTCCACATTGTGTAAAACAGAGAGTCTTCATTAAAAGTGTCCTAATGAGATTAATTGATGATCTCGAGGCTCTAGACTCAATTATGTGCATATTTGGATCCTATATCGGAGACTAGGGAGAGGGTCTCCTTCTTCAATATCAACAATCTCTAAGAGAAAGTCGATAGATAATGTTGGTTCCCCGTGAGAATGAAACAAGTCCTTTTAAGAGGAACTTGAGTGGTTTGGGAAGTTGAAGTGCAGTGCGTCACTGGGTCCATGACATCTTGTCTTCAATACCGATGTTACCTTGGTAACCACCAGTAGCATATGAATTGAACCCTGTATTCCGCCTCTAAGGTTGAATAATTGGAGGGCTATTTATTTTCACCCTTTTCTCATTCAATTCGTTTTCATTCTTCAACACCCTCAAGGCTTACCGAGACTTCATAACTAGCACCTTGTTGGGTTTATTCCAAAGCATTAGCTCTACCAGCACTCTTCCCATATCTCATTTTTCTCCTTTTTCAATATACCTAAGGACTTCTACACTATCTAGTGGATTGTCCCTGGGTAGATCCCTCCGCTTCAAGGATCATGGGAACACATTCCTAACCTTATCGTCCTTATATCACCATACATAATGTAAAGTTGGTCGGTCTGTTTGGAATTGTTCATTCGTCATAGGAACCAATTGAAAACCATTTGAAAATCAATCCCGATACTTATGATATATTATCAAAGCATTTTGTACCTGAATTGTTTTTGATATTTTTAGAACAAGAGCTCTCCCTCAACATGTGCATCAAGTGTATGAAATCGCTTTTGCACACCGGAGGCAAGAGAAAGAATTAACTTCTTTGATTACCATATTCTAAAAGATATCAACATCACTTCTCTGATCAAAACACGTAGATAAAGCATATTAGGGAAGGATGAGGTTTTCATAAGCTTGCTCCCCCTCAATATGTGCCTTGAGGTTTGAAAGAGTTTTGCACATACAAGAGGGAACCTACACATTGATCACGTTTCAAATCTTTGTGGTTTAAGATAGATGCTCCTCCTCAACATGTGTATGAAAAATTTGAAATCGTTTGGCACATGTGGGATGGAGAGCTTGTACATCCTTATAAAACCATTTACCGAATTATCAGATTAATTCAATTTAAATCACAAATTCTCCCCCGATCACAATTATCAAATCATTTGAGATTTGTGATCTCTTAGAGATTTAAATTGATTTTGAAAGCTTTTAAGGAGAATTGTGACTTGATTATGAAAGCGTTTTAACAGATAATGATCGGATTTATAGACTTTAAACTCCATTGAATAAACATGCATGATTATTTTTTGAAAACAATTGAATGACAAATAACATTTTAATTTAATTGAAATCATTCTCCCCCTCAATTAATGACATAAGTTGTTGATTGAGAGATAGATAGTTTGACAAACTTTTTAAGTTAAGATGATTATCAAAGATAGAGTCCAAGTTATTTTTCAAATCAACTAGTTTTCATTAGATAGTAAGGATTAGTTTAAAGAATCAGAGCATGAGATTTAAAAAAAAACTAAGATAACGCATGGCTCTGTTCTTTCTTTGAAAAGCGGATTACTGCCTGAAATGACAGTAAACCATTGTTTCTCTTTCTCCTAAAATATATATATATATATATATATATATATATATATATATATATATATATATATATATATATATATATATATATTTAAACATTCGAACAACATCTAAAGTCCCGTGTCATTCTTTGAATGACAAAGATTAAGACCGTGAGATATTATCGAATCGAGAAAAGCATGACAAAATGACAATATTTTTTAAGGATTTTTCAAATTTTTTAAATTTTTATGGATTTTGAAAGTTTTATATTTTTCTATTTGATTTTTGAAGGTTTTGTAATTTTGTATTTTGTTTTTCGAATAGATATTTACAAGAGATAGTTGAAGGAAACCTTTACTCCTCTTCTTCCTCTTGAAGCGCTTTGAGAGTTTCTCGTTGTAGGCTCTTAAGACCAAGTCGTGGAAGGATAAACTCAAACGCTCTTTAGGAAGAGCTTTGGTGAAGATGTTCGCTAACCGGTATTCATCCTTACAAAGTATAGTTCCACCACACCTTTTTCAACTTGCTCCTTGATGAAATGATGTCGAATGTCGATGTGCTTTGCTCTAGAGTGTTGTACGTTGTTGCATGAGAGAGCAATAGTACTTTTATTATCACAAGATGTAGGGATTTTGTTAAATTCAAAGCCATAGTCGATAATGGGATCTCATCCATTGATTTGAGCACAACAAGATGACATGGCTATGTATTCATCCTCTGTAGAGGAGATAGAAGTACTCATTTGCTTTGAAGACCACCACAAGCTTATCACCCAAAAACTGAAAGCACCTCCAGACGCATTTCGACGAGTATCTTGACATCCTCGCATGATCGCGATCCGCATAAGGTCGTTAGTGACATACCGGTGTCCTTCGGGTACCAAAGTCCCATATTGATGGTTCCTTGGAGATACCGAAGACCCGTTTAACCGCTTCAAGGTGCTTTTAGTAGGCTTAGCCCGGTATCTAACACACATGCAAACAAATAACAAGATGTCCGGTCTACTAGCGTGAGGTACATCAGGATCCAATCATACTACGATATTTCGCTTGGTCTACCATGATCCCCGAAAGTGGTCCTCATCTAGTTTAGTACGCTCAATCATGGGAGTGTCACATGTGGTCACTTGAATCAAATCCAAATTTCTTTAAAATCTCATTTGCATATTTAGATTGACTTATGAAAATGCCTTCGACTTTGAGAAATTTGTAATCCCAAGAAAAATGACATTTGTCCCATCATTGACATTTGAAACTTGGAACCCATTTCATTTGAAAACGGTCACATTATTTGGGGTCGTCGAGGCAAAGATGATATCATCAACATAAATTGAACGCGAATTAAATGTTTGCCTCGACTTCCTCGGTGAACAATGTCGGATCAACTCGCTCCTTTGTTGAATTCGTTATTAGAAGAAACTTTGATAGTGTATCATACCATGCTCTTGGAGCTTGCTTTAAACCGTAAAGAGCCTTCTTCAAACGATAGACGTAAGTAGGATGCTCGATTCACAAAGCCTTCAGTTGGTCGACGTGAGACGACTTCTTTAAGATCTCCGCTCGTAAATGCCGCCTTTACATCCATCCGATAGACTACCATGTTCTTACTAGCAAAGATTAGCCAAGAAGATTCGATTGCCTCGAGACGAAAGCAAAGAGCAAAAGATTCTTCAAAGTCAATACCCTCCTCTTGACGGTATCCTTTAGCAACCAATCGAGCCTTGTTCTTTAACACATCACCATGATCATCAAGTTTTACTTTGAAGATCCATTTTAGAGCAATGATCATTGATTCGTCCCGAACCGTCAAGTTATATCACTCAAGCCGGCCACTTGTGAATGGCCAACCGTAACAAACTTAAAACAAATTTCGTAAAACAAATGCAATTTAAGATCGAGGAATATAGTGGATTCCTGGGTCGTTAAGTCCCACGGAGGATGAATTGGTGTTAAACAACTTCAGATGTCGAATAATCACTAAGGATAGTGATCAGAAAGGATTTTGAGAAATAATTATACCTAAAGAAAAGATCTACAAATTACAGCGACTTAAATGCAAATTAAAGGAAATTAAAAAGTTAAAATATATTAAATAAACGCTATCACTATTTTTACAATGATGTTTTTGTGATTTTATAAAACAAAATATCTTAAATAAACTATTTTAACTAAAACGTAAACTTAAATTATCTAAAAACGTGATTTAAAATGAAAACGTACGTTAAGTCTAAGAATTACGCTGAGCGCAAGCAAAACGTAAAATTTATGAAATAAAAGTACTACGAGTGTAAAACAATTTTATTACGCATCTATATGACAAAACAAAATTTTAGAAAAAGATTTATATTTTTAGACTTTTATATTTTTTATTATGAATTAAATACTATTTTACACTAATTAAATGTTTAAAAATACCAAAACATTTAGGAAAATTACTTAAATTTTGCAGAAAATACTTAAACTAAATCTAATCCTAGGAAAAATACAAAGACCTAAAAGCCGTGAAGAAATAAGGCAAGGTATTGATAAGCAAAACACCTTATTTAGCTTTAAAAGTAAAACGATATATGAGATTAAATGGTGCAAGATATGATACCAAAGACCCAAGGGCGAATGGCATACGTGTACTATCCTATCACTCTCCCAAGGGTGGAGGTCTCGTGTTCGAAAGCCCCGCTCCCCACCCTTTTGCTATTTATTTTTTTTCGATTTTTCTTTTTACAAACTAATTAAACACATGAAAATAAGCAATTTATACAATTACAACTTTTTATGAAAAAGACCAATAAGTCGAAGTTTTAAGCTTGTGATTCCATCAAAGGCCAAAAAAATGAATAAGCACAAGTTATTAAGCTAAATGGCTAAGAAGCTACTAAATAAGCAAGAGGAAACCTGAAATAAGCTAAACAACTATTAATAAGCTAATTTAATCAATCAATAAGCACAATGAATTGGAAATAAGCACTTAACAACTCCTAATAAGCCTTTATATAACCTGCTTTGCACGTGACGCTTTTCTAAAAAGGGTCCAAAAGAAAGCTGAGAATAAGCAGTTAATAAGCTAGGAAGATACAAGCTAGTATTTTTCTAATTTAGTTAGTTACAACAAAAGTTTAATATCCCAAAAGGATTTAAGCTAAATCTTAATATTAAACACACAATAAAATTCTAAGTTTTATTCAAAAACTGGTATTAGGACAATTTGACTTTTTATAAAATGAACTAGTTTGACTTTTATGAGATTATAACTGATTCTATGGACTTATTATGTTGTAATAAGTTGTAATAAGATTATCTAGAGCTAGACTAACAACTTTTAAGCTTGTAAAATGAATTTGGCAACTTAAAATCCCAACAAAGGAACTGCACCTAAGGGTATGATTTGGAATTTTGACTTTTATTCAAACAAGGACCGATTTTTCTTGTTTCACCGAGATATTAGAGCTAAAGACACATGTATCAAACAAGAACAAGGCTACATATAACCTCTAACACAGCCAAAAAAGATCCAAACAAGCCTTTACAAGGTCGTTTGAAGATTTTAAAGCAAATGAATGATTTAGACCATGAAATTGATTGCAGACCTAATATTATCACTAAATAAGACTATATAAACATTAAATAACAACAATAACAACATAAGATCAAGAAATTACACTTATGCTAATAAAACTGTTAAAATAAGATTTTTGCTAAATACAAATTTAAAAGAACAAGTGACTGGTTTTATTGCTTAATTATATTTAACTAACACTAATTAACATAAAGACACAGGAATTTAAACTTAAGAACAATTAAACAAGAAATGCCAAATTAGAACAAAAAGCTTACAAATTGATCCAAGCACAAGATTGAGAACTGAGGCTCAAAGATCACACCCTATGGCTTCCCATGAAGCTCTAAACCAAAATGCAATCCAAGATTAGCTCTGCACCATTCTTGATCTTCATTTCTCTTGTCTTTTTATTTTTCTACTAATTTATTGGTGTTTTTGGGTATTTTTACTTTTTGAATTTCAACTGAGTTTTAAGGATTCTTAAAGCTTAGAAAAGCTCTAATAAGGGCTTATATGAGTTTATAAGTACTTAACAACAACTAGTAACAATATTTGCATAGTTTGAGAATTTTTTGACAAGGTAATTTGCATAAAACTGAAAATGATATTAAAACTTGAAATTAATTACTGAGAAGGATTTATAGTACACTGAGATCACTTAATACAAGACTTTAAAGTTTAAACAAACACTGGAAATTGAAACTTAATTAATTCGACATACACAAAAATAAAATTACACTTCTTCTTTTTCTTTGCACCAAACTCCCTTTTATTGATATCATTTGACT
>OU343225.1:296250701-296379411 GCA_910596185.1 Chrysanthemum makinoi
CTAAGTCCTAAAAATAACCAAAAATTAGCACTACTCTAAAAATGATATTAGAAATCTTTACATGAATTAAAAATCTATTATTATTTTTTAGGATTTTTATGGATTTTATTAGAATTAAAAACTAATTATCAACTATTAAATCAAAATTATAATACTAAAAATTATGAAAATCAAAGGGAAAATTATGAATCTATTTTTATAAAATCTAAAATAACCTAAGAGAATTTTCAAAACTATTTTTTTATTTTTCTGATTATTTTTCTATTTTTTATGAATTTAAATCTATTTAAATCTAATTTAAATTGTTAAAAATACCAAATAAAAGGGGAAAATAGGGAAAAATATTTTGTATGCTTTTTATATTTTTCTTAAACTGGGAAAATTGAAAAATTATTTTTGGAACTTGAATTAATTAACAATAAAAAGCTATTTTAAAATGATTAAAATTGTTTTAAATAGAGAAAAATAGCAAACAGTGACTAAAAATTATGAAAAACTTAGGAAAATTCTAAAATATTATTCTAAAGCTATGAAAAATATAAAAACATGGGCTTATGAGATAAAAGAGAGTGATGTGTAACTGGGAATAAGCACTTTAAAATAAGCAAATAAGCACTATAATGCACCAATTGATTCTGAAGGTATAAAATACTAAAACTACTCTAAGGCAACTTATTGCATCTACTCCTAACTTGTCAAGTGATCTACCAAGTTATAAGCTAATTGCTACTACTAGCAAAAACATCTATGACCCTACTTTTGAGCTGTTGCAACTGCTTATATAATAAGCTAAAGTGAAAACCAAAAGTGTGGTTCTCAAGACCACCAACCAGAGATTACATATCTAAAATATCAGCTCATAAGGACTAAAGGTGAAGGAATTAAAGATCAAAGACTAAATGGCTAATTGGACAAGAGGCTACTGATGCACGATTGAGATGGGATGTCGCAGAGGTTGGGAATGGATTTGCAGACTTAACAAGCTATTGTTGCAAGCTCCTATGGGGATACTAAGGCAATTCCACTAAGTCCTAAACTACAAGTACCTAAAATTTCAACCCTAGCTATAACATAAATGAACATTAGCTCTTAACTAAGCTGAATTCACAACTGATGTAGCAAGCATGTCAAGCAGAAAAGGCAGCAATAAAAGTGAAACAAGAGCATACTAAATCTAGTCTACAGCTAAACATATAAAAGGGACAAAAACAATCTAAATCTAACCTCAAGAGAATAAGAAGAACACATGAGACAGAAGTACCATGGTGCAGGACAGCATTGTGAAGAAAATCATGACAGATTAGTTTCAACATGTGAAATCACACAACTGAATTATCAAATGAAGAAACTTATGCCAAAACTACTTTAAAACAGATTTTAAACTTAGCAATTACATTTAGCTTACAAGAAACACTTAGGCTAGGAAATCAAAACTGATCCAAACACTCCTTTGAAACATCAAATTGCCAATTAACATCAGAAAATTAATGAAACCTGAACTCAGCTTAATCCAACTACTCAAAATACCTTTAAACTCATCATTCTAACAATCTTAAAACAGAATTTACACTAAAATTGATTTGACCTTGAAGGTTGACTTGACTTTTTAACTTTTGATTAAAAACTTAAGTTCAAATCAAGTAAAAGAAACAAGCTCACATAAGAAAGTTAAGCTTATGTGAGCTTATGATAACAATAACAAAAGCTTGTGAACAGTAATATTTAGATTTAGAATTTGAAATTGCAAGTAATTAAAATGAGAATATAAATTGCATTAAAGAAAGTTGAAATTACAATTATCGATTACAAATTAAGCTACTGAAAACAAATTTAAAGACAAGGAATTAAGAAGGTCAAAATTTCTCTAAAAGCTTAAGAAATTGGACGCCTATCTATTGTGATGAGAGGGGCTTTAAATAGCTGATGAAGAGCCTTGGGAAGCATCTAGGAGCTCTATCCTGAGCCATTGATCATCCATCTTGAATCATCCAATCATTGTAAGCCCTTGGATTACTTGAGTGATGTGGCGCAACCAATCAAAAGCCTTCATTTGTCCACCCTGGCAGTCTTATGACATACACCCTCTGACGTGTCAGACAAGCTTCTAGAAACATACTCAAGTGTGGGTAAATGAGGTGGGAAATCAAGGTAAATGGCTTGGGGAGGGTAACAGTAAATGGGTGGTTTGGGCGCGCTTGGGTGGGTTTGGGTTTATTTTATATTTATTTGATTATTAGTTGACCGGGTAAGTGTTGACTCGGGTAAAAGGGTAAACGGGTTGGATAATCATGGAAACCGGGTATAAGGGTTGGGGAATGGGTTTAATATTGGACCAGGTTATGGTATTTTGGTGAGGATTGGGCTTGATAGGTTTGTGTTTGGGCCAAGGTAATATAAGACTTGGTTTATTTTTGGGCTTAGGTGTAGTATCCAATATTATACACTAAGGACCATTTATGTAATATTTGCAAGAACAAGGGTCCAAAAGTGTAAATTATGAAATGTGAGGGTGAATTAGGTAAGTGAAATTTATGAGGGGTTGATTTAGTAAATTTGGGAAAGTTGAGGGATGAGATGTGACAACTTCCAAAACATGTTTCGAGATCCGTAATTTGACTTTGAGCATCCAAATCCCATGAAATAGCATCCCCGGCATCGGCTATTGTGCTCTTCTTTCTCTCGTGCTCGGTTTTCTTCGGTTTTGGCTTCTTTTTGTGTGTTTTTACATATCCGTACCTGCACAAGCACAAACTCAAGAAAACCACAAATATTAGCAATAAACGGCTCTTTCTTGGTTATTTTGGTTACGATAATGAAAAGGTATGTGTTTTAGCACATACCAAAATACCAGACGATTGTCGTGTCCTCACACAATGCAATCAACTCACGCTTCTAAAACCAAGGATTTCAATCTCTTTCTACTAAACCTATGAAAAAGTAGCAAAGATTCCTCAAAAGAGATTAAGAAAGCCTTAATTCTAAAGCGCCTCGTTTACCTTTTTATTCACATGTAGATATTACGATTAAGCACATTCTGGTTATGAGGTGCGGTTTGTTGAACTTTCATGTCGATCAATAACTCCGACATTTTTCAAACGACACGTTAGGATCACGGAGTAGAAAACACAACAGCGTGAAGTGACCGTCGGATAGAATATGCGTCCTGATCCCAAGTCTAAAGCGTAAAATCGAAATCATTGTTAAATATGACTCTAGATGCTAACACTACCCATGGAAGTTACTTGTGTAATTACCTTTTGTTCCCATTTTCCTATTTTCCTCTAGATTTTTTATTTTTGTGAGAATTGAATTTCTTCAAATTTCTCATTTCGATAAGAATTATTCGATAAAGATACAAAGCTAAGTCGATAATTAGTTGTCCGCCTTCTCTCAAGAACCATTGTCCCAAAAATGAGGTCCACATCAAGGAATTTTTATTATATACATTTTTTTTTTTTTAAAATTTTTTTTTTTGAACTAGAACTTTTACTTATGAGCTATGAACTACGGAGCTTCACGGGTTAATTCCAAGACTATAGGCTTCATGAAATGAGGATCCCTACCGCTAGGCTAAGACCTCACTCAATCCCTTTCTAAAGATCCAAGGTTCGACACAGCTCATAACTTTTCTTATTACATTTCACTTATCACTTATTGCTTATTTATTACGGATCCTTGATGTGTACCCAATTTTAAAACAAAGATTCTTTTAAGAAGATAAAGAACTAACTATCGCCAAAAAATCGACATCTCTAATTATTCAGAGCGGATATGGGGTGAAACAATTTTGTGGGAACAAAAGCCATAAGTACCTTCGATGGGCTCTAAAGAGAACCAACTACTCTACGCTTAGCATCTAAACTCATAAATAACTCTATCATTTCGATCTCCGCAAATTTAAAATCCCAAATAATGAGATCCGCAGATGCTTAGCCGATAATTTTAGATTACCTATGGTTAAGGGAACAAGCTAGGGCTCAACACGCCGGTCAAGTCAAATTCTATTCCTACTCTCACCAGCAGAAAGTCAACAAGGTGTCAAAACATATATTAACTTAGCAAATGCTTCGTCTAATGAAATCAAGTCATGCATATTTAAAATCACTCGGGGAAACTTGCAAAATCTTGGCCTTGTGAGCTAGAATTCGCTTTTTATAGCTTCTTATCTAAGAGACTAGCAAACTTTTCAATCAAAAAGACTTAACAAAAGCTTGAAAAATTTTAAATTTTGCTCATTTTTGCACAATTTCATTTTCTAAGGAAAAACAGGGTTGCGAGAGTACACGACAAAAATAAGCAAGCGCGGTCAAATCAAATCGAAGATTACCCTACCCCAGACTAGAACGAAACATTGTCCTCAATGTTTAAAGCAAGGGTATCACGAAAATCTAAAAGCCGTTTATTAAGTATGCTCAAAGATAAACGTTAGTCGATAAGATTAGGATATCGGATTTCCATCAGCATCGATCATGAAACTCGAGTAGAGAAAATGACAAACTTCGAGCACGAGAGTCTTCATATCGGGAAAATCCTGAACACAACATCACAAACAACCAAACACGAGAAATCGAAGAGGCTAACCCCTTCACGTCACTTATTAGAAAATAAAAAGAAGATAGAGATAAGCATGGGGTGCCTCCCACGAAGTGCTACTGTTTTTGGTTACAATTCGCTAGCTTGCTCGTCCCGAATTCATTTGTCCTTGGGGAAGAAAATGGGAGAGATACCAGGGTCAAAAACGATGTCCTCATTCGAAGGAATGAGTTGGGTGGAGAAGAAAATGGGTGGATAAGGCATATGATGTAAGAAGGATCCATCATCCGGTGGTTTTGCGGGCGGACGAAAGGATGACGGATCAATAAGAGAATACTCCAAAGAAGTCGGGATCTTATGGTAAGGCAATAGATGTGTGAGCTCAACATCGAAGGCATCCATCGAAGGATCCTTATCTCGGACAACGTTTTTAGCATAAAGCTCATCTATGTCGAATATCCCAGGATTGAAAATCTTGTCTTCACATGTGGGCTTAACGGGATAAGTGAGGGTCGACTCAACTGAGGAAGGAGAATCATCATTAAGCAAGCTTTCAAGAAAAAGGATATCTTGATCAGTCGCACCGTCTCTCAATACCGGCGGTATTGGATCATCAAGAAATAAGTCGATTTCTTCCATATCAGAATCATAAGGCGGATTATCAAGAATATCGTCTTCAACCACTTTAGTCAATTCGTCAATCTCCATAATATCTTCAGTGTCAGATTCATCACTTTCTTCATCTTGTATAACATCACATGACGGGAGAGAAGGGTCGGAACACAGAGATGGGACAAGTGGTGTGCTCTGAGAGCTAGCAATATCCACCACTTCCGTTGTGGTCTCTGAATCGGACTCAAAATCTTGGTCGAAAAGAGGATTAACTTCACAAAAGGTGTAGTCATTACTGAACTTGAAAACCGGATTTGAGAAAATCCCGGAAGTAACCTCGGAGATGTCAAGAGAATCACACAAAAGCGAATCACAATCACTATCAGATACATCCTCGGACTCACTTGGGATCAAAGCTCTCAACACTAGACGATTTCGTTTCCGGAATAGTGCTAAGAGGCTCGTCCCCCATTATGAGAGAGTCAACGGATTCAACAATGTCCGTAGCAATAGAATCATCGACCTCTTCCAAAAAGTCACTTCTCTCAAGCGTGAGTGAAGGGAAGGGTCGGAAATGAAAGGCTGAAACGGAGGTGGGATTGCCACTCGGAGGAGTATAATCGTCATCAGAATCAGAATCGTAATAAGAAGTTGGACGATATTGGATCACGTTCACGCCTCTTGAGACAATAATTCACGATGAGGTCTTCATGAGGATCTTCTTTCGTGGGTAAATTTATCAAGAAGATTCTTAAGATCACTCATCATTTCCAGAAAATTTTGATTAAAACATGGTGAAGGTTGTGGTTGAACTTCTTTGTATTGTGGAGGTGGGTTATAAGGATAATCGTAATTGTTACAAGGAACTTGCTCGTAAACAATCAGATTCTGCGTCTGACAATGGAATGAACGTGGACCTACAATACTCACAACAGTATGATTGTTGTGACGAAATAGGTAAGTTCATAACCAAAGGTTGAGTTGTTAATTTGATCGTGACATTGAAAACTTTGGTGAGGACCACCACAGTACTCACAAGAGTATGATTCCGGCTCATGGTACAGAGGTTGGTTAGGAAAATCGGTTGTCTCATAGTTAGGATTGTGGTGAAACTCGGTTCCAGATTTTCCATCGCTACAAGCGGAACAACTCAACCATATTCGGTCCTCTGCACCATATGCACAAAAGGATAATCGAAAAATTATGGATAAGAGTTAGCTATTTCCCATTTCCGTTATAGGCTCGGATTCTTGCGGGATTCATCTCGGGCTCAGAAACATATTCCATTTCCCTCACCGGAGAGGGGGTAGGAATCGAGGGTTCTCCAATTAGAGCACTCTTTTGTTCTAGCCGTGCATAAAGACGAGCGAGATCTGGATTTGGATTAATAAAATTCTGACATACATTACAAAATCCATCTCGACAATTATTTCCGCTTTCCAATCACATATACATTTCAAACACCGAAATTGTTTCTCTTCCATACGACTTTGGCAATGAAGGCAACGACGATAAGAACATATCTCGGGTTGTGGCGGATGGTCAGAAACACTTTGAGAATCATCTAGAGATCGTTTGTCGGCTAAGTCGCAACAATAGCAAGATTTTTTAGAACCGCGGTGTCCACATCGCTCACATACACATTCTGGATTCAAACAACAATACTGCTTTTCTTCCATACGGCCTTTGCAATGAAAACAATGACGATAATTGATTGTTTCCATAAGAATTGAACATATAGAGGGTTAAGGAGAAAGAATTATCGGGTTAGAGGATAAAAGAAGAATATTTTTGGGTTTTTAAAACAAATTTTGAAAAGGAAAATATTTTTGGGTTTTTATATTTAAGAAAACACAATATTTTGTAACCTTCGTCAACCTGTGCTCGGTAGCTCTCAAAAGTCGCATGATGGGGAACGAAGAGTGGATCGTTCTTCATCTGCAATTTAATGTCAAGACTTCCTTATACCCGTATAGGTTGTACATTCAAGGTGAGCCGGCGCAATCAGGTTTCTTTTGTTGGTTTTAATTTTATGGTTTTGTACACTCTAGGAAAAATGTTTAGGTTTTTAGATGTTTTTGGGTTTTTGAAAAGATATATATACAAAAATGACGGTAACTACTCGGGAAGGATCTTCAAATGCACGCGATTCGAGACGGATACGAAAACTCGCTACAAGCCCTCCGGTGGCGCAAAAATTGATTCCACATTGCAAAACTGTCAAGTTATCTCACGCAAGCTAGCCACTTGTGAATGGCTAACTGTAAGAAACTTAAAACAGCAGTTCCAATAATAATAGAAGAAGTGTATCGGGTAACTCAAACGTGTTAGGTTTGAGCACCGAGATCGTTCGAACGAGGGTTGAATGGAATTTCCAACTCAGCGTCAGCGATTATCAGGATTTGAATAAGAGAAGGGGATAATTTGAAGTTTTCTAAACTACGGGGCAAAGGAAGTATAAAAGGGAAATTACACTACGGGAAATCCTAAATACACAAATTATACTAAAACGTAATAAATGAAACGTAAATAAAATGCAACTATGTCTATTCTAAGTCCTAAAAATAACCAAAAATTACTTTTACTCTAAAAATGATATTAGAAAACTATTTATGAATTAAAACTATTTTTTAGGATTTTTATGGATTTTATTAGAATTAAAAACTAATTATCAACTATTAAATCTAAATTATAATACTAAAAATTATGAAAATCAAAGGGAAAATTATGAATCTATTTTTATAAAATCTAAAATAACCTAAGAGAATTTTCAAAACTATTTTTTTATTTTTCTGATTATTTTTCTATTTTTTATGAATTTAAATCTATTTAAATCTAATTTAAATTGTTAAAAATACCAAATAAAAGGGGAAAATAGGGAAAAATATTTTGTATGCTTTTTATATTTTTCTTAAACTGGGAAAATTGAAAAATTATTTTTTTGGAACTTTTTCTGAATTAATTGCAATAAAAGCTATTTTAAAATGATTAAAAACTGTTTTAAATAGAGAAAAATACCAAACAGTGACTAAAAATTATGAAAAACTCAGTAAAATTCTAAAATATTATTCTAAAGCTATGAAAAATATAAAAACATGGGCTTATGTGAGAGAAAAGATAGCTGATGTGTAACTGCTTGTGGAATAAGCACTTTAAAATAAGCAAATAAGCACTATAATGCACCAATTGATTACAGAAGGTATAAAATACTAAAACTACTCTAAGGAAACTTATTGCATCTACTCCTAACTGCTAATCAGTGATCTACCAAGTTATAAGCTAACTGCTACTCTAGCAAAACATCTAACTGACCCCTACTTTTGAGCTGTTGCAACTGCTTATATAATAAGCTAAAGTGAAAACCAAAAGTGTGGTTCTCAAGACCACCAACCAGAGATTACATATCTAAAATATCAGCTCATAAGGACTAAAGGTGAAGGAATTAAAGATCAAAGACTAAATGGCTAATTGGACAAGAGGCTACTGATGCAGTGAGTAGATGGGAATGTGCAGAGGTTGGGAATGGATTTGCAGACTTAACAAGCTATTGTTGCAAGCTCCTATGGGGATACTAAGGCAATTCCACTAAGTCCTAAACTACAAGTACCTAAAATTTCAACCCTAGCTATAACATAAATGAACATTAGCTCTTAACTAAGTGAATTCACAAGCTGATGTAACAAGCATGTCAAGAGAAAAGGCAGCAATAAAAAATGAAACAAGAGCATACTAAATCTAGTCTACAGCTAAACATATAAAAGGGACAAAAACAATCTAAATCAAGAATAAGAAGAACACATGAGACAGAAGTACCATGGTCTTGAGGACTGACATGTGAAGAATGACAGTTAGTTTCAACATGTGAAATCACACAACTGAATTATCAAATGAAGAAACTTATGCCAAAACTACTTTAAAACAGATTTTAAACTTAGCAATTACATTTAGCTTACAAGAAACACTTAGGCTATGAAATCAAAACTGATCCAAACACTCCTTTGAAACATCAAATTGCCAATTAACATCAGAAAATTAATGAAACCTGAACTCAGCTTAATCCAACTACTCAAAATACCTTTAAACTCATCATTCTAACAATCTTAAAACAGAATTTACACTAAAATTGATTTGACCTTGAAGGTTGACTTACGTTGACTTTTTTAACTTTTGATTAAAAACTTAAGTTCAAATCAAGTAAAAACTGAAACAAGCTCACATAAGCTGAGTTAAGCTTATGTGAACTTATGATAACAATAACAAAAGCTTGTGAACAGTAACATTTAGATTTAGAATTTGAAATTGCAAGTAATTAAAATGAGAATATAAATTGCATTAAAGAAAGTTGAAATTACAATTATACTGATTACAAATTAAGCTACTGAAAACAAATTTAAAGACAAGGAATTAAGAAGGTCAAAATTTCTCTAAAAGCTTAAGAAATTGGACGCCTATCTATTGTGATGAGAGGGGCTTTAAATAGCTGATGAAGAGCCTTGGGAAGCATCTAGGAGCTCTATCCTGAGCCATTAATCATCCATCTTGAATCATCCAATCATTGTAAGCCCTTGGATTACTTGAGTGATGTGGCGCAACCAATCAAAAGCCTTCATTTGTCCACGGCACTTTATGACATACACCCTCGACATGTCGGACAAGCTTCTAGAAACATACTCAAGTGTGGGTAAATGAGGTGGGAAATCAAGGTAAATGGCTTGGGGAGGGTAACAGTAAATGGGTGGTTTTGGAGGCGGCAGGTGGGTTTGGGTTTATTTTATATTTATTTGATTATTAGTTGACCGGGTAAGTGTTGACTCGGGTAAAAGGGTAAACGGGTTGGATAATCATGGAAACCGGGTATAAGGGTTGGGGAATGGGTTTAATATTGGACCAGGTTATGGTATTTTGGTGAGGATTGGGCTTGATAGGTTTGTGTTTGGGCCAAGGTAATATAAGACTTGGTTTATTTTTGGGCTTAGGTGTAGTATCCAATATTATACACTAAGGACCATTTATGTAATATTTGCAAGAACAAGGGTCCAAAAGTGTAAATTATGAAATGTGAGGGTGAATTAGGTAAGTGAAATTTATGAGGGGTTGATTTAGTAAATTTGGGAAAGTTGAGGGATGAGATGTGACAACTTCCAAAACATGTTTCAGATTTCGTAATTTGACTTTGAGCATCCAAATCCATGAAATAGCATCCCCATGGCTATTGTGTCTTTCTCTCGTGCTTTCGGTTTTCTTGGTTTTGGCTTCTTTTTGTGTGTTTTTACATATCCGTACATGCACAAGCACAAACTCAAGAAAACCACAAATATTAGCAATAAACGGCTCTTTCTTGGTTATTCTGGGTCTGTTTTGATAATGAAAAGGTATGTGTTTTAGCACATACCAGAAACTCTTACAACCCCTCATGGAGAAATCACCCTAACCTTAAATGGAACCAAAACTCAAGCACACCCCAAAGCTCATCTAGTCCACCTAATAGATTCAATTCTCTAAACGTCGGGACCCTAATCTTGAGGCAATTGCATCTAGATTCATGTCATCTCAAGAGACTTGATTGACTAAGCTTGAAGCCGATTTTAAGAAAGAAAGGCAAGAGATGACAAACAAGCTTGATGCCCTCTTAAAAGCTTTGGACATTGGAGCACTCCCAAGTGATACTATAAAGAACCCAAAAGTGAATTTGATTTCGTCGACTTCATGTTCTTGTTCACCATGGGAGAGTGCACATTCATGTCCCTCATACCCAACAGTTTACTGGTAAATGCTATCAACAAGGGTTCCAAGCAATCCAAAATGATACCAAGGCCCACCATTGGTAGAACCTAGAGAACCAAACCAGAACCCAAACCTAATCTAGAGGAGGAGTACAAGGAACTCCATCAAGAAAAATCGGTTCTTGAAGTCTTGGCTCATGCACCTTATTATAATGCTTTAAAAGAAAAATATGAGTTAGAACTTAAACTTGGAAAACATGGGTCCGCCTTTGTGTGAAATAATCTACCTAAGAAGTTAGACGATCCCGGGCTATTTACTCTTCCGTGTAGGCTTGGAACTTCCAAACCTCTCGATGCTTTAGCCGACTTAGGATCATGCATCAATCTTGTTCCGTTGTCCCTCCATAGAAGCCTTAACTTAGGTAAGATAGAACCAACGGAAACCATCTTAGGTCTAGTGGACGGTAGTGTTGCATATTCGGTAGGGATAATAAAAGACATGGTAGTACACGTAGGAGAGTTGACTCTTTTGGCCGACTTCCATGTGCTAGACATGAATAAGGACCCAACATGCCCATTACTAGTAGGAAGAGGATTCTTAGCTACCGCTAGTGCCATCATCGATTATAAGATGTCCAAGATAGTGGTAGGAGAGGGGAGTGGGGTCAATTTGATGTCAAAAGCATCATTACTACAAAGAGAGAAATCCACATGAGATTAGGTTGGATAGAACGCCTTCTAGATATGGACCTTGGATAGATAAGAACCTCATAGGTCCCTAACGACCTTTTTACCTAGATGAAGCTTTTTCTAGTAAAGCAACTTTCCATGAAAAAGGCTAGGGACATGGAAGTGAACCGTTCGAGGGCGTTAGTATTTAGGAAGATTACGAGGTTCTAGGAAGCTTGCCGTTAACCTTGTCATGAATAAGTGGAAAGTTGAGAAGCCTAAACATAAATGGGATTGGGATAGACCGCCTAGTGATGGTAATGGAAAGTGGCACATTAGGATAACAATCTATGATCCCGATGGAGAGAAGTTTGAAAAGGCATATCAAACCAAACGTACTACTTGGAACTTAAATGATAAGTTTGATCCTTATGACATTGTTAAGGATAGGCTTACTTATATCGGTACGTAACGGCACGACTACGAGTCTAGCTACAAGACTCATAAATAAAGAAAAGCGCTTGTGGGAGGCAACCCATGCTTAATTATTTGCTTGTTAGTGTCATATATCTTTTATCGATTGCTTATTCTCATGTTTAAATTTGTAAAAATGCTTTATTTTGTTTTTAACCTCGTCTTAATTACATATAAAGGTGTTTTACATAAAGGATAAGTGTAGGGAGGATTACACACGTTTTCAAAAAGAACGTGAACATGAGAATAACAATTAATTAAAAGATATATGTGTGTTTGTTCGAGTCAAATGCTTGTATCGAGTCATAATGGATGTTTTGCATGAATTTTTCCAGATTCTAAATATGTAAATTTTCCAGAATTTTTTTCGAGAAAATCATGAACCGGTTTTGTCGAGGATAACGGCGACGTCGAGAAGGAATAAAACAACAGATTACTTTTCTCGTTTTCTGAGCTACTTATAATTTTGGAATTTTCGGTCTTAATTTTCGAAATTCGTAAACATCCATTCCACAAGCATTATATCCTAGTTTAATAGAGTCTTATATATATATATATTATTACGCCGATTTTACGAAGGTTTTGTTTGTTTTCTTCAAGTGTGCAGGTTTAATTTACTAAGAAGAAGATACATAAGATTGGAAGGAGCTTTTCACGCATAACATTCTTCTTGAAGAAAGATTTAACCACTACTTCACACATGGATCCAACCGAATAATCGGGGGTATTAGTTTCTTTCGCTTTTAATTACCTTCCATTATCATAACTTTGATACTTTCAGGGAACATTGGGGACAATGTTAGTTTAAGTGTAGGGAGGGAAAATAAAACGGGAACTTTGAAACTATGCTTATCCTTGATTATTTGTTTTGTCCAATTGCATTTGTGTAATAAACCATGAGAAAATGTCGGGTTAAGGTAACACCAAATTTTAATTTTTCATGACATGTAAGAGTGGGCCATTAGTCTTAACAAAAGCATCTCATGGATAGGAAGTTATATGACTAGCACAAAACCCTTTACCACTTAAATTCCACCCAAAGTGAGATCGGTAGATTAGTAGGAAGCATTCATCTTTAATGCTTAGAGTGTGAACCGGTAGTATAATAGATTCTAGAACTTGTTTTGTGATGCATCCGAGATCGCTAGTAAGACTACACTTGTGTAGTTAGGAATAACTAGATGATAAGAGGCATTAGGATAACCCTTGTTTGATACACGTAATATAATTTCGGTTGAGTAATTCCCCACACCTTTGAGTTGTACTCATCTTTAGTACACGATACCCCTAGTTAACCCCTCAGAGCCTATCCTTTTGCGGTTCTCGTGATGTTTCGGTTTTTCTGGAATATCAATGAAAGAACATTGTTTACACCCACCCCCAAATGTACACCCAAATCGCCTTAGCCTACCTTGTATGCACTCACTTTTAGTGCATTATTGTTATCACCCTAAACCCTTAGTTCAATTATCTAGTTGCTTGCATAAGTTGTTAAGTCGAGTCATATCCTTTGTACACAGTTTTGGGACAATTGGGACTCATGGGAAAGGTTAAAGTTTATGAAATAACGGGAAGGGAGCGTTAAATTCAAATTCCCTTTAT
Source organism: Chrysanthemum makinoi (assembly GCA_910596185.1). Taxonomy (NCBI): domain Eukaryota; kingdom Viridiplantae; phylum Streptophyta; class Magnoliopsida; order Asterales; family Asteraceae; genus Chrysanthemum; species Chrysanthemum makinoi. Next base: position 296,264,315 of record OU343225.1, read on the forward strand.
TTGCGTAATAATGTACTCCAAGTGTTTTGATCTTTTCAATTCGGGTCAAATTAGTGTTAGAGTAATAAAAACTCAAGTGTAGGGATGTGCCTATAAATCCCTATCATTTTGATGTTACCGTAGAGGATGGTAGAGTAAAAGTGTATGAAAAAAAATAGAAAAAGAGAAAAGAAAAAAATAGAGTGTAAAAAAAAAAAAAAAAAAAAAAAAAAAAGGGCTATCATCCTACATGTATCTTTAAATTTATGTTTGTTTGTTTCAGTTATCTAGAATTTAGAGTGTCGAGTCTTGGCTTAGCAACGCCATTCTTCGTATGCTTGTAACATAAAGATTTTTGACTTGCCACCACTAAATAGCCTATCCCACCAAACCCTTTGTTTCCCTACCGTAAGCCTAACATTACAACCCTTTAAAAGACCTCTTTAATAGTCTTTCCTAGGTGCTTACGCCAAAGCGATGGAGGTTTGATCTATTCTCAAGCCTATGGTAATCTATGTACTAGGACCGGTTAATGAGTGTTTATCTTTCATTTCCAATTTGATATATTTCATATACACGGGAGATGTGAGTACCAAACACCCCATGTGAGGTGCTAGTATGTAATTTTCGTGCTTGTTATGACTTTTGCAGGGCTTATATGTGTTGTGGACTGTTTTAAACCAATGCTTCATGACCCCTAACTTATAAATTAATTGGTAAAAGCACATTTGCTTGAGGACAAGCAAATACCAAGTGTAGGGATATTTGATAAGGTTTTAAAATGTACCTTTTGAGGGGTCGTTTAAGCCCTTATTTGATCACTTTTGTATCCGTTATTACTTAATATCGTTCCTTTTCACTTTTTAGGTCTCTTGAAGGCAAATTGCTGGAATGGCACTTATTTGGACGAAAAGGCGCGGATATCCGAAGAAAATGGCCAAAGTCAAGAATCGAGACACTCGCTGCTTTGAAATAGAAGGGGACGGCGTTAGGTGTTATCTCTGTGGCCGCCCGTCACTGTGACGGCTCAGTAGCCAAATTGCTTATTTACAAGTGACGGTGTCGGCTTTAGAGTAGGTCGTCGCGGCTCGGGCGGCTAGATTTGATCCAGCGGCGTCGAGAGCTGAAGGGACGTGATCACAAGCATAAGGTGACGCCGTCGCAAGACTAACGTGGCCAAGACGAAACCCTAATGACGGCGATCCGACGGCGTCACAATTCATGACGCCGTCGCGATTGTAATCTTATATATAGAATCGAATTTTTGTCTTAGGTGTTGTCTTTAGAAAAACCTAAACCGAACCAAGGTCGTCTTGTACAGATATTTTAGGGTTCAAACCCTATCTTACATCAAGATAAGTGTTTTACTTCATTAATTCAATTATGTCTTCAATTACTTGTGTGTATGCTTGCATGTTCTCCATGTCCGGCTAATTTACTTGAGTGTTTGCTTAGGGAATATGAAACTTAATTATTGAATATTGATTGGTTGTCTCTTATCTTAATTGTTAATGATCTAGTAATGCGATAGGTCATTCGTTGTGTAGTTAATGCTTGATTAATCTTTGTGAACCTTAGACTATAACACCTAGAGTAGTTGTAGGCTAAACCATCCAAAGAGTACCTTAGAGTTAGAGTTTATAATTCCTAGAGATTTTGTAGACGAGACCCTTTGGTAGTTTCAAAGAGTTAGGGACAAACGCATACCCTACGACTTTAGACACACAAAGCGATTAAGAATAAGGACGTGACAATTCAACCATCAATAGGAGATAATTAAGGAGTAATAAAACCTAAGTAAACACATCTTTAAACCATCATACGAGTACACAATAATTAGACATAACTACATACACCTTAGATTAGATAATTAGATCGGTAGTTCATTAGAAATACCAACCCCAAATCCAAACCCGAGATTAGTACCTTTCCTTTTCTTAAAAATATAAAAAGATAAAAAAATAATCTTTCTCAACCCCAACCTTAGCGTAGTAACTTCTCACTAGCATTCCTATTCCCCTAGAGAACGATATCAATACCCGTGGCTTACCCTAATACTACACTACAACGATTAGGTTCACTGCCTAGGGTGTTATAAAACTTGCTCGAAGAAAAGGAAGTTCCTTTGACCCCGAACGAAGCGTGTAGCTTTATCAGGCGTCAACATGGTGACGAAGACTGGTAACAGAGAAGGTACCATCATTTGAAAGAGACCAGAAGCAAAAATCGCTATCATGGTCAATTTCAACCGAACCAATAACATCCAACATCCGAATGTATTCAGTAGCGACTACCTGAGGAGATTGGTCTAATCAATCTATGACTCTGACCATTAGAAATACGATTTTGAATCAAACAATCTTTAGAATTCTCCAATTGATATAGCCTGTTGAAACGATCACGAAGAGGAGAATCTCCAGCCCAAGTATCAATCCAAAAACGAATTAAAGAACCATAACCAACCTTATATTTGATAGATCTAAAAGGGACAAGGCCACTCGAATGAAGGTGATTTATAGTGCCAAAAATATTGGCCCATAAACCATTGGTTTGACAACCATTAGGATCCATACCCGCTTCATCCCCATGGATTCGCCAACAAAAGCCATGTCATTAATAAATGAGAGAAATGTTAAAAGATTTAATACTTCCAACTCCAAGACCTCCTTTATCAAAAGAGGATAAAATATTCGGCCACTTGATCCAAGCAAGCTTATTTTTATCTTCGGTAGAACCCCAAAAAAACGAAGCGCGTAAGCTTTCTAGAACCTTGAGAACAGTTCCAGGAGCCTTAAAAATCGACATGTAATAAATCCCTAGGCTGCCTAAGACGGATTTGATGAGAGTAAGACACCCACCAATAGATAAAAGGCTAGCTTTCCAACCTAAAAGCTTAATCTTAAAGCGGTCAATTAACACCATCCAACTCGCAACACGATTCATATTGGAACCTATAGGTAAACCAATATAAGATAAAGGAAAAGAGCCATATAAGCAACCCGAGGTAGCTGCCATATTAACGACCTCCTCAGAAGAAACACCCACTCCAAATAAATTAGATTTATTGATGTTAATCTTAAGCCCAGAAGCCATATAGAAAACATGAAGCACGTAGATGACATTCTCCATATCTCTATGATTCCATTCAGACGTTATAATAACGTCGTCGGCGTAGAATAAATGAGATATACGAAGGCTAGAAGGACCTAGCTTCACACCACGAAACTGATTCGCAGCCATAACGTCTCTAAGAGCAATATGCAAGCCATCCATAATGATGATGAACAAGAAAGGCGACAAGGGTTCTCCTTGTCTCAAGCCTCTCCTTAACAAGAATTCTGAAGAGGGGCTTCCATTTATAAGAATGGAAGTCCTAGCAGAATATAAACAAGATTTGATCCAATTTAGCCATTTAACGCCAAAACCCATCATGCACATAACATGGTCCAGATATCTCCAACTTACCGAATCAAAAGCCTTTTCAAAATCCACTTTGAATAACAATAGCTTATTTTTCCGTTTCTTATACCAATCAATGATTTCATTAAGAATGAGAGGGCCATCAAGAATTTGTCGACTTGATATAAAAGTCGATTGCTCTCGGCTAACTAGGGAATCAATAACCTTGGATAAGCGGGTAACAAGAATTTTGGCGATAATCTTATATTGAATACCAATTAACGAAATATGCCTATAATCTTTAATGAATAAAGGATTAGGAATCTTAGGAATCAAGGTGATGAAAGCAGAATTTGTACCTTGAGGAAGCATATTGGATTAAAAAAACTTAACCACGAAAGATTGAAAATCATGCTTGATGTATTCCCAAAAATGCTTCACAAACATAAAAGTAAACCCATCCGGGCCCGGCGCCTTTTGACTACCACAATCCCAAACCGCGGCACGAATCTCCTCCAAATAAATAACCGACTCTAAATAACTACAATGAGAGATACTTAAGGACCTCTCGACTGTAAAGGGAGGAAGGTTCATCATATTATCATGCGAATCAAGTTTGTCTTTGAAAAAATCAAGAAAAGTCGTTTTGATAGTAATTGGATCAGTAATCCAATCCCCATCAATCATAATGCCTTGGATCATCTGATGTTTTCTTCGCGAGTTAATAATACAATGGAAATATTTTGAATTCTCGTCACCCTCCACATCCCATTTAATACGAGCTTTTTGATAGTAATTGGATCAGTAATCCAATCCCCATCAATCATAATGCCTTGGATCATCTGATGTTTTCTCCGTGAGTTAATAATACAATGGAAATATTTCGAATTCTCGTCACCCTCCACATCCCATTTAATACGAGCTTTTTGGATTAAATCCAAAGACTCCAACTTCTCAATATTATCTAACTCGTGAAGCTTAGTGATACGTTGAGCTCTGTCAACATCAGATGTATTTCCAGAATCAATTAGATCCTCAATGGTGTGCAAAGAAGCAGTGATATCTCTTTTTCTGGAATTATCATAAATTTTAATTTGAGAGTACCATTGTTTTAGATGATGTTTTAATCCTTTAAGCTTTATATGAAAATCTTTGTTATGACCCACTTCTCCAATTGATAAGCTCGTCCAAGCCTCTTTAACGACATCAACGAAATCAAAACGATCAAAACACGAGTGGAAGATACGAAATGGAATAGGACCAAAATCAATTTTGTTGCAATGTAATAAAATTGGGTTATGATCCGACCAAAGCTTATCAAGAATAGTAACGTGAACATCCGAATGAGCTTCTAAGACGTCTTTTGAAATCAAAAAGCAGTCAATTTTACTCAACTTAGTGCCCGCTTTATTCATCCATGTAAACATTTTACCTCCCATAGGGAGATCGAGAAGTCCAGCGTCTTGAATAAAGGAATTAAAGATAGCCGCATTTCCACTTGAGAACAAAGAACCATAGCGTTCTGAAATATCCCTGACCTCGTTCAAATCACCAAACAAAACAACCTTTCCGTGATGATCATAAACAAACAGACGTAAAAAATTCCATAAGTTAGTTTTTTCAGGTTGGTGTTGTGGACCGTAGACATTAATGAAATAGTAGTCTTCAATCGAATTATTCCATTTGCCTCACAATTACATAGTTATCCCCACACCAAATGTTAGACTTCACAAAGAAACCATGATCCCACAAAGAAATCAAACCCCCCGATCTACCTCGAGCCATATTGCAAGCGTAATCAAATTTAAAGTTACCCCAGATGAATTTGATACGGAATAGTTCTAGTTTAGTCATCTTAGTCTCTTGAACACCAAGAAAGTGGATATTGTGTTTAGAACACATATCCTTGATCCAAATACGTTTCCTATGCTTCTTCAACCCTCTAATATTGATAGATAAGATATTCATTTATCCATCATCGGCACTCCTATCCCATTTATCAAACGGCTGAACGACGATTTGCATTCTCTAACATCATACCCTAAAGCCCCCCACTTCAATCAATCTATTCATGTCGTCTATAATAGAGAAGCCTTTTATGTCTTTTTTCTTTTTCTTTTTTTTTTTCTCTGAAATTGCCAAACGAGGTAAAGCACTTACTTGATTTTGGAACATGGAATGATTGAGAAACCCTGTTATTTGATTTTATCACTTTTTCAAAGCCAGGTGGAACACTGCCATCAGAAGTGTCTTCCTCGGTTGGAATAATTTGTGGTTCAGTGACATTTGGGACATGTCTGAAATTAACTCCTGAGAAGGAAGGTTGTTGACCACAAATTTTGTTCACACAATTATCGATGAAAATGATAATTATAAATTATTTATTAGTATTTTAGATAAAAATACACAAATATTTACTAAATTAGACTTATGTTAAAACTCCGCTATTGAAACTTATGTCAAAACTCGTGTGCGTACGAGTCTATCACACACGGGTCTATAGTAAGTTATAAAATAACAAAAGTTTTTACTTAATTAAATATGTACCACAAGTCAGAAATAATTCTACACTTTTTAACATAAAAGATACTCCGTAACAAATAATCCTAATGGAAGGTCAAAGACCTTGAACAATATTTCGTCAATATTATGTCAAACTTAGAAGCCAATCCACGCATTTAGACTTCCTAACGAGACCGTTGAGCTAATTCTTCTAACATAATTCATTCTTATACTCATGTATTTATTAAACCAGTTGACTAACTTAAACTTCTTTTATTCAATTTGATACATTATAACGTGTTAAATACTAAATATGATATTAGTGAGTAATAAGTTCTAATTAATATTTATTAAGATTTTACACTTGTGGATAAACATGAGTTTATTACTCTTGAGTCATCTGACTGTTATTACATTACTATATATAACTAAAACACGGGGAATCGATCTACACACGACACGTGTCCAAGAATTAATTGCAAACTTCCGCAAGTTGGCAAGAATGGTCCTTGAGGTTCGTGTGGCGTTGCAAGTTAAGTCCTCAACATTAATTGCTAACTTTTGCAACTTGGCAAAAATGTTCCCTAAGGTTTGTGCGTCATTGCAAAGTTAGTCCAACAGTGTTTGCAACATTTTCATAACTTGGCAAGAATGGTCCCTCAAGTTTAAGTGTCGCTGCAAAGTAAGTCCAAACATTAAATGCAAAGTTAACTTTCGTAACTTGGCAAGAATGGGCCCTCAGTTTTAAGTGTCGCTGCAAAGTAAGTCCAAGCATTAAATGCAAATTTTCACAACTTGGCAAGAATGGTCCCTGAGGTTTAACTGTCGTTGAAAAGTAAGTCCGAACATTAAATGCAGAGTTTCCCAACTTGGCAAAAACAGTCCTTAAGGTTTACGTGTCGTTGCAAAGTAAGTCCAAACATCAAATGCAAGTGTCGCTACAAAATAAGTCCTTTGAAACCAATCCCGCTGCATCGCGCGGGTTTCCACTACTTATTAACTAAAAATGCTGATGCTTGCAAATGCAAGCATAATTGCCAACTTTCAAAGTTTGGAAAATAGTCCCTGAGGTTTAAGTGTCGTTGCAAAGTAAGTCCAAGTTGGCAAAAATAGTCCCTAAGGTTTAAGTGTCGCTGCAAAGTAAGTCCTTTATAGCAATTTGGCAAAAATAGTCCCTATCCAAATTCACGGCTACAAAAGCAATCCCGCTGCATCGCGCGGGTTCCCACACTCGTTAATAACTAAGATTTTGGTATTATGTTGGACATCATAAATGAAAATAAACCATTTTCTTTTCAAAACCGATTACTGTTCTTTTTTATTGCTAGACTAATTTAAACTATGATTGCTATACAAAATGATTGTAATTTTGTTTTGATCAAAAAAAATTTTTTTTTTGAACTATAACTTTCATTAGAACCGAAACGGGCGACCCCAAAATCAGGGCCACCACCACCGAACAAAACTATTTACATGAAACAAAATTTACACCAATTATCCCAAGAAAGCGACTTAAGATTGCCTCTATTCGAGAACCAAAGATAACCTACTGCCTTAACCTCGCTCAAAATATTGCTCACATTCACCGGCTTATTGGAGAATCTGAGCTCATTCCTCGCCTTCCATAACGCCTGACCAAAATAATCAACCTTGGTTTAGCCTTACCCTGGCTTGGTTATGTCAAAAGCATATATATCATGTACCTTACACCATTTGCTAATACCTTGCCACATAACCGAAGCCACCAAGCACGAAGTGAATAAATGATCTATCGACTCGTCGTGAGACTACAATGACATCTAGGGTCCTAGCGGGCGTGCCTCTTTAACAGCGGCTGGAGTCGGGATGCCACCTACGCGCCCGCCATGCAAACACATTGCATTTGATAGGAATCCACTCCAACTCATCACGAAACTTTGCTAGCATCAATCCGGCGAAACCTTTTAACCCCGACACGAAATTTCCCTCATCATTACCTAGCCAATGCCGATCCTTGACAAGAAAAAGTGCCATTCAAATCGTTGAGAAGGCCGTTCAAGCGTAAATTCCCCATCACCTCTTCGCTAAGCTGCGTTTCCACTTCCACCCAACGAAACAGACCCTCCAGAATCTATGAGCCGGCTCCTTGACTTTACATTTCTTGAATTTCTCCAACCTAAAAGACCGGGGACCATGTCTTTCAGCGGAATATCCGACAACCAGGGTCAATCCAAAACGCTATATCGGCCCATCCCCAACAATCCCTTAAACATTCTACGGATAGGAACTCCTTCAACTAGTATTTACCAAAGACTTGACAATCTCTCTCAAACTCCACTTATATTGTGGGAATGAAATCCAGTTCCTGTTGCTCTCATGTATCGCCTTGATAACATTCTTCCAAAGACTACAATTTTCAATCTTGTATCTCCAGCCCCATTTAGCAAGAAGAGTCGTGTTAACCACCTGAAGCTTGCATAAGCCCAACCCCCTTTGTCTTTGGGCAGCGCCCACCTTGTCCCACGCACCCAATGCATACTCCTGTTATTACCCACCCCATAAAAACTTCCTAATCGACTCCAAGTCTTTGATAACTCTTTTAGGCCTTATATAAGAAATAATGTGACTCTCCAACACGGATTTGATGAGCGTTAATCTACCTCCTATCGAGAGAGAGGAGGCCTTCCACTTCGATAAACGTTTTTCAAACACCTCATACACCACCCTCCAGCTATCCACTCAGTTCATATTAGCACCAACCATAAGACCTAAATACCGAAACGGGAATACCCCCACCTTACACCCAACCGATATAGTCAAATCATCCACCTCCCCCGGATTAACACCTATACCAAAAATATTAGATTTCTCCAAATTAATCTTCATACCAGAGCAAAGAGTCAATATTCTAACCACGTTCAAGAAATTAGATTTCGACCATTCTCCTAAAATCACCGCGTCATCCGCGAAAAACATGTGGGATAACACCACATCCCCATACGTCAGCTTAATGCCTTCTACCTTTCTTGCGTTCCGAGCCTTCTCTATCATACACGACAAATCTTCCAACACTAATATAAACAAAAAGGGAGATATAGGGTCCCCTTTGTTGGGTCCAATAAATTGACCCAATCGCCCTGAACAAGATTTGAAAATAAAATAGCCTAACTCACTATATAAATAGTGGTGACTCATGATAAAGAAATCGGTGATTGTTGTTTAGTACTCTTTGCTAACTCTGGTTGGTCGATTGAGTAAAATATATGAGCTATAAACAACAGTTGACAGAGATTTTGACAAATGTCTCCGTGATCTGAAGACCTATCTCTATATACAGACTGAAATATATTGGTGGAACTTCCAAGAGAAGAAGTCAAACAAGTACAAGACTTTTATAAGTGGGAATATTGTGATGACACATTCAAAAGGATGGTTGGTGCTTTTCCAAAAGAGGAAGATGAAGATGGACCACATGGGGGACCACATGTCACCATCATCACATGTCTTGTATTATTTCCTATATGTATGTACGTAATTGTAATAGATAGGTATGTATCCTAAACACACAAAATACATAGTATTAGTTGTTAGGATCATCCTCTCATTGAAACATAGCTTGGATCAATGAGAGTTTATTTGTCATTCAATGGGGATAATATACCGAGATTATCACCGTAAAAAGTTGAGGATGTTATCATGTAGTCTATTTGGTATTGAGTAATCTTGTAACTATAGTTATTTATTTTTAATGAATTTGTTCTTTAATATATCAAGATTTACTCAATTTTTTGGACCAACAAGTGGTATCAGAGCCAGGTTGATTATGCTCATGATCCAGATCCGTTCAAGACTGCTGATAACATTCTTCATTGTCAAAAAATCAAGTGTGAAACCTTCAAAAACGCTCTTTAAGCGAGTTTTTGAGGAAAAAACACTTGATATTGACTGAATGGCAAAAACATCACCCAAAATACCCACTGATTGAAATAATCAGTCAAATAGTAACCCTTACCCACCACTCATATCTTATCTACACATATCCCAACACACACACACAAAACCCAGATCTGTATTTTACATCCGGATCTACAAAGAAAACTCAATCTAAACTCAGATTTATCACAAACCACACATATCAATCATCGTCACATATTCATCTCTTATCCTCATAAAAATACAAAGAAAAATCCTAACACCAAAAAAGAAATACCAAAACCACCGATCAAAAACATTACAGGATCCGAAGAAAATATAAAACCCATGACAAATCCACCACACAAAAATACCACACCTCAAATCTACACAAAAGAACCCAAAACAGCGGTTTGTGACATCTCGGCGGCAAGAACGATGGCATCTCCAACGGTAGTGATAGAAGATTGCTCGGGTTAGATTAGTGGCTGAAATGGTATTTGGGTAAGAATGATGAGGATAGTTGTTATGTGAATAATGGTGATGACGGTTAAATCAGGTTGTTTTGAAGATAAAATATTGGTGCTCGTCAGGCTGAGCCTGAAAGAGTGATGAGGATTGTGTTAAGCTGATGTTACAAGGCGTATGTGATAATAAGGGTTTGTGGTATAAAGGGAATGTCAATATGGTTTTCGGACTGAGACTGAATGTGACACATTCGAAGGTGTGATATGATTCGGTCCTTTGCGACTCAAGGTCTGATAAGAATTAGGCACCAAGAGTTTGAATCAAGGAGTATTGTGGTTGTGTTGTAATTTAGGTTTTCGGATGCAACTGTGAATGGTAGATAAATGATTCTTTGGGCGCGGTTCCGCGGCTAATATGAATGATGATCTTTGGCTGCTCAAAATAGCTGCGATGAGAGTTATTTATCTTCAAAGAAAAAAGGGTTACTTTATTGATAAGACAATCAGATGTTTGGTTGTTTTTCAGTTTTTATGAGAAACTGTACTGGTATTAGCGAAGAGATTGGGAAAGTTGTCAGAGATATCAAAGGATCTCACAAGCTCACTGATTTGAGAATCAGGGACTGAAATATTTCAGTGTGTTGTCTTGTGTAGTTTGAGATACTGATGAGTGGATAAACTCCTTATCTTGAAACAAAAGCTGGACTCCACTTCTTGAACACTGAATCTCTTTGAACCCGGTCACTCAAAAATAAACTAACCTTTCAACCCTCTATCCAGAACAGGACTCAACTCCCTGTAACCTGAACTCATGGAGCTGAACATGTATCCTGAGAAAGTCACTCAAAGAAACAAATGACACACTGAACCTGAAGTCGTTAAACTCGAACACTCGTGTGATTATGAACATAGAGTCACTGAACGCGGGGATAACTCTGAAAAGCGCAAGTGACTGATTGATATTCAAGACTCAAAATCGAGTCTCTGACCTCGTTATGGTGTCCTTGATGGTGCCTGAATATCAGCTTCATACATTGTTTAACTTCAAAAACTACTAGGATGGTGCAGTTTTTGAGGGGGAGATGATGGGCATTTAGCACTCGATGACACCAAATCAAATCACAAATAGCAGGTCTGCATATCAGTTTGAGTGAGTCAAATATACGAGTATCAGGGGTACAAAGATAAAAGGAAGTGGGTAATAATTCCATCAGGAAGCTGATGTTTGTTTCTAGTATCATAAGTTGGAAATTCAGGAGTGTCTTTGCAACATCGGGGGTGTGCAAAGTAGCTTGAACATGGACTTGAAAACGAGAACTCCTTTTTGAAGTCGTTGAAGAGAACTAACCCGAGACTCCGAACCATGGTCTCACGAACACAAGTCCTAAACCCGAGCCCTGAAGCTCGGTGGTCAAAACCGAGTCGAAAATTTGAGAACCCGGCAATGAACCAGGTCTTGAGGAGCACACGAAACCGAGTCTCTAAACTTCGTGGTGACTGAATCGAGTCATTGGAAAAACCAATGTGCATACTCAGGTCACTAATTAGCAAAGTGTAAATTCAGGTCCTGATACTCGAGTTTCCCTGAAAACTCATGAAGACGAATCTGATTAAGTAAAACATGGGTCCTAAAAACGAGTGCTCACTCTAAACCTTAAACCATAGTGGTGAATGTATTGATTATAAGTATATTGGGTGTATTTGTGTATTTGTATGTGTTGTAATATCAAGTCAAGTGACAAAGAAAAAGGACACGATGTATCAAAATTGAACCAGGTCCTTTCACTTGAGTGATTAAAATAGTGCTTCAGGGATTGCAAAGAATGGATCTTGATGTATCTAAAATGAACCAGGTCCCTCTTAGCATCAAAGTGAACCCATGGTCACTGAACCCCATCACTAAACAACCGAACCTTCGTCCTACACCCCAATCACCTTAGGCTATTTGTATATTCAAATAGGGGAGGCTGTTGGGTCAATAAATTGACCCAATCGCCCTGAACAAGATTTGAAAATAAAATAGCCTAACTCACTATATAAATAGTGGTGACTACTGATGAAATCAGTGATTGTTGTTTAGTACTCTTTGCTTACGTCGGATGTCATTGAGTAAAATATGAGCTATAAACAACACAGTGACACTGAGATTTTGACAAATGTCTCCGATGATCACGAACTCTATCACAGACTGAAATATATTGGTGGAACTTCCAGAGAAGAGTCAAACAAGTACAAGACTTTACCATAAGTGTGGGAATATTGTGATGACACATTCAAAGGATGGTTGGTGCTTTTCAAAGAGGAGAAGATGATGGACCACATGGGGGACCACATGTCACCATCATCACATGTCTTGTATTATTTCCTATATGTATGTCTGTAATTGTAATAGATAGGTATGTATCCTAAACACACAAAAAATACATAGTATTAGTTGATAGGATCATCCTCTCATTGAAACACAAGCATAGCTTGGATCAATGAGAGTTTATTTTTCATTCAATGGGGATAATATACCGAGATTATCACCGTAAAAAGTTGAGGATGTTATCATGTAGTCTATTTGGTATTGAGTAATCTTGTAACAATTGTTCATCATTATTAATGAAGTTCATATTTATTTTATCAAAATTTTCTCAATTATTTTGGACCAACACCCTTGCCTCATCCATTTGCTACAATGAAACTCATATGTAGGAGACCCGTTAACCAACACTGAGGATCTCGCCGACCTCAAGATTCCCAGAATCCAATTGCACCACACATCCGAGAACCCCATTTTCCGCATAATCTCTATCACAAACATCCAATTGACATTATCGTACGCTTTTTCAAAGTCAATTTTAAACATAAAAACACGCTTCTTTGCCCTTTTGCACCAAGACACCACTTCATTGACAATAAGCGGCTCGTCAAGAATGGATTTCTCTTTAACAAAAGCTGACTGATTACTCAATCTTATATGCAATATATCAGCTTTCTTGTAATAAAAAATTATGTTTTAATATAATTAGGAACTACTTAAGTATTAACTATTTATATCATTAACTAACTTTATTCTATTGTGAACAAGAATTGAGGGAATGAAAGTATTATTCCATTGATCATAATGTAGGAGATACAAAAGGTATATATAGATAAATATTAGGGTAAAAACCCTAATAGCAAATTGGGACATGGGCTTCTTATGGGTTATATGGACATCCACATAATATTATTCATAACACTCCCTCTTGGATGTCCATATTATTATTACGCTTTAAGAATGCTGCCTCTTTAAAAACCTTGTCGAGAAAACCGGTGGGACAAAACCATGACTAAGGACAAAAAGAGTGCAGCGCGTATTGTCTCCCTCTGATGACTATATCACTTGAGCTCTTTGAGTCGATGCATCCCAATATTGTGACTTAGTTTCCTAAATGTTGATGCAGGAAGTGCCTTGGAAAATAGATCCGCCAAATTTTCGTTTGAACGAACTTGTTGAACAATAATATCACCATTATTCTGTAAGTCATGAGTGAAGAAGAATTTTGGTAAAATATGTTTCGTCCTATCGCCCTTGATATAACCTTCTTTAAGTTGAGCAACACATGCGCTAACTTCATGCAAAACTGTTGGTGCCTCCTTCTCTGAAGAATTACCACATGATCTGCATATGTGTTGTATCACACTTCTTAGCCAAACACATTCTTGACTTGCTTCATGTATCGCTAGAATTTCTGCATGGTTGGATGAGGTCGCTGAGCTCGTCTGCTAAACTGAACGTCATGAAATTTTTGTTCCTCCACTTGTAAATACATATCCAGTTTGAGATCGACCATTGTGAGGGTCAGACATTATGGAAGATATGTAATCTTCTAACATAACTCAAATACCTCTAATCAGTATCCAATAAGATATGGACATCCATATTATAATTATCCATAACACTCCCCCTTGGATGTCCATTTGAGGATTATGCCTCGTTAAAACCTTACTAGACAAAACCCAACGGGACAAAAATCTAGTGAAGGAAAAAAAAATACATAATTCCTTTATACGCTCGGGGCCATTCGTGCTGATAACGTGTTGTGAACAAGAATTGAGGGAATGAAAGTATTATTCTATTGATCATAATGTAGGAGATACAAAAGGTATATATAGATAAATATTAGGGTAAAAACCCTAATAGCTAATTGGGCAATGGACTTCTTATGAGTTATATAGACATCCACATAATATTATTCATAACATATTCAACAATATTCTTCTTTTATTAATAAATGAATATCACAGTAATAAAGTCATATTAAAAACGCATAACACCTTTTTTAGCATTCACTGCAAGTATTTAATACAGTAAATCTTTTTATGGTGTCTTCACTTTAATACGTAACATATTGCAGAGTAGTGAAAGTAACAATGTTGAATTAGAGGTGGAAAATAGGCGGGTCGGGCTGACACGGGTCACGGGTTAAATGGGCATGAGCCTGAATGGATACAGGCTTAAACGAACACATGTTATACGAATGGCTTTAAAAAATATCCAAAATGACGAAAAAATTTCTCAAACATAACATTTAATTTATTTTATATTTAAAAAATTAAATATATTATATTTATAAGTTTTTCTTTAAAAACAATTATAATGTTCTCCAATTGTAAAAGACATGTGTCCATTTAACTTTTAAATGAGCAACATATGCCCAACTAAAAATAAAAAAAAAAAAAAAAGAAAAGAAAAGCGAAATGTGTTTAAATCTTTTAAAAAATTGCGCAAATCAACCCCATCTTTCTTATTTTGTGCACAAATTGTCACCTTTAATGTAGATGAATGTCTAAGCTATGTGTCATACTTTTAGAAATGTGAAAATAAATTTTGGGGATGGGTTTTGATAGAATTTAGAATTATATATTTATGTTTTTGGTTTCATAATGTAGAGTAAAATTTCGAGAAAATGAACTTTGCACCGCACTTTTTACTTACCAATTTAAACATTATTTTTAAGGGTGGCAATTGAGGCGTGTTTGGGTTGTTTTATTCGAGTTTGGCGGGTTGGCGGGTTATTATAACCTCTATCTAAACACGACTCATTATTAATTGTGCGAAGAAACTCAACCCTAACACAAACCTGCATAATACATGTAACCCGTTTGTGGCATGTTTAACATATTTAAGTAAATCGTTCAAGCGACGAATAGGGGTGGTGGTTTGTAGATTTAACTAATTTAAAAGCAAAACATATATACAAATCTAAAAATTGATAAAAAATAAAAAATAAATAAAAATAACCTATAAATAATTTTACGACAATTTTCAATGATATGTGAATTATAATTATAATTCACTCATATTAAGTACATAACAAAATACATTTAATCCAAATCTAACATAAAATCTAGCTATATATTTTATTTTTAGAGGCCTATATACTTAAACGGGTTCACGGGTTGACATGTTCAATATTTACTCAACCCAAATATGACCTATTTATTAAACGAGTTATACATGTTAACCTGTTTTTAACCGAAACTTGATTATCCTCAACCCCAACCTGTTTTACTTCGTATCAAGTTTGTGTCGTTATCGTGTCGTGTCGAGAATTGACACCCTAATTATTTTTCACATAATATTTTTGAGACGTGATACATGGTTTTGCAAATAATTTGATTTGGTATATTTACACTAGAAAATAAATTATACTAGATGATTACTGCGCATGATGACGACATGTTTGGTAACGCTAATTTGTATGTGATTTTTTTATGTATATTTGATTGTGAAGTAAGTAAAAGTAAATAAAGTTAGTCATTTAAATTGTAAATAAGTATTTAAACATTTAATAAATTGTATTCTTTTTTTATAAATAAAAGTATTTTAGTCTAACAACATTATTTAATTTTTAAATAAAGTAAATATGTTTTTTATTTATATATAATTTAGATATTTATATGTAGGGTTTTGCTAACAGCAGCCTTTAAGGTTGTTGTTAACAGCTAATTACCAAATTTTATGTTAAGACAATACACAATGTCCAAATAAAATCACTAAAAATCATTAATCACTTCCTAGGATTTCTCAAATACAAATACAATTCACTTTCACCATTGGTCATATTAGCGAAAAATAAGGAGTTTGTTTCTCACAATATCTTAATATCATATAATTTTGTGAAAAATTTGTTGTTAACAACAACCCCAGGCTGTCGTTAGCATTTCCCTTGTAATATAAATATAGATAAAATGAAATTACCATAATATGGAGTATACATTTATTATGATTTATTACCATTAGTAAAAGAGAAAAAATATCATAAAGAAAAAGGTCAAAATTAGTTTTCCCATTTTCTCACCACCATAGATAAGTTTGGCAACCAAATCGCACCAAAAAAAGACCCATTCAACTCCTATATAAATTCAAAACAAAACATACAAAAACATTTCATAACAACACACACATAAATAATAAAAACACCAAATAAAAAACACCTACCACCAACAAACAAAACCACCACCTTTCTCATATTTCTCCGCCCCAAGACCGTCGTCTATCTCCTCCTCCTCCTCCGTCTACATTTTACGGAGGAGAACGAGAAGTCGATAAAAGACGTCGGGTCGAGAAAACGATCAAACAAAAAACAAATTTGGTCATTATGGGTAGGAGAAGAGGTTCACCGGTGGTTAATAAAATGTTTGCATGGGTTCGTAAACAATCGATAAAAGTTAAAATCTTCTTAGGAATTACGTCGATTTTATCTTCACTTGTTGGTCTTAGATTTCTTGTTAAGGATACCAATCAATTCTTTGTTGCTTCTGAAGCCGTTCATGCTGCTGGTATTTTTGTCCTTATTTACAAGCTCACCACTCAAAAAACATGTTCTGGTATGCTTTTTTTTTTCTTTCTTTTTTTTCTTTTTTATAATTGGTTGATTGGATTTTGTTCTTGGTTTTGATCCGAATTCTGCAAATTTATAATTTTGATGTCTGCCCGGGTGGGGTCAAACCCAGTGGATTAGTCGGACAGAAGTCGGAAACCATGGTTACTATTTTTTTTTTTTTTTTTTGAAAAGATGATATTAGTGTGACATGAATTTCATAATCCGATATTAATTTAAGGTGAATTGTGGAATTGGTAATTATAGATGACATGCTGATTAATTTGGATTGGTTTTTTATATGAATTTTGTAATAAATAAATGGTATATAAATTTGCATTTGATATCAGTTTTGTGAGTTAATGTCAATTGTGTAATTGCTAATTAAAGATAACATGCATGTGAATTTAATGTGAATTGTTTAAATATAAATAAATTTGTGTTGCTTTGATTGGGGATTTGTGAGAATTTATGTTGTAATAAAGTATTGATTGTTTTTAGTGTTATAATTTATTTTGGTATCAATGAATTGAATTTTGTTGTCTACTTTGATGTGGTTAATATGTGTCAATGTCATTGGTCTAATACATCTCAATATCTAATATATGCAGGCTGATTTTTATTGTAACTTAGTATTAATTTGGATTGCTGTTTTGCGAGTATTTGTGCTGTAATTTGGTTAGTATGAATTGATGGATTATTGGATAATTAATTATATATTGTTATGTTCAATGGAAAATAAAATAAAATAATCAGGTGGTGATAATAGCGAGGGAATCCCTTTCGGTTTATGTTGATAAAATACTCAATCTTTTCGTGTTGCACTATGTTGATTTGGATGGGAATAACAAAAAATTAAGAATTTCATAGAAAACAAGAAAATACAATTTATTATTTTGAATGAGTTTTTGTTTTGGATAGGATCCTATAAATTAAAGCAAAATTCGGCTTGTTCAAGGTGAAATCTGAATAGAAACTAATCTACTATTATCACATGATGTTATATAGATCCCTTCAGACTGGATAGAAAATCCAAACTGTCTCTTGACAGCATGATTTCGTTTTATGTATTTTTGCTTGAGGTTGTGGGGAAAACGAGAAACTCATTTTTGGATCCTCTGTTTGAAATGATCTTATTGACATTGGTTTAATTGAAAGATAAATATGTAAATGGTTTATAATCGGCCTATGGGGTCATATGCTATACTACAAATTTGATGATGTAGATTCAAAATAAAATTAAAATATCTAACATTCATGTTAGAGACTCAAGGGGCATGGGTTTATAATGGTGACTCTTAAGGAAAAATCCTAAATTTATTCGCAGAAAGGTTAACATTTGATAAATGCATTTGCATAAAGTCATTTCTTATGGTCTAGAACTGATCGAGAGTTCATTTGCTTGTTTCAAGAAATTCTGTGGTTTGTATCTAGTAACGTTTTGGATTGTATCTGTGCCTTTGGCAGGTCTTTCTTTACAGACACAAGAGCTCACAGCTATGTTTCTAGCTGTAAGATTGGTTTGTAGCTTTATGATGGAACATGACATTCATACTATTCTGGATTTCGCTACTTTGGCGTCTACTCTTTGGGTCATTTACATGATCCGATTCAAGCTGAAGGCAACCTACAGTGAAGATCTTGATGACATGCCCAAATATTATCTGGTGAATGCAACACCTGCTTTATAATATACAAAGTATTTGATAATATGTGCTTTTCACTTTTTCTCTATTCTTGCTTGATCGCATCGATATTTTTATCTCTAGTGGGTCAAACCAATAAACTTATTAAAAAGAAATTGCATCAAAAGTCGTCTAATGTTTCCTAAACTCTATTAAATATGCATGGCAATGTGGGCATATAACGTTTTGGGTCCAGCCCACCCGACCCAAACAGAAAACACCTATTCGACCCACTCCTTTTTTGGACCCCTTAAAAACGGTTTCATCATTATTTTAACAGTTACTTGGCTTCATTTCCATCGTTACTGCAGGTCGTACCATGCTTTATTCTAGCTATGTTCATTTACCCACACACATATCATTCGCATGTGAGCAAAGTTATGTGGGCATTCTGCGTCTACTTGGAAGCAATTGCAGTGCTTCCTCAGCTAACTATGATGCAGAAAACTAAGGTTTAGATTTCTGAACAAATACCTTAGTTTAGTGTTACTTTTATTTGAATTGGTATAATCGAAAAAACATTAATGGGATTGTTTTGCAAAACGTAGATGATTGAACCTGCTACCGCTCATTATGTGTTTGCACTTGGAGTTGCGAGATTCCTGGGATGTGCTCACTGGATCATTCAGGTCAGTTTCCAATTTCTAAAACCATTGCTTATGGACACACAAAATATATATATGAATTAACCCTTGAATAACTTAACTGTTGTATTGGTGTTGTTAATTAATCCTTAGGTATATGAATCTGCTGGAGCCTATTTGTTCTTATTGGGAAGTGGATACTTTTGGTTGCCATCAGTCTTGCTAGCAGAAGGGATTCAGACGTTCATCTTGGCCGACTTCTGTTATTACTATATTAAAAGGTAAGCGTTTAAATTTTTACCTGTTTGACTAATCTGTTTTCAAGCTAAGCGTTTAAATTTTTACCTGTTTGGGTCATGGGTGAAAATGCCACCTCTCAAGTTATTCTTCAATTTCTTGTTTAAACATAATAGTCCGATAAATAACCATATGATTTAACCCTTATATTGCAGTGTCGTGAATGGTCAGCTTATAGTCAGCCTGCCACCGGTCTAGAAGAAGAATCTGGCATGAACATGTGAAGTCTAAGTTTTCAAGGGTTAACAATGTACATTTAGCTCGCAAGTTTTGATTGGGTGTTGTTAAACTGAAGTTTCCCGGGTTTTTACCATCTCAGTCTGTTGAGATGTGTATTAATCAACGCATGGAAAGCTATCTTCTAAGCTTGTTTTTTATTTTAAATGTTTTTTCTAAATGTTTAGGATGAAACTTTTGTAAGGATCAAAAGTTGTACGCTAAAATTTGAATTTACTGTCATATTGAATTGATAACTTAAAGGTGATTAAGCACATAGGTTAAAAACCGGCTAAACAAATAATTATAGAACTTACAGCAGATGCTGTGAACATTAGGTTGTATAACTGGTTAAAACGATTTAATGTGAAAAGATGCAGATAGCGAGTCTAAACAGACCGACATGATTGTTGTCTGAATCTTTTAGCTTAGAAATAGCTGATTTTCAAAAGTTGGCTTACATTATATATGCTAACCTACATTTATATATATACTAAGATAAGATATGGACAATTGGTTAAACCAAATAAGTTTTTTTAAGAACATACATCTCCTTACATTACAGGCTTTTCATAATGAAATGGAATTATTCCCAGCGACTTCTAAGTTACTTCCGAAATAGATCACAAACTTAAGCAACCGCTAATCTTAGCATCATTTAGTAAATGTTTTACCGGCTCTTACAAGATCGGAACATCATTTTATCAGCTTCTATCAGTCGACGAAGCCAATCAAAATGCCAATGTGCAAATTATGTTATTCGGCTCAAATTTGTTTAGCATCTTTACATTTTGTTATACAAAATGATGCATCGAATGCTTCTCGGCTTTCTCAGTAACTCACAAATATACTTGATGCACTTTGTCTCTTATAGCACTCTTTCCTTCCCTTCGAGCTAGACGGAAGAAATCCATTTCTTTTTTCTGTAAAGGAAAAGGCGCTTATTTCATGAAATAGGAGCGCGGTGGAGTCATGAACAAACAAAATAGCCACTTCCTTATCTACGCTATTCACTTTCCTCCCCCATGGGAAGTAGCAAGAGCCTTTATCTAATCTACGATTGAGCCATCTCACCTGAAAAAGTAAGTCGCTACCTTAAGGAATGCCTTGACTATACTCGATGGGACTTGTTTTTATAAAAGTTTTTGTTTATTTACTTTATTTACTCACGTTTACGGCTTTACTTTAGCAGGTATGTTGTTTGTATAAAAGAGGATAAAGTTCGACGTTCCAATAACTACGCTAATTGTAGTAACGTGAACACGTAAAAACCACGGTTGTTATGGAAAACATTTCCTTCCTTGTCAAGGGTAGCTCGACCAAGCAACCAATTACCACCTTAAAACATAGCCTAGAGAAAATTCGAGCTCAGATCTCAATCCTAGACTTTTTCTTTTAAGAAAGTTACCTTATGTAAGCTACAAGTTAAGCGAAAAGGCTATGAGATTACGAGCCATGATCTAAAAAGTGATTGCCCCAACCCTTTTACAGTTCCGGAAGCAGAGGGTGTTGCTTTAGTAGTTCCATCTCTCGAGCCTGCAGGAGTCCCGAGAGGATAGAGGCATGGGCGGAGCTTAGTAAGGACAAGGAAGGGTCTCGGCCCCCCTCGGTCTAAGCACGTTAGTGTATTTTTTCGCGATTTCATGTGTTAAAAATTTTATTTTTTCATCTCGGCCCTCCCATTTAATGTTTCTTCGGAAAAAAAATTATTTCGGCCTTCCCACAAAATTTTCTCTAGCTCCGCCACTAGATAGAGGTCATACAAACCGCAAGACTAAATATATAATGATAAGAATTTGTTGACAAAACCAATTATCTTATACATGGTATCTACGCAAAGTGGTATGAATGAATAATTTTTAGTTATTTTTTATTTTTAGAGATTTCGTAATAGATGACGAATTTCAGTTATTGTCAACTGCTTAGGTGCCTAGGTGGTGTAAGAAATTGAAAGAATTGGTTGCGTGAAACGAGAAAATTGTATCTTCTTTTCTAACATTTTTACTAGAAAGATGCGTGTGTGGCATGACAGTCAAGAAACGAGTAAGGCGGGTCCTTGTCGCTGCATGAGTGGTAGCTCACGCTCAAAAGTTCTCCGACAAGAGTCCTAGTTGTTGCGCTGCGGTCTGTTTCTCGACTTCGCTTGCGCGATTTTCACTTCTGATTGGTTCCATCCATCCCCAACCCTAATGAATCGAGTATGAAGGGGTCAAGCGGTTTGAGTTTTTGGTCGGTTCGCTTCCCCTCATAGTCCATTAGTGGGTAGGGTGGTAACTAAGAGGCCGCCAGCCTCCTCTCGACGTGTCCTCGACAACTGGCGGTTCTTTGGTCTCGCTGGGGGGGAGTGCTTGGTCACTGGCTTTCCTTTTCCTCAATCAATTCGGTTGTGTCAGCCGGTCTAACATTTTGTTATATATATATATATATATATATATATATATATATATATAGAGTTAGGATCAAATAGGAAGAATAATAAAAATAAGAAGGGTAGGAAAAACCACAACCACACATTTCAGATGCACTACAAAAATAGATGCATCTTCCCTTAAAAATCTCCTTATTTGAAATGTGTGCTAGAAATCTTCTTATTCTTCACATTTTAATTTTTCTTCTTACTGGATCTCTTTCCTTATATATATATATATATATATATATATATATATATATATATATATATATATATATATATATATATATATATATATATATATATATATATATATATATATAGTGAAACTTTATTTTCAGAACATACTTTAAATGCGAGAAGTATTTTTTAGCCATTGGATTAGTTGATCAATGGTCAAAAGTGAATGTGCCATTTATGTAAATAACTAAAAGATAAAATTGGTTGTTGTAATTAGTGTAAAAGTAATTAAGGGTAATTATGGGATATCACATTTTTTTCTTTAAACCGTCCATATTAATATGGATTTTAAGATTTTACTTTAACCTAAAAAAAACCTCTACCCTAATCCTCAAAAACTGCCGCCCCTTTTATTAAAAACCTCTGCATTTTTTTTGGCTTCCAACACATGCTCGTATGCTTATAGCCTTCCAAAAATTAAGGCAAAGATCATTATTTATATCTTTGTTTCTATGATGGCTTGGTATATAGATATAATTTTTTATAAATGAGTTTACTTTTATCGAATCGTATTTTTAATGGTCATTCTCGATCGAATTGGATCTCCACTGTGGTAATCTTTATGGATCTCAAAAAGAGGTTTGATTTTGGAGATAAAAGATAATCGTCATGAGGTAAACGCGTTTTTATATCCCCTTCAATAATTGTAAAACGATGCCTAACAATAGTACGAAGTTTGATGTTTTTGAAATATCGTTTTTAAAAAAAGAAACAACTGAGTGGTTATAAGAACTAAGTATTTTATACATTATGGTTTAATTTTCGAATATTACAATTATATTTTTTCTAAACCGTCCAATTATATTTGATTGTTTTTATTGTTTTTTTTTTATTTATTTTTTATCACATACGAAATAGGTAGTTTAATTTTGATTACTTTTTTTTTAATTGTGTATACTTTAGTCATGTTGTGGTAATTATTTGATGATTTTGTACATGTTACACGAAAGTTTTGGTAATATTGAAATGAATGTATATAAGTTTGTTACTATTGTTTTACCATTGGTTTATAGATTTTGGGTACAAGTTTGTAAATCATTTGTTAGAATAGTTGGAAATCTTTTTTAGCAACGTGTATTTCTTCTTTTTGTTAGTCACTCTTGTAGAATAGGCTAGTAGGCCCATTTATGAAAATGGTATATGTTTTTGGCAATGGTTTTTTAGTGTGCGGATAATCTTTAATGGTTCATGTATGTTTTTAGGGATGTATGTTTTTAGGGGCGTTGATATGTGTTTTAAGAAATGGTGCATATATGTTTTTTTTTTAACGGCAACTTTTATTAAGAACTAGCAAGGCGCTAGACAATTACAAGGAAAGAATGGTGCATATATGTTTATAGCCGTAAAAAACCAATTAGAAAGGTGTGCATATCTGTTTTTGTTTGTGGTTTAAATTTTTTTGTGCATGCTTGTTTCAATTGATTTATGAAAATGATGATATCATTAAAGACCAAGAAGTAAAACATATATGTTTTCGAAAGATACATATATGTTTTGTGTTTTGGATTGTAAGACATATGTGTTTTGTGTTTATGATTAAAAACCATGTTTACATCATTAGTTTAATATACACAAGATTGTGCATATGCATTATGGTAGTTGTTGTGATTAATTTTCGTTTCTTATTTGTTTGTGGTTTAATTGTTTTTGTTCATGCTTGTTTCAGATTGATTGATGAAGATGATATCATTTAAGACCGGAAAGTGGAAGTGGATGAACCCGATTATACATGAAGATAATTTGCGATTATTGCATGTATTTTTGTACTTGTAATCAAGTGAAATGTAACATTTAAGTATATCAATATTGTTTTTCTTTTTATAATGATTTATGTTCTTTAATTTGTGCTTCAAACTTTCCAAAAAAATAATGATCATGTAAAAATATTTGTAGGTTGATAAAAAGAAGTGTTAGATAAAAAAAAACATGTATGCACTTTAAGTAATTGAAAACATGTATGCACCTTGACTATTTGGGAAAAAAAACATGTATGCACCTTTGCTTATTTGAAAAAAAAAATACAAAAACATGCATGCTCCACTTCAAAAAATAATGATTAGGTATAAAAAAACATGTATGTACCATGACTATTTAAAAACATGTTATCATAAAATTAAAAAAAATAATAATAATAAAAAAATAAAAAAAATCCGAATTTAAGATTTATAAAAACGAGAATTAAAAAAAAATAATAATATGAAAATGTATTTTACTAGTTTACCCTTTTGAATTAAATAAAAATAACAAAATGCTATGGAGCATCAAATGATGTACATTGTGTATTATTAGTTGTAAAAAGATTACCTACCGTGACCTTAAAGGCTGAAAATAAATTGCCTCTATATATATATATATAGGGAAGGGATCAAGAAGAAGAAAAACTAAAATGGTAAGAATAAAGGATTTCTAGCCACACATTTCTAATATGAGGAGGATATTTTAAGATGATCCATTTTTGGATTATCTGAAATGAGTGTTGTGGTTCTCTTATCATCTTATTTTAATTCTTTTTATTATCATATATATATATATATATATATATATATATATATATATATATATATATATATATATATATATATATATATATATATATATATATATATATATATATATAATGTGTGAGTATATATATAATATATATATATATATAAAGAATAAATAATATTCAGGTAAAATAAAATAAAATTTACAGACCAGGAAGATGATAAATTTTGTGAAACGTATTTTTGATAAGCGCACAAAATTTTGATATTAATAAAATTTTTAACTTTTGATTTTTGACGCTTAATGTATTTTGGAAAAAGTCGTTAGTTTAAGAATACCAATTTTGATGCAAAAAAAACGATTTAATGCCAAGAACGTATTTTTTCATAAAAGTTTTCACAACTTTTCATGCACTATCATACCCGATCTTGTGAAATTTTTTAGGAATTTTTCGTGAACTTTAAAATTAAAAAAAAAAAATCTTTTTATCTTTTTACGGATATTTGTTTTTTTATTTGATCTTTATCCTATTTGTTTAAACTTTAAAGTACTGGAATATATGTAACACATATGTAACACTGCGATTATGTTAGAGTTCAAATTATAAATTTGAGTAATAGTTTTAAAATATCTTTAAATTACAAACTGGTGAACTCTTGTGTAACTGAAAGACCATGACTCCATGAGAATTTGACAGTTACAAAATTGAACACTCCGTCAACATTAAGATAAATGTGCATGTTTAGTGTTTTCAAATTATATTAAAATCAAGTTATAAGTAGCAAATGTATAATTCTTTGTTAAAATTACCATAAATGTAATGTTATAAACATAGATTTTAAGATCTCGATCTAACTTTTAAAATCTTTCAATTTTACGCTTTCATTAAGCAAAAGGCGAGTTAATCTTTCATAGGATCTTTCATAGCAAAAACGAATGAATTTTGTTGAAATAAGTCAATAACACAATAAAATAGGCGTGAATAATTATAAATGTTTTATAAGAGTAAAATTTATAAATGTTTAGATTAAAGATTCAACATCCTTAATCACCAGTTATATATTTTAGTATTATAAACACTTACGCTTTGCATTTGTAGATTGTTATAACTTTGAGAACTCTTTTCTTCATGAATTTGTTATACAATCACCTTTAAATATGAATTACTAGACATATAAGACATTTGAACATTTAAGTAAGATTTTCCGATCTCGATCCGATCTTATAATTTCGATTTTGCAAAGACAAAACGATCCACAGTCTGATCTTGATCTTGACAACCTTTGGTAAAACTATCATTTTGTTGCTTTTGTAAAATTTTAAAATGTAATAAATGCATTTTTTTAAATAATGTATTTTGTGGATGAACAATAATTTTAAAACAAAGAGAGTATTTAATTTATTGATTGAATGCAAATGATAAGAAGTTAACGAGTAAAAAGGGTAAATTGCAAAAAAGAAAAATAAAATATAGTAGAAAACTATATTATAAAAACATGTTGGAGTTAAGACTTAACTAATGATCTTGAATTAAAAAGTTCACCACCATATCGTTTGATAAGGGTGACAAATTTTGATTCGACACGACGAAAGACACGAATTTAAACAAGTTTGAGTTGTGGAGAAACAAGTTTAGGTTAAAAACAAGTTAACTTGTCTAACACGTTTAATAAATGAGTCGTGTTTAGGTTGAGTAAGTAATAAACATGTCAATCCAGAACCCATTTAAATATAAAACCTCTAAATAATAAAATATGTCATTTGAATTTTATGTTAGAGTTTGATTAAATGTATTTTGTTATGTACAATAATAGATTACTATTATAACTAGGATATTATTGAAATTGTTGTGTAGTTTATTTACATAATTTTTTATTTATACTAATTGAATCGAAAAAATTTCAAACTTTTTTATCGCTTGACCTATTTACTTAAACATTTAAAATGAGTTACAAACGGGTTACACGTGTTAAAAATATGTGAGTTATGATTGAGTTTTTGACACAATTAATAAACAAGTCGTGTTTAAATAAAAGTTATACTTACCTGTCAACCTGCAAATTCGAAAAGATTAATCGGAACATGACTCAATCCCTACCATTTAAGCTACACTAATTTTTGTTTAAGGTTTTGTTACTTAGATATTCATAATTAACAAATAGTACTACGTAACTTATTTAAAAATGGAAAATAATCAACATATGACAAGTGGAGGATAATGTTTTTCTCTCCTCATGATGGTTTTTGATTACTTCAAATAATGATCTAATTGTTAGACATGAAATTAGCCATGCCAACCACTACTCTTTAAAAATATTAATTTGTATATGTTACTATTCATAACACTTACATACCTTGGCCCTTGTCACTTGTCAGTGTAGGTAGGATCTTTGGATTTGTAATTTGGATCGACATCATACAGATTAAAACTTATTTCTAGAGATGTGTCATAATTGTTTTTTATTTTTACCATTTCGACGCACATGGCCTTTATTGCCAAGTGGACCATGTAAATTATCTTAGACGTGAACGACCTGTTCTCGAGCTGTCAATTCATTCAAATAAACACACCAACGTAACAATAGTATTTAATATGAAGAGATAGGGATTGAAATACGATGCCGAATACGTACGAGTGGTCCTGATAAACACACAACACGTATAGTGTCTAATCTTACATTGAATCCTTGTGCAATATAATATTCCAAAGTTTAATGTGCAACTTTTATCATATACGTTGGAACAATTTAAGGGTATTTGTATCAGTTCCAGCGCATGTCAAACAAGTTAAAGGTCCGACTTCATGACTTTTAGCTATGATTACTTCACATGATAAAAGCCATAAAGTTGGGATTTAGGATATTTGATAGAAATAAATAGTCTAATGTAATGATTTATTGTCGTTGTTAATCATGTTTGATTTGTATTATAAAAAGTAACGGAATCGATAATGAAAATATTAAAATATTCATTGATCAGTGATGATATGAAGTTTATTTAACGTGGTTAGTTAATGATGAAGTTTTATGTAATTTTAATTATATTACAAGATGTAATGGAAAAAAAGTAGAAGGCCCCTAAGAGCACTCACGATCATAACTTGTGTTAAACTTTAACACCGTGTCACGTCAGCGCCACATCAGATTTAACATTTCACCTTAACTCACCAAAAAAACACCCACAATCATAACATCCCAAGTTAAACTTTAATATTTGATATTTTCAATTTCAACCCCTAAACTAAAACAAACACTTCATTTATTAAAAAAACATATCATAAATTCGAAAACATATTACAAAAAAGCTACAAACGAATAAAAAAGACACCGAAAATTAAACGCTACAACATAAAGGAAATGACGAGAATACACCCATCGACGAGGTTGCAAGTTATATTTTTGATGATTCTGGTCTTTTTCGCATTGATCCAAGCTACGACATTTGGATCTTTGCCTTCAAGATCAACCATCGTAAACTTCATATCTTCCAACCTTGTTATTGTTTCATCTTTGAGTTCGGGCCGGATCACATACCGCTGGGCGGTTTCACGCTTGATACGATACTCGCTTTGCCATAGTTTCGGTGAATTGACTTGACGAGCTCATTCCTCCGGTGCTCGCTCCCGCATACTTGTCGTGGTTTCTCGGATCTTGCTTTCTTGGAAGCACGTTTTTTTCCCATAGAGTGTGGTTGTTCATCATGACCAAACAAAGCCTCGTTTGTTTGGCTTGGGACATCGCGGTAAATCAACCGGATCCGGCGTATCCCATTTCTTATGCTTACGCAAAACCTCCCAAGCTTCATCGAGAGCAAACGGTGCTGCTTTGTGCTCCTCACGATACATTTGCTTCGCCCGTTTCATGACATCCATCTCACTTTCCCCGCTTCTCTGTTCAAGTTGTGCGCGTTTGTAAAAACCGTTGAACTTTGTGCAACAGTGGTTCAACGTTTTCCACTTGCTTGACATCATATCCTTGTTGCGTCGTTGAAAATTTGGTCTATTGAACTCATTTGTGACCCGATACCAAAACGTATCTTTGTGTTGTGCACGCCCAACTCTCGGATCCTCCGTAACAGCGATATAACACGTGGCAAGTAATTCTTCCTCTGCTGGTTGCCAACGCCCAGTAGCGAATTCTTCTTCATCATCATCGATTGCTTCGGGATCGGGGTCTTTGGATTTTTTGGACTTTCGTTTAACACGACCTTTGGATTTTTTTGGAGGAGACGTGGGTGTTTCAGGAACATCATGTGTTTCAGTTTGTGAATGTTGTGAGAATTGTAGATTTTGGAAGTTGGTGTTTAAGGTGCTTTGTTGACTTTGTTGCCAATACATATATTGTTGATGTTGTAGGTACATTTCTTGGCTCGACAAACCTAGTGGGTGGGAAAAGAGACGTTGGGGTTTGAAGATGAACTCGAGTTCGGGTTTGATGATGAACCCGGGTTTGAGGTATTCCACCCACCACCGAGAAGATTCAAGAATGTATCATCGTTGTTGCCTCCCGACATTTTTTTCCCCAGTAATTGGAAGTATAAGATTGAGATGATTGAGTAGTGGAAGTGTGAAAAAAAAATGTTGTTTACTTGTTTTAGTTGGGTATTTATAGTGGTAAGAAAATGTCTTTGATTTTTTATTATTATTATTTTTTTATAAATAAAACCAGCCGTTAGGGGCTAAAATGATTTTTTTTAAACCCCAACGATAAATAGCTGTTGGGGGGGGGGGGTAATTTGATTTTTTTATTTGTGGTTAACGCCCCGTTGAGGGGGTAACATTGCCCGTTTAACGCCGTTTTAACGCACTAGGGCCAACGGCCAACGCCGAAAAACGCGGCATAACGCCGGTCTCGCCGTTATGGATGCGAGTGCTCTAAGGAATTGTTTTGGTGTAATTGGTCATTCTTTGTAATAAATTATTGCATTCTATAAATGTAAACAAACAACATTATTTGACTAAAATACACTGTTGGTCCCTAAACTTGTCCAGAAACATCACCGGGGGACAAAACTTGCCATTTTCATCGTCAGTAGTCCAAAGTATGAGATTTTGAGGCTAAACCAGTCCCTTGACTCATTTTCTGTTAGTCAACCTCCCATTATCTTTTGCCAAATCCCGTTATTCCTGTTAAATGACTATTTTGCCCATATATAAAGTCATTCATCTACCTTTTTCATTCATTTCATCCAAACTAAAAAGTCATCCATCTCCCTTACTCAGATCTCCGACGACCACCACAACACCGCAAGAAACATTGTGGATTATGTTTTGGTATTATTAGGAAGGAAAAGATTTACTACTTTGAAGTTTTAAATCAGGAAAAAAAAGTATGGATGAATAAGATTTGAGAATGGACTTGTTGGTAGTTGGTACGCTAACCTAGTTGTAAAGTTGAAATCTTGAATTTAGTGACTTAAGTACGGAGTTATTTTTTTGGCCTTTTTATCCTTTAAAGTGTATACTTTTAATTTGAGGCATCCTGAATTATATTCCATCTTGTATCTCCTTGCAGGACTATCATTTCATACAACAGAAAAGGCATTGCAAGATGCCTTTGCTCAGTTTGGCCAAGTTGTTGAAGGTATTTTAAATTCTAAGCATTATATGCATTTACATATCTATGTAACTGTTGTTAACTGCAAGCTACAATCATTGTTATTTGCAGTGAATGTTATGATGGATAAGGTTTCAAGTAGATCGAAAGGCTTTGGGTTTGCTACCTATGCATCCTGCAGATGAAGTTTGAAAGCCATCAATGAAATGGATGGAAAAGTTACATCTTGAATCCGTCCCAGTTAAATTTCAGAAATCAATACACATTTTTAATTTTATTGCGTGCATAATACTCCTAGTGCAATATTTGACTGGACAAGTAGTAAAGAGCCAACTATTTTTATAAATGTTTACCCATTAGTAATTACAAAGTCAATAATATTTATAGACCTAATCTTATACTAATTAGTTTTGGAGTCATTCTGTTTAAGCATATGCATTTATATTGTTGCTTGCAGACGCTCCATGGATGTGTCATATGTGTTGAACTGGCAAAACCTCGGACGCCAATTAATAATGGCGTGCCTATAGCCAGAGGACCCCCTGAACCACCACTACAGAGCAGGTGTAGGCACTAGTACATTTGAACTGAATGAATAAGTAACACAACATTAATTCACAAGATGATCTGAAGATTACAGTCCTACCCTCTGAGCTGAGGTGAACTGATCTTATGAGGGTTTGCATGCTTATTTCAAAACATGTGGGCACCAATACTAGCAGTAGAAGTGAATCATCGTCTTGTTCTTCAACAATATAGATGAATATGTTACTTCCATCCTTTCTTCGATTTTAATTTGTTTGACTTCATATTTTTAATGGTTTGTTTTTACATAAGGTACACCGTTGGGATGGTATATATATATTTTTTAAGTGACTGAAATCCATTCGAGAGCCATAAACCAACCACCACTGAGAAACCAATGTGGCATAGGGCAGTTGTGATTCTCTGTGTGTATTATACAACAAATTTGGGCTTCAACCATTTAGAATGGGAGTATCACAGCTGCAAGTCCTTGCAGCTAACAAGCTGCATCATCTCCCTTAAAACACTTTACTATTCTAAAACTTTGATATTTAACAAGCCAAAATGAGTAGATATATGTTTGGACTTGTATTAGAATTCAATCAATCTACAATTACAGTGCCTTTTATCTCCAAATTTGGTCATAGTGACCAACATTTTTCATTCCTGTTTGCCTAAGTCTTCCATTATAATTCTCACATGGTTACATTTTAATGGTAAGGTCTTGTTTTCAATTAATATAATTTAATAATATCACCTAGAGCAAAAGTAAGTCTAACAATTTTCAAGCTTAAATCAAGTGTCTTTTTTAAGATGATGTGGGGACTTGTTGGTAGTTGGTACGCTAACCTAGTTGTAAAGTATGGATGAATAAGATTTGAGAATGGTGATTGTGTTAATTTTAGAGAGAGAAGCGGAAATTTAGAAAGAGAAGCATGAAAAAGAGATAAAAGAGGGTGGTGGTGGTAGTGATGGTATCACTTTTTTGATTAAATACACCGTTAGTCCCTAAGGTTGTACCAGTTTTACCACCAAAATAATTAACCAAAATAATGAAATGACCATTTTGCCCTCATGTGCAAGGCACATGGGGAAGATAACAGAAGTTGACTAACGGAAAATGGGTCAAGGGACTGGTTTAGCCTCAAAATCCCATACTTTGGACTACTGACGATGAAAATGGCAAGTTTTGTCCCCCGGTGATGTTTCTGAACAAGTTTAGGGACCAACAGTGTATTTTAGTCACATTTTTTCATTACATCATAATAATCTTTTTCATTCCGACTTTGATTACCACATATTAAACACTACGTCAGGCTTTAAATTATTGCTAAAAGTAATAAAGGTGCACCTTAAATAATAAACGTAATACTTAATCGTTTAGCTGTTAAAATCCCGATCTAGTTCTTAAAGTTTTTTAATTTATCGATTTTGTTAAACAAAAACGAGTTGATCTTCCATAAGATCTTAAAAAAACTAGATCTTAAATAAGATCACGATCTTATTATAAAATCGTAAACTTTCGATCTAATTGGATGATACTACCATTAAATTAAGAACTAGATCTTAGATAAGATCTCGATCTTATCATAAAATCATAAACTTTTGATCTAATTGGATGATACTACCATTAAATTAACTAATGATGAATGCTTATTCACTCATCGTTTTTACCCGCCTAAGACCTCAAAAATGACTAAAAACACCCAAATACGATCAAAATATGTTAAAAATATCCTCGGAGTGTGTTTTATGTCTTTCAGGTACAAAAGGATTGAAAACAGAGCTAAAACGGATAAATCGAATGAATCTGGAAAAAGTGCGTCAAGACGTAGCGAGAAGCAATTTTCGACATTTCGAAGCCGAGACACGTTTGAGAGTGATCGGGGAAAACAACCTAAAACCTACCCCGAACCCAAAACCCAATTTTACCATTTTTCCGATACCGATAACGCCCAAAATACCTTTTAATCCCGAAATCCTATTTTCACCTTAAAAACCAATTTTGTAAACATCCTATTTTTCTTAAAACAAATTTTAATCTTAAAAAAAAAAAAAGAGCTACAAAACTCAAAAACTAAAAATACAGCTTTACAATTAAATCACTTTTAATAAAACAAACCTTAACCCCCTTTCCCCTTCCTCCCAAAACCAGAAAAACACAAACCCATTCCCACCCAAATCACTTATCCCGCCAACCCTCCCCCATCACTCTCACCCTAGGAAGCTGCACAAGCAACAAGCTAAACACCCTTCACATGTGGTCAAGCCACCTTGGCAATCCATTGCATTCCCATTGGAGCTCATGTGTTTAATGGCCAAGATTAATGCTCAGCTTATGGATGGTGGAGATGATCTTAGAGAAAACACAAATTCATCCTAGATCATTTTTACTCACTGAGAAAGCACACAACTTGAAGAGGCTTGAAGACACCAAGGCTTAGTATAAATATGTGATTGTAGCCATGAGTATAAGGCACCCTAGTTTTAGATTTTAATACCCGAGTTTTATTTTTATTCAGTTTCTTTTTTTTAAAATTTCCAGAGTAGTAGTGATCATTTAGTTTTCAGTATTATTAGTTTTAAAATATTTGTATTTCAATTCAATTAGTGTACTCCATTTTCAATTAATAAAAGTCCTTCAGTTCTACTTTTTCATAAATATCTAATCTCTGTTCTTTTAGTTTTTCATAAAGTGTTTTAAAAAGTGCTACTCGATTTTACACTTAATCTGTCTGTTCAATTAAAGTCAAACAATGAAAGGTGGAATTTTGTGGTTCGGATAGCTGAATTAAACATGGATATGGGTTGAGATTGTATTTGAATTGGGATCGAGATCAGTTAGGATAGTGGCTCATTGAGTTTCTGTATGCAAACCATAATGGTTGGACTGTTGTGAGTACTTATTTTTCTCTACTTTTATCAAGTATTACTTAATTAGATTGTTGCTGTTAGTTATTAGAAATTATGCTTATTAGCTGGTAATATAGCTTATTTTAGTTATGAGATAGCTTATATCTTTTTTTTCTAATCACCTCATTGTTCAAATTAGTAATCTGCATATTTACTGTTTTTACTGCATATCTGGATTAGGGAGGATTTATTGGTAAATTACTGTTCTATCTGCATCATTTAGTTGGAATTTGATTATCTGTATTGGAATTAATGTTGGCAGTAGGATTTGGTGTTAACTGTATTGGTAAAAATTGCATTTCAACCTCTTAACTAGTGTTTGGATTAAGAAGAATATCTGAGTTTGAGGATTTGTATATGGTTGATTTCTGTTTCTTTGGTATGCATTAGGTTTATGAGAGTCATTTGCTTCATATTTTTGCATCTTAGAACACCTTTAGCCAAAATTCAATTTGATCTGCTCTTTTCATCATACCAGTTAAAATCAGTAGATCATGCTTTGCATTTAGGAGTAAAACTAGTTAGAGTTGCTTAAACTTATCTCTTTTCATCATAAATCATCAATTCTAATCAGAGTTAGTTGATTCAAAACTCAATTTAGTCAAAACTCAAATCTGTTTTCAATTAGTCAAACCATCAATATCAGTTTTTAAGAAACTTTATAGATTTTTAACTCAGTGATCATTACTCCAATTCATTTGAAATTTTGGATTTAAGCACTATAGTTGGTGATCTTTATCAGGGTATTTTTAGTTCATTTTTAGGATTTTTATAAGCTAATTAGATTAGTGCTTAAAGTAGGTGATTAAGGGTCGTTTGGATATTGAGATTTTAACCTGAATTTGTGCTTAGTTGCTTTCTGCTTGTGCATATTGGACTCGAATCAGTTGCGAGGCTAATTTCAGTTAGTTTAGGTTAGAATTAGCTTGTGGTAGCTTATTAAAGCTGTTAATAGCATTTTAGCTTAATTTCAAGTGCTTATTTCATTAGTTGTTTGCCCAAATCATATCTCCACTACTCCAAAGTTGTTTCTGTTAATTTTCCCTACTTCTCAGTATTATTTTATAATTTTCTGGAAGTTTTGATTTTTTTCCATGCTCTTTTGCTATTTTTCTGCATTTAATTTCATTTTTAAGCATTTTTAATTAGCATTTAATACAAATAAATTAGAAAAGTTCAAAAAATATTTTTTCAATCTTCCTAGATTAAGAAAAATATAAAAAGCCAAAAAATATTTTTCCATAATTTTCTTAGTTTAAATAGTGTTTTTTAGCAATTTAATTAGTTTTAAATAGTTTTTAATTCATAATAATTAGAGAAAAAGCCAAAAAAATGTGATTCCAGTTTTCAAAATGCTTTTTAGTTAAAATAGATTTTTGAAAAATAGTTTTGTAATTTTCTTGCATGTTTTCCTAATTTTTAGTATTTTAGCTCTATTTTAAATATTTAAAATTAGTTTTTAATTCAAAATAAATCAAGAAAAACCCAAAAAAAATTAGTTTTAAATTTCAAATAATTTTTAAATAACATTCTTAGCTGTATAAAAATATTATTTCATTTTCATGGGTTAAAATTCGAGTAGTTGCATTTAATTCATGTTTTATTAATTACGTTTTTCGCGTTTTTAGTATAGATTTGCATTGTTAGTTTAAATTCCCTTGTTTACATCATAGATTCATTAGTTTTAGTTGTTTTTTATTATTATTGCTTGCCTTGTAGTTTAGAAATCATCAAATTCCCTTTTTACTCATTCGAATCCCGAATCACGCGACGTGAGTTGTTAAACTCCATTCATCCCTCGTTGGGAAAACGACCCGGGGAAAATACATAACTTTGTATTTCTTCGGAAAATGTCTATACGAAAACTGAAATATCAAAATGGCGCCGCTGCCGGGGAAGGCATGTAGTGAGTTTTTGATTCCGTCTCGATTCGCGTGTTTTTGAAGATCCTTCCCCGATAAGTTATTGTTTTTGTAAATATATCTTTTATAAAAAGCTAAAAAGATTTTCCTTTTCAAAAATTGTTTTCCTTTTATGTTTTCCATCTTTAAAAATCCAAAAATACTCGTCTTTATCTTCATGACCATTTGATTCTCTTCTTAACCCTCTATATGTTTAATTCTAATGACGACAATCATCTTCGGTGTATGGAAAAGGATCGACATCATTGTCACAAGTGCGTGTGTAAGCGGTGTGGAAGGCCTAGTTCAAGCGAATTTTGCAATTTGTGCGAATTATCCATCAAAAAGTCTTTTCAAAGTTATTTCGACCACCCACCACAACCCGAACCCGTTCAAACGTCGGAGTTGCCTCAAGCACCCACCGAGGGTTACGAGGATGATTTATTTGAATTTAGAGCCCGTAACCTAATTGAACAAATTCAAGCCAATGAAAAAAGGTCGAGAATTAGAATTGATTACGATGAACCCGTTCAAACGCCGGAGACCATAACGGAAGTGGTGGAAATTGCTAGCTCTGAGAGCACACCACTTATCCCACCTTCGGAATCTTCAAAACCTTTTTCGGACGAAATCATGAACATGCTTCAAAATTGCTTGAATGAATTTCGTCAAGATTCAATTTCGGGAAATACCGTTTTACCTACCATTTGTAATGTTGTTGAGCCCTCGATTCCTACTCCCGTACCTGAGATACTTTCGTTCGATCAAGAGTATTGCTACGGTGTTGGAGACGTGTTACTGAAAGGTTTTCGTTGTTACAAATGTATGTGCGAGTGGTGTGGAAACTATCTTATTGATGGATGTTGTTCGATTTGTGCCGAGAATTCATTCGCTTATGATTCTAACCCGAACTCTTTCAATTATCCTCAAAACAATTTCAACTACCCTCCACAAAATTCATACGAACCAGAACCGTATTTTCATCATTTCAATGATCAATCATCGTTTCAAACACAACCTCCACAAATTCCTCAAGAACTTCTCCAAAATTGTCTAGATGTACTCAAAGATTTAAAAGAATTGGCTAATAAACGTGCCCAAGACGAGTCTCAGACGTATAGAGAACTTCTTGCCGAAGAACAAGCAGCTCACGACGAAAGATTATTGTTCGAAGAGCGGGAAGCTAAAAGGTGTTTTCTATTCAGCGAGGCTTGCCGTCTCGATGACGAGGATGAGGAAGATTGGGAGACGATTAAGGACAAGGTGCATATCTCAAGCCCACAAAGTACCGCACATGTCCACTCTCCGCCCTTATCTTACTTATCTACCATAGAACCTTCGGATAACCTTTTAATGGGGGACGAACATCTTAGCACTATTCCGGAAACGGAATCGTCTTGTGCTGAGAACCTCGTCCCAACCCCAAGTGAGTCCGAGGTTATCTCCGGTAATGTGTTTGATAAGCCTCTTTATGATGATTCTTCTCCTCCTCTTGACATTCCAAACGATCATGTCGAGATGTTCTCCGATTCTGACAACGATTGTACTTCGTTTGACGATTTTTTATCTTTTGGAGACATTGATTATGTCGAGTAGTTACCTTCTGAGCTAGTTAGCTTAGAGAGAGATTCTGATGATCTAGAAATTGAGGACGAGATACTTCGTGAAACATTGTTCAATGTAAATCTCCTCGTTTCTAAGATCGAATCATTATGTGCTAAACTAGCTTCAGCTCCTATCCCCATTGTGGATAGTGACTATATCTTGGAAAAGCCCGAAACATTTCCTAAACTTGAGGCTTTCTCCAATGATTCTCTTTCGGAATTTGAAGTATTCCGCTTTGATGATGATCATACTAAAAAGAAGAGTAGTGGCATTCCCACTTTTCATCTTTCTCTTCTTGAGTATGAGTCGTCCACATTTGAATTGCTTCCTCCTTCCGAAAGGAGTAGACCTTTTCATGAGGAGTTCGCCGGTGAACTCTCTCAGATCAATCCTCTTCCTCCGGGAATTGAGGATGAGCTTTTTGAGCAAAATGCTCCACATCCTCTTTCATCCATGAGTAACTCATCTACCCTTGAGGATTTTACCGTGGTTGATTCTTGCGTTTCATTCCTCTCCGAGGACAAAATTTTCAAACCCGGTATCTTACCTTTCAAGGGAGTTCACACTCGGATATTTCTCAAGTCCAACACGGATGTTGTGACTTCTATAGTGGTGGATAAGATTTCTGAACATTCCGTTAATGTTCCTCAATCTAATCTTTTGCCCACTCATCCAACCCGTTGTCAAGTAATTGACACTTTGCTTTCTCATCCCGTTACTTCTCCATGTCTTAACTCCTACGGGAGTGAAGATACCATCTTCGACCCCGGCATTTCTCTTTCTCTTGAGCCGGTTGCATCTCATCGGAGTGGAACTTTCAGCACATTCAATGTTTATCCAAACCATTCGAATGAAAGTCCGATTGAGATTTTCTCTTCCACTTGCTTCCCCATGGACCAATGAATTCGGGGTCGAGTCAAGCTAGCGACTAGGTTAACAAAAACAGTAGCATTTCATGGGTTTTCACCCATGTTTCTGACTTCTTTCTCTTTTCTAACAACTAAGTGTGGGGGGAAACCTCCACGGTGTTTGCTTCTTGTGTGTTTGCTCATGTTTGCAGGAATCCCCTTGATCGTGATGATTGATGCGCCTGTTTTCAATCCAGCCGCCCAATATCTGATCATGTTACTAACGCTTATCCGGGGATATGTTTTCAAAATCCTTTTCGTAAAATGACAGATTTCGCCCACACACTTGGTTAGTGGTATTACCTTTTTCCCGTTCTATAGTATCGCTTCGCCGGGACTTTGAATATTGAGGGCAATATTCATTCTAAGTGTGGGGAATTCTGTCGAATTTTGTCACATTTGTACCCTTTAGTCCCTAGTACCATCGTTTTGACCAAAATTAAAAAAGTTTTGCAAAAAAAAGAAGTGCTTTGCACAAAAATAAAGTGTTAATGCTTCGGTGTTAATGGTAGTTTAGTCTTGATTAGGTTAGAACAAAGGGAATCCCGACTCTGCTAGAGTGTTGATCTAGCTGCTTCCTTAACATTTGGGCTAAGTTTTTATGAGTTGTGCAAATGAAAATGCTAAGCGTGGAGTAGTTGGTTCTCTTTAGAGCTTATATAAGTAATCTATGGCTTTTTCTCCCTGTAGCTCTTAATTGAACCTAATATAGTGTTGTTTTCAAGCCTTTGAACATAAAAATCGTTTTGTTATGCAATAAAATTTTTAAGCGATTTTGATAAAGAGTTAGAGTTCAACTTCTTGTTTAAATTTTTGGGAAAGCATACTTTCTTAAAATCGGAATAATATTGCAAAATGAAAGTATCGTAAAAGTGCTTGAATGATGCAAAAGTAAAATTGCAAATCAAAAGTCAAAAAAAAAAAAAAAAAGAGTGAAAAATTGAAAGTTGTTGGTGTTATAAAAAGTTATGAATAAATGTGCGAAACTTGCTTTTTCTCAAATTTAAATCGGGAGTTGAACTCGGATTCGTCAAATTTTATCTTAAAAGCAACGGAATTTAGAGATTATTAATTTCAAAGGTCTAGAAAGCTTCGGTAGTATTCTCTATGGGGTGTCAA
This sequence comes from Chrysanthemum makinoi, assembly GCA_910596185.1. Lineage (NCBI taxonomy): Eukaryota > Viridiplantae > Streptophyta > Magnoliopsida > Asterales > Asteraceae > Chrysanthemum > Chrysanthemum makinoi. The sequence goes on from OU343225.1 coordinate 296,303,852, forward strand.
AAGCCTGGTCACTTAAAACTTATGTTTTGGGATGTGCCGAGAAGAAAGCCGTTACATGGAGTGATTTGGCCTTTGAGTTTTCAATCTCTAAATAATCGGTGGTTGTTGTCCATTCAAGTCTTAATATTAAGTTAGCGGAAGTTTCTAAACCTTTGGAATCGAAATCCAGCTGATTCCGGTACTATTCTCTGTGGGGTGTCAAAAGCATGGTCACCTAAAGCCAACTGGTTTGGGATGTGCCGAGAAGAAAGCCGCTACATGGAAAAGGCCCTTTTCAACCTTAAGTTTTCGATTTCCGTGAATTAATATCAACTTGAATAGATAACAACCGTGATGAGTGTCGATTTTTATGATCAAAGTTTTGAAAACAACACACACGCTTAAACTGTATAAATTATGGAGTAAAAAGTTAAGTCTCGACTTACATAGATTATTTGTATAAGTAGTGTTAGCATTTTACAAAAACATTTGCACAATAAGTCTAGACTTAGTTTGGGAGTATAAAAAAGAGGATGACGATTATAATTCCCTGGAGACACCCATTTTGTGTGAATCCCATTCCATGATACCGCTTATTTTTGATAATCAAGCATGTTGTTTACGTTTCAGTTTAAGTTTCTCGCATCAAATAAAAAGTCGAAACGGGGTAGTCTTGGTAATCTTGAGTCTTTCATTACTTCACATGATTGATTGCTAGGGACTAGCAATTGCCTAGTGTGGGAGAATTTGATGAGTGCTTATTCACTCATCGTTTTACCCGCCTAAGACCTCAAAATGACTAAAACACCCAAATACGATCAAAATATGTTAAAATATCCTCGGAGTGTGTTTTATGTCTTTCGTGTACAAAAGGATTGAAAAACAGTAAAACGATAAATCGAAATGAACTGAAAAGTGCGTCAAGACGAGCCGGGAAGCAATTTTAGACATTTCTGAAGCCCGAGACACGTTTTGAGAGTGATCAGGGGGAAAAACAACCTAAAACCTACCCCGAACCCAAAAACCCAATTTTACCATTTTTCCGATACCGATAACGCCCAAAATACCTTTTAATCCCGAAATCCTATTTTCACCTTAAAAACCAATTTTGTAAACATCCTATTTTTCATAAAACAAATTTTAATTTAAAAAAAAAAAAAAAAAAAAAGAGAGCTACAAAACTCAAAAACTTAAAAATACATTTTACAATTAAATCACTTTTAATAAAACAAACCTTAACCCCCTTTCCCCTTCCTCCCAAAACCAGAAAAACACAAACCCATTCCCACCCAAATCACTTATCCCGCCAAGAATCCCACTCATAGCCTCGCCATTCCCCACTCAACCCTCCCCCATCACTCTCACCCTAGGAAGCTGCACAAGCAACAAGCCAAACACCCTTCACATGTGGTCAAGCCACCTTGGCAATCCATTGCATTCCCATTGGAGCTCATGTGTTTAATGGCCAAGATTAATGCTCAGCTTATGGATGGTGGAGATGATCTTAGAGAAAACACAAATTCATCCAAGATCATTTTTACTCACTGAGAAAGCACACAACTTGAAGAGGCTTGAAGACACCAAGGCTTAGTATAAATATGTGATTGTAGCCATGAGTATAAGGCACCCTAGTTTTAGATTTTAATACCCTAATTTTATTTTATTCAGGTTTCTTTTTTAAAATTTCCAGAGTAGTAGTGATCATTTAGTTTTCAGTATTATTAGTTTTAAAATATTTGTATTTCAATTCAATTAGTGTACTCCATTTTCAATTAATAAAAGTCCTTCAGTTCTACTTTTTCATAAATATCTAATTACTGTTCTTTTAGTTTTTCATAAAGTGTTTTAAAAAGTGCTACTCAGATTTTACACTTAAATCTGTCTGTTCAATTAAAGTCAAACAGCAGTGTGGAATTTTGTGGTTCGGATTGTGAATTAAACATGGATATGGGTTGAGATTGTATTTGAATTGGGATCGAGATCAGTTAGGATAGTGGCTCATTGAGTTTCTGTATGCAAACCATAATGGTTGGACTCATTGTGAGTACTTATTTTCTCTACTTTTATCAAGTATTACTTAATTAGATTGTTGCTGTTAGTTATTAGAAATTATGCTTATTAGTTGGTAATATAGCTTATTTTAGTTATGAGATAGCTTATATATTTTTTTTCTAATCACCTCATTGTTCAAATTAGTAATCTGCATATTTACTGTTTTTACTGCATATCTGGATTAGGGAGGATTTAGTGGTAAATTACTGTTCTATCTGCATCATTTAGTTGGAATTTGATTATCTGTATTGGAATTAATGTTGGCAGTAGGATTTGGTGTTAACTGTATTGGTAAAAATTGCATTTCAACCTCTTAACTAGTGTTTGGATTAAGAAGAATATCCGAAGTTTGAGGATTTGTATATGGTTGATTTCTGTTTCTTTGGTATGCATTAGGTTTATGAGAGTCATTTGCTTCATATTTTTGCATCTTAGAACACCTTTAGCCAAAATTCAATTTGATCTGCTCTTTTCATCATACCAGTTAAAATCAGTAGATCATGCTTTGCATTTAGGAGTAAAACTAGTTAGAGTTGCTTAAACTTATCTCTTTTCATCATAAATCATCAATTCTAATCAGATTTAGTTGATTCAAAACTCAATTCAGTCAAAACTCAAATCTGTTTTCAATTAGTCAAACCATCAATATCAGTTTTTAAGAAACTTTATAGATTTTTAACTCAGTGATCATTACTCCAATTCATTTGAAATTTTGGATTTAAGCACTATAGTTGGTGATCTTTATCAGGGTATTTTTAGTTCATTTTTAGGATTTTTATTAGCTAGTTAGATTAGTGCTTAAAGTAGGTGATTAAGGGCCGTTTGGATATTGAGATTTTAACCTGAATTTGTGCTTAGTTGCTTTCTGCTTGTGCTTATTGGACCCGAAATGCTCAAATGTGTACACAAGTTACTAGTTATCCTTAAATAATTATACATTTACACTACATATTTATACTTAAAAAAAAATATCACTAGCTAAAACAAACTCACCCTTGTCGACACAAGGGATGAGTCACACCTAATGTATACTAAATATCTTTCTCTTATATCATATTATACTAAAAAAAAACATACACATACAATTAATTATTCATAGTGTAAAGAGCAAAACACTCTCTTCTCCTCTCTTCTCCATAACCGGCCACCTTGAAGCTCAAAGAGGAGATCACCAAAACTTTTCTAGTCAAGTTATAAACAATCTAGACACACTCTTGATTAAGGTTTTGAAATAAAAACCTTGGGTGTTTAGGATTTAACCTTTGTTCTTTTAAACCTCATCAAGTAACTAGTAAGCATCTCATATTCATTTTCGTCTTTCATACTCATGTTATGTTCATATTATCATGTTTGAGTAAAACATACAAGTTATATGATGTCTATACCACTTAAATTGTTTATAAACTATATAAATTCATATATGTTATCCTATAATTACTCCTTGAAATATATCACTTTTGGTGATGTCTAGGAACCCATGACACCCTAAGAAGGTGTATGGTAGGATTAGAATAGCTTCGGAGTTGTTTTAAAATGGTTAGAATAGGTTTTTGCTGTGAAAAACTCATTTCGACAAGTCTAATTAAGGGTCTGATCAAAATTGTGAAATCGGAATTTTCGACAAGTGGATAAAATTTTTGGGCTAGACATTTGGAAAATACACTTTAAAACGAAAACGTGGTCGCTTTAACGGATTAAAACGGAGTTATAACGAAGAAGTTATGAATTTTTGAAGTTTGACAACGAAAACTATTAATTTCAGAAATTTCAGCATGTAAATGTCACTCTTTACGAGTAAAAAATGAGGCTTAAGCATTATGAAATGTGTCGACTTATCAAAAATATAATAGTATACTTTAATACGAATCTAAGGATGTAGAAAACGAGAAAACGGACTTGTAACGATTAAATTACACGCGTTAAACAAAGTTGCCGTAACTTTATTATATAAGCAACATTAATATATTTTCTATTAAACATAAACTACAAACGAGGACCATGTTGAGGGTCGTTTTTAACAATGACGGAGTACTTTTTATAAAATAATGTCTTCTAGTAAAAGTAAGTTCGCCTAGCCTATTTTTCAAAATGTCTAACCGTTCGTCAAGCGGGGTTGTAACGAATAAAATATAGTCACTCAAACTTTGCTGAAATCCACCCTTAAGCAATATTTTGGACACAAGTACCATACTTTACCTATATTTTTCTCTATGATTGGAACCTCTATGATGAAAACTTAAATGCTAAAACTTTGAGATAATGATACACGCTTCCCAAAACCGTTGAGTTTGTTTACTAACATTCGATGTGCACCATTTTACGACTAGCTTTTCAAGGCCATTTAGTCACTTTCATGAAATTTTCAACGACATTATTTTTCGACGATAAGTATCATTTTCAAAAATTCACAAGTGGTATAGATATCATACGAATTGCATGCATAACATTACATTGTAACTTATCATATATCATATCATTCATAATAGGTCGCGGTTAGAGAGTTGCGTCTCATTTCTGTGCATCCACTTTGTTATCATAACTATTGCAACATGTGAGTTCATACCCCGCTTTTACTCGTTTAAATACTTACAAACTCTTTGGGGGAGATCCATGCTTAAATACTTGTTTTACTCTTCAATACTCAAACCATTTATACAATTGTGTTACACTATACTTCTTATACTCTTTGGACATTATGTGTGGTTTATTGCGATATGTGCCTTAATGTGCTAAACTTGTTTCCAATTATGCTTCAACATACATACTTTAGCAACTGGTTAACTCCTGCGGGAGCCTGCGGAGAGGTATTGATAGTACTATTACTGACGCCCCACCCTTGTGTCCCTGATGACTTGACCTGGGGTGAATATAATCCGTTATTCAATGAGACACAACAAACAATGTAGACTTGTCAAGAGGTTCAGTTGGTTGTGATTCTTTGCATTAAGTACTTGTATATATCGTATGCACATATGTCCTACTTACAAACAAGATTGACAATTCTATTTTAGGCAATGGGTTGTGAACACATAGGTTGCTAGTTTTGTATGGGCGAACTCGGGAACTGAATGGATTTACAATGCCTTTGCTGCATCAACATTCTTTAAAGACTTTTTCAAATCATTTTCAACAAACTTATGAACTCACCAACCATTGTGTTGACACTTTTTAGCATGTTTATCTCAGGTCGTAAGGCGATAGCATTTCATGGAGCTTTTGGGTCACATGGCATACATTGGAGTCTTGTGTTTTTATCAATTACCATTCGACATGTTTTGTAACCCTTTATGTATTATCAAACTTTGGGATCTCATGTTGTGTAAACTTTAACTCTATTTAATCGAATGGTAAACCTTTCAAAATGTCTCATTTTAGAGGTCGTTTTCTGTATCCATACTTTGTGCTATGAAGTCATACCCCAAAGACACTATCGTTCCGCTGCGATATTTTGGGGGTGTGACAAAAACCCAAGCTCTACAAAGCGCAATCTCTTCCGCCTTTGTCCATGGTTCGGCCTTTTTGCCTTTGTCCATGGTTCGACCTTTTTGCCTTTGTCCTTCACCTTTGTAGCACGTCTTGAAGGCTTATTTGGTTTGATGGGTGACTTCTCTTCGACATCGTCATCGTCTTCAACAGGAATGGAATCGTGGTATGAACCGTGACCCGAACTTTGCCCCATTGAAGCATCTTGACTCGAATAGTTTTGGGTCAAGTATTATTGAGTCAAATACTCAGCCATATAATCCTCCAAATCCATTTCAAGATTAGCACTACGAAGGGGGGAATAATCGTGATACGGTTGAGAAGAATAAGATGTCCATGTTAGGACGATACGACGACCCACTTGGTTCTTGGTGATAATCCGTATTAGGACGTTGAAGTGGGACAAATGGACGATTAACTTAAAACGTGTTTTGATTTTGATTCGGTTGTGGTAGTCATGATTGATATTCATAAGTTGGTGGACGTAAACGAATACCCATATTTTGTGGTGGTGTTATGCCGGTTAATTCAAAGTTGTTTTCTGGCGATAAATTCAAATCCGGTGCATTTTGGGGTAGTCGGAATCGTCGGTTTTTTGATTGTGGGGTATTTTTCTTTGACATGGTGAATATGGATGAGAAGTAGTTTGAGGTTGAATTATGTTTGAAATTGTGTGTTTAGAAGTGTGTTTGAGGTTGGTATTTATAGGATGTAAAGTGGTAAAAAAAAATTCTTTTTTTTTATTAAATGTCAAACGGTAACATTTTTGAAACAAGTTTGTATTTAAAATCGGTTGGATTTTAAACCGATAGTGTGTTTTTTTTGCTCGACCGATATCCGACCCTCGTTCCACAGTGGCCACGACCGACTTCCAAGTCGGTCGTCTAGCTCGACCGACCGATAATTTACGTTCGACTGTGACTAGCCTAAACCAAGTGTAGTCACCTACAATAGTTTTATAGAGCGATATATACAAATTTTTAAATTACAGTAAAAAATTCAGCGTCCCAATCACATATCATATATCTTAGGATTTTAAATTGATTTGAGTTGCAATATAATAATGTTATGATTTTTAAAAGGGTTAATGGTCCGAAAAATATACAAACTTTCCACCTTTTACTATTGTGACAAAAAACTTTTAATTTTCCTATTAAAACAAAAAACTTTCTTAATGACTCTTATTGTAACCAAAACTGACACGTGGCAACATTAATTAACCTTTAACCCAAAAAAATCATTTATACTCGTTTCATAATTCTGGGGGACCATTTTTGCCTAGTTACCAAACCTAAATACTAATACAAAAAAAAAAACGCTTTTTATTAAACATAAAATACAAAAACGTTTTATTCCCCAAACCTGCTACAAACCCTTACGTGCTTGTGCTGGCTGTTGAGCCAACCACCACTAGCAAGGCCAACACCCTCGATGAGGGTCTAACTTAAGTCGGCAGTCACAACAAGCATAGAGAACATAGATGTGAACTAAGTCGACAAACCTAGGACTCAAGTCGAAGGACACCACCAACAATCAACTTCAATATACTCTAGACCAAAAATTAAATACTTTCACAAGAATGAATCTTATGTGTTCATATTCATACCAATCGACCAACACAATAAAAATAATTAACAATGAATGTGACCGATACAAAAGTCAATATACAAAAATAATTTTCACAAAATCAAATGAAATTTATCCTTACAAAATGGGTAGCGAGTAGGGGTATGAATCGACCCAAGAAAAGCTCAATTGTCCACGAATCCTTTATGATACCACCAAATTGAAGCTTGAATCGGCTAGTACACACCTTGAATTGCAAAACCCCCAATCTAATTTTCGAAAACCCTAACTTTTACCCAACCCTAATATTTGTAAAAATGATGATGAAAACTCAATTGGTGCCTCTTTCTACTCGATTCAAGAATAGAAGAATAAATGGGATGCCTTGACTTCACTTTTCTTCTTGGGTCTTGGTGAGGAACCCATCCTCATAACTGGACACACCCTCGTGATCACTTGTGGGAAAAGAGGAGGTGAAGATGATAGGCTCTTCATCTAGTGATAGGTCTTAAAGTTTTGACCTTGTGTTGAGGCATGCGATTGGTGGCAGAAAAGGAGCAAGGAGACAATTTGTTTCATGTATTTAGGGGTATGACTATGAGAAGAAGAAAGCTCGGTTTGTAGCAGGTTTGGGGAAGAAGAAAGCTCGGTTTGTAGCAGGTTTGGGGAAGAAGAAAGCTGTTTCATGTATTTAGGGGTATGACAATTTGTTTCATTTGCTCTTTCACACGCCTTCATAGTATTTTCCATGTCATCTTGATTCGTGAACTGATTTTGCATAATCAAAGGATAAAAGTACTTGGAATTAAAAAAAACGAATATAAATGATTTTTTATATTAGTATTTAGGTTTGGTAACTTGGCAAAAATGGTCCCCCAAAATTATGAAATGAGTATAAATGATTTTTTTGGGTTAAGGGTTAATTAATGTTGCCACGTGTCAGTTTTAGTTACAATAAGAGTCATTAAAGAAGTTTTTTGTTTTAATAGGAAAATTAAAAGTTTATTGTCACAATAGTAAAAGGTGAAAAGTTTGTATATTTTTTGGACCATTAACCCTTTTTAAAACTTTTATTTCTTCGTAATTTGTTATACATTTCAATTTTGAATACATTTTACTAGAGATATAAGATATTTTAATATTTAAATAGCATATCTGGGTCTCAATTCAATCTTGCGATTTCGAGATTGTAGATAAATGATTTATAGTAGGATCTCGATTTTAGTAGCGCCTTGCTTGCTTAATCATATTTGGTTTTGTGTCAATCAGTTTAAGCAAGGTTGTTGTAAAAGTTAATTTAATCATGTTCGTAGCATTCAGGGCCGTTTTATTGATTTAGGTGGCTCGATGCGAAACTATAAATGAGGCATCGTAAATTATGAAAAGCTTAACTATTATAGAAAATTCAAAACATAATATACTTAGATATGTATAAATATTAATGGTCATATACTAAATTAGAGGCCCCTTCACATAATATTTAAAAAGGTCCGTAAAAATTCAAGTTCGACATATATAAATATACTTAGACATGTATGAATACTAATGGACATATACTAAATCTGATACCCCTCACAAATGATGACCCTGTGCGACTGCCCTACTTGCACATAATAATCACCGCCAATAGTAGCATTGCATGATTTTAATATAAAAACCTAGCCAAATTATAGATATACGACTGTTTGATGCATAAAATCAATAAAAGTATCATAATATCAATTGTTGAAGTAAAAAACCGTATCTTATTCCAAACAAAGAAGGGGTTCTTCCGGATGATCTATAGTCTGGTCCTTCAGATACTTACACAAAGAAAACACGTGTTAGTCTCGTCTTGGTTTTATCCCAAGATCAAGCTCTGACGTGAGAATGAGTTTCTAGAAAGAAAAAGTATATGTGTGTTGTAGTGAGAGAAATCATACCGTGTGAATAGTAAATGTCGAGCCTTTTATAGTTGGATTTTTCTTGTCCTCATCTGATGGTCACGTGTGATGACTACGACATTTTTAGGCGGCAAAATGTGGTGTTTCCTTTTTTTAGGGTCTACTCAAGTCAGTTTCTAGTTCTCAAACTTTATTCTTTACTCTTTTGATCGAACAATGGTCCGGAGCTCGGAGTTCGTTCCAGACTTGGTGTGCTTCCTGTAGCTGTAATTTGTCATGGGTCGTTTAGCTAGAATGATCCGGTTTTAGCCATTCGACAATTGATGTGTTTGACTCTTTAGTGTTGGACTTTCGGTGTGGGCCATTCGGCCACACACACCGACATCAATCATAGAATCATTTTGAACATCTCTTACTTTCATATAGTTTTTACCTTTTTAAATCACAACACATATGAAAAGAGTTAATTACTGTATTCATTTGTAGTAAGATCTCACTATAGATCTAATCTTAACAAGTATTGGTACGAAAAATATCTTTCTAATATACGGAGTATCCTTTTAATTTGACAACTTATAATATCACTATGTCGCTAATTCAGACAAAACTACCTCAAAATAGGACATGTTTTCACGTAGCGTACAAACACACCATGCATGACATCCACGTGGTACTCACTTTACTAGAAAGCTACGTACACGTCTCATAAAGCATCCCTATAAAAACACATTCATCCAACTTGTACAACTTTTATTATACATTCCTAACCACGTGTCACTCAAAATACAAACATCCTATACGTTACGTTACGTGCCATCACTCCAACGGCAATGATTATTCAACAAAAACAAACATTAAAAAACACAACCTCCAAAACATAGGACACCACGTGTCACCCATGCACTCATCCACAAATCTCATTTTCCTCGTTACTCGCCACGTGTTGATATACAGCTTCATTAACGCGCCACTAAATATAATACATCCTACGTGTCATCACCTTTTCCCTCCATATTTTTTATTTGCTTTAAAAGAGCTTCAAAATAGTTTCCCTCCTTCATATTCATTTGAAACCCTAATTTTAATGGAGGAACATTCGAGAATGAAACGAGTCGAAATAGAGGAGAATCGAGAAGAAAACGAGCTAATGTTGGAGTTAGAATTGTCTATAGGAGGTATTTTTGGTAAAAAGAATGATGCAAATAAGAATTTGAGTGAATCTATTGAGAAACATGAGATTGATCAAGGTCAAGGGAGACGAGGAGTATGTCGAAAAAGAGACGAAAAGGTGAATAAAATGGTTGGTTCGGGTTCGTGTGGCTCGATTAGTAACGAGTTGTTAGAGAATGAAATTGTTGGACAAAATGATGATGGTTTGGAGATTGAACATGTACGTAAAAAAGAGAAAAATGTTGGTTCGGTTTTAGAGGTTCCTATTACTAAGGATTCTTGTTCATCTCACCAAGGTATATATATACACTCTCCTCTTAATTTGTTATTGTGTTATTTATTTTTTGTTTACAATGCTCTTTATTAATCGTAGATATTCATAAATTGATGATTATATATTGGCTGCTCTTGTTAAGTTACTTATGGGACAATTTTCATCCAAAAATAGTACAATTACAAACATCATATCTCATAGTTTTCAATATTCTAAATAGATGAATTAGGTGCATTTTTAACCATTTAATCGCCTCCAAGAGGCCGAGTTATCAATTAGTCTCTTCTGATCATTATCATACTCATTTTAGGACTCCTAATACTACCATTGTTTGTTCTTAGGGTGTTCTTAATATGAATGTGTGTCTGAAATTGCATGCAATCAATGGTAATCATGCTTTAGAAATTAAATTATATTGGAAGAAGGGTGTTGATTGTTGAAGATTCTCTCGAGTTGAGTCAAACATGATAGATTACGTTCATCATAGCAAATAGATTAGATATATTAAATATTTTCTTTTAACTAAAATCAAGGGTCTATTTATTCATCTACTTTCACAATAAAATGCAACATGATCAATTATGAGCTTCATCCAATTCCAGAACTATGTCCCGTTGTTCGTCTTAGAAACGCTCGTGAGTTAAATGTAGGTTAATTCCATTGAGGAAAGGTCTGTCAGAATGTGGGAAACATTCTATTACTAATAGTCAATCGTGTTAATTCCGTGAACTAAACACCTTTTTACGCGGTTGTAGGTGGTGCTACAGATGATAGTAGAAGCAATTCAAGCAACTCTCAAATAGATCAACAAGTCACAACAACCTCAACATCAAGTGACCCATTTGACCCATCTGTTCAACCCACTAGTTCAACTAAACAAACTATTTCAACTAATGAATCAACAGAACCGAACCTTATTAGACCAAATAACCAATCAAACCCGCATGAGTCAAATGTCTCAAACCCACCTTCCAAGCTCGACACGAGTAGCCATCAGCAACAAGCTTCCTTTCTAGCCCGAATGCCATGCGTTTCAACAACTGGAAACGGGCCAAATGGGAAGACAATTAGCGGGTTCTTGCATAAATACACAAAAAATGAGGTGAGCATTGTGTGTGTATGTCATGGTCGCTCATTCTCTCCCGCTGGGTTCGTAGAGCACGCAGGTGGAGTGGACATTGTTCACCCTTTGAAACATATCACCATATTTCCGACTGCTTTTACATAGTGACTTCAAGATTTTGGTTCATATACGCTTACTCTACTTTTCAACTCGTCTTTTTTGGTAACGTAGCTATATGCGGTCATTTGGTTAGCGGGTTTCGGCCCAGTCGATATATAATCGAGTTTCTGGAGCCACTTGAAGGTTAAGTCTTACTTCTTATGGAATGTGTGTGTTTTCATTGACCATTATAAATTTAGTTGTATGTCGTCCGTATGTGGACGCTAGAATATACTTGAGAGATCGGTCAACTTACCGTTAAGGTATATTCAAAATGTATGTAGATCAAATTTTGGATCGATCTTATGATTGATCTCTTCGTTGTTTTACTCAGCTGTAACTTGTAAATATTGAATTTTGATGATCTTTGAAGCGTTAGTTTTGGTAAAATGTGGAAAGTAGACATGTTGATACATACATTCTTTATTTAAAAAGCTTGTACAGATTGTGGAGGGATTCTTGAAACATCCTATCAATTCTAAAGAGTTGAAGCATATATAATAGAGTTTTCTATGCTTCAACTCTTTAGAATTGATAGGATGTTTCAACATCTTTATTTGTGTCATAAGATTAAAATTCGTCTTTGCCATTCATTGGGTATGTGGGCGCATATATGAAGAGGAGGGGCGTTATTTGCTGAAACCAAGTGTAAGCATTAGAATGTTACATAAACGAAAAAATTACACGTTTGGTCACTGTGGTTTGCTCAGATTTCATGTTTAGTCCCTAAGTCGTTTTAATTACACCAGAGATACCTATTTTTGAAACCTTGCACTCATTTAGTCCCTATTTTGGATGGCCGTTGGTTTCTCCGTTAAGCGTTTACACCGCTAGTCCCTCCGTTAATAATTTTAGTACCGTTAGTCATATTTTTTCAAATAATAGTTTTCGCCAGTTAGTCCCTCCGTTAATAATAGTTTTCTCTCGTTTTTTTACGTTTTTGTTCATTTTTTATCCGTTTTCCCCTGTTTTTACGTTTTTCGTTCGTTTTTTACGTTTTTATCCGTTGTTGTCTATTTTTATCCGTTTTCGACTGTTTTTTTAAGTTTTTGTCTTTTTTATCCGTTTCACAAGTTTTTTTACGTTTTTGTCCGTTTCCACACGTTTGTTTACGTTTTTATATGTTCTTGTCCGTTTCTTACGTTTTTATCTGTCTTTATCCGTTTGCGTCCGTTTTTTACGTTTTCGCCCGTTTTTTACGTTTTTGTCTGTTTTTATCCGTTTTCGTTCGTTTTTTTATCCGTTTTCGCCCTTTTTTGTTTTTTTTTTTTACGTTTTTGTCCTTTTTTTATCCGTTTTCATTCGTTTTCGCATTTTTTTAAGTTTTTCATCCGTTTTATCCTTTTTCGTTCGTTTTTTATCCGTTTTCGACCGTTTATTTACGTTTTTTGTCCGTTTTTTACGTTTTTATCCGTTTTCGTCTATTTTTGTATGTTTTCGTCAGTTTTGTTCGCTTTTTATCTGTGTTCATTCGTTTTTATATGTTTTCATCCTTTTCTTTTACATTTTTGTCTGCTTTTATATGTTTTCGTCCTTCTTTTACTTTTTTTTTATGTTTTTATATGCTTTCGTCCGTTTTTAGGTAGTTTTCGCCTCTTTTTTTTTTTTTTTTACAGTTTTGTCCGTTTTTTATGTTTTTGTCTATTTTTTATGCTTTCGTCCGTTTTTAGGTAGTTTTCGTCCGTTTTTAGGTAGCTTTCGCCCCGTTTTTTACTTTTTTGTGATAAAAACTTGCAAAAACGAAAAAAAAAATGACGAAAGCGTATAAAAATAGACGAAAACGTAAAAAACGGACGAAAACATATAAAAACGGACGAAAGCATATGAAAATGGACAAAGCCATATAAATACATACGAAAACGTAATAAAACGGACGAAAACTTATAAAAACAGACGAAAACAAAAAAAACGTGCGAAAACAGATAAAAAACGAATTAAAACAGATAAAAAAGGACAAAAACGTAAAAAATGGGTGAAAACGGATAAAAACGAATGAAAACGGACAAAAACGTAAAAAAAAAGGTCGAAAACGGATTAAAAAACAGACAAAAACGGATAAAAACGGATGAAAACATATAAAAACAGACGAAAACGGATACAAACATAAAACGGATGTAAAAAGGGGAAACGGATAAAAAACAAACGAAAACGGATAAAAACGGACAAAAAACGTAAAAGAACGGGCGGAAACTATTATTGACGGAGGGACTAACTGGCGAAAACTATTATTTGAAAAAATAGGACTAACGGTGTAAAATAATTAACGGAGGGACTAACGGTGCAAACACTTAACGGAGAAACTAACGGCCCATCCAAAATAGGGACTAAATGAGTGCAAGGTTTCAAAAATAGGTATCTCTGGTGTAATTAAAACGACTTAGGGATTAAACATGAAATCGGAGCAAACCACAGGGACCAAACGTGTAATTTTTTCCAAAAGTAATTTCCTAACTAACTTGTACTTGCATTTTTCATACATTCTTTTGATCTGATTCATTTGCCTTGTTCACGATGATGGTTGGAGTTAAGGAAGCTATAGAAGCTAATATAGAGATGAGGAGTGTCCACATTAAAAAAAATAACAGTCTCACTGCCGAGGACAATACATACTGTAAGTTGTTGATCTGACTGCCGAGGAAAATGCGATAACTAATCTTCGCCCTTCTAATTTTGATCTAATGGCTAAAATAAATCCTACCATTTACACTAATTATACACAAGACGAGGGTATATTCATAAATACAATCCTTACAACTTTTTTAAAAACAAAAAACTACATATCACTCAGTGGAAGGTGAAAACTCGTTTCATCCTCTCTTATCATAACCATCTTCAACAATGGCAATCAAATAACCATCTCCGATCATAACCACCGCAGATGACTGGAGTTCACACCACCGACCACCACTGTAATAACCACCGAATCGCAACCGTCCACCATAATAAAACCCTAAAACCACGGAAGTCACCATTGGCTACCATCGTTTACCATCACCACGCCTACCACCATAGTAATAACTACCACAACAATAATGACCGAAATCATACCCGTAAATGTTAACCTTCAACGATCATTAATAAAAACTTAAAAAATCAAAATCGAACATAAAATAACCTAAAATTCGATCAATATGAGGAGAAATTTTGTAAGAATATGTTGCTTTTTTACATGCTTGCTACTTATATGCATGTTTTCAAACTACATTCTAAAACTATGCATAAAGGTCAAAGTACACATAAATTACTTTTTCTACCATCTTTTTAGTATCCTTCTTTGATTATCTGTTTCTTATTTTCCTGTTGTTGTTGCTTTTTGTTTTCCGTTTGTATAGTGTGTTTTTCCTTATAGCTCCTATTTGGAGCCTCAAGTTCCAATTTAATAGAATTGAAATGCTACTTGTTAATACAAATCTGGGCGCTTCTTTTAGAAGGATAGTGTAGGCTATCTTCTAAAGGAAAAGATCTTGTATTAAGTAGGAATCTTGGCTGAAAGCTGCTAAGAAAATAAGACACTGTTAGCCTCACCGCGGAAAGGGCTGCCGTGGTCAACTTCCGGTGTGAGAGTAAGTGCGGGTTTAGAGAGATAAAGTGAATTCTAGAGAGAGAGTGTGTATTTGTTACCGTTTGAACATCGGCGAGACCCCTTATTTATATGGTTGACCTTTATGTCGTGTTCTCATGGTCACGGGTCATGAGAGCGGCAATTTACGAGAGGGAAGTGACGTAAGTCAACCCAGGTCTTGGCTTGTTGCTGTGATAGCGACAGTTTTAGGCGAGAGTTGATCCCGCTTTCCCTTTTTAGGGACTGTGGGTGACAGTACCTCATTCCTGTGTAAGATTCCTTACCTTTTTAGCTGGGTCGCGGTTGGGGTTTCCTCCGGGGGTGTCCCTTATCCGCGGTTCGACATCTCCGTTAGGGTAGTACCTTGTGACGGTGGGTAGTGCTCGAGCGGATCCGGCCCAGTGGGTTGCGTTTCGGGTCCGGATATGGTTCTTCCTCGTGTCCGGGGGTACCGTACACAATCAAGTCCCCCCAGTCTAGTATGCTTGTTGGCTAGGAACAAGTGTTCTAGACTGAGTCGTGCTTCTCATCCGCGGTTGGGTGCGCCGCGGGTTGTCCTTGCTGGTGATGACTGTGTATTCCACTTATTTAACGGATAGGCGTTACAACTGTTCGTTGGAAGTCGTGAACCGTTTACGACCGTGTTTTCTCTGACTGACGTGACGTTTTGGCTGCTCCCATCTCGTCCGTTGATCTAGATAAACCTGAGCCATTGGATACGGATCGGGGATGTGGCCATTTCCCGACCGTTCGATTGATCGGTTAGTTTTCCTTTGAGAGGGTATAAATACCCCTCATTTTTACTTCCTTGGCTACTGTTGCTTCTTCGTCTTCGCAAGTAAAAAAGAAAAAAGCTACTATCGTCTTTTTTCGTGCGTATTCTTTATTTAGGTTAGGTTTTCCTCCTCATATTTTCTGTCATGGCTAGGAAACTCCTTAGTGATTTCACGTGTGAGTTGACTCAACAAGATTTAGATGCTTTTTGTTCGAAGTATAATATTCCTGATACAGTACACCCCCTTCTTCCTGTACACTAGATTCTTTGAGTTCTGCAACTTTAGGATTCTGTGGAAAACTAGAAGGGGGGGTTGAATAGTTTTGCCGATTTTAAGTTAGTTTCAAAAACTTTAGATTCGATATTATGTGAAATCGTATGGATGAAGATAAAGTATAGATCTAATGATAATGCAAGTAAATAAAGTAAAACAAGGGATAGAAATGACACAACCGATTTATAGTGGTTCGGCTACAAGGACACCTTCCTTTCCCTACTCCACTCCCCGAGTCATCTACTCGAGAGTTCAAGCACTATGTCAACAAACTCCTTCAACTTGGCGGAGAAGCCTTCACAACGTTGCTTACACCTTTTTCCGGTACAAAGCTAAATACCGAGTCCGTAACACGGTGGACCAAACCAACACGACTATTACACAACAACTATGTGAAATATCAAATACAAGATCTTTGCTACAGAAATCTTGTGGAGGAACAAATCAATCAAGGACCCCTTGCTTGGATGACTTGTAGAATGCTCATGATCTCGGCTTAGATAAGGACCTATATGAGAATCACTAAAGAAAGAAAAAAGAACAACTCTCTAGATCAAGTGATCTTTTGTTAGAAGAGAATGAGAGTATATGAGAGAATTAGTAAGAAGAAGGGTAAGTTAGAATGAAGAAATGGCTCTCTATTTATAGGCAAAACTTGCCACTGTTCCCCGGATCCCACGGATCCCTCCCTTAAGGGATCCGTCTAGTGTAAACCTAGGGATCCGTGGGACGCTCCTCTTTGCCCATGGGTTTTTAGGTTATGGGTCATGGGTTATGGGTTGGTCCATGGGTATTTCTTTATATACAATGTATCTAATGAGTACAATGTATCTAGTCAAGTGGGTATGGGTCAATACCATGAATTATGGATATGATCCATGGGTTGTGATTTTTACCCATCCTAATAAACTATTACAACAAATGATTTATTACAACAATTTGTATTAAGTTACTATATGTAAATGCTTTACAAAAATAACATGTATCCTTATAATTTTACTTATGATAACATTATATTTGTTATCAACAAAACACAAAGAGATCACAAAATATTAATAAACGTTTTTACGGTTTATTTGTATTAACAATCTCCCCCTTTTTGTTGATGACAAAACATAATGTTAAGATGAGTAAAACTAAAAAATAGATGTATGTTTTGAAAGCCCCTAAGTTTTACTTCTTCTCCCCCTTTTTGTCGAAACAAAAAGTTAACCCATCGAAGAAATAAAATGTGGAAAAATAGTCCACGTATCGCTTACTCCCCCTTGACAGTAGCTCCCCCTAGTTTGGGGCGTCAAGTGAAGAAAATAAAAAAAAATCCTACAAAGAAAAGGTTAGTAGTAACATGCATAAGTAATCTTGTGATTGACGAGAATCAAGATTGGGAGCCAAGGTATGTAAATAAGGCCTTGTAATAAAACAACAAAATATAGTGGTATTTATGCCACATACAAGCATGTAAAAGTAAGAACAAGACTTGTTCTTAAACATGACTCAAAAGAAAAATGCTAAAAATAGAAAATAGTAATAATGATTCCTTCCATGCTTGCATAAGGTTATAGATGGAGGTTTTGATGAGTGATGGTATTGATGCGATCAAGAATGAGGTTGAGTATGAATCGCATTTCTTCCCTAACTTCTATTGCAATATCCCTAGTGGATTGGCAATGTTCACAATGTAAGTGATGTGGGTAAAGAGTGCGGAAGTTTTCCGGGTTGTTTTGATTTGTGAGATGCAGAAGATGTGGTGGAAAAATAGGAAAATACGGATCAAAGTCCGGAATGTTTGAAAGTGGCGGTGGAAAAGAACCTAGATGTTCTTGTAGCTCAATGGGAGCTAAGGGTGGTGAGGTTTCAAGGTCTTTGAAAATTGTGTTTGGAGAAGTGGGAGGTGTCAAAAAGGCTATTTCTTTTTGTTTTGGTTGTTGAGATCTTGTTAGAGTCTTAAGAAGTTCCAAAAGAGTGACTTTAGGTGGCGAGTTGATGGGTGATGAAGTTGGTGTACTTGTTGGTGATGAAGGAGGTGCTATAATGGAAGCATCTTGTGGTGAGTTATTTGTTGGTGATGAGCCATTCGATGATGGTTTTTCTAGGCAACAAGGTCGGATGCTAATCCGTGCGGATATCCTAGAGTTTGATTGTGGTATTTTGGAAGGTGGGAGGACAAAAGTTTGGATTTCTTGAAATGGATTGTTTGTATTAGGTGATTCATCTAGGTTGAAAGATCTTTTGGATGGCATGGTGTTGTTTGTTTGTGAAGATGAGATGAATATGCAAGCATTTTGGGAGTCCTATATATAGAAAAACAATGCATTGTAATGAATGCTTGACCCAAAATGTGGATTAAAATCTAATGATTAGATATGAATTTAAGGTATGTGATCATGAGAGCACAAGCATTAAAGAACATACTCCAAAAATAAAAGAATATTGAAGTTTTCATCCAAAGTGAGAAAAATAGAAGATAAAACTAGCTTCTGAATCACGGATCCCACGGATCCATCCCTTGAGGGATCCGTCCAGCATTAAGGCTAGGATCCGTGGGACTGGTGGTTCAGGCAGCTCAAAATTTTCCTTTTGGAAACATTTTTGCCTAGTGTGTGCCTATATGCAAACTATTTGGAGTTGCGGTTATCTCGACTCCTAAAAAGAAAAGAAAAATAAACTAGAAGTGAAAAAGCATACTATTATGTGAGATAACCCGAGTGATCCTAATTCATTGTTGCTTAAATGAATGTACCCGAAAACACATATTAGTTATGTGTCCTCTTTAGCATTCAAAAGACATGAGATGCAATGAAAACGGGTTTTTACTTTGTATTAATAATAAAAAAGCGATTTATCCTAGACGTGAGAAATTGCTTTTGTGAAATTGATACGGGAAGAGGTATCATTTTTAGAAAACGTTTTGAAAAGAGGTTTCTATGTGCGAATAAAAACGTTTTATCCTTTGAAAAGAAGATGTGTATGTAGTTATGCGTTTGCAACTTGTATTTATTTTGAAGGAAATAAGAAAAACTATGAGTTATAAGTGAAAAACTTATCTTGGGTTTTGAAAATTCTCGTATTGTTTATGAGTTGTGCGTGAAATAGAGATCCTAGACTCGGAAAGAAGAAGGCTAGTGTTTACATACCGTGTAGAGAACAAAATAAATTACGACGATTGTTCCATAAGACCAAGACCAAGACGAAGAAGGTTGAATTGTTCCCGCTTCAACGGTTTGGTGAGGACGTCGGCTATGTTGTCTTCGGACGCTACCTTCTCAATAGAGATGTTCCCCTTTTGAACATTGTCTCTTAAGAAGTGATGACGAATCTCTATACGCTTTGTGCGAGAATGTAATACCGGATTCTTGCTTAAATCGATGGCACCTTTGTTGTCACATAGAATGGCTATGTCACTTAGATGAATGTCGTAGTCAACTAACGCTTGTTTCATCCATAGTGCTTGTTGGCATGCTTTGCCCGCGGAGACGTATTCGGCTTCGGTTGTTGATATTGCTAATTCCGTTTGTTTCTTTGAATACCAAGATGTTAAACAACATCCCATAAAAGTACATACTCCACTTGTACTTTTTCGGTCAACATAATCACCTGCATGGTCAGAATCTGCATATACAATTGTTTCTACTCCCGTTCCCTTAGGATACCATAATCCTAATTGAGTCGTACCCTTAATGTATCTAAATATCCTTTTTACGGCTTCTAGGTAGGGCTGAGCACCGAAGGTTCAAAACCGAACCGGACCGACGAAACCGACCGAACCGACAAAAACCGAACTGGACCGACAACCCGTCGGTTCGGTTTCGGTTTTAGGTCCTACATGCTTTCGGTTTCGGGTCGGTTCGGTTCGGTCCGGTTCGGCCCAAAACCGACAAAAACATGCCAAAATACACCTAGACCGACAAAACCGAACCGAACCGACGAAAAACCGAACCGAACCGAACCGACAACATTCGGTTCGGTTTCGGTTCGTGTTTTTCACGGTTTTTGGTCCTCGGTTTTCTTGGTTCGGTTCGGTTTCGGACTTGCCTCGACCTACTTCTAGGTGTGATATTTTAGGATCTTCTTGAAATCTAGCACATAGACAAACACTAAACATGATATCCGGCCTACTAGCCGTGAGGTAGAGAAGACTACCAATCATGCCACGATATTTTGAGTTATCAACGGATTCGCCGTCTTCATCTTTTGTGAGTTTAGTGTCGGATGACATTGGTGTCCTAATTGGTTTTGACTCTTCTAAACCGAATTTCTTTAACATCTCTTTTATGTATTTAGATTGATTAAAGAAGATACCATCTTCTACTTGTTTGATTTGTAGACCAAGAAAGAAACTAAGTTCTCCCTTCATACTCATCTCAAACTCGTCATGCATGATTTTAGAGAAATCATCACACATGTCTTGACAAGTGGATCCGAATATAATATCATCTACATATATTTGAACAATGATTATGTGTGACTCTTTTTTCTTAGCAAAAAGTGTGTTATCAACTAACCCCATGGTGTAGTTGTGTTTGATTAAGAATGACTTGAGTCTATCATACCAAGCTTTTGGAGCTTGTTTAAGACCTTAAAGGGCTTTCTTTAACTTATACACATGTTTAGGTTTTTCAAGATCGATGAAGCCCGGAGGTTGAGCTACATATACTTCTTCATTAATAAAACCATTTAGAAAAGCACTTTTGACATCCATTTGATAAAGCTTAAGATCATTAGCACAAGCATAAGCAAGAAGTATTCTTATAGACTCTAATCTAGCCACGGGGGCATAGGTCTCATCAAAGTCTATTCCTTCTTGTTGGTTATACCCTTGGGCAACAAGTCTAGCTTTGTTTCTAGACACTACTCCGTTTGCATCTAACTTGTTTTTATAAACCCATTTGGTTCCTATTATGGTTTGATTACTAGGTGGAGGGACAAGTGTTCAAACATCATTAAAAACAAATTGATTTAATTCTTCTTACATATCCATTACCCAACTTTCATCTTTTATGGCTTCTTGTGTATTCTTAGGTTCTATGGTTGAAACAAAACAAAATAAGCTACTTTGGTTTTGAACTTGAGACCTTAAGGTTCTTTCGTTCAACTTTCCTATGACTTTATCTACGGGGTGATCTTTGGACTCTTTAATATTTATGAGTTCATTATTTGAAGATTCTTCTTCTTCTTCATTTATCTTTTTCTTTATTACAATATGTTAATACAAATAAGCCGTAAAAACGTTTATTTATATTTTACGATCTTCTAATCTTTTGTCGATAACAAAAGTAAAATCATTTTAACGAAACAAACAAAATACGTAAATGATTTGAACTAATAGTTTTCTAACACACTTACGCTTTCACATAAAACACTAAAACAAGTATAAGTGATTTTATGATTTAGATACATATGTACAACAACTAGTGTTTACATATTGGGTTAAACATATACTTAAACTAAGTATACTAAAATGGGTAAAAACTAAGTGTATGCTAAAATGGGTAAATACAAGTATATACTAAATGGGTAAATACTAGCAAATGGTTTTGACCCATAACCCATGGTTTTATATATACCACTTAACCAAGTTCATAGTATCCTTAAGATACATTGTATCTAGAAAGAAAACCATGGATCAAACCATAACCCATGACCCATGACCCATAACCAAAAATACCCATGGGCAAAGAGGAGCGGACCACAGATCCCTAGCTTTGTGCTAGCCGGATCCCTTGTGGTAGGGATCCGTGGGATCCGGGGAACATTTGAGGTTTTTCCTCTATAAATAGTGAGCCTTCATTGTTTCTCACCCCTTTCAAATATACTTTCTCCCCTGAGTTTAATCTCACTAACTTTAGATCCAAGAGATCTATGTTTGTAGTTTTGTTTTTGTGTGATCTTTTAGGTTCCTCTTAAAGGCAAGATCACCATCTTTGAAGTCGAGCAAGCTCAAGTCCATGAGTTGCCATGCTTCCTCATCATCAAGGCTGCTGAAGTCTTCTTGTTGATGATTCCTTTCTTTCTTCAAAGAAGTGTAGTGTTGAAGACATTAGTGAAAGATGTCTTAAGAGTCAAGACGAAGATATTAGTGAAGGGTATCTATCATCTATAGGATAAAGCACTTGTGGTAGGTGCTTGGAAGTCAAGACAAAGAAGCATTAGTGAAAGGTGCTTAGAAGTGAAGATACAAGACATTAGTGAAAGGTGTCTTGTAGATCTAGTCAAAGGCATTAGTGAAAGGTGCCTTAGATGTACATTCGATATGGTGTGTTTCGATGTACAAGATAGACTAGTATTAGATCCAAGGATATTGATATCCTTGATGATGTTGTAAAGGAGTAGATCTCCTTTGGGATTAGTCGTTGGTGTAGTGTGGTAGTAGTTCCTCCATTGCAATGGAACTAGGTGCTTAGCCTAGTACCTAATAAAGGGTAGGCGACGTTGTGAAGGTGTAGTTCACCTAAGGTGTGAAAGAACTAGGTACTTAGCCTAGTACCTTATAAAGGGTAGGCGACGTTGTGTAGGTGTGGTTCACCTTGGAGTGAAAGAACCCGGTGGTTAGCCTAGTACCGGAAAAAGAGTAGGCGACGTTGTGAAGGCTTCTCCGCCATAAAGAGATTGGTGTAGTGATTACGAACTCTCGATTAGGTGACTCGAGGAGTGGAGTAGGGCAAGGAAGGTGACCTTGTAGCCGAACCACTATAAATACTTGCGTTGTGGTTTTGTGCTTCTTACTCTTATCGTTTC
This sequence comes from Chrysanthemum makinoi, assembly GCA_910596185.1. Lineage (NCBI taxonomy): Eukaryota > Viridiplantae > Streptophyta > Magnoliopsida > Asterales > Asteraceae > Chrysanthemum > Chrysanthemum makinoi. Next base: position 296,326,827 of record OU343225.1, read on the forward strand.
ATTACTTACCTTTATATGTTTGTTTATCAACATCCAACACACACATCCAAATAGATTGACATAAGTCGATCTAAATAGATTAAAATGAAGTTTTAATTGGTAAAACTATTCAACCCCCCCTTCTAGTTTTCCACAATTGGTATCAGAGCTTCGTTACCAAGGTTCTTGAAGTATATTGTACTTTAAAAACTTGATACGATCCATGGTTAATTGAAAACTACAAAGAAGGTTTTTCATAAAAGCAAACACCATGTTTTTCAAAACTATATGTTTGGATGTTGAAGTTGATAACAACATTTTTCTTTTTTTCTTTTTATTTTTTTTAATTGCACTAATCTTTTTTGTCATGTTGATTAGTCAAAGCTCATACCCACCAAGCTTTAGGAGTAGCTTGGTAACAAGAATACATTCCTTAAGAAGGTATCTTAATCGAAAGGAGCGGAATCGTCTAAGTGACATTTGTTGTGTCATTTGTAAAGACATTCCTAAGTTCGCTAGAGGTATGATTCTCCTTTTATTGTGCTTGATAATTAAATATGCCTATTTAGGTATTTATATGATTATCCTTTTGTGCTCATACATGTTTTACGTGAAGCTTCGTTAGGAAGCCTTTTTCTTACAATACGTGTTATATTTCTCATCTATAGTTATATTATATGAAACTTATGTTTTATTTCTTTTCAAACCAATAATAAAACAAAATACGAATTTCAAAAATTCTCCTTTTCCTATTTATCCCACCGTCGGCCACTCACTCTTTCAAAATCTTCCAATTTCAAAAAAAAAAATTCTTTCATTCAAAAAATTTCATCTTCCTCCTCACTCCATCTCAATCGAAACCAAGAAAGATCCGTCATCAACATGGTTTACATCGCACTCGTGCTCATCGCCCTAACACTCATCGCACTTTTGTTCCCTATGATGAAGTTCACATACGGAGACATTTACTTTGTGTTGTTAATCTATATTGGGATCATATACCCAATCCTTTGTATCATCCTTAGTATTGAAATGCAATATTATTAATAATCTAGTTTATCTAGGTTACTTTTATCATAATGTGTTTGTCACTTATTTTGATTTATATGTTTTATATTCTTTTCGTGATACATTAGAAGTCATGTATGCATGCTAAAAGAAAACGTAGGATAAAACATATATCGTGGTATAAAAACTGTAAAACCTATGTTTTTATCAAATCATTTTCTGCTACTACAGATCCACGGATCTCGGAAGATATACTAGCCGGATCCCTTTTAAAAGGAACCGTGGGATCCGTCCTACTGGAAAACAGTTTTTCATACAAAACAAAAACCTCTTTTCTTCTAAGAGTAATACTCCACTTCTATGTCAAAACCATAAGTGAGTTAAGTATATTTCTTGTTAAAAACCATTGTTAATAAAAATCTAGTAAAAACATTAGATTATCATAAGTTGACCACAAACATCTCCTCTTATTAACTTGTTATCTCTATAGGTTCAACTATGACGCATGAATATGAGTTTGACTTTTCACTCCCTAGCGTCTACACTCCTAACATCTCTCTCGAACCCAACACACCTGGCAATCATGTCCGTGGGTTCAATAATCTAGAAAACCGTCACTTCCACGAAGGACGTATTGTAGACACCTCTCTACAATTCGAAGAAGGTATCAATACCTCCTTCCGAGCCATAGGACTAGAATGTCTTCTTGAAATCAACGAGAAGATATGTCCAAGGTTCATAATGGAATTCTTCCTTCAAGTCAAACTTGTTCGTAACGAGGATCGCTCTTTATCTCTTTGGTTTTATATCAAAAACCAAAAGTTCGCTCTAACCCTTGGGCATTTTGCTCACATCCTCCGGATTCCAAATCATGGACAATGTGCCTTCACCGAAGATTGGTCTCTTGATTCTCTCTTCAACTTTCGTGAAGAAAATAGTCCATATTGTTCACACATACCCTCTCCAGAAGATTTAAATCGCATAATATGCAAACCTCGACCATATTACTCCGATCCAAACATTATCTTTACAAGGGATATCCGAGAAGAGTACAAACCTCTTGCACTCATCCTACGTGAAAATGTTTGGAGCCTTAGGGGAAATCGAGAAATCCTTCCAGCTTGTTGTGCTCACATGTTGTACTGTTTGCTAACACAACAACCATACAATCTCGCCTACTTCTTCGCAAGGCGAATTGCAAATCTTCAAAGCTCCAAGAATAAACTCATCCCTTATGGAATGTTCTTGACACGCGTCTATCATAATGTTATGCACTTCCATCCTCAATTTCAAAGTCCGTTGTATGTACTTGTGAACAAGATGATGGAACCGCTAAACATATCTCTCATGAATACTTTCTTCATTCTTGACTCCACCAACACTCATCAATCACATAATGATCCTCCTAGCGAAAACACTCAAGGAAACTAATAGTATTCCAAAATAGGATCAAATCTCTTGTACTCGTGCTTTATCAATGTAATCCAATTTCCTTCATGAAATAAAACATTTTACATTTGATATCTTGGTATTAGAAATCTCTTTAGACTATCCTTGAGATATAATGCATTGTCAAGATCATTGCATACCTTTAGTAAAGGTCCTGCTGAGCAGATGGGCGGATCCCAAAGATTACACTAGACGGATCCCTACTTTTAGGGAACCGTGGGATCCGCAAAACGAAATTGCAATTACAAGCATTGTATTTCAAACAAATTCTTAGAACACCTCACACTAAGCTAAACATAGTGTCATAAGACAAATTAAGTCCTTATCAAGATAGGTTAATCTTTCCCATTCATACATAACTCACCGAGGTCACACTCTAAAAACGCTTGTAGATCTACCGTTTCTTTTTAATCCATTACTCTTCCGCTCTTAAACTCACACCTCATTTTCTACTTGATCCCTCACATCTAGTCTTAGAAATCATTCAATTATGGCAAAATTGATCATAAATCATCCTCACCTCCAAGTTGATCAAAGTTGATCAAAATCTAGTCTTCTCATCTCAAAAGCTTCTAGGATAATCTCCAAAACACTATCCTAAGACATAACCTGATCTCTAGGATCATTTAGCTTCAATTGACACTCTAAATCTTTAGTGTCATCCTTGCTCATCCATTGGTACTCTTGAAAGCTCCAAATCCTTCCATAAATGACAATCATTAGCTACATCACTCATTACCTTCAAGTACTCAAGCATCCCTTCATTTAAAACACTTAGGAGGACTGAAACACTCAAGATGATATAGGTCTTAGATCTTAGAAACATCATTTCCACTCTTTCATAGCTGCTGAGAGCCGGATCCCTAGGATTAGCCTAGACGGATCCCTCGATGAGGGAACCGTGGGATCCGGATGACAGTTTATGTCAATTCTTGCAAAAACAATCATTTCAACTTATCTTCCTAACTCAAACACTCCATCTCATCTTAAATGAGTTCCTAGATCAGTGCATCCTCTGAAGTTGACTCTTGTGCATGTCAATCATCACATTTCAATGAATTCTAGTGGCTTAAGGCTTAAATGCACTTGCCAAATCTCTTAGTTTATAAACCACCTTATTAGGACCTCCATAGTCATCACTCTCATCCTAACTTTCAGCTCTTGCAAACTCTTGAAATCATCTCATCATGAAGAAAACTCCAAGTAGTAACTTATCCACCAAAGAACCACCCATGAAAAGAGCTCGTGTTATACACGAAATTTCCTCAACCGAATCATCTCCGGTCAAGCCAACAAATGATAGAATCCTTCATCATCCTATCAAACCAATTCCTAAAAGGATAGTACCCACAAAACTACCTTTGCCAAACACCACCATACCTCCTAGGCCAAACAATATCGTCTCCACCAAACCATCACCATTGGTTCCTAGAGCTATTTCATTTACATCCCCACTATCATCACCACACCTCTACAATCTAGAGGACTTGCCTCCTAGGACGTCTCATCCACTTCCACCGACAACATTCTCCTCATTAGGAGGAATAATGGTTCAAAATCAAGGTGTTGAGTCAACACTTGCTCTGGCTTCCTTCTCGGCGTTTTCATCATATAATCCCATTTGGATTATGACAAATCATCAAAGTCAACCACCCGACCATATGGAAGTTGACACTTCTCTACCACCACCATCATTCTTGGTTGAGTCATTCTTAAATGCACCTCCACCAATCCCTCCATCGTTTGAAGCTCCACAAGCCGCTTCACTTGATCCTTCGAATCAAGCCATTTCATTTCATCCACCACCACTACCTAGCCATGACAAAGATTGCTATCATTGTCAACATGTTGAAAGTTTGATTCATGAAGTACGAGAAGACCAACGTTTCATGTTCTATCATCTCCTCGAACGTTTCGACGAGATTAAACCTAAACAAAACTTGAGCTAGAAGATTATAGTGGTGTCTTAGCTTCAAGCGTTAGGTGATCTAGAAATTCCTAGTCATGTATTGTCTATTTCCTTATTTTTCGAGTCATGTATATCATAACTCTTGTTTATTAAATGGAATTACATGCTACTAGCTATATTTCTGAGTATGTGAGTATACTATATAATCCATATCTCTTATCGGTATTAACATTTCTTGTTATACCAATCTTTTCTGACTTTATTCATCAGCCAGACGGATCCCTCAGATTTGCCTAAATGGATCCCTACTAGGAGGGAACCATGGGATCCGTGAGACAAAAATATTTCTTTCTACTAACTTGAATCACATTTGCAGGAAATTGTGAATTATACTTGATTTCTAACATTTGTTTTGTAGTTATTCAATTTACATATGAAGACTTTGACATTCTAAAGCTTGGTTGAGTCATTCTTAAATGCACCTCCACCAATCCCTCCATCGTTTGAAGCTCCACAAGCCGCTTCACTTGATCCTTCGAATCAAGCCATTTCATTTCATCCACCACCACTACCTAGCCATGACAAAGATTGCTATCATTGTCAACATGTTGAAAGTTTGATTCATGAAGTACGAGAAGACCAACGTTTCATGTTCTATCATCTCCTCGAACGTTTCGACGAGATTAAACCTAAACAAAACTTGAGCTAGAAGATTATAGTGGTGTCTTAGCTTCAAGCGTTAGGTGATCTAGAAATTCCTAGTCATGTATTGTCTATTTCCTTATTTTTCGAGTCATGTATATCATAACTCTTGTTTATTAAATGGAATTACATGCTACTAGCTATATTTCTGAGTATGTGAGTATACTATATAAATCCATACCTCTTTTCAGGTATTAACATTTCTTGTTATACCAATATTTGTGACTTTATTCATCATACAGACGGATCCCTCAGATTTGCCTAAACGGATCCCTACTAGGAGGGAACCATGGGATCCGTGAGACAAAAATATTTCTTTCTACTAACTTGAATCACATTTGCAGGAAATTGTGAATTATACTTGATTTCTAACATTTGTTTTGTAGTTATTCAATTTACATATGAAGACTTTGACATTCTAAAGCTAGGGGGAGCTTTATGTCAAAGCAATACATTGCAAATTACTTGCAATACTAGGTTTACATCTCGTGACATCCCTTTGCAATAATCAAGGGGGAGCACATTCGTCTCGTAGACGATATCTTTTGCAAACTTATTTGCAAACAAACTAGATTAGTATCATTTACTTGACGCCCTTGCATAGGGATGGACTCGTCAAGGGGAGTAAAAGACGAGATCCTTTCCCGTTATTTGCTCTCTATTCCATTTTACTTTTTCTTTCACATGTTTTTCTTAAAAACAATGTGTTGCCTTCCTTCAAACACTTTTGTTTCGACAAAAAGAGGGAGAAGAAAGTAAAATTACAAATTCAAATTTTTACTAATTTTAGCTTTTTCCTTAAAATAATTTTATGTTTTGTCATCAACAAAAAAGGGAGATTGTTAATACAAATAAGCCGTAAAAGCGTTTATTTATATTTCACGATCTTCTAATGTTTTGTCGATAACAAATGTAAAATCATTTTAACGAAACAAACAAAATCGTAAATGGTTTGAACTAATAGTTTTCTAACACACTTACGCTTTCACATAAAACACTAAAACAAGTATAAGTGATTTTATGATTTAGATACATATGTACAACAACTAGTGTTTACATATTGGGTTAAACATATACTTAAACTAAGTATACTAAAATGGGTAAAACTAAGTGTATGCTAAAATGGGTAAATACAAGTATATACTAAATGGGTAAATACTAGCAAATGGTTTTGACCCATAACCCATGGTTTTATATATACCACTTAACCAAGTTCATAGTATCCTTAAGATACATTGTATCTAGAAAGAAAACCATGGATCAACCCATAACCCATGACCCATAACCAAAAATACCTATGGGCAAAGAGGAGCGGACCACGGATCCCTAGCTTTGTGCAAGCCGGGTCCCTTGTGGTAGGGATCCGTGGGATCCGGGGAACAATAGAGGTTTTTCCTCTATAAATAGTGAGCCATTTCTTCATTGTTTCTCACCCCTTTCAAATATACTTTCTCCCCTGAGTTTAATCTCACTAACTTTAGATCCAAGAGATCTATGTTTGTATTTTTGTTTTTTGTGTGATCTTTTAGGTTCCTCTTAAAGGCAAGATCACCATCTTTGAAGTCGAGCAAGCTCAAGTCCATGAGTTGCCATGCTTCCTCATCATCAAGGCTACTGAAGTCTTCTTGTTGATGATTCCTTTATTTCTTCAAAGAAGTGTAGTGTTGAAGACATTAGTTGAAGATGTCTTAAGAGTCAAGACGAAGATATTAGTGAAGGGTATCTATCGTCTATAGGATAAAGCACTTGTGGTAGGTGCTTGGAAGTCAAGACAAAGAAGCATTAGTGAAAGGTGCTTAGAAGTGAAGATACAAGACATTAGTGAAAGGTGTCTTGTAGATCTAGTCAAAGGCATTAGTGAAAGGTGCCTTAGATGTACATTCGATATGGTGTGTTTCGATGTACAAGATAGACTAGTATTAGATCCAAGGATATTGATATCCTTGATGATGTTGTAAAGGAGTAGATCTCCTTTGGGATTAGTCGTTGGTGTAGTGTGGTAGTAGTTCCTCCATTGCAATGGAACTAGGTGCTTAGCCTAGTACCTAATAAAGGGTAGGCGGCGTTGTGAAGGTGTAGTTCACCTAAGGTGTGAAAGAACTAGGTACTTAGCCTAGTACCTTATAAAGGGTAGGCGACGTTGTGTAGGTGTGGTTCACCTTGGAGTGAAAGAACCCGGTGGTTAGCCTAGTACCGGCAAAAGAGTAGGCGGCGTTGTGAAGGCTTCTCCGCCATAAGGAGATTGGTGTAGTGATTACGAACTCTCGAGTAGGTGACTCGGGGAGTGGAGTAGGGCAAGGAAGGTGACCTTGTAGCCGAACCACTATAAATACTTGCGTTGTGGTTTTGTGCTTCTTACTCTTATCTTTTCATTACTTACCTTTATATGTTTGTTTATCAACATCCAACACACACATTCAAATAGATTGACATAAGTCGATCTAAATAGATTAAAATGAAGTTTTAATTGGTAAAACTATTCAACCCCCCCCCTTCTAGTTTTCCACACAATAGCTTCACTTTCAACAATCTCGTCATCGACAAGAGGTGGAGAGGGTTTGGGTGGACTTTCATTAAATTTTACATTTAATGACTCTTCTACCTTCATTGTTTCTTTATTTAATATGACTTAAGCGTTGCTATTTGGAGAGTAACCTATAAAGATACCTTCGGTTGATTTAGGATCAAATTTTGTAAGGTAATCTTTAGTGTTAAGAAGAAAACATTTGCTACCAAACACTCTAAAGTGATCTAACGTAAGCTTTTTGCCTCGAGGTAACTCATATGGAGTTTTACCTAAAATTGGTCTAATTAAGACTCGATTAAGTATGTACGTTGAAGTATCAACGGCATTGCACCAAAACTTTTGAGGTATGGATTGCTCATTTAGCATGGTGCGACTCATTTCTTGTAGGGTTCTATTCTTTCTTTCAACTACCCATTCGATTGTGGAGTGCTAGGAGCCGAGAAGTTGTGAGTAATACCATTAGCGTCACAAAAAGCTCCAAATTGTACTTCATTATCGAATTCCCAACCATGATCCGTTCTAATGGACACTATAGGATTTCCTAGTTGTCTTTGGATTTTCTTGCTTAATATTTCAAAATAATTAAACGTTTCCGTTTTGTTTTTTAAGAATTTAGTCCATGTGTACCTAGAGTAATCATCCACTATGACCAAAGTGTAGTAGTTGCCTCCATAACTTTGGATAGCGGATGGACCAAATAAATCCATGTGTAGTAATTCTAGACACTTAGTTGTAGACACCATGTTTTTAGCTTTGTGACTAGAATGGACTTGTTTTCCTATATTACAAGCATCACAAAAGTGATGTTCATATTTTAACTTAGGTAGATCTCTTGCTAGATCTTTGGATGATAGCGATTGAAGAAGTCGCATATTGGCATGACCCAATATTTGATGCCATAAGGTTGAAGTATCATCCATAGAGGTAAGACAAAGTTTGTCTTTAGGTTCATTACCAATTTTAATGACATAGACTCCATGTTTCCTAATTCCTCTTCCTATGGTTATGCCATTTTTTAATATCTTACTACGGTTTTGGTAAAAGTACATTGCGATTTTATCACATATTTGTCCTATACTTAAGAGGTTAAAGTTTAGGTTTTCTACGTGACATGCATCGTTAATGGTTAGAGATTTGTTAGAAATCGTACCTTTACCGATGATTTTACTTTTGCTATTTCCAAACACCACATTTCCTCCATTGAAGGATTCATATGTGGAGAATAGATCTTTATTGTCGGTCATGTGCCTCGTGCACCCGCTATCCTTGACCCATTCATCCGGATCTAGGTCGACCTTTAAGCACACCTAAGAAAACAATTAACTCAAAAGTTCGGTTCCCATTTGTTCATGGGTCCATTAGTGTTAAACATTCCATTCATGTTAGACATGTATGGATAAGGTGAATATGCATTCCATGGTGCACAGTTTTGAAATGGAAAGCCATTTTGCATATTTAGGTTCCATCCCATTTGATGGTTACTTCTCGGGTAAACATTATTAGGTCTCCTAGATGTGTTAGGTTTTAAGAAAGATGGAGCTGTTGGTGATTTTAGTGTCATCAAACATTTTTGTGTAATGGTGATTTACCCGAGACCAAAGTGATTTCAAGTTAAGTTCTGATACAAGTTAGGAGGTGCGGAGTGCACACTTGTATAAACTAATTAACTTGATTTTGGATACAATGAATGGTAAAGTTTGTGACAGAAAATTCGTCACTAGGATGTTGCAACAATTTAATACATGTTGACTATTGGCAATAGTGTGAAAAAAGCTGTCACTATTAATTGTTGCAGAAATTTACTTAAAAGTTGGTTACTAGAAACATAACCATTCATAAAAGGGTGTGACTATTCATGACAATCACTTTGTCTATTATATATAGACATCATTTTGGTCTTTCATATATATATGAACAATCATATCAACACATACATCAAATTCTCCATGTTTTTGCTCTCTTTCTTTTGCCTAGAAATTGAGTGTTCATTCTTGTCTTATCTCTATACAAATTTCTTGTAACCCAAGGCAATTAATAGGGTAGAAATATTGTATCAGGAAAGTGGACTATTACACGATTCAAGAATTATCCAAGCAATCTTTGATTATCAATACCCATATAACCAACAAAGCGATACAATATTACTGTGATAATCATGAAGCGTCGTGTATTTGTTAAAGACAAGAACATGATATCCAAATACGAAACTAGAGGAAGAGGGTTAAGGATCATGGGAGATAAAATAATACCGATTAGAGTATTTAATTTGGTATGATATATGGCGATTTAAATGACGGAACAAACCACGTTGGTTTAATCATATTTACGAGTGAACAAACTGTGGAGCGAGGACTTGATTCGGTCAAACTTACAAGTATGTAATTCTTATTCATCTTTGTTATTAAATTGCAAAAGTCGCATTAATGTGTTCAAACATTAAATATATGGTAAATTTACAAGATTACTATATGGGTCTATATGACGATTCATGATTTTAATAAATTTAAAACTCATGGTTATGTGAATGGAACTTAAGAATCGTACATTTTAAATTGATCATAAGTGGTATGTTAAGATAATTATAAATCTAATTGGAACTCGTGTTCATGAATTAGATCTCTTATAGGAAGATGAGTGTATTAATCTCATATATGTCAATCAAGGAAATATGGGTTACTAGTCAATCGTTATTGTGTTAGCATGCATGTGGTATAGAAGAAAATTTAATCTTAAGGGTTTTACTTTACGGTAACAATGAAAGCGATCGCGTAACCGTTATTTTATATATTGAAACAATAACAATATATTTGATTGAATAATCTTGTGCAACATGGGTAACCACATATCGATGTGGATTTCAAGAATATGATCTTGGTATAACATGTCAAACTTATGTGTCTAATTGCATATACGGTGGACAGAAAAAGTATGACGGATACTTTGGTAAAAGATGACATGTGGTATTAGGTATGAAAGCTGTAGATCAAATATGTTAGTTTAATATATTAGAACACATGAAACTCATTAGCGATTTTTATGTGTTGTGCATGAAAAGTATGTCTCATTCCTTATTGGAATTTCTTGAATGTCTGTTAATCTTTAATACATGCATATATAAAATTTTGAGAGAATTGAATGTTACTTTTCTGCGATAGAAAGAATTTGGTGGGTGGCGGTTACTTCTCCCGCGATGTAATGTTTTTAACCTTTTAAAAGGAGATAATTTTAATGAATGAAAAATAATGCACTAAATGATCTTTGTCATTCGGCCAATGTTTTGGTGTTTAACTTTCACTAAATGAAAGTACAAAGAATGTAAAAGATGTAAGCTGGAAAATGTTGGTTGTCATATTTGCCAGTAGCGTATACATTTCCGTTCTTATTAGGCATTATTGAACATCAAGGCCTATCTCTTGGCATGCATGTTTTCAAATATATAAATTGACATGATCTTGAATGAAGTTCTTGAAACCCAGGTTGATTGAATAATTTGAATTAATTTCAGATTTTATGGACATTGTTTTGTCTTTGAATATTGGATAAGAATTGTAACATAGTTGTGAGGGAAAACGTGGTTATCGTTTTTTATTAGCTACGAGACTTGTTATGCTCACACAAATGAATTCTTATGCATGTTTTTTTGGAATTGAAAAGGTGCTACGCCTACCAATATAATTAGTCATTATGAATTGTTATAATGCATCTCATTAAATTCGTTAATTTATTGGACGTGGGTATCACTTGCTAGAGAACCAAGAATCAGACAATGCAATGACAAAGGAAGTGTCATTTACTATATCATGATATTTATGATATGTGTCGATGTTGTACTAAGTATTTAGTTAGTCGATTGAAAAACCATGGTTTATGGTTTAGAATATAACGTGGATCCTTTGAGTATTATGAGGATATATTGATGTAAGTTGGATAATTGATCAAGATGATTACAAGGGAATAAAGTGTTGGATTTTACACTTGGTACTATAAATGTAATATCTTGTGATCAAAGGAAAAAGTTGTACAACGTATTCAACAATTGCATCATGATTCGTTATTTTCTTGTTCTAAAGAGGTATAATGGTTTAATAACTTTATAAACATATGGTATTATGTTTAGTAGTTAATGTTACCATGTTCAATGCATTATGATAGTGAGTTAAACTATCGATAGGGATTGAAAAATCCATTTAAATTCTCTAATGGTGAGACACCCAATTCCCTTCTAATACAACGTTAGAAGCTTGAATTCAATGTGGAAAGCTCACACTTAGAGATTGGAACACATGTTTTACTATCCCAAGGAATGTGTTCGGACTTGCAAGATAAAGAGGTTGAAGTTTATCTTCTTAATAGTTCTTTTGAAAAAGTGCAAGCAAGGCATGATTAAAAGAAACTACCTATGTGAGTATGAAGTTTTGCCGCTTCAATAAGCTTGGACTTGGCTTTGTATATACTCATGAATGGATATGGACGCATGGCTTGTAAAGCGTCAAGTATAAACATTGGAGAAATAAACTTTTGTGTACATTATCTTCGTGTATTCATAATGAATTCACAGGGTTCAATCCTAAGCGACACCACGATATTGAATATTTGGAATGTGTAATGTACTAATGTGAAATTCAATCGTCACGACATTTCATTTATGCATAAGTTTGATTTGTTTTGATTAATTGGGAAATCAAGGATTACACTAAAATGGGGGAGGATTGTTGGTGATTTTAGTGTCATCAAACATTTTTGTGTAATGGTGATTTACTCGAGACCAAAGTGATTTCAAGTTAAGTTACGATACAAGTTAGGAGGTCGGAGTGCACACTTGTATAAACTAATTAACTTGATTTTGGATACAATGAATGGTAAAGTTTGTGACAGAAAATTCGTCACTAGGATGTTGCAACAATTTAATACATGTTGACTATTGGCAATAGTGAGAAAAAAGCGTCACTATTAATTGTTTGAAATTTACTTAAAAGTTGGTTACTAGAAACATAACCATTCATAAAAGGGTGTGACTATTCATGACAATCACTTTGTCTATTATATATAGACATCATTTTGGTCTTTCATATATATATGAACAATCATATCAACACATACATCAAATTCTCCATGTTTTTGCTCTCTTTCTTTTGCCTAGAAATTGAGTGTTCATTCTTGTCTTATCTATATACAAATTTCTTGTAACCCAAGGCAATTAATAGGGTAGAAATATTGTATCAGGAAAGTGGACTATTACACGATTCAAGAATTATCCAAGCAATCTTTGATTATCAATACCCATATAACCAACAGGAGCTTTGTTTCTTGCAAAAATAGGATTATATTTTGGGGGTGGTTGTCTAGTGGTAATATAAGTTGGTTTCTTCTTATTAACAATAACAAAATCAGTTCTAGAGGATGAAGCTATGTTATTACCAGCTTTGTTTGCTTCAGTGACCACGGATCCACTGGTGAACACTAGCCAGTTCCCTTTTGTGGGATCCGTGGGATCCGCCACAATGGTGGCTTGTTTTTCTAGTGCCTTAACAAATTGTGTTTCTTTGTTTTCACTAGTTGACACATTAAGTTGCTGAATACCTAAACCTTTTTGGTTGTTTCTAGTTTTAACACTATCTAGTATCATATCTAAAGTATTGGTACTTATTCTAGCAATCTTAGAATCTAGTTGATCAACTAGTGTTTGAAGTTGAACACAAAGTTCACATTCGCCACTTGCTATTTTACCCTTTTCTAGACGTTTCAATGTTGCTTTTAACTCTATGACTTCCTTATCTAAACGTTGGTTTTGATTTTTCAAAAACTTGTTTTTGTTAATTACTTTTAAGCTAATTTTGCAAAGTTTGTCATATTCATTATGCAATGAGTCATCATCTAGTGATGAGCTACTATAGTATTCGTGACATACCTCGTCATTTGCCATGAGACAAATTTCTTCGTCTTCCTCCTCGCTCATTCCCCACGAGCCGCTTACGAATGCTTTTTGATCATCCCGTTTGGGACACTTACTAATAAAGTGGTTTGGGTCCCCACATTTAAAGCAAGCACGATCATCCCTTGGCTTCTCGTCCTCTTTACTTTTCCGGAGTCCTTTCTTCTCGTCATACGGTTGTTTGACGTATCTTCCCTTCCTTCTAAAGAACTTTTTAAAGTCCCTTACCGCCATGGCATACTCCTCGTCGTCACTATCTGAAGAGGAGTTTTCTTCATCGCTTGAGGTCTTTTTGGCTTTAAGGGCAAGAGATTTGTGTTTCTCTTTCACCTTTGAGACTTCGGAATCTTTAGCAAGGACAAGCTCATAGACTTTTAAGTTGTCTATGAGTTCATCAAGGGTGAGGATTGTCAAATCTTTTGACTCTTCGATTGTCGTCACCTTGGATCTCCACTTGGATAGAAGTGCCATTAGATATCTCCTAACATGGTTACGGATAGAAGAAGATTCATCAAGTGCTTGTAAAGATGTAATAATAGTATTAAAATTAGCAAAAGAATGATCTATAGTTTCCTCATCCGATATTGAAAATTGTTCATATTGTTGAACAAATAAATCAATTTTACTATTTTTAACTTGTTGATTACCTTGATGAGTTACAACTAAAGAATTCCAAATTTCTTTAGAGGTTTTAAGCATAAAATTATTTCGAATTCCTTTTTAGGTAAAGCATTATATAAAACCATTTTAGCTTCACTATTTTTAGAAAGCTTTTTCTTCATGTCATCGTTTAGTTTATCATGAGGTATGTTAACTAAATTTCCTTTATCATCTTTTGAGGTTGCCTCAAAATCGCCTTCAACAATAATGTACCAAAGATCAATATCTTTAGACTTCACATACGTTTTGAATCTATTTTTCCAATATATAAAACCATTAGTTTCAAGTAGTGGTGGTCGTTGCATAGATTGCCCTTCCTTGTAATTTTGAGAACCCATAGTGATCGAAAAGTTTTTAAAATACGGTTTACTTTAAAACTTTTATAAACTTAGCTCTGATACCAATTGTGGAAAACTAGAAGGGGGGGGGGTTGAATAGTTTTACCCGATTTTAAGTTAGTTTCAAAAACTCTAGATTCGATATTATGTGAAATCGTATAGATGAAGAGAAAGTATAGATCTAATGATAATGCAAGTAAATAAAGTAAAGCAAGGGATAGAAATGACACAACCGATTTATAGTGGTTCGGCTACAAGGACACCTTACTTGCCCTACTCCACTCCCCGAGTCACCTACTCGAGAGTTCAAGCACTATGTCAACAAACTCCTTCAACTTGGCGGAGAAGCCTTCACAGCGTTGCTTACACCTTTTTCCGGTACAAAGTTAAATACCGAGTCCGTAACACGGTGGACCAAACCAACACGACTATTACACAACAACTATGTGAAATAGCAAATACAAGATCTTTGCTACAGAAATCTTGTGGAGGAACAAATCAATCAAGGACCCCTTGCTTGGATGACTTGTAAAATGCTCGTGATCTCGCCTTAGATAAGGACCTATATGAGAATCACTAAAGAAAGAAAGAAGAACAACTTTCTAGATCAAGTGATCTTTTGTTAGAATATAATGAGAGTATATGAGAGAATTAGTAAGAAGAGGGGTAAGTTAGAATGAAGAAATGGCTCTCTATTTATAGGCAAAACTTGCCACTATTCCCCGGATCCCACGGATCCCTCCCTTAAGGGATCCGTCTAGTGTAAACCTAGGGATCCGTGGGACGCTCCTCTTTGCCCATGGGTTTTTTGGTTATGGGTCATGGGTTATGGGTTGGTCCATGGGTATTTCTTTAGATACAATGTATCTAATGAGTACAATGTATCTAGTCAAGTGGGTTTGGGTCAATACCATGGGTTATGGATATGATCCATGGGTTGTGATTTTTACCCATCCTAATAAACTATTACAACAAATGATTTATTACAACAATTTGTATTAAGCTACTATATGTAAATGCTTTACAAAAATAACATGTATCCTTATAATTTTACTTATGATAACATTATATTTGTTATCAACAAAACATAAAGAGGTCGCAAACTATTAATAAACATTTTTACGGTTTATTTGTATTAACATATTCCTCTCTCCAAATTCCTGTGCAGTGTCTTAGAGTATTTCCAGATTCACCTGTCACAGTTATCCATTTTAGCCGCGGCTATGGTTAGCCACTTTGAGATTTTATGCCGCGTCCATGGTGGCATTCCCACTGTAGCGCTATTTAGGAAATTTTATTATTTCGGGATGAATAATGGGTGGTTAACTCTAAAGAAGCGGAAGGGTCCTAAGACTTTGGTTGTTCCGGTTTATCATACCGCCCCGCTCGATTTCGTTAAGAACTGGAAGGAATATTTCTTCTGAGTTGACGCCACTGTTTTTCCGTTTTCAATTTCATGGAATGATAACGTTTCAGTTGACCGTGATCCACCTCCATCGGATGACGATGTGGATCTGGAGTTGTTGTCCATTCTTGACACGAGGCACGCTCATATCAAGAAATATCGGGAGCCATTTTTGTGTATAATAGGTCTAAGATGCGCTTGGGACAATGCGACGGCGCGTCCCACCTTTGTGGTGTCGGACACTGAGGGTGGGTTTCCTTTCTAGGGTTTGTTGTGTCTTATCTGTTTATCATTATTGTTTATTTTTTAACAATTGTCCTTTCCATTTGCAGATATGGATCTATTTGCGTTTATCAACCAGCCGGATCTGTTTGCCGTGGTATCCGGGGAGAGGACCTTGCAGGAAGGTGAGAAGACCCTGCAGGAGGAGACTGCGGGGCATGTTATAGAGCCGTCGGAAAATCTGATCACCTTGGTCCAGGAGACCATTGTGGATTCTGTGGAGGCGGCCAAAGCCAGCAAAGCTACCGGGAAGAAAAGGGTCAGGATTCATGCCCTCTCTATGCGTGGGAGAAGAAAGGAATGTTCCTGTGCCGGAGCAAGGCTCAGGAACTGCTGCTGGTAAGTCCCCACTTATTTGTTGTTGCGTTATGTTTTTTTAGAAGAAAGACCTAAGTGTTTTTGGTTATGCAGGAGGTACGACCTCCGGGCCCATCCCCATTGTGGAGCTCTGTGACGAGTCCGACTCTAGACCCAAACAACTAGAGACTGCCATTGCTTCTTCTGAGGCTTCTCCTCTTGTGAAGCGGACCGGATCTTTGCCTCCAAAACTTCCACGGTGCCCCTTTTGATAATTTGGATCTTGATATGCGGGCCTTCCGGTTACACGGAGCATCAAGAAGGTGGTTTTGATCTTGAGTCACCTCTCTCACGAGTTTTCTACTCACCACCCCATGCATCCGGCGAGGACTTCTATCGATCCACATGCTGTTGATACAACGGAGGCTAAGATTATTTATGTCCCAATATGGCTTCCCACAAATGAGTTCCGAATGGATGACCCTTGGATTTTCCGGAGCTTGGTGGATAACCTTTCTACTCCCGGGTATTTGTATGTGCTGCCCAATATGCCCCACACGGAGTTGCTGGATCAATACAATGTGATTACGCAGCAAGTTTGCATGTCTTCTGAGGTACGTCTGAGGCTAGAGTTCGAGTTAAACCAGACTGCAAAACTAAACAGGAGATTGGAGAGGAGGGACAAGAGGATAGATAGTTTAAAAAAAAGAGTGCAAGAGTTTGAGGGTGAAGCTGCGGAGGCAAGGTGCCTTCGCGAGCGCGTTGGTGTTTTGGAATCTGAGTCAGAGGAGGTGAAGAGGCTCCGCGACCGTGTGGCCCAGCTGGAGGGCATGATTGCGCCGAAGGATCGTGATTAGCTACATTATTTGTTGAGAAGCGGAACTTAAAGGGTCGAGTTCTTTGGGATGTCCGTTGTTTGTGATGGGTTAAAGGCGCAGGTGAAAGAAGTGGGCTTGTTTGGGGAGAAGTTAAAGGAGTGTGAACAAGAGGTCCGGAGTACATATGATGGGCGTTTGGCGGAGTTGGATCAAAGATTGGCGGACTTGAACCGCGATTTTGATGAAGAATTATTCCCGAGCACCCTTCTTGCGGTTGAGGTCAAAAGATGGGTTGTCGGGCATGGCTTCTGAAGGGCGTGGATGGCCTTTAAGCAGTCCCATGAGCTACAGACTCGCCTGGGGGATTGCATCAGTAAAGCTATAGCAGAAGGGCTAAGGCAAGGCTTGGAAGCCGGGATTGTACATGGGGCCGCGGGCAGAAAGTTGGAACAATTCAAAGCCTACAATCCCTAGGCTAAGGAGCACTACCGCGAGTTCGTTGTGCGGTTGAGCGACGTTCCCTTTCCTCTGCTTGATTCTTTGGAGGCTTGCAAGGATGCTCCCCTTGAGTATCTAATGGCTAAGCTGGTATTGCATGAGGAGCAGCCCAGTGGGTCAGGGGAGTTTGTGTTCAACTGCCCGACTACAGAAGAGGTCTTACTACCCAGTTCCTTACTTAAGGCTGTCACAAGGCGCCCGCGTGCCATCGCCGCATATAAAGAGAATAAATGCCAGCTTAAGGGTAAGGAGTTTGACTTCTGGAATCCTGATTTGACAGTCTCCAATATTGTTCACTAGATTACTTCGTCCGGGGAACCCTCTATGGTCATAACTCCTCCTGGGCCGACTCCGTCCGCTCCTGTCACTGGTCCAACCAGAGAAGAAGAAGAACAAACTCATGATGACATGTTTGACACGGAGATACTCGATCGTGTTAGGGGTGCTTAAGGTGTCTGTTTTCCACGGGCGGCATTTAGACTATGCCGCCCTTTAATCCTTTGTGAAGCTTATTAACACTTGTACTTTGGTCGTGCTTTGTTGCACTTTTGTTAGGTTGGGGCTACGGTTGCCGTAGCGCCCTTACTTTTTGTAATCCGGGGGTATGCCCCCGAGTATCTGTAAAGAGCTTTTGGACTTAATGAAAATATATGTTTTATGCTTAGATTACATATATATGTTTTGGTTGGTTGCCGGTGTTGATTAGTCCGGGCTTTTTTTATACCCTTGTCCGTACTTAGTAATCCGGGGGTAATAAAGATTGGTCAATGGGTTTGCAATACCACTTATATGCCTGAGTCAATTATGAGGTTGCTCGTCCTTGTTTTGTATGTGCGACATGTGTGTCGTGGTTGCGCGAAAAATATAATGAAATCGTAAATCAACTTAGTTCGGAAAATTTGTAGAGCGGGCCAGGCTCTACGTTTCATTGATGATTTAAAAAACGATACAAGAAAAGCTAAAGACAGAAATTTAAACTACTCTCCCCATTGTCCGGATCTAATCCGTGATCAACTACAAAAGGTGAGGATGATGGACTTACACTTACATATAACATTTTTTCAAGTTGCGGATGTTCCACGTCCTTGGGAGTAATTCGTGCTCCTCGGAGCTTGTACGCTCCGTTCCCTAATGCTTCCATCACTTCATATGGTCCTTCCCACTTCGGACCCAGCTTTCTAGTATCTTCCACCCGGCTAGCCTCGTTGCTGCGGTAGACAAAATCTCTAGGCCTGAACGTCGTGTTCCGGACTTTGGCGTTGTTGTACTTCTCCATCCTAGCCTTGCTGCGTGCTTCTTCGATTGTCGCGGCTTCCCTCTTTTCTTCCAAGAGGTCCAGGTTTTGGAGGAGGTTCTGGTTGTTGGAGACTTGGTTCACGGCTGTGCATCGAATTCTTGGCATGCCGATCTCCGCTGGGATGACTGCTTATGTGCCTTATGTGAGGGAAAACGGGGTTTCCCCATTACTAGTCTTTATCATGGTTCGGTGAGCCCATAGCACATGCGGCACTTATTCTATCCAATCCTTACTGCCTTTCTCCAACCTTGCCTTGATGCCTTCCCTCAAGCTCATGTTCGCACTTTCCACCAATCCATTTGCGTGTGGGTGTTTGACAGACGCGAAGCATTGTTTGATATTGAGCTTCTCGCACCAGTCTTTGAACGGATTGTCGCGGAATTGCTTTCCGTTTCCCGACACTATTTCCCTCGGTAGACCAAATCGACAAACGATATTATCCCAAACAAACTTCTTCACTTGTCTACCCGTGATGGATGCTAGGGGTTTAGCTTCGATCCATTTAGTGAAATAATCGATCCCCACGATCATGAACTTGACCTTGTCTGGTCCTTATGGGAAAGGGCCGCAGATATCCATGCCCCATTTGTAGAAGGGCCAGGAAATGTCGGGGTCAAGTTACTGCTGGGTTCTTTGATGCTGGGCGGTGGACTCGGCAATCCTCGCACCCGTATAAGTTCCGTGCGTCCTTGTGCATTGTTGGCGGTAGTACGGATCGGATTGCTTTGGCTACAACTACTCTTGGTCCTGAGTGCATACTACAAGAGCCTTTGTGAATCTCCCGCATCACGTAGTTAGCTTGAACAGGGCCCAGACATCGAAGCCTCGGTTCAAGGAATGATTTCCGGAACAGGATGTCATCCCTGCGCGCTCTTTGTGGCGCCTTGATCCTCAGCTTCCTGGCTTTCTGGTCATCTGCTGGCAATGTTTCATCTGTCAGATAGTTGATCAAATGGGTCATCCACGTGTCTTCTTCCTCTTCGACCACTGTTAGGACTTCCTTCTACTCGATCGATTTTTCTTTCAAGACCTCCACAAGCACCTGTTTTGTTAGGTGGGCAAAGCTGGTAGAGGCTATCTTACTTAGCAGCGTGCACTTGCTTTGCGGCTTCCAGGATGTTTGATGGAGAATGTCCGGAAACCTTCAATTAGGGACTTAGCTTTGGCTAGGTAACGCGCCATGCTTGCTTCCTTGACCTCATATGAGCCGTTGATTTGGTTTGCCACCAGACGGGAATCCACGTTTGCTGACAGGTCTTTCACTTGCATTTACTCTGCGATCCGCAGGCCTGCTATCAATGCTTCGTACTCGGCCTCGTTATTAGATGCTTCAAATTCAAAATGTAAGGCGTACGTGAACTCCTTCCCTTCTAGACTTGTCAAGATTAAACCCATTCCAAACCCTTCCTGGCATGCGGATCCGTCCGTGAATAAGTTCCATGGCTCCGAGTCACGGTACGCTTATCTGCTGCGTTATGCAGAATCCCTTCCTCGGAACCCGGCAATAAAGTCGCCAACATTTGCCCTTTGATGGCGATCCTGGTCAGAAGTCGATGTCATGTTCATCTAGCTCTATTGCCCATCTAGCCATTCTTCCACTCTTCTACGTTTTGGTGGAACACGCTTCGAGGGGGTTGATCCGTGATAAGCACCGGGTGTGCTTGGAAGTATCGCGCGGACTGCGGATGCGTCACACCAATGCAATTATTAGCTTCTCAATTGGGCTATAATTTATCTCCAGTCCCTTTAAAGCTTCGGTACGACAAAATATATCGGCTCATGTGGCGACTCCGCTGCGCCGGCAAGGCTGCGCTTACACCCGTGCTTGCGCGCGGATACATAATCAGTTCCTCTTGTGGACGTGGTACGGTTACCAATGGCAAGTTGGCAATGTGTTTCTTCACTTCTCTGAATGCTTGTTCTGCCTCTGCCGTCCAATGAAAGTCGCTCTTCTTGATGCACTTTTTTAGTGTTTTGAAGAATGGGAGGGACTTTTCAGCGGATTGGACATGAAAGCGGTGAGGCTTGCGGTTCCATTAGGGCTTTGCACTTCTTTTTGGTTGTTGGGGATGGGAGTGTGGTCACGGCTTCGGACTTTTCCGGACAGGCTATAATGCCTTCTTTGCTTACGACGTGACCCAGGAACATCCCCTGCTCCGCCCCAAAATGTGCATTTTTTGGGATTTAGTTTCATGTTGATCCTCCGCATGGTTCTGAAGGTTTCCTCTATATCCCTAAGTATCTCTTCTTCTGAGTGGCTTTTGATGACCAGGTCATCGACATAGACTTCCAGGTTTCTTCCAATTTGTTTATCAAAAGCCTTGTCCACTAGCCTTTGGTATGTGGCTCCGGCATTTTTCAGACCAAAGGGCATTTTTGTTTAGCAAAAGATGCCTTGGTTTGTATGAAATGTCGTCTTCTCCTCATCCCCGGATGCCATCTGTATTTGGTGATACCGTTTGTAGGCATCGAGGAAGCATTTAAAGGGATATCCGAGAGGAGGATTCGATCTTCTAATCGATCTCGGCAATGGGTAGCATCCTTTGGGGGCTTTGTTGAGTCCTTGAAGTCTACACATTCTCCGGCTCCCATCACTCTTTTTGACTAGGGTAGGTTAGACAACCAATCATGGTAATGAACCTCCTTCATGATTCCAAGCTGCAACAGTTTGGTAGCGTCCTTATTGATGGCCTTGTTCCTCTCTCGGGGCTTGCCTCCTCTTCTTCTTGCTGACTGGGTTGTAGCCTTCTCGACATTCGGCTTGTGTTCGGCTATTGCGGTGGAACTCCGGTCATGTCGTGGGTTGCCGCCAAAGATATCTAAGTTTCTTTTGAGTAAGTCGCAGAGACTCTTCTTACCCTCGTCACTCAAAGCCCCTCCGATTGTGATCGTTTGGTCTGGGAACTTGGGGTGGATTGCTACTTTGATTCCCTCCTTTGTCTTAGCCTCTTCCGCGTGCAGGTAAGGCGGATTCGCGACCATTACGCACTCAACCGGAACTACTTTGTCACTGTGCAAGGTCACGATTCCGTCGTGGGTGGGGAACTTCAGCATTCCGTGTGCCATGGACGGGACTATCCTCAACAACCTTATGCCTGGCCTTCCAATTATTCCGTTGTACGGATAAGGGGCAGTACTACCATGAAATTCATCCAGTATTTGCACCTGGTCGTCTTTTGCCATCTCCTAACGTTACTTCTAGGAGGATCTGTCCTATCGGCCATGAAAGTTCTCCATTGAATCCCAACAATGGTGATGAGGCAGGAATCATCCTTTTCTGGATGTCCAGGCTTAGCTTATTGAAACAGTGTTCGTACAGGACCTCCGAAGCAATTCCGTTGTCCACATACATTATGTGGACCGTGTATCCCTCAACGCCTGCCTTAATCACTAGCGGATGGTCGTCCCAATCATCCACGGATATGGGGGGAAAGGATATTTCCATATTGGGAACCGTGTTCGCAGGTGCCCTGGGTTTGACCGTTCGCTGCCATGCTTGGACCATGAATATGGCATGGGCCTTGTCCTTGGCCGCGGTATCCTTTTTCCCCCTTTGGGGCCACCATTCTTTTGAGTGCCATTCTTAATCTCTTTGACCAGTGCTAGCTGTCCGGACCTGACATCTTCCTCAATCTGCTTTTTCAGCTGGTAGCATTCGTCCGTGTTGTGCCCCTTTTCCCTATGGAAATCACAATACTTATCTTTGTTTCGGGACTCAGCTAGACTGGACATGGGTGGAGGAGCTGTGAACTTAACAGTATCCATGGCTAAGATTTCCTTTGGGGGCTGACATCTTTTCTTATCTATCTATTTTCGTAAATGAAGAAGATAAGTGAGAGCTTACTGACTGCATCTTCTAAGAAGGGCTTGGAAGAAGAAATAGAATCTCCTTTCTTTTTCGAGAAAAGGTCCCATCCTTCAATATCATGATTGGGTCGACCGGGCCGGATCATGAGTGAAATATCATGATCGGTCGACTAGGCGGATCATGAGTGAATAGAAAATTGAAAATGTACATAGCGGTTCGAGAATGAAATACTTGGAATAATTCTACCACTTCTACTAGGAGTAGCCTTTTAGTGCTAGCGCGTAAAGTAATGGCTTTTGTGCACGCGTCGAAAGGTCACGATGTAGTGGGATCGTTTGGATTGTTACAACCTCTAGCAGATGGTTTTAAATTGATTATAAAAGAACCTATTTCACCAAGTAGTGCAAATTTCTCCCTTTTTAGAATGGCTCCAGTGGCTACATTTATGTTAAGTGTCACGGTCTTGCGGGCGTTGTACCTTTTGATTATGGTATGGTGTTGTCAGATCCGAACATAGGGCTACTTTATTTGTTTGCCATGTTTTTGTAAGGGCGGTGAATCTGTCACCCCGCTTTCTTTTACGGACTCAGGCGGCCCTTGAACTCTGCTTTTCTTTCGAATATCTGGATATTTTTCTGCCCACCCTCGTGGTTTTTCCATTGGGAATGCTTCTTTTTTTCTTGGTTGGCCACGGCCAACTCTCCTCGGAGGAATGCTTTGGTTACCTTCCACATTTCATCCAGTGTCTAGGGTATGTTATCGTTAAGTCTTTTGATTAGCTCGGGATTTGTTATCCCGAGCATGAAACCCGATACTCGCATACATTCTGGAGCGCCTTTCACGTGTATACTCTCCTTTTTGAAGCATTCCACGAATGCCTCGTGACTCCCCTTCCCGGCCTTTATGTGATACGCATTCAAATCGGCAAGGATCTTTCGTATACTTCTTTTGTTGAAGGAAGTGCGAGATAAAGCGATCTTAGCTCTTCAAAGATATTGATGCTTTACGGGCCTTGATTCATCAAACCGGGCAGCGGGCGTGCCCTATCGAGGTGGAATTGAACATGTGGCACCATATGGGCATGGCCCATCTCTCCACTTTGGCCGCGGTTTGGAAAAATTTTAAGTGATCTTCTGGGTCACCTGTACCATCGTATGTCCTGATGTGCACTGGCATCCTTGTCCTTTTGAAATTGAGAGTTCAGTATCCGTTGGGGTGAAAGGATCCGCATCGGCTATATCGTCTGAGGGAGTAGAGTCCCTCGAGATCGTCTCACGACTTGTTCTTTGGGGTGGACTTCGGTGCCCTCGTCTTTCTCGCTTTCGAGAGGAGATGCCTCCTAGACCTTTGCGGTGTGTGCGGTGGGTCTCCCTGTGCCGAGAGGGAAGCACTCTGGGGACAAGCGGTTTCGGTATCTTTCAACGAGCATCTTGCGTCATGTTTTCTTCTTGAACCTTTAGGCTTCTCTTTGCGTTGCTGCGGAGGGCGCTTTTGATTGGAGTCCGGAGAACACATCCGGTTTCCGTCTCTCTAGCCTTGCATGGTAATGGCGGACGTTCTCTTTCGGCCTAGAGAACAACGTCCGTGGCGTCCTTTGAACTTCCACGGGCTCCCTTTCCTAAGCTCCATCCCTCGGTACTCTAAGTCTCGAGAGACACTTTCGATCTGGAATACTCGTGGGGTCCGATCGGCACTTGGGCTAGCCTCTGTCTCTCTTGGATTTCCTTTTCTTCTGACTCTGGCGGGTATTGGGCATGTTCTGGG
Organism: Chrysanthemum makinoi; assembly: GCA_910596185.1. Lineage (NCBI taxonomy): Eukaryota > Viridiplantae > Streptophyta > Magnoliopsida > Asterales > Asteraceae > Chrysanthemum > Chrysanthemum makinoi. Next base: position 296,351,500 of record OU343225.1, read on the forward strand.
ATCTTTCATTCGGTCTCATCATCAAAGTCGCCCGGGTCTGACCGGTCTAGTTTTCTTTGATGGACTTTCTACGCCATTAGAGGCGAGATTTGATTGTAGTGCTTTTCACGCGAACTCCACTTGTTTTGCGTGCGCACGGCGTTAGGGGTAGTGTTCGTGTCATGTTCCTTTCCTTTCGCGTGTTTACGGCCAGGTGGAAGGTCGGGGAAGGAGAAGGGTTGTCTTCGGTTACTCATAGAGAGCATCTTTTGAAGCGGTTATGTTCTGGGTCCCACCGGATGGCGCCAACTTTTAATACAAATTGAGGCTTATTTGAGAAAGGATAGTGTAGGCTATCTTCTCAAGGAAAAGATCTTGTACTAAGTAGGAATCTTGGTTGAAAGGCGCTAAGAAAATAAGACACCGTTAGCCTCTCACGGCAGAAGGGGCTTCCTGATCAACCTCAGGGTGTGAGAATAAGTCGGGTTTAGAGATAAAGTGAATTCTAGAGAGTGTGCATTTGTTACCGTTTGAACATCGGTGAGACCTATTTATATGGTTGACCTACATAAATTCTCATAGTCACGGGTCATGGAAGCGGCGATTTGCGAGAGGGAAGTGGCGTAAGTCAACGGTCTTAGCTTGTTGTTGCGGCGGTTTTGGGCGGAGTTGATCCGCTTTCCTTTGGGGCGTGGGTGCAGTACCTCATTCACCGTAAGATTCCTTACCCTTTAGCTAGGTCGCGGTTGTGGTTTCCTCCGGGGGGTGTCCCTTATCCGCGGTTCGACATCTCCGTCAGGGTAGTACCTTAGTGAATGGGTGGTAGTGCTCGGCGGATCAGAGCCCGATGGGTTCGCGTTTGGTCGGATTTGGTTCTTCCGCTTGTCCGGGGGGTATCGTATACGATCACTACTCATTTTATTTTGCAAATAAAAAAGTATAATATTTGCTCATGATTTCTGTGCTTAGATTGTTTGATATAATTTATGACTGCATTTTTGTGATTTCATAACTGTATTAATTAATTGTTTTGATACAACTATTTTTATCCCATGTTTGATTTGTCAATTAAAAGCAGTGAACTATATTTATGTTGTAGATTTAAACATCCTAATAGCCATATACAATCCTCCCACATACAAACTAATACTGTAATAGCTACGGGCTTCCGTCAATTCAACCTTACATCACTATCTTGTTTTATACTAAAGGCCCGTTTGGTTTGTAAATGGGTTTAGATATAAGATTTGGATTTGGATTTGAGTTTGGGTTAGGATTTGGATTTGAATTAAATGTAAGAGAAAGAAAATATTATATTTTATAAAATAAAATAGTTTTATAATAATACAAGCTTTGAATTTTGTTATGTTTTTAAATCTATAACACATAAAAGGAATAATGAATGGTGGTAATTAAGTAAGGTCACAAAGAAAAAGAAAATCAAATGGGAAAAAGAAGGGGGTAGGATTGACAAAGTCCATATGAGGGATGGTTACCAATTTCAAAAGTTATGTCTTCCTACCAAACAATTGATATAACTTTGATGCCTAATCCTATGGCCTACCACCTCAAACCAAACGCACCCTAATTTTCAAATCAAGCATTGAATCTTCATAAACTTCTCCAAATCTACTTTTAATTTCACTAACATACACATTCCAATTAACCTTTTCTCCATTTAACCTCACAAATTGTTAATGCCAAGAAAGTGCCATGCCATACAAATACATAGAAAATAACAACTTATTATCATCTCTGACATTATCAATAAAAAAAGAATTGTTGCACCCTAAACAGCCATCCATTAATATCGCCTCCACTTATATTTGGAAAGTCAGACATGGTCAATTTACCATAATCCCCTTGTCCATCACCATTTTGATCACCATTCCTGCTACCATTACCACTAGTTACTTCACCGTTATTGATCTTATTGAACTCACCCATAGCAAAGTTCTGAAACATCATCAAAGCTTCAATTCTATCAGTTAACTTGGACATATGAGTGTTCATAGAAACCATTCTTGAAACCATAGACTCATTAACACCTTCCTTTATTGTCTCACCCATACCTCGAGTAGAAACCATTTTCTTGACTAAATAACATGTATTTTGGATCGAGAAACGGAAAAAATGAATTAGATTGGACGTATTTTGGATTGGAATGGAAAGAAATGAAGTCGGATGAATGAGATGGTTCTTGGTGGTATTTCACTATTTCTAGACAAATCCATGGATTTTTAATAGAATCTTAAAGATGCTCTAATTCCAATTGATATACTCTATAGTAGGAATCACTCAAGAAACGGAATATAGTTAACCAAACAGTTAGGCGAATTGGTAATCAAGAACAATTCACGAAATGAGTTTAATATCAATAGTGAAATGATTACGGAGGTTTGTTACAACTGAGAGAGAAGATTATAATTAAAAAATCATGAATGAATTAACTACAAGACGGTATGGGGTTTTAATACAACAACTAACTTTCCCGCCTATTTTGATAAAACGGTTGAACATATTATGCCCCTTCACCAGTGCGGAGGGATAGGAGCATGGATGTATGTCCATCCTCCCCAACTGCCCAACTACTTGAAGCCCAAAAGCCATAGATTTAAAAAAAAAATGTTCATCAGACCCTTTTGCGTCAAAAAAAGCCACGTTAATGACAAAACAAAAAAGTAACCAGGACTTCCCAAACTCTATATTTGATGTTGCATTTGACTTTCAAGAATGCTTATATCTTATTTCGCTGCCTTCATATATAAGAACTTTGTTTCAAGTATAAATGTTTCTTTTGTTTGCTATTTAGGTCTTTGATAATCTATCTTAATAGTTCCATTTGTTTCTTTTTATTTTATAATCTTTTCGTTATAATATATACTGCATTAAGTTAATGAAACATATTACCACCATAAAAAAATCCTATATAAATGCATAAGTCTTGCAAACAAATTCATGACTAAGAATAGAGATTATCATTTTGAAAGAAAAATGAGACGACGTTTAATGATTTCAAACTTTATATTTGTTTATAATATGTAAACTTAGAGATTGCTTCCTAGTGAAATCAATGAGACGATGTTTAATGATTTTAAACTTTCTGTCTATACTTATTGTTTAAAACTAATTCATGACTAAGAAAAGAGATTATCGTTTTCAAAGAACATACAGGATTTGATGTTCAAGACCCATAATCACAACAAGTGTGATTCACGTGCTTAATTTTCTCACGTATCAAATACACATACAGTTTCAAACAGGGACCATCCCTAAGACTAACAATCATCATTTCACCTTCTAACCAGTGTTTTTGTACGGTTTCAGACTTTCATCCCAGGTTTCTATGGAAATTTGGATTCATATGTTTATAAGCTGGTTATCACCTATAGATAGATGCTTCTCATTACTGTTAAGTTAGTTAAACAAATTTATATCTCACAATTATCAGTTCTCGCCATCTCATTCAGGTCTCAGTAGTCAGTCAAACTCTAATGTAAAACCTTCTAATTTTTCATGAATTGTTAAGGACTATTTTTTCTTTTTCATGTGATTTCAAAAGATAAGTTACATGCAAAAACTATATTCAATTTCAGTGTATAAATGACAACTTAAGACCTGTGGAAGGTGGTGCAACACAGTCGCTCATATGGCAATAATGTCTTCATGTAATAAGCCGATTTGGCTATAACGTTCAATTGTGTGTTAGACTTATATTCTTAATCATAAAGCAGCCATTAACATTGTTTAGACTTTACCCTCACAGCTCTTGCGCTAAACACCACCATAATGACATTGCCAGGTCCTGCGAGTTTAGCATATGATGACCTGTTTTTAACCTGCAAATTCTGCATAAGTGGTAGTGCTTTACCGCCACGTCCTAAATTGGATAGCAAACATGAATGCAACTCACACCAAACCCTCATACATTGTGAATAGTATTATAATAGAGTTCAATATGTCAAGGGCGACATGGCCCTTGCATTCAAACGCATATCAACCAAAAAAATTATAGACTGACAATGTGAATGTAAGCCACAGATGCTAACAAGAATGAAGAGCTTTTGTACCACAGTAAAAGTGATTGTGATATTTGGTAAAGCATTCCGGGACTTCAAGTATTCAACTTCCAAAATCAAGCATTTACGATGGAACTCTGCTACTGTATCTTCATCTTAGCATATGATCTGACAAAATCATGTATCTGTACTTCTCTTTCATGAGAGCTTTTACGATAACTTGCAGATCTTTTTGCAGAATTGATAACACAAGTTTTATGGCAACATACAGAAAGCACATATTACTCATAAGAGATCATTGCCTAATTAAATTTGAACCACATACAATATCAGATAATCAAGTCTAACAGTGACATCCATCACTGATTGAGATACAAAAATCTGCAGCACATCCATCAATCGATTTGAGAAACATTAAACAGTCCTATATCGTGGTAAGGTCTTTGGTTTCCTCACAAGAGGGTGTGTACATTTGGGGGTGGCCAAGGAAAGGTCGGAAACGGTCTCGGGATTAACCCAGTGAGGCCACGTACATTTGAGTCAAGAAGGCTCGCCCTCCCCAAATAACCTGAAGAGGGAAAACCCGTATTCAAGTGGTCCTAGTCAGGCTTTATCAGACACATGTATATGCCTATATACAATAAAGAATAGATTTATAACACATATTTTAGATAGCTTAGCAAGGTTTGCAAATGAAATGTAATCAGCTAAAGGTAAGTTTTAAAACTAAGACACAAGAAGGGACAGAAAAGTTAATACAGTCATAATATATATCTCAACATCGAACTTCCATTCCCATAATTATTATTGATAGCACGTAAAAAGCTAATATGATTTTACTGTGAACACTATAAACACTTCTGGACTACATTCTAAACTACATAAGAAACAGATGATGAAATACTTCAAATCATCAACTCTATAGCATCAGCTAACGTGTAAAGTCTCACACAACACACCTAAAACTTCAACCATTTTGTCGTAGGATTAATGGCCAAAATTGCAGGCCTGAATAAACTCCATATCATAGTCGACATATTTTGTCCAAAGTGGTCTGAACTGGTTCATAGCAATATCAAGCCATGGTTTCATATTTCCATTGAAATGCACGACTGCAGCATTGCGGATCTCTTCCATGCTTATGCTTGGATTATACCCAAGCCCCAAAACATGCCACGACTTTTCCAATGGTTTTGTTGTGGAGTAAAATGTGATCAGACCAGGAGGCAGTGTTCCCAATTTCCACAAAGTCCGGTTCTCATTCTGCACGATAAATTATCATACTATCATTTCAATATGCCATATTTGCTGAATAGTTGCAAAAATATAAAATTTTAATATAACATTGATTAATCTTACCAGATTTTGCCAATAATGGTACTCTTCGGTGCACTTTTCTCTCCTCCAAGCATCCAAATCAAAGAAATTCATCCCATAAGCCCAAGCGCACGCCTTAGGATTAAACTTCTCTTTAATCAATGGATGAGAGAAATTCATATATTGAGAATATCGATGAAATGACCCAAAACATGTCTCAACGGCTCCATTCACCTTCCCATCCATATCTATCTTCCAAAGCCCAGTCAAATCCTTTTGAACAATAATATCATCATCCAAAAACAAAATCCTGTGCAAAGTTGGGTACATTTCCGGCAGATAAAATCTAAGATGATTCAATATCGAAAGATACTTTGGGTTCCTGAACTTCATATTAGTTGTGTCCTTTGTCGCATTCTCAAGCTTATTCTCAAAATAGAACCTCTGCAAACTTGTAGATTCGAGCTGCTTCAACACCGGAACATAGGAAGAGTTTAAAAACTTATAATCCTCAACGGCTTTAACTTCGATATGAGCACTGTTATATTCTTTCATCTTAAACATAACTTGCATTGCTCCAAGATTCATCTTATCCGTCACAACATGGAAAACATGTTTCCAGGGCTCCTTCGTATTCTTAACAGCCGAATTAACCACAACCGAAGCAGCAACAACATTATCAGAAAATATCGCATAATGATAAAGATTAGGATCATCAAACTCCACAGGACGTGCCTTTCCCTCATCCGTATACTTATCCGGATGCGCAATCCGCTCTTCCATCAACTTCATCGTAACACAATGCAAACTCTTCGGTATCGATTTCGCCGCAATCAAACTTGAAAACGCACCTTGCTTCTTCGACTTTGTCAACTGCTCATTAACAGCAAAAATTGTATCTTTCAACTTCTGAATCTTAAGTTGATTATCAAACGACTCTTTAGCTTCCGCAATCACCTGCCTCGTCACCTTAATCCGTTCCTTCACCTCCTTCTCAAACTGCCTCAACACCCCCTCATCTATCCTCTCCCCGTCTGAATCAAACAACGCCTTATAATCCGGCTTCCCTACCAAATCCATATAACTACGTGACAAATCAGCGAAAACTCTAACTAACTTAGAGTTCTCGAGCTTTAGCTTACGCGCATAAGCAGAGTAAGCTAAAGCAAGCGATCTGTGATCATCTGCTTGCTTTCTAATCTGATCAAATCTTGGTTTCAACGGATCAGATTTTAACGCTAACACTGACCTCCTAACTGTTCCTACACCTTTCGAATTAAACGAATAACCCTACGTTTACAATAAACACACAATCAATTAGTAAATTCATCCATAAACATCTAAATATAAATATAAGGGCAAATCGCACATAAAAGTATCACACTTTAGGTGCATTTGAATTTTAGTCACTCATCTTTCTTTTTTAAGGTATCCAAGTTATTTTATTGTGCAATGTCAGGTTTTTTCAACTTTTCGAACGATGTTATCGGTCATTTTTAACGGGTGTGTTTGGCGCGGAGCATTTAGGAACGGTGAGCGTTGTGATATTTAATGCTCGTTTGGCAATGAGCAAGTAGCTTTATCTATTTTTTTCGGAATCTCATTTTCCAATGCTCTATGAAGTAGCATTTATAAGTGTTGCGCATTTAGGAGCTGTTTTCCACATTATAATTATACCTACAGCTACATTACCAAACGTTTTTATAGAAAAAAAAAAAAAAAAAAAAAAAAACTGCTACCACACTGCTAGTGCTCATTGCTACTACTCACCGCTGACTGCTACTTTTGCCAAACACACCCAAATGGTTAATTAATGTGACGTACATTGAGCACTTAAAAGTCATTTCGGCAAAAATTATGACCAGTTGATAACTTTGATACCTTAAGTCGAGAAGAAAAAAGATGAGTGCCTAAAATTCAAATCGACCTAAAGCGTGATACCTTTTTGTGCGATTTGCCCTAAATTTAACCGTAAATATATTAAAAATTAACAGTAGTTAATTACTTATAGATTTAACCATATACATCTAAATGTAATTAATCAATCAATCAATCAATAAACAAACAGTTAAATCAGTAAATTTAACCGTAAGCAATAAAATCAATAAATCCACATAATAGCGTATACAATAATTAGATTAATAACTAATCAATAATTGTGAAAATGAGATCTTACAATATCGAAAGTGGATGAAACGACGTCGGATGATGATGACGACGTCATGATGACGGAAGCGATTAACATAACAACAACAGCGAGTGAGAGAGCAGCGGCGAAGAGTTTGAATGCGGCAAGCGGCGGTCTAGACCGGAAGGCACCAGAGATCTTTGACATTGTTGTGTTTTTGTGTGTGTAATTTCACACAGTGGAAGGTGTGTGTTTATTAAAAAAGGGGATTGTAGTGGAGGATGGCTGGAATGGGGCTGGCGAATGAGGGTGACGGTGGTAAATGTGGGGCCGGATTCAGTTAATTTTAAAAGATTAGATCCGTGTTTCCATCATGAGTGTGAAAATAAATGTGGGTTTACTACTTGCTTGTCGTTTGCCTTCACATGCTTTTGTTTAATCAGGGTGTTTGGATTCCACTTGATTATTGAAGGTGAGAGTCAAACATACGTTCCACCCAAAATGCATTCATTTTTTAAGCATTTATTGTTTGTATTATGATTTTTTACTTGTTTCTTGTAGTTTATTTGTCGAAAAAAGTCTCGGTACAATATCCTTCCATAATTCTCATATACACATAATAATATTATATATATTTTTTCACTCATTCTTTCTCTTCATCCAAGTTCTGACACTTGTCAAGATCCTGTGAGTAGGAGGTTTTATTAGGAGGATTTAACATTTCTCTTGTCGAAATGTTAATAAATGCATGTTGTTGATGATTTTGATCCTAAAAGTGAAGTTATGCTTGAAATTGGCCAACATACGGAAGAAATGAAGATTACAAGTATGGACGCGAGGCTTCATACGCGGTCTGGTATAAAAAGACAACCATTCCAGAGAGTTGAGTAATTTGCATAAGATTCAAGCACCGTCACAAGAAGTCTAGTCGTAGTCACAACTGAGAAATTATGAATGTGACGCCGTCTAAGAAAAAACACGACACCGTCACACTCGAGGCTTGCGCCGTTCGAGAAGACCCCTGACGCCGTCTTGCCACTGGTTTATGAACCGACCTAAAAACCTAATCGACATATAAAACCCTAGGGTTTCATTATTTTCATGCAACATTCGGGAGTTAAGGTTTAGAAACGATTTTTCCAGTTACTTGAAACGGGTATTCATACTTTTTATTGCATTGTAATCAAGTGAAACATCATGTGATCATCCTATTATACTTATTAATCAATACAATCTTGTGTTTGATAAACTATGTCGTATATTATCATGTTTACCTTGTTTATGTGTGTGATAATCACTAATATGTTTGACTAAACTTGTTAGTAACTGCTAAGGATGGATGAAACCTAGATTAGGATAAATTAACAACTTGTGACACCTTGATATATGCAAGTAGTTGTGTTTTACTGTTTAATTCATTATCCATGTTGAATATCTTATTTGTTTGCTTTAAGTATTATAATCAACTAATTTTGTTTTTTGTTTTACTGTTTAATTCATTATCCATGTTGAATATCTGATTTGTTTGCTTTAAGTATTATAACCTTTAATCTTTGCAATCAATTCAATTATCTGACACCTATATCTAATCCATATCTAGGAAATTAAATCATTATTACACTTATAAATTTAATTAAATAGATATATCCAATTAGTCTAGATCTACTTTAAAGTAGGTTTATATGTTGACCCTTTAGTAAACCTAAGCTACTTGTGACACATGTGCTAGCAATTGCATGTTTAGGTCAGTTATAGCACTAAGATATCCTCCCTTGAACACATAAGATTTGGTTCAATTGAATTGGGAATTGTGTATATTGCATGAGTAGTTCGGGCTAGGTTAGCTTATCCAGCCTTTGTGAAGCCATTCTTGAGATGGAAATGTATCACATCTGTTATAGCCCTTGACTAGGAGGGTTATGGGTTCATAGTGATGCCATACTCCTTTCCTACCTTAGCTATTGTGGATGTGGGTTGAATGGTTTTGGTGGGAAGGAGTTATTGAAATGTAGCTTGTTAGGATTTAGAAAATCCGTAAGTTAAAGACTCGGTCACCTCAAGTATATGTAAGCATTAGAAAGCTCGTAGTCTTAGTAGTTTGGTTATTATTAGTAGTTAGTTAAGTAACACCGTGGAGAACGGACGGGTCTTTACCCACTGTATACCTGATCCACAGCCCGTAGGTGGCATATTTGTAAGCTACTATAAATCCCCTTTGCCTCCCAAGGCAAATGGTGGAGCTTCTCATAATAACACATTACTTTCTCTCACTAGAAGTTCTCATTCTCTCCACTTTCTCTCTCTAAAACTTCATTTAGGCTAAATCATCATAGTGTGTTTGTGTGTTTATGATAACCAATATGTTACAATTGGTATCAAGAGCCATTGTTTGATCATCTACTTTTTGTGTTCTTGGATTCTTGATTGGTTATTCATAAGTTTTGGTTTGAATGAGTTTAGAGACTTTTTCACTCTTCTTATTTAGTGTTAAAGTTTGGATTTTGATTGTACTTTTGTGTTTAGGATCATCATATTAGTTTAGTTTTGGGTTTGGAAGGATTGATTCATCTTGGTTATGGTGTTTTTGATTGAAAAAGTAAGGTTTTTGGTTTTGTTCTTGGATGATTTTGAGTCTCGGATCCTAATTCTTGACTGCGGTTTGGTAGATAATTGGTGCGATATGATCAAACTTGACTGCGTTTTGATCATCGATTTGGTGTTTCTGGATGCGATTTGTTGGCTATTTACTGCGATTTGATTAGTTTTGACTGCGTTTTGAGTTGAAAAGGACAAAAGGACAAGTAGTGCGTTTTGATCTTACGCGTTTTGACAGGTTGCGTTTTGGTTAAGTAATGCGTTTTGTTCTCTGCGTTTTGACAGGTGTTGTGTCTTGTCACTGCGTTTTGTCAAGTTTTGCGTTTTGTCACTGCGTTTTGTCAAGCTCTGCGTTTTGTCACTGCGTTTTGTGGAGACTGCGACTTGTTAGCTGCGTTTTGATTCCTCTGCGATTTTATAGGTTGTTGCGATTTGTCAATTGAGATTTGACACTTGTGATTTGAGTTCTACGGTTTCCTCTTGATTTAGTAAAATCCCATGAAAGATTCTATTTCTCGGTTAAATCAAAGAGTAGTAAAATCTCGTAAACTTAGGAATCATGTCTACTGTTGCAGATGGCGTTCAAGTTGCTGGGTCCGATACTCGCCCTCCTATGCTGGATAGAACTGATTATGACTCTTGGGAACAGAGAATCAGATTGTACTGCTTGGGCATAGAGAATGGTCTTAACATTATTCAGTCAATTGATGAAGGACCATTCCAAATGGGAACAACCAGAGATCAACTTGAAGTTGGTGCTGATGGAACTATCACTTTGGGTATGGATAGACCAAGGACTTACGATGATCTCAATGATAAGGAGAAGAAAAGATATGATGCTGGCATTAGAGCTTCTAACATCGTACTTCAAGGTCTACCAAAGGACATTTACATGTTGATCAATCACAATACTGAGGCCAAAGCAGTTTAGGATAATGTCAAGATGCTTCTCTCAGGCTCAGAACTGACTAAGGAAGATCGAGAGTCACAACTTTATGATGACTTTGAGAAATTCAAGATGAAACAAGGGGAAAGCATTACAGAGTATCATGTGAGGTATCACAAACTTGTGAATGATATGAGAAATATCAATATGACTATGCCAAACATCCAACTCAATTCCAAGTTCGTAAACAACATGAACCTTGAATGGCATAGATTCGTTACTGCAGTGAAGTTGAACAAAGTATTGAGGAACACTAATTATGAGCAGTTGTATGCCTATTTACTTCAACATGAGAAGCATGCTACGTTTGAGCGTTTGATCTTGGAGAAATTCCACTCTAATACTGCAGCTGCAAACTCTTCAAATGACTCAACTGCATTTGTTTCAAATGTGAGGTTAAGCACTAAAGCATCACAAGTCATACCATCCTCTCAGAATCAGAATCAAATTACCATACCAGAATCAGGATTTATCCAACTGACATGTTGATTGAAAACCTTGCAAACCAAGTTGCTCTATTGGTTCAACAGTCCAGAAACTCACTTTCCCAAACCAACAACCAACTTAGAACCTCATCTAACCAACACAATCAAGCTACAGTAGAAGATGGAAGGGTTGTAGTTCAGAATGCGAGGAAGGCAGAATGTGAATCCACGAAATGTTGCACGAGGGAATGTTGGAGCTGGAACTGGTTATATGGGTGTTGGAGCTGGTTATGTTGGTGCTCAGAACAAAGGAAGGATTGTAGTTCAGGGTCAAGGCAAGCCGATTAAGTGTTACAATTTTGGAGGAGAGGGACACATTGCTAGGAGCGCTCAACCTAAACGCCCACGAATCGTTTGAGTACTTCAGGGATAAGATGTTGTTGATATAGGCTCAAGACAGTGGAGCAGTGTTGGATGAGGAAGAGTTGATGTTTCTTGCTGATGGGAATGCCAAAACATATAATGCTGATGTGGATGAACAATCGGTATATGATTTGGCACAGAACAATCCCAATGTCTTCGTGTTGTCGACCGGATGCATTTGACTCGATGTTGATGATGAACCAACGGCATGCCTATCTTCATGGATAACATTTCTTTAATGGTTTCATCACCTCAACAAGCCAGTCCCTCCAATGCTTCTATCATATTAGAGGTAATAAAACTATATGATATGGTTGATGAGCAAAAGATTCCTAATAAAGTAAAACCAACAGAATTCGTTGAGTCAGATATTGCAAATATGCGTAATAGCAATGTTGTCCCATGTGAGCAATATGTGAAACACGATGAAGTCTTGTTGTACCAAGTGGTGCATCTTCTGCCGTTAATGATGAATATGTGTTTGATGAGTACAATAATACGCTCGATGACTCCATGACCACTAAGCTTATATATATAAGGATCAAGTTGCCATTTATGAACAAATGTTAAATTTGAGTCCACCCGAAGTTGAAATGGATAGCCAAATGCGTACATTGATCACTAAAAGTAATTTAAGGGAAGAAACATTAAAACAAGAGTTAAATTCCTTACATGAGAAACTTAATAAAACTGTTAAGTAAAAGCAAGAACTTCAAGAAAATTTAAAAACGCTTAAAAAAGAGTTCAAAGAAAAGGAATCAAAACTCCTAAATGATTTTTCCAACCTTAAGACTTTAAAGAACAAGCTTGAAAACAAGTTGTACGTACAAGGCAACACCATTCAGATGCCACATGATTTCAAAGCATGAGTATTAAGTGATAAAAACAGTATAGGCCTTGTTGTAGACCCACATCTTGCGTGTCTTAAGAAAGCAAAAAGGGCTCATATTATGATTTATGATGGTAGTGAGATTCTTAAGCCCAAACAAAATCCAACTTGTGTAGAGAAAACTGAAGAGGACATAGAGCTAGAAAATGCCTCTAGAGAGAAAATGTTAGGAATTAGAAAATTCCATAGTGAAGAGTCGGTCACCCCAAATGTTATCTAGCTTAAGTTAGCTCGTAGACTTGTCGTTAGTCACGTTATTTAGTAGTTTATTTATTAGTTTGTAGCGTAGTTTAGCTTAGTGCAACATCGAGGAAGGACGGTCTTTACCCATTATCCCCCGATCCACGTGCCGATAGGAGTGTCGGTATTTGTAGTATAAATACCCTTCCATCCATGGAAGGGTGGTGCTTTCAATCTAATATTCCATAATTTGTAAACCAAGTCTCTAGCTTGAACACCCAACTCTCTAACTTTCTCTCTCTAATGGCAAACATGTATTTTGATCATCCAAGACCACCCGAATCATCAACACAATAATATTTGGATCCTAACAATTGGTATCAAGAGCCAAGGTTTATTGTGTTATCTTTGATTTGTGTGGTCCGTACCATAGTTATTGTGTTGGGTTGATTTATCATTGTTTTTGGTTCATATGTTAAAACTGTTTTTGATATTTTTGTGGGTCGGATTCTGTTTTTATTCCAAACAGTGCACTACATTTTTTTTGTATCTCTTTTGGTACAATATGTCTAAACAGAATATTTGTCAAGTCTTGGTCATTAAACTGGTCCAGTATATTTGTGGTCACTTTAGAGGTCATAACAGAAGTGGTCAACTGGTTGTTACAATGGTCAAAATGGGTAAAATGTCAAGCTTTTTATGTATTTTCTGGGTTGTGCTACTTGGTCGAAAAAATGGTCATCACAATTCTTGCTAGCGACATGTCATGTAACTGTCCAGATTCATTGTTTCTAAGTGGCGACTTGTCTTTACAAGTTGTCTATATTCATTGTATTTGTGCAGCGAGTTATGTTCGAAAAATGTAGCGACTTGCCTAGCAACTTGATATTTATCATGTAGCGACTTGTTGACACACTCTTAACCGTTATGCTAGCGATTTGCTTTGAATGCTAGCGACTTATGGTTTAAAAGGAGGTAGCGAGGTGTGACTTAAAGTGGGTAGCGACTTAGGCTAGCGACTTGACTCACTAAAACTGTTAGCGACTTGTATTGACGAGTCAGCGACTTGTTTTGAAAAAGGCTTAGCGACTTGCATTAAAGACTCATGGTAGCGACTTGCTGACCAAATATATGCATAGCAAAAGATAACAAGACTCAACAACAAAACCTTATTACCAAGACTATTTGACCACGACTTCAAACCAAATACCATAAACAATACCACCGACCTCAGTCAATTACATCATCAGTCCAAGGAACAACAAAAAGTTCAAGAAATCGAGATGCATCAATCTTAACAGACCCGAAATAACATAATCAATCTTCACAACTTCACAATCAAATATCAGACTCAATCTCTAATATAAGTGCCTCGTATTGAAAAGTAAAACTCTAAGTGATCTCAGTTTCTCATGTGTTCTTCAAACTAATACCCGATCATTAAAGATCATTCACATGAGTTAATACATCATTGATCCATTATTGTGTGGAAGCTTACACTTCATTAATTTTCGAAAACTATTCAATCAGATTTATAACAATTTTGTTATAATCCATTGATGTTTCGTTTTAATTAAACCACATGATACGATATATTTAATTGCAAACCTACCTTAGAATCATATGAGGGAACGTGATGCTCAATCTAAAACTCCCGCCATCCCGTGGCTTAGTTTCATCGTGTTGTGTCTAAACACGGGGGTACATCGTGACTTGATCAAACCCTTGATTTGATCGTCCGCCAACCATAACCAACTTTGAGTTGTTGATGATTGTGATCCGCTTTTGGAGAAAATGAGAGGCGACTTTTTTAAAGAGATTAATTAGGGTTAAGAGCGCATTTTTTTATATGGAGAGGCGGATGTAATGAGAGTGATATTAGGGTTTGAGGTAATGTGTGAAGTGGGTGTTAAATACCAGTTGAATTAGGGTTAAGTGGAATTAATATATGTTGATAACATGGGCCGTGAACTTGATTGTTTGTGTTAGCTATGTTATGGGGCCACGTATATTTTTGGATTGGACAGGACTGAATGGGTTTTTGATGGGCCATGACATAACAAAGATATATGCAAACGTTTAAAAGCTGTTTTAGAAGTATTGATTGAAATGTGATAAAAGTTTAGGATACTTCTATATTTAAACGTTTATTGAAGGGTTTATTCTTGATTGATGCATTATTGAGAACGTTTGATTTTCAAACGTTTATATAATCATGGATGTGTGTGGATAGAGTGTGAAAATTATCAGTTATTATTCCACGGTTATGATGAGATTGTATCCGAATTTGTGTGTGTAAATGACTTTTGACATGGGCCGATTTATTATTGTTTTCCTTCATCTTGGGTTGTGAGCATATTGGACTGAAACAATGATAGCATTGTTATGTTTTGAACTTGTCTTCATGATGAGCTGTGAATTCATGCTTTAAAGAGTTATCAAAGTTGGCATATGTTTCTGTCTTACATAACGTTGGAATTAATTAGATCAGATTCCATGTTGCAGTTGGGCTTCTCAAAATTGGATAATATGAGGTTTGACAATGAGATATGTCAAAGAGATTAGATGGTGATGAGATTTGATGGTGAGTTTCAAAATCCGGGTTGAAACTTTGGTTTATGCATTTTCACGAAAGATATTTTGTCACGACTTGAATTGAAATTTGAACAAAGTTGACTACGGGGTTGTTTGTTCGGTATTTCTTATTTGAATTTGAAGTAACGTTTTCCAGGCGCGCTTACTTATTTTCGTCTTTCTACCCTTCCGCGAAGATGACTTGTTCATGCTTATTGAGTGTGATAAAGACTTGGCTATTTAGTTACGGCTGTGATTCTTTCTTGCCTTACCCACAACGTAACCATCACTTCGGTGTCTCACTCAGATGAGAATGTCAAGAGGTTTTGTACATTGGGTACACCGCTTTTCACGCAGGATTCAGCACAAGTTTAAGTAACAAATCTAGGGAATTCGCCATGATCAAGTTTGGTATATCGGGTTTACTTCTCCATGGGGTCTCTACAATACGGCCATATCGTGTATGATGTGTTTATCAATGTGTTGATTGGATGATTGATGATTTTGCTGATGTTGGATTATGAACAGCCATCGAACCACTACATGTTCCCCTAAAACGATATTCACCGAAACCAAAGTCGACATAACACATTCAAAGGCGACATTGTTTACGGTTTTGTCTCTTGATTTTGTAAAATCCCCGAAACTATTTCTGTTTAAATCATAGACTTGTAAAAATCCGTGACAATGGAAACGCCTCCGGTAAAAGTAAGTGCATCTCCCGATCTTTCTTACGGTTTATTCTTGGTTTGTAAAATCCCGCGAAAGAAACTATTTCTCGGTTTAAACTATAGAATTGTAAAATCCCGTATTGATAGATTCATCCTGGAGGAGGGAAAGCGTATTTGGTTCTTCATGTCGGTGCTACTCGCTTTGAAGAAGGGATAAAAGGGTGTGCTTCATAAAATGGATGTGTGTTTGGATATTCGTCATGGCAGTTTGGTTATTACTTGGTTTTACGGGGTTATGTGCTTATACCATGGTCGGGATGAAAACCATTATTATAGTTCATTTAAATGTCAAAGAAGGCTAGATTTGAGCAATGTAAGATGTGACAACGGCGCTAATTCAGATTATTTATTTGAGGTTGAAGTGAAATATCACGGGCAAGTGTACTTAGTATCCGAAGGTATCGGGGATGGTTGGATGAAGATTCTTCAAGATCCTTGTTCAAGCTTATTATCAAAAAAGAAGACTTGGAAATCTAGTTATTGTTGGGTGCCTTTCCTTTTACCACTTGGGGAATTGGGCTCATACCACCTCAAAATAACTATCACTTTAAGGAGTTACGTAGTGCCTTGTCACATTTAATTGTGGATTTTCAAGAGGTGATGTACGCCTTATACTTGATGGTTGGTTGGTTGAAGAGTATAGAGTACTTAGAGATTCAATGGAGCATGAATTTCGGAGCTCTTTTTACATATGTGCAAGTTTAAGTCACGAAGTTAGTTTACTTCTGAGGTCAAATTCATCATATGGGTTTTCTCCATCACCGCCATGACAAAGAGCCTCTTGAATGATAATGGGTTGATTTCATGCTTTGCCAAGAGAGGTAAGAGAGAGATTATGACGTATGAACACAACAGTTCATGCCTCGTACTCTAAAGAAAAGAAAAGTGTACGCTTTCATGCGCTTTATCAAGAAGAGAAATCTTCTTATGACGCATATGAACACATCGCTCACACTCCAAAGAAAATAAATGTGTACGCTTAGTCGCGATTATCTTCCAAGAAGAGAAATCTTCTCTATTATGACCATTCTCATCAACATGCTTCATACTTTTTCCATGCGCGTTAAACATCAAGTGAACCGGCTATCACTCGATTGTTTTTCTCATTCCACGTGCTCGATTATAATGAAGGCATTACATCATGTGATTATTTTGCGGGAGAGAAGTGAATAGAACATCGGATGATTTTCACTTATTTAGTCAAGAATGGCATCTCCGTATGCAATTTCGAGGGGAGAAGAAGTGTGAATTTTTGCATTGTTGATTGATATTTGAGAATATAAATGGTCATACGGCTCTAAACTCATGTAAGAACCGAGCTTTTCTTATCGGGTCATCTTCACATGGAGTTTTCTCTTCTAGGAGCCGCTGGTTGACATCTTCACTCGGATTGATGAGTTTTCGACAAGTGCTTCGGTTAATGCTTCACGACATCAACATGATGATTCCAACAATCTATCCTGTTTGTTTGTTGATGATGGTAGTTTGGTGTTACCATCTTGTGTGTTGCTATGCCCGACGACGATTTCCTTGATGAACATCTTTCCGTTCTTGTTTGATTGGGAGGGATTTTAGTTAAGGGGATTTGCAAGATGTAAGTTGATTGGGATGCTTTTGGGTGGATGCTTTTGGTGTGAGTTGAAGATGTTAACTATCTATTCCCCAACTACACAATCTTGAAGAAGGTCGAAGCTGATACCGTTTCTACATGCTACATGTTAGAAGTCTAAAGACGAGTTGCATTTAACGATCTAAAGACTTCTTCTTAATCTGGGCATCTATCAAAACGATTGTCGGGCTAGGGGAGAGCATTGGGGAGATTGAAATGCCAAATTTAATCCCTAATTAGACTTGCTCACGTTATTCTTCAGCAATTTGATTCTCACAAGAGTTCAAGTGTTCTTCTCAACAAATTTCTAGTATTCGGGCTTATAATGATTTGCTGACTCTGAAGTGTCAAAACCAGCAAGGGGAAGGAGACAAGCATCTAAACGCGAGTAAACTTGATGAACTTAATACTTCTAAGTAATTGAAGATACTCCGGGAAGACAAATGTTATTACCGAGAGAAACTCAATGTTTGACTCACGAGTAAACTTGATGAACTTAATTCTTCTAAGTAATTGAAGATATCCCTGGAAAACAAATGTCATGACCACAGAGAAACTCAAGGTTTTACTCATCAAGGCGTTTAGTGTTAGTATTTCAACCACGTGGGGGAAGTGATGTTATAGAAAGTTTCTGAAGATAAAAGAGGTACACTAGTGTGTGGCGATTTCGATGGTATCGCATTATCGTGGAGAGAGAGTGTACATTGGGGATGCTGGCCGTTTCACTTGAGTGCTTAATCGCGATTCGAGATATAATCACTTATTCGGAGTTGACATCCGCAGAGATTGTCATCATCCGAGATAATCGCTGACTTGGCCGCTTCTTCAATGTTATCAGTTATTCCTTCCTTGTGTATTGGTATACATCGGATACTGAGCCTCATACGATCATCGTGGAAGAAAAATGTGAACATGGGGAGGGTGTTTCATTCCCCCATGATGTGTATTCGGGGAGAGCTCTTGGATATTGGTGTACTTCGGGTTCTTGAGCTTCATACACGATCATCATGGAAGAAAAATGTGAACATGGGGAGGTGTTTTCATTCCTCTCATGATGTGTATTTGGGAGAGTTCTTGAGCATTATACAAAGAGGCTGACTACATCATTTCATCTACTTGGGGGAATTGTTCTCTTGACACCTTTGGAATGGATCGTCGGACTTCAAGTGGAAAAGGAAATTTGAGAAGATTATTTAAATGTGGGATGAATACGGGTTGTTCTATTGGATGATATAGCCTCGAACGAAGAATCACGGTGATTATTCTTAAAAGGAGCAAATGATCATTGATAATGGTGTGCTTCTTTGTGCACCTGGCTAAAGCAAGCTTGAAATAGAGCTTTGAATCTGCTCAACATAAGGATTTTCGGTTTAGGGGGAAGCTCCAAAGTCTCTCTTTCAAAGGCTCATGTTCTATCTTCTATTCGAGCCTCGAAGCTTTGGTGGTGGAAGTTTAAGAGATGATCTAATTCTATCTTCTACGACGTAATGCTTCGATATCCTTATCTCGCATGTATCATCATCTTCTTAAACTATATCATCTAATCTATCTTTGTAAATATTTATCAAAAACCAAATACAAAAATATAAAACCATCAAAAAGAAAATAGAAAAATATAAAACCATCAAAAATCCATAAAAATCAGAAAAATTTCAAAAATACCAAAAATATGTTTTTCTAAAGACATGTCTTCTGATATCGATAACATCTACGGTCTTAGAAATGTCATTCAATAATGGCACGGAGATGAAGTTCGAGCAGGAGGTGTAAATATTTCTTTCTAAATTAAATCAAAATATGGCTTACGTTATTTCGATCAGTAACCAGCGCTTCAAACTATGGCTTGCAGTTACTTCCTCGTGACCCGAACTGCTTTAACCATGGCTTGCTATTATTTCAGATAGCAACCCGTTTCTAAAGGAAGGGTGCTACGCTTAAACGTTTTCACAAATTTCGGCACTTATCCTAAAACAAAATGAGGAAAGTATGTCGGGACTGTTGCCTACTACAAATGTTTTTCCGTCTATAATTCTTAAAAATATTTGTTGTGTTCAAATGGTGGTAAATGAGTTGCTTGAAAAATCAATCGATTCGAGTTTTCAGATAATTTGCAAACTCAATCAATGACTTCTGCGCTTTTAAAATTTTTCAAAAAATGAGTCATTGATTGAGGGGAGAATGTTTTCAAATCTATATCATCTAACGAGCTTTCTTAATTATCCTACTTGCTTAATTAAAAATGATATTTGCCGTGTAAGGACTAGGAATTTAGGATATGATTGTTAGGTTTAGATGATTAGAGTTTGATTAACACCTAAACCCCATGCCTTATATGATCTGATTGTTATGTTGAACTGACTTTAATTAGTCGGATTGTCGTTATGGGTGATGTCAACCACCATATATTTGTATGTGTGTTCACTAACATATGCAGGTATATTGGTATATAAGAATGTTCCCGATCCGGATCCCACTATTGATGATGATTGGATGCCAAAAGGAAAGGGTAACTATATCTTGGGTTGACAAATGAAGAAACGGAGCTTAATTGGACTTCAATGGAGAGTTGGCATAAATGCAACATAAAAGGTCTCACTGCATCGCCATGGTTTCTTCTAAGTGATTGAAGAAACAGAGCTTAATTTAACCTCAGTTGGCATTCAAAATGCAAACGAAGAAGAAGTCTCATTTGCAGATCTGCAGACGGTTTTCTTCCAAACCCCAGCAAGAACAACAATAAGTCAACCACCTAACGATTTTTGTGCAGGATACCATTTTTAAACAATTTTGATATAATCCGATTAAATTGTTTTGAAAATGGAAAATATTGTTTTGAAAATAAATTGGACTAAATTTTGAAAATCACCGGACTTCTTTTATCAAAACCTAAGTCACTCAATTATTGACTTATGTCATGGATTGTGGGGAGAGTGATTTCAAATTATATATTTTCAAATCGATATTTCTTCATAAAAGTCCGCTTAACACTAAAATGTGGTGATCTAAAGATTTAATGTTATGTCATGGTATGATTTTCTTTAAACTCAAAGATCTGTCAAAATGAAATTTTTTCTGTTCTTGTTTGATTGTGAAATAATTTTATTTTACTTAAAAGGTCTCTTAAAACTATCATACCTGAAACTAACAATCTTTAATGTCGAAAAACTGTTCCTATCTGTCATCTTTCAAAATTAAATCTTGCCACGTCTTTCCCTAAAATTTTCTAAATAATTTAAATCTTTTGGGATTACAAATCTCAAATGGTTTGAAATTTTTGATCGCGGGAGAGATCGTGATTTAAATCTCAAATCCGTTTTAATGGAATTGGTTTTAGTCCTTCAAAGGCACTCCTGCCTCCATGTGCCAAACGATTTCTAATACACAATGCACATGTTGAGGAGGAGGATTTATCCAAAACCAGATGAGTATTTAAACAAGGCCACATTTTCTCCAATGTTTTCTAAACCTAATTAAATCACTTGGGATCCAAAATCTCAAAGGATTTGATATTTTTGATCGGGGGAGAAATTGTGATTTAATAATGAAATTTGATAAAAGGTGATCGATTTGATTCAATTGTGCAGTCGCTCTCTAATATGTGCTAAACGCCAATCTCGAAGCACATATTGAGAGGGAGCATTTTAAAAGAAAATAAACTATCGAGGTACAAAAGCTTTTATGTTTTAACATAATGTACCTTGATTGAGTTTTCAAATGGAGTTTTCAAATGGTTTCTTAAATGGCTTTTGTGATCGTGGATGTGCTTCAAATGAACTCTTGCCTCTATGTGATAAAATGATTTTCAAATATCCTATGCACATATTGAGGGGGAGAATTTACCAAAGAAAATCAAATGGCTTTTTCGATGAAAATTGTGATCAAAGAAAATATTTCAAAGTCCTCTTGCCTCCTTGTGCTAAACAATTTCTAAATCATATGCACATGTTGAGGGGGAGGTTTTCTAAACGATCAAAACCTTTAAGGTACAAAATGCTTTGATTTTATATCACAAGTACCTTGATTGTTTTTCCAAATGATTTTTCAATTGGTTTCAAGGAAGAATGAACTGTACCAAAAGACCGACCATTTTACTTTATGTATGGAGTTATAAGGATGGTTAGGTTAGGCATTAGTTCCCACGATCCCGGCCAGAGTCGAAGGATCTACCTGTGGACAATCCACTAGATAGTGTAGAGTCCTTAGGTATGATGAAAAAAGGAGAAAATGAGAAATGGGAAGAGTGCGACTGAGACAGAGCTAGTACTGGAATAAACCCAACAAGGTTCTAGTTATGAAATCTCGGTAAGCACCGGGGGTGAAGAATGAAAAAGAATTGAATGTGAAAAGGGTGAAAAGAAATAGCCCTCCATCAATTCAACCTTAGGCGAAGGGTTCAATACATATGCTACTGGTGGTTACTAAGGTAACGCCGGTATTGAAGACAAAACGTCATGGACCCAGGACGCCGCACTAAACTTCCCAAACCACTCAAGTTCCTTTTAAAAGGGCTTGTTTCATTCTCACGGGGAACCTACATAATCTATCGATTCTTTCTTTAGAGATAGTTGATATTGAAGAAGGAGACCCTCTCCCTAGTCTCCGGCATAGGAACCAAATGTGCACGATTGAGTCTAGAGCCAAGAGATCATCCACAATATCTCATTAGGACACTAAATTCTTGAAGACTTGCTGTTTCACATAATGTGGAAAGTAAGTATATATTAAGAGTCCTACGCATCATCCTTGTGGTATTGCCGTGAACATCGAGTGATGTGTTTACATATTCACAATGAAGATGGAAAGCCTTCCGGAGCCAACATCAAACAAGCTCCTGGTAGGTGGCATGTGAGATCTATTCTATAGATCAACCATGTGACAACTGGATAGAAACGATGGGGCGATTCACTCGTGAATCAACCTTGGTCCAAGAAATGGATTGACGGATGCTTTTGGAAAAACCGTTCGATGTGCAAATCTTTTATTTTCTCTAGCACATCGAATGTGTATTCATTTTTTCAAACTCAAAAGTATCTGATTGAAAAAATACTTTTGAAAACCGCTCGATGTGCAAATCTTCTTTTTCTAGCACGCTCGAATGTGTACTCTTTTAAATACAAAAAGTATTTTGATTGAAAATTGATCTTTCTCATAAAACCTTCGTTGTATTGCAAAACTCTTTCTTCAAGCAATACACGATTGTTTTCAAATCAACTTTTCATCAATCAGGTGAATCTCAATTTGTGTTCACTCACCTGTGTTTCTTTGAGACGTTCGTTTGAGAACGCTTAGAACACAAACCCTCGGTCAAGGAGATTCTTGGAATCCTACCCGATCACAAGCGCATTTGTATCGATCAACCGGAACCGTGGCCGTGTACCTCAATTCAAATGGAGTGATCAAAGACACTTTGTTTTATTGCTAACCGTTGTTTGCGGTACATTTGGACGGTTGTACTGATCGTAATTGAGGAGTCAATCCAAAGCTGCATGCTCACAACATCCACACTTAATTTGAAGAAATCATGACTGGTGCATATCTTCATAACCCGCTCGATATTTCATACTATGCTTCTGCTCAGTACGCAAATATCATGAACCAAGAAGGCTTCCGCTACTCGATGGAAAGATGTCATGATTCAAAAGTGAGCATGTCGGTCCAAAAGTCACAACATCACATGAAGGCAACACAATAAAGGGTGATCCAGAGATTTACAGTGACTGATGATCTCAATGAAAGATCAAAGATCATCAAAGATGGATCACCAAAGACCTCCATTGAAAGTACAAAATAATCGGACTTTGAAGAATCGCTACAAAAGCACAATGATAGGGATGTTGAAGAATTAAAGTCTACGAGCTCAAGAACAAAGTCAAGAATAGAATGCTAGGATTCGAAATGAAAAACATGGGGTGACCAGGGGAGATTAGAGGAATTCCATAGTGAAGAGTCGGTCACCCCAAATGTTAAGTTAAACTTGACTTGCCGTAGATTTAGTAGTTATTAGGTAGTGTAATGGAATAGGCAACACCCATCAGACCCCCCAATCCATGCCGATAGGGAGGCGTGTATTTGTAAATATACCCCTTCCATCCATGGAAAAGGTGGTGCTTTCAATCTAATATTCCATAATTTGTAAACCAAGTCTCTAGCTTGAACACCCAACTCTCTAACTTTCTCTCTCTAATGGCAAACATGTATTTTGATCATCCAAGACCACCCGAATCATCAACACAATAATATTTGGATCCTAACAGAAAATGGTTAAGAAATTGAAGGAACCTATGTGCGTGACTCATAACTTAAATTTCCAAACTCACAATTATACTATGGAAAACTTCTTAGCCACGTTTAAACCTTAGACTCAATTAACCCCTGAACAAGTCTTTTGGAAGTTAGATATGGATAAGAGAAAGGCAGAAGAACTTGTTGAAAAGAATCCTCCCATTAGGAAATTGGCTGCAGCTACAGTGTATCCTCCCAATACACCGATGCATTTAGTGCCTAGAACTCTTCCTACTCAAATCAAAACCTTAATTAGCATATACTTAGTTTACCAACTATTTGTTGATTTCGAGAAAACATGTAAGAAGAGAATCACACCAACAGGTATCACTGAAGGGGAAAGGGGCTTTGAGCAAACTAAAGAGTGTTATCTTATAGAGATTATTCCAGTCTTTAAACAATTAAAGGAACAATTCGAGGGTATTCAAAAGGCCTTAGATGCTGAAGTTAAAGAAATGAAAAAGATGTTTAATGAAATGGAAAACGAGGTTAGAATTAATGCATGTGAGCTTAAAAGTAATGAGATTGAGAGGAATAATATTCACATCCTTAATGAGAATTTAATTTCCAGATGCATTGCCCAGGATGTGTTTTATAGTGTCACTAATTATGCCATTACTGCTTCTCAATTTCATGATGTATCAATTGCATTTAAAGTTTTCCAAGATCGTGTCAATGAGCTTGAGACCGAGAATTCAAAGTTGCATGATAAAATCGAAAAGGATGATCATGATAACATGGTCAGACATTTTTCTAAATTAAAGTTGAATATCTTGATTTATAATTAAAATATCAACATCTTGAAGAAAGAATCAAAACCTCAAATGCTAAGACATCTTCGGATGCTCCTGAGTTTGATGCATATTTTGAAATAAAACATCACGTGATGAGGATTCAAGCTCACTGTAACACGATCCGTAAGTTGAAAGCTCAAATTTCCCAATTGAAGGGAAGTAGGAGTGAAGTGGTTGGCACTCAGATACCTCCGCCTTTAGATTCTCAGAATTTCCAACTTCAAAACATCATTAACATATTACAAAAGGAAAATGAATGTTTTCAAAGTGAAATTTCAAAGTTAAATTGCAAAACAAAGAGTTATGTGATTCAGTCAAGATTAATCATGATAAGCACATTGAAAATGTAACTTATTTGCTTAACGAAATTGAGAATCTGAAGCGTATTGTAAAAGTCAAAGTGCAGATTCCCACTTGCAATTATTCTGTTCCAAAGGTTTCTGCTTGTAATAAATGTGCTATTGATGTGCTGTATATTCCCCCTCCTCTTAGAAATAATGAACTTGCATATCAAGCATATCTTTCGTACCTTAGAGGGTCTCCGTGAGATGGTAGAAGATGATAGAATAGAGAAACCACTTGATAGTGCGGTTGCCTATGCCTGCATGTATGCCAAACGATCTCAGGAACTCTTAGAATATGTCGTTGCTACATGTCCTAAATGGGTACTAGCGAGATAGAATAGTTGCACCCACCTCTATGTCAAAAGTCAAGCATGTTACCTTTTATGTGCCTCCTAAAGTCTCAGAGCCCAACACTTCTCTAGACCAAAAGCAAAAGTAGTGAAACCAACTAATATTCTCGTCATTCCTCTCTAGTAAAGAGTATGACACTAAGGCTAGCGGGTCAAAGCTTCCAGGCAATACAAAGCAAGATAAGACCTCGCGAGCTAAAAGTGATCAACAAAAGAGAGTAGAAGACCACCATAGGAATAATAAGTTTGAGTTTAATAAAACGAATTGTGTTGATTCTAGTATTAGCT
The DNA here is from genome assembly GCA_910596185.1 of Chrysanthemum makinoi. Classification (NCBI taxonomy): domain Eukaryota; kingdom Viridiplantae; phylum Streptophyta; class Magnoliopsida; order Asterales; family Asteraceae; genus Chrysanthemum; species Chrysanthemum makinoi. Next base: position 296,377,373 of record OU343225.1, read on the forward strand.
ATAAGCGTACTGTAATTAATTCGAATTCTGCTACTGCTTGCAAAACATGTAACGAATGTTTAACTTCTGGTAATCATGTTGAATTTGTTAAGTCTTATTTGAAGCATTCTGTTAAATCCTCAGTGGATAATGCTAAATAGGTTAAGCAATCTTGGAAACCTACATGGACAAGGTTCATTAATGTAGGTTATCAATGGAAGCCTACATGCCATAAATTCAAAATTAGTTATCTTTGCCTTACATTGTCTAGATCACTGCCCATTAATAAATGGAAGCCCACTAGTAGAATCATACCTTTAGGAAGTCAGCACACTTCGACTAGGTCTACTGCATCTACTAGTGTAGCTCCCACTAATAATGTCATGCCATCAAGAAATGATGTTAGTCTACAAATTGCTTGTACTAACCAATGTTTCCAGTTATCCACTCTTGTCTATTTTCAAATGTAGGTCGTACAAATCGTCCTTTGGTATTTGGATTCAGGCTGCTCAAAACATATGACTGGGATCACACTACAAAACTTCGTGAATAAGTTCATCGGGATAGTTAGATTCGAGAATGATCATTTTGGGGCAATTATGGGTTATAGAGATTATGTTTTTGGTGATAGTGTGATCTCCCGGGTATATTATGTGAAAGGACTTGGCAACAATCTGTTCTCTGTTGGTTAATTTTGTGATTCCGATCTCGAAGTAGCCTTCAGAAAACACACATGCTTCGTTAGAGAATTAGATGGTGTTTAACTTCTAAAAGGATCTCGTGGCACTAACTTGTACACCATCTCTATCGAAGACATGATGAAGTCTTTTCCTATTTTCTTGTTGTCAAAGGCATCTAAGAACAAGTCATGGTTATGGAACAAGGTTGTCAGGATCGGGATCCTACCTAGGATCGTTTTTAGCTTTGCAAGATCGTAATCGTAGGATCGGATCGGGATTGTAAGATCCTATGAAAATGAATATATTTTTGTATAGGGGTTGTAGTTTTATATTTCTATATAATATTTCATATGATAAACGAATCTAAATGGATGATAAAAGAAAAAGTTATATGTTCAAGTAGCGTAGTAGTAGAATATTAGATATATTGCAATGCATACTTGCACAAAGTTACTACATATGCAGTGGTTGCACCTACTTCTTGTTTTAATGTTTTTATTATAAAGTTTTTCGTGATAACATTTATGCAAAAAGATAATGTTAATTTATTAGCACGTGATTCTCAGAACTTTTTGTTACAATACATAGATTAATGCAAAAAGATAAAAGGATTGTATCTCAAAATGAAACGACATAATTTATAATAGAGGGCAACACAATTTTTTTTTCTTGATGACCAAATAAATTAAATTAGAATATTCTGATAATATTATTGAATATTTTTTCTTGATGACCAAATAAATTAAATTAGAATATTCATGCTTTTATATGTAACATAAAATAAAATATGAACAAAATTAGGTCAAATATGTAGATAATTTACTTCAAAAACAAGCTTATGACATTTTACAAAGCACGAAATCATTTTTCATAATAAACCTAAAAAGACACATCTAAACTATTTCTAAATAGTCCATAAAAACATAATGATTTTACACTCATTAATCTTGCAAGAGACAATTAATTAACAACACCAAAATAATAATTTAAAAAAAAAAACTTAGTCATTGGGCTTTAAGACATGAGCTTATACTTAATAAGTTAATATACAAAAAAAAAAATAATAAAAAAAATAATAAATAATAGGCGATCCTATACGATTCGATCCGATCCTACGATCCTGCATGATCTCTGTGCCTTCGGATTAATGATTGTTAAGATCCTATCTTTTAGGTGTAGGATCGATCGCATGATCCTAACAGCCAGATCACGATTTTGACAACCTTGTTATGGAACCATCGTCTCAATCACTTGAACTTCGGCACCATCAATGATCTTTCTAGAAATGACCTTGTAAGAGGCTTACCCCGATTAAAATATGAAAAGGATCATCTTTGTTCAAGATGCCAATCAAGCAAAATAGCTAGAATCATGCCCACA
>OU343225.1:296379511-296491325 GCA_910596185.1 Chrysanthemum makinoi
ATATGAAGTATGACCATTGGTAATATAATTCAAGAAAATAAATGACAGGATGTAGAGTTTAAATTAGTAAGCATGAATCTTGAGCAAAGTATCTCGTAAAACTGACAACTTTTACTGAAGATCACACGACCAACATATGAGAGATAAATCACTTAATATCATGATTAATGGAAACGTGAACAAAATTTGAACTTATGATATCTGCTTTATGTTGCAGGTCCTCAATTAGGACTATTATCTCTTAATGGCTTAACATATTTTTATATATGAACTATCTATCATATAACTTGTATTTTTTTCTCTTTCTGTTTTATAAGTGTTCGTAGACACCTTATTAGCTAGAGTTTAATTGTAAGATCTATTGTATCTTGTCAAATGATCCATTATTTTAATGCTTCCTTCTTTATAATTCGGGGAAAATCAACCAAAAGATACCATTATAAAGAACCTTATCAAGACAAAGATTCGAACCACAAAAGATACCATTTTGACAACATAATCAACAAAAAAATCAACCAATATTAAAAAACCTTGCTATTTATACCACTTGTAGGATCGTTGTTTAGGTTGATTTAGTGATTCGGGAGGTCGGAGAAGATGGAAGAACACCATCTTCATGGTTAGAGAGAGAGTAGAGAGAAAAGGGAAACTTAGATGTTTTATTAATAATATGAAAGGGAAAATACACACACTAGTCTCACCCCTCCATGTAAGTATGGAGGGGTATTTATAGCCAAACACAACTTAACTATTACAATATTACCTAACTAGTCCATGTGTTTTTGCTAAATAAGATAGATAATGTAATCCCATAAATTTTGTTTCATTTACGTGTTAGGAGCAATCCCAACAGTTGCAATACATGTTATCGAAATTTCACTTGTAGCTCGTAGGTGTAATCAACCTGTATATCTTCATATGTTGCTCATCTAGCCTTCTAAACTCCGGTCGTTCGTTTAATGACATTCTTTATTTACGGGTGAACCTAGAGAAATGTCTTGTTAACATATCCAAATTGTTATGTTGGTGTAGTAGTAGTGACTTTTTCCTCCCTAAGTGGGTTTTCTCCCTAAGTATATTCTTTTCAACCATACCACAGATCTATACCCTTTTGTTTTCCTCCTTCCAAAAATCCATCAACTAAATCTCCTTAATGATTCATATTCCATTCTACTTTTAAGATCAAAGGTATAAACAATATAGGGTAAACCGTGATTTTGTTAGTTTGATCATGACACAAAATCCTGAATTTAGCATATCTAATCTTTCAATTAATGAAGCTGAGCACGAGGTTGTGGATTTGGCGGATGATAACACACACGACGAGCGGCGGTTTAGTCTTGTGGGAAAGGTCTATACAGACCCGACCCATGAACTTCCCAAAGCTGCAAAGAATCTTGATGGCTGCATGGCGGCCTAGACGACTGGTTAGGATACAAGAACTGGAAGAGGGCCTATTCCTAGCGATCTTTGACCACCTAGTGGACATGAGGCATGTTCTTGATGACGGCCCTTGGTCTGTGGAAAGAGACCTCGTCATTCTAAAGCCGCTGGATGAAGATGAACAACCTTCTAATGTAGATATGTGTAATATGCCCTTTTGGATTCGTTAACTCGATCTTCCATTTAGTAGACGCAGTTAGAACTATGTCCGAGCCATTTCCTTAAAGCTTGGCTCAGTTTTGGATGTTGATACCCGCCGTCTACAAGAAGGGAGCAAATATATTAGGTCCTGAGTTATGATTGATGTGTCTAAGCCTTTATGTTGGCATTTGTATGTGACCAATAGACACCATGAGAAAGTCATGGTCAGATATTTTATGAGCGCTTGCCAAACTTTTGTTATTGGTGCGGCCATCTCGGGCACACAGAGAACGAATGCCTTGACAAGCCGGTGGAAATAGATGGAAGAATATTCAACAATTGGCCATTTCAGGAATCTTAACGAGCCCCTCCAATAAGAGAATGATTTAGTAGGAGCAATAATCTTTCTAATGAAGGTAGTGCTCAGGTTCTGCCATCAGTTCGATGTGGCTTGACGAACTATGATGTGCAGTGCTTGCCTTATGATCAAAACAGTATCAGGGATGGCACCAACGCGCTCAAGGAAAATGTAATAGCAGTTGAAACTCAAGTGAGCGAAGAACATGGGAGTATGTTAAGGAACATAAGAGTTAATCATGGGAATGGTGGAGTGAATGAGGGAAACAATGTCATTCGGGGGGAGAGTAAACGACATAGGTTGGAACAAGAAAATATCGATGTGGGTTATGCTAAAGGCATATGTGATATAACTACAATTGATGAACTGCAATGTACTAGAAACACGATTGAAGTGGAGAAAGAGGGGGAAAAATAGGTGCGTGTCTTAAAGAGCAAGAAACTTTGAATATAAACTCAGAAGAGACAACGAAGCACGAAGATTCAGGTGCACAAAACTCAAAAAGTACAACTGGTTCTATGATAAAATCGAGTGATACTTTGAAACGTAATTCTTGGAAAAGAAAAGTAAGGGTCTTACCTAGTAGTGGTGTGCCTATTGTTGGTGATCGTAATGACAAAAAGCAAGGAAACAAACGGGAATGGACGGAGTTTGTGGGTTCAGACTGTATGGAGGTGGATTCTGAAAACCGATCAAAGCATGGCAGAACTATCAATGAAATGGCGAGGGCTCCAGGACAGCCCCGCCTACAACCATGAGGCTTCTAAGTTGGAACATCCAGGGTCTAGGCAATCCCTGGACGGTGCGTCACCTTCGCGAACTAGTGAAGGAAAATAAGCCCTCTATCGTGTTGCTTATGTAGATACGGCTACACAATACAGAAACTCATGGTATTCGTTGATGTTTTTTAGATTTTAACTTTCTTGTTGTCAATCATGTTAGGAGAGCTGGAGGACTTATGTTATGTTGGAATAAGAATTTGAATGTGCAAATCACTAGTTTTTAAAATCATCATATTAGTTTTAGTGTTATCGAAGATGCTGGTAGGGAGTGGAGAGGCTCAGGAATATATGGAATAAGAATTTGTTATGTGTTTATGAAATCCAATATGTTACAAATGGTATCAAGAGCCGTGGTTAGATCATCTCTTACATATCCTTGGATTTATAGTCGTTTTTAGATGGTTTTTGAGTTTGAAATAGTTTAGAGGTATTTGCATCATTTGGACCATTTTGTGTGTTAAAGCTTGGATTTTGATTGTACTTTTGTGTTTAGGATCATCATAAGTGTTAAGGTTTTGATTTGGAAGGCTTGAATCATCGTGGTTGGGTTGTTTTTGGATTGAAAAGTGGTGTTTTTGAGATTTTCTTGCTAGCGACTTGAGTCACGGATTTTTATTCTTGGTAGCGACTTGCTTTGTAAGTTTGTAGCGACTTGTAGTTGAAGTGGTGGCGATTTGAGCTTAGCGACTTGTCTATTGAGACAAGTCGACAAATAGTACAAGTTAGTGGATTCTCCACTACGCTAGCTGACTTGGTGAGGTTAGCGACTTGCTTCTTAAATTGTTAGCGAAGTTGTAGTGTAAATTGTTAGCGACTTGATACTAGCGACTTGGACCCTTAGCGAGTTGTTCTTTAGCGACTTGTCTGCTTAGCGATTTGGTGTTAGCTTACTTGGACCTTAGCGAGTTACTCTTTAGCTTACTTGGACTGTAGCGACTTGGTGCTTTAGCGACTTGTGTCTTAGCGACTGGGTCCTAGCGACTTGGTCTTAGCGATTTGGTTCAAGAATTCTTAGCGACTTGTTGACTTTTCCCGACAAAACTTCAAACGGCTATAACTTTTGATCCCAGAACTCCGTTTTTCAGCATTCTAACCATCAAAACGACCGTGAGAACGAGGAGAATGGCACGCCAAGCAAACTAAAGTTTATTCGGGTCAACCTTCGAGGCCTAAATCCGCTCCGAACATAAGTTATTAAGGTTTTTATGTTTTTAGACCTAAATTTCTCCGTAAAAACTAGCATAAACCAATCCAAATCTCAACCAAACAACATCTCTGCTAATCCTACAAACAATCATAAGTCCTAACACACAATTTTCTATCATTGTGACAATCCATCAGTCATCTTAACACGTTCCATTGGTCATTGCTTAACGGTTTGGTCTTGATTTTAGTAAAATCCCCTAAAGATTCTATTTCTGTTTAAATCATAGACTTGTAAAATCCCGTGATTCATCAACATCATGTCTTACACTCTGATTTAGTGATTTCGTAAGTACTTTGTATGATGTCAGAGACAACCATGAGAATATTAGCTATATTGAATGGTTGATGATGGAATCAATCAACGATGATTTGAGTTCTTCATGCTTTGAGTCCAATGAGAAAGATTTGCACCGCTTATGCTCTGAATGCCATGCAAAAGGAAAGCAGCATTGAACCTTATCAACAACTTCATTCTCACCTCATGTTACTTCTACCCACATCAATGGAACGAACATGTATTGCCCTCTTCCGTCAGGACCTATCCACATTAACAGAACTTTGGTAAAACCTAGAGCAGTGGAGCTACAACTTGACAAAGAGAAGGTTCAAAAGGATAGTTCCAGTTTACTTCAAGTGATCTACAAACACTTTCGTCATTCATTAGAAGGAATTCACATCGACTATGATCAAGACATGATGAAATGTCCTTCAAGAGACACACTGGAATGGAAATTAGCATGTTCACAGAGACACTTATCCATCTCATGTATAATGTGGAGAAGTATATTGAGGAAGTTACTCCATAGATGAAAAAGTGGATGAGTATCCGTGCATTGATAGATAGTTGTGATAAGTTGTAAAGTATCCGTTGAAGAATCGGTGTTGTTTGAATGCACAATGCGAGACAACAAATTATGATGAGTCGGGTAAAGCACCATGATGGATCGCTTGACACTGAATACGAGTCTCGGAGATAGATAAGCTTGACAGCCAGTGTCCAGTGACTCTTGTTACACATGATGTGGATGATATCGAACGTAAAATGAGCAGTGTCATGTAATGAGGTACCCTTTACTGTTCAACATTGTGCATCTGCTAAAGTACTTAAACAAACCGATCATTATCTTTGAACATGACATTGATAAATGTTCTCAGAATCGAGGTCGAAGTCGAGATTAAATGTTTCAAAACAAATGATATGGTTGATAAAAAGGCTTTTGATGAACTTTCAAACAAACTCAAAATCGGAAAAACATTGCATTTCACTTGAAATTACAATACAAAGTAAAGAAGAAAGCTTTCAACTTAACAAACCATGTAAAAATCCGAACTTCCTGAATTCGTGAACTTTTGAAATTAACACTTTGAAAGCTCGCCTGCACAAAAGAGTCAACTATCAAAAACTTGAAGAAACATATTTCTAATATGCATGTGAAAAGTAATTTGGTTACAAGTAATTTTGATGTTAATACTATTGATGATATTCAAATGAGAAATGATGAATTAGCGGTTTGTGTGGCCAAATTACTAAAGGAAAATGAGTCTTTGAGAAAGCATCACATAGAAATAAGTGACTCTATCAAAGAAGCTAGAACTAAGTCAATAGAACAAACAAACTCTTTGATAGCAAAATTGATGATCTCAAAGCTCAACTGTGAAAAGAGTTTCATTGTTGCTTTAAAAAATGAGCCTTAAAAACAACGAGGAATAGTGTGAACACTAAGTTTGCAAAACCATCAATCTTGGGAAACCGGTTATTAGACAACCTAATGCGCTTAGATCTGAATCGACCAAAATTTTCATAAACGCGGTTTGCCTCCCAAGTTGATGCGAAACAAGTTTTGACAAAACCAATCACTTCACCTCACTTGCCTAGGAAAATTGATATGAATGACTTGTATAAGAACTCGTATCTAGAAATGGCTAGAAAGAAGGCAATGTAATCGAAAGACGAATTTTAGGTGCAAGACCTAGGGTGATGAATTCTTCGAGATTTTAAGGCACTGCTAGTAGTTCTAAACCATTACCTAGGAACACTAATCTAAAGACTAGGAATTGGCTTACATCTAAGAGTAGTTGCATTTCGATTAAAGCTATTCCCATAGTAGATCACTCTAAGAAATCTAGATCTATTTCTGAATCCAAACAAGCCGTTTGCTCAAAGTGCCGAAATGTATCTTTAATGCTAATCATGATAAATGACTCACAAAATCCCTGAAGAAAGTAAATGCTCATGCAATGGTACAACCTGTTAAGTCTAGGATTCACACTAAGTCATCCACAGTGCATATGAAGCAAATGAAACCAAAATCTTTGCCTAGATGGTTACCAATCAAGCTAAATCTTTGGAAACTAGGAATAAGGATAAGTCTTCCACTATGCATAAGAAGTTTCCAACAATCCTTGACCTTGCCATAAGTGGATACTATCTCGTAGAATTTTTAAGGATGCCGGACTTAGGTGGATACCTACAGAAAGTGCTTACAAGATCATGGCAAAATCAAGGTTGATCGTGAAATCTCAAAGGATTTGGATACTAATGTCACTAACCAATATATATGCAATCAAGTTTGTAATGTTAGTACAGTGTATTCCTTACTCAGCCTGCATACTTCGATCCTTCACTACATGGACCGGCTTAAAGTATGGATAACAAATGGATTGATATCTCATAACTCACGGGTTCAAGTTACTCAACCTTGATATTCAATCGCTATGACGCCTGCTCACATCATCAGCGTGCCTCGTGCTTCATCATTATGGACGTATGAACACAACATTTCATGCCTCGTTCTCTAAAGAAAAGAAAAGTGTACATTTCAGTGCGCTTTATCTTCAAAAGAAGAGAAATCTTCTTATGACGTATGAACACAACAGTTCATGCCTCGTCCCTAAAGAAAAGAAAAGTGTACGTGTCAGTGCGCTTTATCTTCTGAAGAAGAAAAATCTTCTCACTAATGACCATTCTCATCAACATGCTTCATACTTTTTCCATGCATTTCTACCATCAAGTGAACCGCTATCGTTGATTGTTTTCTTATTCCACTTGCTCAACTATAATGACGATGGCGACATCATGTGCTAATTTTATGGGGGAGAAGTGTGAATAGAATACATTATGAAGATAATCACTTGTTTAATCAAGAATGGCATCTCCGTATGCAATTTTGAGGGGAGAAGAAGTGTGATAATTTCCGCAGGTTGATTCATATATGAGAATAAATGGTCAAACGGCTCCTAACTCATGTAAGAACCGAGCTTCTTCTTATCGGGTCATCTTTACATGGTGTTTTTCTTCTATGAGCCGTTGGTTGACATCTTCACTCGGATTGATGAGTTTATCGACAAAGTGCTTCCGACTAATGCTTCACGTATACATCAACATGATGATTCCAAAAATCTCTCGCTCTTGTTTGATGTGATTGGTAGTTTGGTGTTATCATGTTGTGTGTTCATTGCGGCCTGATTTCTGATTTCCTTGATGAACATCTTTCAGTTCTTGTTTGATTGGGAGGGATTTTAGTTAAGGGGATTTGCAAGATGTAAGTTAATTGGGATGCTTTTTGGTGGGATACTTTTTGGTGTGAGTTGAAGATGTTAACTTTCTATTCCCCAACTGGACAATCTTGAAGAAGGTCGAGTCTACAGTCGGTTCTACATATTCTGCTACATGTTAGAAGAATAAAGACGAGTTGCATTTAACTATCTAAAGACTTCTTCTTAATTCATGGCATTTATCAAACAGATTGTCGGTTTAGGGGAGAGCACTAATTGGGGGAGGGTGAAATGTCTGATTTAATCCCCAATTAGACTTGCTCACATTCTTCAGCAAGTTGATTCTCACAAAGACTTCTAAGGTTCTTCTCAACAGATTTCTAGTATTTGGGCTTTCAAAGAGTTGTTGATTCTGAAGTATCAAAACCAGCAAGGGGGAAGGAGACACGCATCTAAACGCGAGTAAACTTGATGAACTTAATACTTCTAATTAATTGAAGATATCCCGGGAAGACAAATGTTTTTACCGCAGAGAAACTCAAGGTTTGACTTATGGCGAGTAAACTTGATGAACTTAATTCTTCTAAGTGATTGAAGATATCCCGGGAAGACGTATATCATGACCGCAGAGAAACTCAAGGTTTTACTCATCAAGGCGTTTAGTGTTATTATTCCAACTATGTGGGGGAAGTGATGTTAGAGAAAGTTTCTGAAGATAAAAGAGGTACACAAGTACAACATATTCAGGGGAGATAAATGTGTAACATCAGGGAGGTGTTATCAGTTATTCTCTCATTGGGAATGTGTGTACTTCGGATTCTTGAGCTTCATACACATTCATCAGGGACGAAAGATGTGAACATAGGGGAGGTGTTCTTCATTACCCTCATGATGTGTATTTGGGAGAGTTCATGAGCATTATACAAAGAGACTGACTGCATCAATTCAACTACTTGGGGGAATTGTTCTCTTGACACCTTTTGGAATGGATCGCTTCAGACGTCAGTTGAAAAGGAAATTTGAGAAGATTGTTTTATGTGTGGGATGATACTTTGCTGTTCTTGTTGATGATATAACCCCGAACGAAGAATCTCGATTATCGTTCTTAAAAGGAGCAATGGGATTTATGTTAATGGTGTGCTTCTCTGCACTGCTAAGGCAAGCTTGAAAGAAAGCTTTGAATCCGCCTAAAGGATTTCGGTTTGGGGAAGCCCAAAGTCTCACTTTCAGATGGTTCAATTTCTTTCTTCATTCAAGAGCCCCGAAGCTTTGGTGGTGAATGTTTAAGAGTTGATGACTTCTATCTTCTACTACGTGTTGCTCGATATCCTTATCTCGACTGTGATCATCATCTTCTTTAACGATATCATCTTCTCTATCTTTGTATATACTTTTCAGAAAACCAAATAGAAAATTATAAAACCGGCAAAACAAAATAGAAAAATATAAAATCTACAAAAATCCATAAAAATCAGAAAATTTCAAAAATACCAAAAATATGTTTTCTAAAGACATGTCCTCTGGTATCGATAACATCTGCTGTCTTAGAAATGTCATTCAATAATGGCACGGGACCATAGATGAAGTTCGAGCAGGAGGTGTAAATATTCCTTTCAAAACATGTCACAAATCATGGCTTGCGCTACTTCCAGATCAGAACCGTGCTTAAAACTATGGTTTGCTATTATTTCAGATAGCAACCCGCTCTTAAAAGGAAGGAAAGTGCTACGCTTAAACAATTTTTCAAATATTTCATGCACTTATCCTAAAACAATTTGAGGAAAGTATGTCAAGGATCTGTTGTTCCTACTCAAATACTTTTCCTTCTAAAAATTCTTCAGAAAAATATTTGTTTTAACAAAATGGTGGTAAAATGAGTTGCTTGAAAATCAATCGTTTCAGAGTTCTTGTAAAAATTGAAAACTCAATCAATGACTTCAGCGCTTTTAAACTTTTCAGAAAAATAAGTCATTGATTGAGGGGGAGAATGTTTTCAAATCTATATCATCTAACGAGATTATCTAATTATCCTGTATGCTTAATTGAAAATGAAGTTAACCTACGTTGAAGGACTAGGTGCCTAGGATATGATTATTAGGATTAGATGATTAGAGTTTGATAAGCACATTATTCCCATGCCATATATGATCTGATTGATATGTTGAATTGACTTTTATTAGTCGATTGCTGTTTGGGTGATGTCGACCACCATATATCTGTATGTGTGTTCACTAACGTATGCAGGTATATTGGTATATAAGAATGTTCCTGATCCGGATCCCACAATTGAAGATGATTGGATGCCGAAAGGAAAGGGTAACTATATCTTGGGTTGACAAATGAAGAAACGGAGCTTAATTTGACTTCAATGGAGAGTTGGCATAAATGCAACGTAAGAGGTCTCATGCATCGCCAGATGGTTTTCTTTTTCTAAGTGATTGAAGAAACAGAGCTTAATTTGACCTCACTTGGCATTAAAATGCAACGTAAGAAGTCTCACTGCATCAGCAGACGGTTTTTCTTCCAAGCCCTACAAAGAACAAATGTAAGCTTCTCAACCACCTAACGTATCTTTGTGCAGGAAATTTGATACCATTTTTTTAAAACAAATTTCAAATAATATCGTTTTGAAAAATGGAAAAATATTGGTTTTGAAAATAAATTTTCCTTAATTTTAGAAATCACCGGACTTTGTTTTTTTCAAAACTTAAGTCACTCAATCAACGACTACGGTCATCGATTGAGGGGGAGAGTGATTTAAAATAAAATATTTTCAAACAGTATTTCTTCATAAAAGTCCGGATTGTACAACAAAAAGTGGTGATCTAAAGATTTAATGTTATGTCATGGTATGATTTTCTTCAAAGGTCAAAGGTCTTTCAAAATGAAAATTTTTCTGTTCTTGTTTGATTGTGAAAATGTTTTATTTTACTTAAAGATCTCTTAAAAACTATCATACCTGACACTAACAATCTTTAATGTCTAAAAAAACTGTTCCTTATCGGTCATTTTCAAAAATTAAATTTTGGCACGCCTTTCCCCAAAATCTATTAAATGATTTAAATCAATTGGGATCACAAATCTCAAAAGGTTTGAAATTTTTGATCGGGGGAGAGATCGTGATTTAAATCTCAAATCTGTTTTAATGGAATCAGTTTTAGTCCTTTATAGGCACTCCTGCCTCCATGTGCCAAACGAATACACAATGCACATGTTGAGGAGGAGGATTTATCTAAAAACAAGATGAGTATTTAAACCTGGCCACATATTCTCCCATGTTTTCTAAACCTAATTAAATCACTTGGGATCCAACATCTCAAAGGGTTTGATATTTTTGATCAGGGGAGAATTTGTGATTTAATAATGAAATTTGATAAAAGGTGATCGTTTTGATTCAAGTGTGCATGCTGCTCTCCCATATGTGCTAAACGCTTTCGAATCTCGAAGCACATATTGAGGTGGAGCATTTCCAAAAGAAAATAAACTATTAAGGTACAAAGATTTCTATGTTTCATCATAAAGTACCTTAATTGATTTTCTAATGGTTTCTTAATGGCTTTTGTGATCGTGGATGTGCTTCAAAAGAACTCTTTCCTCTATGTGATAAAATGATTTCAAATATCCTATGCACATATTGAGGGGGAGAATTTACCAAAGAAAATCAAATGGTTTTTTCCATAAGAAATTGTGATCAAGAATTTATTTCAAAAGAACTCTTGCCTCCATGTGCTAAACAATTTATAAAATCATATGCACATGTTGAGGGGGAGCATTTCTAAATGATCACAACAATTAAGGTACAAAATGCTTTGATTTTATATCACAAGTACCTTGATTGATTTTTCCGAATGATTTTTCAATTGGTTTCAAGGAAGAATGAACTGTACCAAAAGACCGACCATTTTACTTTATGCATGGAGTTATAAGGATGGTGAGGTTAGGTATTCGTTCCCACGATCCCGCCCAGGGACAATCCACTAGATAGTGTAGAGTCCTTAGGTATGATGAAAAAAAGGAGAAAAATGAGAATATGGGAAGAGTGCGGACTGAGACAGAGCTAGTACTGGAATAAACCCAACAAGGTTCTAGTTATGAAGTCTCGGTAAGCACTGAAGGGGTTGAAGAATGAAAAGAATTGGAATGTGAAAAGGGTGAAAAGAAATAGCCCTCCAATAATTCAACCTTAGGGCGTAAAACCGGTTCAATACATATGCTACTGGTGTTTACTAAGGTAACACTCGTATTGAAGACAAGACGTCATGGACCCAGTGACGCACTGCACTAAACTTCCCATGCTACTCAAGTTCCTCTTAAAAGGGCTTGTTTCATTCTCACGGGGAACCGACATAATCTATCGAATTTCTCTTAGAGATTGTTGATATTGAAGAAGGAGACCCTCTCCCTAGTCTCCAGCATAGGAACCAAATGTGCACTATTGAGTCTAGATCCAAGAGATCATCCACAATATCTCATTAGGACACAAAATTAATGAAGACTTGATGTTTCACACAATGTGGAAAGTAAGAATATATTAAGAGTCCTACGCATTATCCTTGTGGTATTGCCAGAACATCCGAGTGATACGTAAAAGTATTCACGATGAAGATGGAAATCCTTCTAGAGCCAACATCAAACAAGCTCTTAGTGGGTGACATGTAAGATCTTGCAAAAGATCAAGCTTGTGACAACTGGATAGAAACGATGGGGCGATTTATTCTTGAATCAACCTTGGTCCAGGAAAAGGATTGACGGATACCTTTGAAAACCGGTCGTTGTGCTCAAAAACTCTTTTCTCTAGCACTTCGACCGTGTATTATCTTCAAAATCAAAAGGGTATTTATGATTGAAAAATGATTTTCTTCTTCTAAACCTTCATCGTATTGCAAAACTCTTTCTCTTAAGTAGTACGCGAATGTTTTTCAAATCATTTTCTATCAATCAGTAAATCTCAATTTGTTGGTTCACTCACTCCGTGTTGTCTTCTTTGAGACGTTCCGGTTTGGGAACGGCTAGAACAGCTGCGAAACCCTGTCAAGGAAATTCTTTGGAATTATACCTGATCACAGGCAGTACTTGTACTGATCAACCGGGAATCGTGGGCCGTGTACCTCAATTCAACGAAAGTGATCAAAGACACTTTCGTGTGTATTATTGCTAACTGTTGTTTGCAGGTACACTTGGACGGTTGCACTGATCGAATTGAGAAGTCAATCCAAAGCCGCATGCTCACAGCATCCACACTTAATTGAAGAAATCATGACTGGTGCATATCTACATAACCCGGTTCCGATATTTTTATACTATGCTTCGCTACGCCGCCGCAAATATCATGAGCTAGTAAAGCTTCCGCTACTCTGATGGAAAGATGTCATGATCCAGAAAGTGTGAGCATGTCGGTCCGAAAGTCACAACATCACATGATGGCAACACAACTATGGATCATCCAGAGAGATTTGATGTGGCTGATGATCTCAATGAAAGCTCGAAGATCATCAAAATGTGGATCAGTTCAAAGACCTCCACTCAAAGTACAAAGTTATCGGACTTTAAAGAATCATTGCTAAAGCACAAAGATGCAGATATTGAAGAATTAATGTCTACGAGCTCAAGACTGAAGATTAAATAGAATGCTAGGATTCGTAATGTAAAACATGGGGTGACCTCCCTTAGGAAGAGATTGTTAGGAATTAGAAATTCCATAGTGAAGAGTCGGTCACCCCAAATATAATCTAGCATAAGTTAGCTCGTAGACATATCATTATTTACTGTTTTATTAGTTAGTTATTTAGTTTAGAGCAACACCGTGGAGGAAGGACGGGTCTTTACCCACTGTATGCCTGATCCACAACCGAAGGAGGACGTTTAATATGTAACTATAAATACCCTCTACCTCCCAAGGTAGAGGGTTGGACCTTTCATTCATCTTAATCTAACCTTTTATGTTTTCTTTCACTTTCTCTCTCTAGAAAGGCTCCCACTTTCTCTCTCTAAAACCTCTAAGCAATTCAACCCATATTATTGTTTGTTATGTGTTTATGAAATCCAATATGTTACATTGACAGAATGGAATGTTACAAGATTTGGACATGTTCAACGTAGCATTCAAGCAAAAATTAGAAAGTTGGAGGAACTTCAAAAGCAACAGAGAAATGACTCCTCTTGCGAGCAACATGACCTACAAATTAAGATAAAAGAACTATATACACGCGAAGATATTATGTGGAGACAAAGAAGTAGGATTCAGTGGTTGAAGGAAGGGGACAAAAATACACAATTGTTTCATGCACGAGCGACTAGCAGACAGAAGCAAAACAGTTTACTTAAACTAAGAACAGATGATAGAAGTTGGGTTGATGATACTGATGGACTATGTAACATGGTATCATCCTATTTTGAAAATCTGTTTCAGAGTTCTACTAGTTGTACTCAACCAGAGTGTGCTGAGGTGGTATCATGTCTCGACAAATCTCTTTCTAATCTGGACATCGAAATATTAGGAAAACCGGTTTCTGTGTGAAGTATATAACGCGGTTATGCAAGTGCATCCCTCTAAGGCACCAGGACCAGATGGCATGACTGCTATTTTTTACCCAAATTTTTGGAATATAGTTGGGCCTACGATTGTAAATGTGGTTGTGCAATTTTTTCGTAGTGGAATTATACCCCCAGACATAAACAAAACCCTAATTACTTTGATACCGAAAGTTCCATCACCTGATTCTCTAACAAACTTGTGCCCCATCAGCTTATGTAATGTGATTTACAAAATTATCTCAAAGGTACTTGTGAACAGAATTAAAGGGGTGTTGCCAGGTCGAATCAGTGAGACCCAATCAACTTTTGTTATGGGACGCGTGATTACCGATAATGCTATCGTTTCCTTTGAGGTTTTTCATTGGCTCAAAAACAAAACAAGTGGTCGAACGGGTGCAATGGCTCTTAAAGTCGATATGAGCAAAGCTTATGATCGTATGGAGTGGTCATTTATTAAAGTAGTTCTTGAAAGGTTTCAGTTCCCACAAAACTTCATCAATCTGGTTATGGCATGTGTGACGACTGTCTCTTTTTCGTTTAATATTAATGGGCAGGTTGCGGGACATGTAGTTCCCACGAGAGGTCTCCGTCAAGGGGATCCAATATCGCCCTACTTATTTATCATGTGCTTGAAGTGATGTCAAAGAATGATAAGAGGTGCAGTTGCTACACGTTGTATTCATGGAATTAAAGTTTGTCGCGGGGCACCAGAAGTTAGCCACCTGTTTTTTGCCGATGACAGTATTTTCTTTACAAGGGATTCTTTAGACGAGTGTACACAACTACAAAATGTATTGGGCAAGTATTGTAGATCCTCGGGCCAGGTTATTAACTTTCAAAAGTCATAAGTCTTTTTAGTCCGAATGTAGAGATGACAACACGGAATGCTATCATAAGTAAACTTGAGGTTCGTAAAGCTCTACAACAAACCACGTACCTGGGGCTGCCTTCTATCATTGGAAGAAAAAAGAAAAGTGTGTTTCAAGCTGTTGTAGACAAGGTGCGTAAGAAGATTTCAGGTTGGAAAGAAAGGAATTTGTCGATACGAGGCAAAGAGGTGATGCTAAAATCCGTGGCCCAAGCTATGCCGATGTATGTTATGAATATATTCATGTTACCGGATGGAATTATAAATGAGATCCATAAAGCCTTGAACTGATTTTTTTTGGGGGGGGGGGGGAATGGAAACAAGGATAACCCGATAAGATAGGCCTCTTGGGAATCAATGTGTATTTCTAAATCACGAGGTGGAATGGGTTTTCGACACATGGGTGCGTTTAATAAGGCTATTCTCGCAAAGCAAGAGTGGAGACTAATTACAATGGAAGATTCACTTCCAATAGAAGAATCCTCAAAGCCGTATTATCCAAGAGATTCGCTTTCTAGATGCAAGGATTGGATACCACCGAGTTTTGTATGGAGAAGTTTATGCACGGCTCGGGACATAATTCGAAAAGGACAATGATGGAATATTGGCAATGGTATGAAAGTCAGAATATGGGAAGACTATTGGTTTGAGGGTTTTAGAACATTGGATTACCGCCCTGAAAATTGTGAGTATCATGTCGTTAATGACCTTTTGGATGGTGATACAAGTTTATGGAACCATACTCTACTGTTACAGTTATTCCCACATCATATCGTAAGGAAGATAGCTTGTACACGTATAAATACACTTGAACATGACTCTCTCTATTGGGATGCTTCATCAAATGGAGTATTCACGTGCAAATAAATCGGCATATATTGGTTTGCTACTCAAACAATGTAAGAGTTCCAATACTCGTTATTAATGCATGAAAGGAGATCATTAAACTGTATCTGGTTGGCAAATATTCCTGGTAAGGTCAAGATTTTTGCATGGAGGGCTTGTATGAATCTACTACCTACTGTAAGAAATCTGATGACTAAAGGTTTGGCACCTGGATCTCTAAGTTGTGTTCATTGTACAGCCCCTTAGGAAGACATAAAACACGCACTTTTTCTATGCAATTGGGCTCGTGATGTATGGGCTAGCATGAATATGATTGATCTTATTGACCACGCTGCAGAAATGTCGATTGAGGAGATAATAAATACTGCTAAGGATAGGGAAAATGAAACTTTAAATATGATGTTGATGGTTATGTGGAGAATATGGTGTGCAAGAAATTATAAAGCTCATGGAGGAAAACATATAGGGCCGAATGAAATAAAATTGTCGACGTGTGGGATATTAAATGACTTTACTCAAGCAAATGTGGACCCGGAAGCGCACATGGTTATGCCCAATGCTCCATGTCAGGTACGTTGGTCCCCTCCATCTAACAGAGTGATAAAATTAATGTTGATGGTGGGATATCAAGAGAAAACGGCGTTGCAAGACTTGGTTTTGTCATGAGGTGCCACAACGGGTCAGTTTTAGTAGCAGGAAATAAACATGTAGCCTACGCGACATCGGTTATTGAGGTCGAAGCAAAAGCTATTCTTTGGGCTATTCAGGTAGCTATTGCTAAGGGATTCACAAAGGTTATCTTGGAGAAAGACTCAAGTATTCTCGTCGACGCATTTCTATATAATAAGGAATCTTGTGCATTAGAGGTCTCTTCCTTCACATACGACAATTATGTTACTCCTTTGCTTTGTGCTCTTGGTCATTTGTGCGACGTAATGGGAATAAAGTGGCTCACGAATTAGCTAGAAGAGCATTGTATGACATTGTAGATGAACTGTATGACGGTTGTGTATCGCTCTCAGTCAATCTATAGGTGAACTGTAATATACCTATATAATCAATGAAAATTCGTGTTAAAAAAAAAAAAAAAAAAAAAGGCTGTTATATTGGTGTTTTTTGATATTCGAGTTTGTTAACATGATCTCTTTTGATGTTTGTTACTATTAATTGTTAAACCGTGAAAATTATAATAGTGTAACAATCACCTCCATATGTACCGGTACTTTTTCTCTTTGTGAATATAGCATTCTGCTATCTGCTCTGATTGGCCACTTCATACATATAGTTTTGGGTTACACTATTGCTACGGGGGCTACCCGTAGCCCTGCCACCTTGTCCCCAGGGAATATTCCCTTTGTCCTCGCTTTTTCCAAAGACAACATGTTTTTGTCGGCCTGTTTATTTCTTTTAAGCTTTTGCTTATTAAACTTTATGTTTACATAGCTCCGCATTTTCAGGTTTATAGCTTTTTGATATAAAAAAAAAAAAAAAAAAAAAAGAAGTAGCCACCGTTTGAATAAAAACATAGCCACCGTATGAATAACTGCCCCCATAGTTTTAGAGTGAGTATCATCTTCGGAATATAGTGACGAGCTGACGTAAAATCATATTACCCTTCTATCTTTCTAGAACCTCGTCTCATGAGCCGATACAACTAACTTAACACTTTCTCGGAGACATGCTTGGATGCGGTAATTCGAACCACTCCTTGTACCGTTTGGAGATATATGAACCATGTATGCTTGACGCAAGAAGGGATACGCTTGGTGAAGAAATCAAAGTTTTTTCGCATTTATGGAACATAGGCTTGAATGCTTGATAAACTTATTCCAGCTTGGTAATAATTAGATTGGATCGTTGATCCAAATCAATTTCTGTGAACTTGTTTATTCTTCTTTTTTCCTCTAGCAATATGCTAGAGTATCCTAATAAATTAATATCGATAAAAAAAGTATTAAGAAGTGGATTATTGGATCAGCCCAATTCTTCATGTGGCGTGGTAAGCCTTTGTAGGCTCTGTGGCCTACTTAATGTGCAAAATACTTTGTGGCCTAATTAATGTGCAAATTAAAGATGTGAACATCTTTAATCTCGTGTCACCTTCAGTTTTTGAGATGGATATCAGGTGGATGATCATTTATATTGTTCTGTGAGTGTCCGAGCTTTCTCTTCTTAAACCTCAAAGGCTCAAACTGGCATGTCGTATATCTCGTGTCAAGATGTTAGGATAAAAAAGTGACAAAAATGAAACTGATGTATTACTCTTTTAAAAACAATGTTATACTTTTAAAGAGACAAGGAAAAGGTAAAGGGCGTGTAAAAAAGTTAGACAATATGATTACTATGATAAAGTGATTGTCTTACCTAAATGGACAAGAGTCAAAAGACATTATATATCATCCAACAAAGATACGAATTAGCATATGCATGCCTCATAAGAGACAAACATCATTGTACCATAAGTCTGTAACGTAATATATATTCTGTGACTATTACAGAAAACAGTGGTCTCCATAATTTCGCCCACATGAATTAGAGTATCCAAGAAGGCAAGATGTAGACATCACAATACCGTAATCTACAAGTTCATTTGCGAATAAAGTACTGACACAAATTTGTTTCACGACAAATTAGTCTAGAAAGGACATTTACAACTTTCTTATTGTTTTAACACAACCTATTACAAATAGTCAAATAATCACACTTGTATCAACCATGATGAACCTGCAACATGGTATGAAAAAGTTATTTCTATAATTCTGTTGGGTACCATTTTACTTTTTATGTTGTATTCATATAAGCATGAAACCTATATATTATACAACCCATTCGATAAGTGATCGATCAAATATCAGTCGATACAAGTTTCATGTTATGGTTACTACACAAACCCCTTCTTTTGTTAATTCTTAAGACATGTAAGATTATGTTCTTTGGAGTTTAGACTACTTATCATTCTCATTTCTCGACCGATTTTTACATAAACATGAACAACCGGAAACATGTTCCATAGTTTCCATTCCGATTCTGATAAACACTAAATATACATCATCAATTCATTAAACAGATATCAAAAAACAAAACAAAAATTGTATAAACAAATTAAACAAGCTAACATAATCAACATTTTTTAGCATGTTTATGATGCAACCAACCAAACCCTTTCAAAGCTTTAGAAAACTTAACAAGATTAGGCTTCCCCATGCCCAAATTCATCTTCCCTGTTGACATCTTCAATGCCTTCAAACAACACAATTGTGCATTACCCGTAAACTCATCATCCTCATCGCCGTCTTCACTAACACCATCATCAAAATACTTAAACTCGCTTTTCGTCTTTTTATTATTCTTAACAGTCGTAGTCTTCTTCTTCTTGTTATTGCTCGATTTTTTATTCGTGTTGTTATCATCTTCGTAAGCTTCCCATAATGAGTCCATCCCTTCTCCACCTCCTTCTAAACTACGCCTTTCTTCGAAAAGCTTACATGCTAACGTACGCTTCCATTCTTTTTCTTTTCTCATTGACCCATAGCTTCCAAAGCTAGAACTAGAAGAATCTAGCTCCACTCGCATTGAATTCGACGTCGATTTAACTGAATTCTCAACTGTCTTCAGTTCTTCAGTTTCTTCTGGGTCTGATTTCGGTGAGTCATAGCTACCAAAGCTCGGAGAACATGAATTCGAACTCGACTTCACAGTGTTTTCATCGTCTCCAGACGTCGAAATCGCGGTACTTGAAGCTTCTTCGAGATCTAGTGTCGTCAATCTGTAGCTACCGAAGGTTCTAGAGGATTCTAGTCTGGATATAATAGATTTCACAGTGACTGAATTTTCTTTTTCATTTGTTTTTAAATCTTCTGCAGAGTTTATTGTTGTTGTTGTTGCTGTTGTTGCCATTGCGGAAGCTTTTTCGAGGTCTGATTTTATTGATTCGAGGCTACGAAAGATCCTAGAAGTATTCGATTTCGCGGCCTCACTGGCCCATGCTTTCAGATCCGATTTTGCGGGTTCGGGGCTGCCAAAGTTTTTAGAAGAACTAGAATTTACAGATTTCTGATTTTGGCGGGAAACTAGTATCTCCACAGGTGATTTCAGCATTTGATTCTCAGGCACTGCAGTGCTGGAATCAGTCTCTTTACTCTCGGGTTTATTTTGAGATAAGGATAGAATCTGTCTACATTCTACCTCCGGCATTGCAGTAGAATCTTCAAATCTATCCAATTCTTCGAAAAGCCTCTCCAGCTTTCTCTCCGAGTTCTCCATAATTAACAGCGGATCATCAAACACGGTTTTATAAACATCAGATTCTTCAAAATCACGAAACTCTTGACCATCTTCTTCTTCTTCTATCACCTTTGGCCGTAGGTTATCTACTATGGTTTGAATGAACCCGGGCTTCTGGTGGTTTAACAACGTAGCAATGACACAAATAATTAGTAAAGATATAGTGAAGAATAATGGGGAGATGAAGGATATGAGTTTGAACAAATATGGAGATAGTATGAGTAATGAGCAGATAATGGGGAGATAATTATATGTGGTGTTGGAATTGCAAGTGGTAGATATAAACAGCTGGTCATTACTAGTCATGGTTAGGTTTAAGGTGTTTGTGATAATTGAGAGGCGATAATAATGGAGGGAGGCTAGAGAATGAATTATAGTAAATGGAGGGAGATGGGGAAGGAGACTGAGTGAGTGAGTGAAGTGAATGCGCCGTGAATAAAGGGAGTGAGATTTGTGTGGGACATTCCTTTTGAGGTTTTTAATTAGGAATATATCAAGTTTGTTACCTAACGGCTAAATTACATTAAGATAGCCGCTCCGTGTAATTATTGTATGTATTTTCATTTTAGGAATTAATGGGAGAATTGCATATATATACTCATTAAAATTTAAAAAATTGCATATTTTTTTATAATACAAGTTTTTAATACATAACGTATAATACAAATTAATCATATTTTAATTATACATGTAAATATGCAAGTTTTAATTGATATATATGCAATTGCTTAACTTTAAATTTCACTAATCAAAATAATTTTATGAATAAAATTTTGTTGGTCACACTCTTCAGAATTCTCTAACTAATGACATGGTGGTAGGGTAATTGAACACAATTATTTTTTGAAATAAATTCATTTGGTTATAGTTAAAAAAAAACAAATTTGCCATTTAAAATGTACCAAAGAAGTTATTTTGCCACTCAACTTTTAATCCATCTTTATCTGTCATTAAATTTTTGTCGTCAATACATATTTTTCAGTCATTCATTTGGGTCTTTTGGTTAGTAGTAGCTTATAGACCCGTGAATTTACGAGGTTTTAGAATAATTAATGCATCAAGAAATGAAGCGTGTGAGTAAAGTAAAAAAAACCAATGAAGGTAAAGATTTTATATTGTTTTTTGAATGAAATAATATGTAATAAGTCAATAATACAATAACGAAATACGAATGTAATTATTAATGTAATAAACGTTCATGCATAGGCTACAATTTTCATGGTCTTGAAAAACAAATGTATGTAGTGAGTGATAATTAAGTGATAAGCCAATGAACAATTTTTGAGCGCCTAATAAAAGTAAAAAAGAAGTGTAAGTTGAAGATGCTTGTGATTGATAATACATGTAAATAAACAAAAAATGTCGTAAAAGATATCATATGTATATTGGCATGTACCTCTTCAAACATGGTCATAGACCTTTAAGAACTTCTTTGTAAACTATATTTGTAGTAGTTTTTGATAGATTACCATTCGCATAAAAAACAAATGTATGTAGTGAGTGATAATTAAGTGATAAGCCAATGAACAATTTTTGAGCGCCTAATAAAAGTAAAAAAGAAGTGTAAGTTGAAGATGCTTGTGATTGATAATACATGTAAATAAACAAAAAATGTCGTAAAAGATATCATATGTATATTGGCATGTACCTCTTCAAACATGGTCATAGACCTTTAAGAACTTCTTTGTAAACTATATTTGTAGTAGTTTTTGATAGATTACCATTCGCATAAAAAACAACAACCTTCAAACCTTTTTTTGCTTTTGACATGCGAAAAAGCCACATATTGTTGGGTTCAGTAAATACCCAAACCCCTTAATCTAGGATTTGAATAGAAAATAGCCCAAGTGTTTTGTCCGTTAAACTCTAACAGTCATCGAGTGCATAGCTCTCTTGAGTCATCTTCGATACTCAAGACGAGGCATAGAAGAAGTCTCTCCACTCAGTAAGGCGGAACTTAAAGGGTGAAGATTGAGTCAAGAAGAAGATGATGGATTCAGTGAGTGATGACAATAACTCACTCAATCCCCAAGACTCCTCTCCAACTGCTGAAGACAAACAAGTAGAAGACTAAGGATGAAAAGATCAAGAAAGAGACAAGGCGAGATAAGTTTGAATCATATAAGACAACGCCCTTATCAACCAAAGTCAACTTTCCCTAATGGCAAAGATCGTGCCTGTCATCATCGAACTTAGGAAAGTAGTCTTGTGTCTTACCTAGAATAGTCTTTGTAAGCAGAGACAAAATACATCAAGATTTTGTCTTCTCAGATGATGTCAGTTTGTCACTCAGGAAAGAGTTAAAATTCATACATGTATAAATATCATAAGAGATGGAGTGAAAAGATTAAGCTTGTGAATTGTAAAAACACACACACGCAAGCCATCTTTTCACTCCTCCAAATACAACTTAGTTCCTGAGATAGCTCAGTGAGCTCTAAGAGTTGTGCTCGACTTAGCCTGAGCTTAGAGAGGAGTCACCCAACTTTGTCATTTCAATCCCAAGTACTATTCCGCAAGTACTTGGGTAACGTATTCTTTGTTGATTTATTTCTAATAAGAATATGATGTTGAAAATTACTTTGTGTGTTTTACTTATATTAATTTCAGTCATAGTTCACTATTAACTTGTTTTATATATTTAAACTGCTTTAAACGATAGTGAACGGGGAACAACAAGTGGTATCGTGAGCAAGGCTAATTATAAAACTTGTTTTTAGGCCGCTCTAAAAGTTTTTAAATTAGGATCCTAAATGGCTCAAATTGATGTACCCCAACTAGTCGATAAAAAGGGTGGAGCTTATTCTTCCCCTAGACTTGAAGTTGACAAATTCAACAAATGGAAAAAGCGAATGCTTTGCTATTTGATTGGGACGGAACCTTATTGTATCAAGTGTATAAATGAAGGTCCATTTGTCCCAAAGACTTAATGGTTGCCCAAACCTCAAGCTCAATGGACCTGTGATGAAAGGAGAGTGGTCAACCGGACCAAAGACTCAAAAGTATCGTAGTATCTTGTCTTCCGACGATATTATGGAGTTCTGTTATAAGTCTGTAGTACAAACTAAGAAAACCTGGGATGACCTAGTTCATAGTCATGAAGGACCATCCGACACCAAGGAAAACAGGATAATGGACCTGAAACTTGAGTATAACACCTTCAGGGCTAAGGACTCAAAACTCTCTCTCAAACTTACACAAGGTACAAAACTCTTTTAAATGAACTGTCAAATGATGGTGTTAAGTTGTCCAAACATGAAATCAATGTTGGTTTTGTCAACAAGTCTCCCGAGAAGTGGTTGAATTTCTCTCAGTGACTTAGGAATGCTAATCATATCCAAAATCTTGAGCTTCCTGAAATTTATGGAAATTTGTCTATGAGGAAAACCTCATCAACAGACGATACCCTGACTTAAAGAAGTCTCGAAGTCAAGAAGTCCCCGACCACCACCTCATCACCAATATCAATCGCTTCTATTCTAACAATATTGTTCAAGATTTTCGTGAAAATTCTGATGATGAGCCCGATGAGAGATCAAGTGAGGAGTACCTAAATGACCGAACACCTTCGAAAGGGCACTCCTTGCTAACTCTCAAAGGTTTATAAAAAGAAACAAAGGTTTTTCAAATGCCAAAGCAAATGAGGACACCGAATGCTTTAAGTGTCACAAAAGAGGTCATTTTGCAAAAGACTGTTTTTCAAAAACAATTTCAACCCTCTTATAAGCCATCGTGGTCAAATCACCTCGTGCTTTAGCAAATTTCAACCAAAAATCTATCAGTCTCATCAAAACCTTCAAAACAAATCTGATCAAAACAAAACTGTTGATTTTGAAGCAAAATATAAGAAAGTCAAAGCTAAGCTTGCAGATTGCTCGAGGCCACCCTCGAAAACAACAAAAAGTGTTCAATCTGCAGGTAAAACAAAGGACTTGTTGCTGAGACCTTCGACCGGATGAAGAGCCGGTCATCGATGATGAAATGGTGCATGTCAAGCAATCGATGGCCCTCTCGTAAGAGGACAAGCTAGTGTTGGAAAGAATCATGCCGTAAACGGGAATGGGTCAACATCAATATGAAGAAGGTAAACATCTTACTTTCTATGGATGATGACTCGATTGGCGCCTTATATGAATTATCTTAATGTTGACCTTAAGTTCGTCGAAGAGCAAAGATTAAATCTTTTTCAAAATACAACAAGCTAAGTTTTGAATTAAACAAGTGTAGAGATGAACTGCTTATTTTAAAACAAGCCAAGCTTGAGGTTGTCACTTTGCAAATTCAAAATATCGAACTAGTTAAGAGAAATTAGGCTCTTCAAGATGAAATTAAAAAGGAACAAGATATTCTTGATAGTTGACCGCTAAGAATCCTGTGGTCTTTGATGTTGTGGGTGCCCCAAGTAGCAAAAAGAGAGTCATAGGTGAAGATCATCTCCCTGACTCTCTCAACAAAGACCATCTCTAAGCCATTTGTGTCCGGTGGCATGATTACAAATATGTTGACTAATCCCAATTCCAAAGGATTGGATTGAACGGGTTAATCCTGAGAGTAAGCTTCCAAATTTCGAATCTAGAAGGATTCTAGAGCTCGAAGTCAAGCTCCAAAGAGCATGCTTGACTGATGTGCCCAGAGTAATCAACACATCTCTAAGTCTCTGGAATCTCAAGCACCGCTTCCACCACTCAAAACCTCTTCGGGTGTCTGCTCCAAGCTCTGAGCTTACTCCACTGCAATTCAATCCTCATTCACCAAAAGAAAGGTCTGACTTGGTAGAACCATCCTGAAAAGACCAACAAAACCAACTCAACAAGAGTCTACTCCTACCGAGACTTCAACATCCTCTCCCCACTGGTTTAACCAAATTCAAGAATCGACTGAACTAGTGAGGAAGCTTACTAAAAAATGGAATCCATTGAAAAGGTCCCCTGAACCAATAAAGGAGACAAAGTCGCCTCCAGTTCATCAAAGTCTAAGTCAACCTCCAAAAACAAGCAAAAGTGTGAGCCGGTCATTACACCGACCATACCACCGACAATGCTATAGAATCCTTTTTGCATGATCAGAAAAGGATGATCACAGATCTGCAGACCATCTACAGAGATGTCACAAGCAAACTATACCAAAGTTGGTCATCATTATGCTTCATCCTCCAAAGCTGCTCCCAAGAATAGAGCAAAACCTTCTCCTCTCGTGCCCTCATGTGGGTTTAATGATCATCATCGATGATTGTCTCATGAACACATGCCGTGATATATGCGGTAATCCAAATTCATGAGACATCCCAACATGACAGTTGTCATTCATGCAAGGAGAAATTCTAAACAACCCGTGAGTCACCGAGTCATCCTCACTCTAAATGCAAAACCTGTAGTAGCACTATGCACACAACCACTGACCATGAGTCGATTGCAAATTTCAAAGAGACCTTGAGACCCAAGCCCACTAGTAAGTGGGTCACTAAGAGAAACTAATTCAGTTTACTACTTGTGCAGAGACACGCCAGGAAGCCTATTTGGCATCTAGACAGTGGATGCTCAAGAAGCATGACTGGTGTAAAGGAGTATCTGCACAAGTATATAGAGGAACCAGGACCCAAAGTAGTGTTTGGTGATAACTCATCATGTCCCACAAGGTTACGGTTTAGTAAACTGCAATGGTATAGTTTTCTCTAGAATAGCTTATGTCAATGGTCTAAAATACAATCTCATCGTGTCACCAACTTTGTGATGCTAAGTACATTGTGCAATTCAATGACAAACAAGGTACCATCTTCAATGCCAACAAGGAAGTGGTGTTAATAGCTCCTAGGAGAGATGATGTTTATGTACTAGACATGTCAACACTCTCCCAAGATGGAACTTGTCTCTTTGCTAAAGCCACTAAAACTATCAATTGGTTGTGGCATAAGAGACTCTCACACTTAAACTTCAAAACCTCAACAACTTGGCAAAACAAAACAAGGTCCTTGTCTTACCATCACTGGTTTTTGCAAAAGACAAACCATGCTCTGCCTGTGAAAAGGTAAACACCACAGAGCATCATTCAAAACCAAACAAAATTTCTCCATCAAAAGCCTTCTCCTCCCGCACATGGATCTCTTTGGACTTGCGGTCCCAGATCAATCCAAAGATGAGAAGTATACACTTTTCGTTGTTGATGAGTTCTCAAGATACACTTGGGTATACTTTCTTTCCAAAAGAGTCAGTACAAATGATACGATAATGTCATTCATCGTGAAGATTGAAAACCGTAATGACATTATCTTGTTAAACAAATCGAACCGACAATGGTACCGAGTTCGAAATCAAGAGCTTGAGAGTTTCGTGATGAAAAGGAATTTCTCAAAATTTCGCTCCATATACCCAACAAAATGGGGTTGCTGAAAGGAAAAACAGAACTCTCATTGAGGCTGCTAGAACCAAGTTAAATGGCTCAGCCCTCTCAAAGCATTTACTGAAGCCAAAACCGCTTGTTACACTCCAAAACAGTCAATCATTATCAAAAGACATAATAAAACCCCATATGAGATCTTCAAAGGTAGACTTCCCGACATCAGCTATTTTCATGTGTTTGGATGTCCAGTGTTCATTCACAACCACAAGGATCATCTAGGCAAGTTTGATGCAAAAGTTGATGATGGATACTTCTTAGGCTACTCACTGATCTCCAAAGCCTTCGTGGTTTTAACACAAGGAGACAACAAGTTGAGGAAACCTTTCATGTCACCTTTGATGAAAGTGCTTGAAGCATCAGTTCACCAACACCTCAGTGGAGGAAATAGGAATTGATGACTCATCAAGATATCCTCCCGATGAGTACAACATCAATTCAATTCCTCATATCAAGTCGAGCATCGACATCTCATACTATGTCTTACCTCACAACCTACCCCAACCAACTATCGCTGAGTTCATTGATAATCACCTTGGTGCTGATAGGAAACACTGATCCAAATGATCGGAACTCAGAACTCATGAACCTCACTCAACAAGACATCCCTACAGATGTTCTAAATGATTCTGTGGCTCTTGCACTGAACTCACATTCAACTCCCAAAGGTGACATCTTCAAGCTCGATCCCGCACCACAAAGTAAGTGGAAAAGATCTCAGGACATTGAACTTGTAAACATCATTGGTGAACCCACTGAGGGCATGCTCACAAGAAGCATGGCTGCTAATTTAACCGCAGCCTTCACCAATGAATGCCTATATGCTTGATTACCTATCGATATAGAACCCAAAAGTGTCACCTGAGGCTCTAAAACACCCAAGCCGGGTTCAAAGCTATGCAAGATGAATCTGCAATGTAGTTTGATAAAAACAAGGTCATGACCTTGATCAAATGTCCTCAAGATGTAGTAGTCATAGGAATGAAGTGGGTTTTCATAAACAAAACTGATGAAAACGGCATCTGTCATTAAAAAACAATGCCAAACTTGTAGCCAAAGGTTACAATCATCAAGAAGGCATTGACTATGATGAGACATTTGCTCCTGTTGCAAGAATGGAAGCCATCAGATCTTCCTTGCATACTAACATACATGAACTTCAGAATCTACCAAATGGATGTTAAAAGTGCATTCTTAAATGGTGATCTCAAGGAAGAGGTGTATGTTCAAGAACCTCCAGCTTTGAGAGTAGTGAATTCCTAACTATGTTCGCAAGCTTGACAAAGCCCTTTATGGACTTAAACAAGCTCCAAGGGCATGGTATGAAACTCTCAAATTTCCCGATACAAAACAAGTTTGTCGAGGAAAGATAGACAACACACTGTTTGTCTATAGAACTCAACTAGATGTGATACTAGTCCAAGTGTATGTTGATGACATCATCTTTGGCTCAACAAACTACAACTTTGCAAACGCTTTGAAAACTGATGACAAAAAAGTTTGAAATGAGCATGATGGGGAACTCACATACTTTCTTGGACTACAAATCGCAAACAATGATAAAGGAATATCCATCACCAAGAGAAATACACCAAATCTCTTGAAGAAATATGAGATATCCGATCGGTTTCAAAGGAAGACTCCAATGGTCCCACCTAACAACCTTGGACCTCGATCTCACTTGAAAATCACCAATCAAACTCATTTCAGAGGGATTGTAGGCTCACCGATGTATCTAATCGCTTCTAGACCGCACATCCAATTCTCAGCCTGTCTAATAGCAAGATATCAGCCCAATCCTAAAGAATCCCATCTCATCTGCAGAAAAGAATACCTGTGTACTGAAGGAACCCCAAATCTTGGACTCTATTATCCAAAATGCTCGGGTTTGATCTCAAGGGTTACCGTGGATTCGATTATGCTGGATGCAACATGGACGTAAAAAGTACCTCGTGGTCCTGTCAATTTCTTGGAGGAAAACGGTGGTTTCTGGAGTGCTAAAAGCAACAATCAAGCATATGTCCTCACCGGTGAATATGTAGCCGCAGCAGGATGTTGTGCCAATGTATTATGGATGAAAAGTCAACTCAGTGACTATAACATCCATTACAAAATTGTGCCCATCTTCGTGATAACACCGTGCTATTGCAATCTCCAACAACCCCTGTCCTCCACCAAAGAACCAAACACATTGATATCGATATCACTTCATCGTGGATCACATAATGAAGGGAGACATTGAACTTCATTTCATCCTCTAACAATATCAACTGGCCGATATCTTCACAAAACCCTTGGATGAACCTACCTTCGTGAGACTCAAAGTTTGGATTGGGAATGCTTGACATTGAAAGTCATGTATCCGAAAACCAATCTCAGAAGTTCTCTCTAAATGGTTCATCCTCCCTAAACATCCAAAACAAACCTCTCACCTAATGAGTAAAACTCATTCAAGGTCCCTGACATTTGACAAAGAGCATTGAATAAGTAACTAAATGATCCAAGTATCATTTACTTAAATGTCCTAGGTTGGTAACCACACTAATTTAATAAAGGAATATATGTCTCTTTGTCTTACTGTCATCCCACTTGGCATTTAATGCCTCTCTCAAAAATATCAAATTGATATTTTATCTCTGCAAAAGTGCACTTTATCGTAATCGCAACGCTTCCTTGAAAAACGGGATTTTATCAAGGGTAATGGATTGGTAGCATTAAATGTGGAAATTCAAACGTTTTTCAAAAACCGACTCTTAATATTCCCATTTTTGCACAAATCACCCTTCTCACCACTCTATAAATACCCTCTTCCAAAACAAACAAACACACACAAATTATTTTCTGCAACAAAACTCTATCAAAATCATTTCTAAATCTCATAAATATTTGTGTGTGCTAAAAAAAACTCTTCAAACCTCTTTTGGAAAACCCTTCTTGTAAACATTTACAAAAGTTTTTCATCACAAACTTGAGAGATCAAAAAAAAAACTTTGATCATTCTAGTCAAAAATTTTCAAAACCCTAAAATATTTAATGGAAATGGCTAGAACACAATCTCTCCAGTTTGCTTCTCAGTGGGTAGGGGATCTTACAAATGTTGAATTTAAAACTAATAATGTCATAGGAAACTTTGAATACCATGAAACTGTCCCAGCCTACAAAGACATTATGAAATTTTTGTTTAATTGCCCACTAAAATGGCCTTTGTTCGTGTCCTCCATTGTTTACCAAAATATCCTCGTGGGAATTTTGGGCAATGCCAAGGCCTATGACCGACACCTCCATGATGAGAACAACCTCGACCTCTCGGGAATATCTCATCAGATTCGCCTTCACGGGGCAACAACAATTCACCCCGGATTATAAAACGCTTTGCACTTCAACAGGTTGGATTATAACAAAGGAGTTTATGTCGCCCATCCCGAACCTTCCACAAGGAAGGATGGGTTAAAACAAATCGCTTTAGATCCAACGTTTTGGACAAGACCCCATCACCAAAAGCTCATTCCCCGCGGGCTTGGAGGATCCTACTCACTTTGTGATTCAGTCCTCGGCGGGAACCACTCATCCACCTAACAAGTTAACTCTATTCAGCTTGATGATGGCATACCGCTTAATGAATGGGGTCATCGTTTACATAGGGGAGATCATTTACGTGATTCAGAACCAAGCTACAGAGCAAAACTAGGACGAAATACGCCAGATCCTAGGTTTGTCTCTTGCTTTGCAAGTGTTACCGGGTTCAAATTATCCTCAAGAAGAAAAATTTGGTGCTATACCACCGAGCCAATCAAATTTTCAAAAGACCCATCCCTTGTCACTCCTATTGAATTGACGCCCATATGGTTGTGAACAACCAGAGGGATCAGTGTCTCCAAACCCCGCCTTAAAAGAGAAAGGGAAGTCTCGTGACTAGGACTAAGACTAAACCCAAGTCCTAGGGCCCCGAGGCTTGAACACGTAAAAAGGCACAAAAGGCCCGAGACTAAAAAGACACCCACCGATGACCAGCAACATCCACCCCGTGACAACGAAGGACACTGATACATCACAGCTTCGCCCTTGGTCACAACCACTACTCCCCAAGATCCGAGAGGAAACATACAACCCACCGTAAGGGAGCCTTCCACAACGCCAAGGATGACATTAGCAAATCACGCCTTTGTCCGAGGGCACCCCGATTGATCCCAAAGACTCGAGGGAACCAAACAACCCGATAGGGATATAACTGCCATCGACTCGCTAAAGGCACTGGAAACGCCCACCGTGTCTCAGGGTCATCGGGGACAAAGACTCGGAGGGAAAGGAACAACCCGCCGATATGGAACCCACAACCAATCCCGACTCCAAAGGCACCGGGAAACGCCCACCGTCCGAGGGTCAACGGGGACAAAGACTCGAGGGAAACATACCACCGCCGATATGGAACCCATCACCAACCCTTGGTTAATCAATGTTGCGATGTTACCGGCATACTCTTTTCAAGATGAGCTTGCTGAAACCGATGATGAAGTTTTATCACCGGGAAGAAATGGACGCCGAGGTTCAAGCTCAACAAGAACCTCACCGATCCACAAGAGCATATCAATCACCACCAAGCCCGACAATGATGACTCCTCTTCCTCCACTGATGAATTTGAAAGATTTGATAATGTTCTCCCACTCACTAAAGACAAATTTGTTCAGTGGATCACCAAAGCATCTCGAAGGTTATACTTTGGGGTCACACACTGTGGGAACAACACACCGAGGTCAGCTGCAAGTTATGCCGATCTAAAGGCTGAGGTACATGGCTTTGATGAAAATGTTCATGAGCACAGTGGATCTCGATGTATGACAACCTTCACCGACCGATGAAAACATGGCTAAATTCCTCAAGCATCTTCAAGGTGTAGGTACAAAGATAGATGAAATCAAGGAATTTGTCAAAGAAGACCCAACACTCAACTCTAAAGTGCTAGAGGCGAATCGAGGCGCACTTGAAACAATCCTCAAGCCTCACCGAACCGCTTCGATATGCTCAAGTCCGCAAATGTTCAGTGGTCTTCCATCCTCATCCCAGTCTCTTCAAGCTACATTGGACTCTTTGAATACGCAGTGGCTACTTTGACTCGTGCATCCTCATCTATGGCCTGGAATCTTGGGCCTGAATGATCTGCCTCGGAAGTTTCTCAAAGCTAATTTAGAAGCAAAGGTCACCGTATTCAAACCGACACATCGCATTAAGGATATGAACTCAAATTTATCGTGCCTTTAAGGGTCAAGCGGCTTTCCCCCCCTCAAAGACCAACTCCAACTCTTGCCCTCACTCGAAGCTCCGCAACGCTTGAGGGGGAGAATATTGAAGAACCTCCTTCTCACCTTTGAGGGGAGCCAACACCATCAACATCAGTGGCTCAAATCTCATCATCACCACCGCCTCAAGAACACCTATTCTCATCAATCCCACCAACAACATCAACAACAACAACACTACATTTTCACACCAATAACAACAACACCACCACCCTCGGTAGCAACTTCATCTTCCTCGTGCCAGACAAAGGAAAAGGCAAAATGACAACTCGAGCCCGAGAAGATTCCCTACAAAATCGGCGATGACACTAAATACCTTCTCACACCTCAACAAATAAGTAAATATCTTGCTAAAGAAGAATGAGATTGAAACAAGTCAAGAAGATAAGAAGAATAGAGAAGCAATCGGGCAAAGGTAGTCATTGAAGCCGAGAACATGGGAATTGATCCTAAGAAACTCCAAAAAGGTCAGCAGACAAAAGTTCAAGGAAGCTCAGCCGCCGTGATGGTCAAAATGAGAAAACAGCTTGGAAGAAAAGAAGAAGAAAATCAAGCCATCAAAGAAAAGCAGATTGAACATTACAATCGGACAATGACAAGCCGAAGGCTTCCCTGAAAAGATCACGATGTCGAATCATCCCCAATACCAAACCACCGGCCATGAACGCTACGAGGGGTTGATAAAAGACACTTCGAGGTTCATTGTTGGGATATGAAAGTGTCAAGATATCAAAGTATCAAGATATCAAAGTAATCGTAAGTTGCAAAGTATCGAAGAAGTTAAAGACTCAAAGTACCGTAAAGACAAAGTCAAAGTACCGCAATATGAAGTCAAAGTACCGCAAGAACAAAAGAACTGTATATTCGCTATGGAAAGAATTGTATTATATGTTTAGATTACTTGTCATACAAGGTTATCAATTGTAAACCGACTAGGATATCCTTGAGCCTATAAAAGGACTCCTAGATTGGCATTAGACATATGACTTACGATTTTAGAATTAGAGTTTTAGAGAAAAGTTCGATTATCTTAGAGTTGTATTAGAGTATCTGCATAATAAGCAGATTTAGAGTTTATAATAAAAGGTTATTCTTCTTAGCTTTGTTAAGTAAATTCCGCTTACTTAATAAAGATTACTCAGTGTTTCTTTGTTAATAACTTGGGATTTATCCGAGGTTATTAAACCTTAACAAGCTAGTTAAGATAGTTTGATTAAAGTATATCGATCCAACAAGTGGTATCGGAGCTTGTGTGGAAACTCTGACTAGGAAGAAACCCTACTTCAACTATATTCAAGATGTCGACCGAAGTCGCTCCACCACCCTCCATCACCTCACTCGTAATTCCAATAATCAAGAAGGGAGAATATGATCTCTCGTGCATGAAGATGAGGCAAGATATTGCCATCACAGCACCATGCTCTTTGGAATGTTATTG
Source organism: Chrysanthemum makinoi (assembly GCA_910596185.1). Taxonomy (NCBI): domain Eukaryota; kingdom Viridiplantae; phylum Streptophyta; class Magnoliopsida; order Asterales; family Asteraceae; genus Chrysanthemum; species Chrysanthemum makinoi. Next base: position 296,412,595 of record OU343225.1, read on the forward strand.
TGAATGGGAATGAAGTTGTAGCAGACCCCATTGATATTCCCGGACAACCAAAAGCACCTAAACCAAGATACAAAGAAGAACCTTAAGGAATCAAGAGAAGGCACTCAACATTCTCTTATCCGCCATTCCAGATGGTCATCTTCTCAAATTTCATGATGCTAAAGATGCTAAGCAACTCTGGGCTGCTCTCAAGACCAGATTTGGAGGGAATGAAGCCTCTAAAAGATGCACGTAAATTTGCTAAAGCAACAGTTTGAAACTTTCACACTTGGTGAAAGAGAGAGTCTTGATGCTGCATATGATAGGTTTCAGAATCTTCTCAACATGTTGGAGCTATACAAGGCGTAAGTATCATTGAAGATGCTAACTTGAAGTTTCTAAGGAGTTTGCCATCTTCATGGCATGTGATTGCTACAATGATCAGAGGACAACAAGGTTTGAATGTCATGGACTTTGATGATCTATATCATCAACTTAAGGTGTATGAGCATGAGATGAGTGGTCAAACAAGTTCTAAGTCTCACAATATTGCTTTTCTATCATCTCGAGAAGAAGGCCAAGACTTCCAAAAGTACGCTTCTCCTCAAAGTATCGCTTCTCAAAGTATCTGCCTATACACCCTCATATGTTCAATAGGCCTCACCAACTACCACTATGGCCTCAGATGAAGTTATGTGCTCCTTCTTTGCACAACAAGCTAGTTTACCTGCCACTTATGAAGAAGATCTAGCACAGATTGAAGAAGATGCACTTGAAGAAATTGATATCGGGTGGCAAGTTGCTATGATCATGCAAGAATCAAAAGTACATGAAGAAGACAGGCAAAAGCATTGATTTCAAACCAAAACAGGGCATAACTTTTGACAAATCTAAAATTGAATGCTTCAATTGTCAAAAGACCGGTCACTTTGCAAGAGAGTGCAGTTTGCTAAGTATCAAGCAAACAGACATCCGAGAAGCCAAAACTTGAGCTTAAGGAAATTCCCATTATCAAAACAAAGGCTTTGGTTGCTCAAGAGAAGTTATCGAAGTTGACCGAGTGAAGAGTTTGATGATGAACCCGTGACTAATCAGTATGGTAGCAAGTGGAAGATGCAGTTGAAGACACAAAGGGAAGCATTGACCGAGTAATCGCTTTTGATGAAGTATCTGAACATGCCGCTTTGGAATCGATGATGGCTTTGGAGGATTTGATCGAGCAAGGAAAGTGAAGATGATCCTGCTCAACTCGCATTGGTGGCTACTTCACCAAATCAATCTCCTATCTCTGAGGTATGCTTAAATTGCTATGATTTTTATCATAAATTGCTTAGCAGTTATGTGATTGAGAGAGATAATTGTGTTAAGGCTAGTCGAGGTAGCAGTTATCAAATAACCTTTGAGTCTATGGAAGCCAAAATTTTAGCACATGAAACTAATGAAGTAGCTTGGGCTGAAAAATATGCACAACAGATTACCGCTAAAGCTTAGTGAATGGAAACTAAACTGTAAAATTGCCGAAATTGAGAAATTAACTAAGGAAAGAGATGATTTGTTAGCTAAGTTTGTCGCTTGGGGTGAAGCCGGTTTGTCACATGTTTCTTATGTTCAAAAAAAGCAAAGAGCTTATCTTAAAACTGGATTAGGTTTTGGTATGGATTTTAGTAAGATAGAAGAAAACCAATCTAGTAATCGGGATGAAGGTGAGTATGAGGATATAACCACTAGTGATGAAGAACTCATTAATTATGTAGATACATCTAGTAATGATGGTTCATTAAGTGACTCACCTCCCGCATATAAGAAAGCTAATGATTATCATGTTGTTCCACATCCCATTGGCATTCATCAACCCCTTAGGCCTGATGTTTCTCGTTTTGGACTAGACAGTCTAGAGTTTAGGAAAAAGCTAGTTGCTAAATCTAGGTCTTAAACACCCAAAGAAACTGTTGAAAACGGTGTTCAAAACAAGCAAGACCTTTAAATCAAAGTATCGCTTCACAAGCAAGACCTTCTTCAAAACCTTTTCAAAACAGATCGCTAAACCTTTTGGGGATAATTTTGGTCAAAACAAGTTTAATCACTCACCAAGAAGGCAAAATAATTTTGGGCATAGACATAGAAAATGTCACTTTGACAAGATGGGTCAAATCTGTGTTTTGTGTGTTTCAAATCCTACTCATCTAATTAAGGATTGTGAACATCACTCAAATTACCTTAGAAAATTTCCAAAGAACAGACTGCCAACCGAAACCTAGAGAGTACAAACCAGCTTTGGACTAATTCAAATAGGGTTAATCACGTAAACTTCACATCGCATCATAGATACCCACAACAGAGAAGACCTTCAAGATCTCACAAGACTTTCCAAAGTATCGTTAACTCTAGCCCAAGATTTCACAAAGTACGCCGACAAAACAAGGTAATCGATCACAATACTTGGTATATAAATTCTAGCCAATCTCACTATCAACCTAGAAGGTATTCCAATTCACATAGGAGATTTAGATCGGAGGAACCAAGTGTTAAAACAGAATGGGTTAAAAGGGAAAGTATCGCAGAGAGACAAACAAAGACGCTCAACAAAAAGTGAATCGATGTTTGTGCGACACAAGAAAATGCTAAAAATCGGTGAAAGAGATTTATGTTGAAAACCGTAAAGTTTTGAAAATCCATATGCTAAAAATCAAAAGATAATTTTGGATCATCATTTGAAAGATAGTGGGAATTACATTCTCAAAGAATTTGAGTTTGTAACTCCACAAGGGGAACACAAGTCAATAATGGCTTGGGTTCCTAAAAATTTCTAACTCTTTTCTTTATGTGCAGGGCAACCCATAAGAGGAGCTTAAAGATCATCTTATTGTGGATAGTGGTTGCTCTGGAAGTATGACAGAGACAAAGAGATCCTGTCTGATTTTAGGAAGATTAGTGGAGGAAAAGTTGCATTTGGGAATGATCCCAATGGAGGAAGGATTACCGGGAAAGGAACAATTAAAGCTGGAAGAATCGATTTTGAGAATGTCAGATATGTGAAGGAGCTTAAGTTCAACTTGTTGTCAGCCTCTCAAATTTGTGATAAAAAGCATCCTGTGTTATTCACTGACACAGAATGTCTCATTCTTTCCTCCGACTTTAAACCTGTTGATGATGACTTGGTAGTACTTAGAGTACCAAGGACAAATGATGTGTATAGTTTAGACATGAAGAGTCTACATTCATATGGCAGAGCCACATGTTTGGTGGCTAAAGCAACATCTCAAGAGGCACATCAATGGCATAGAAGATTGGGCCATGTTAACTTCAAGAATATCAACAAACTGGTCAAAGGCAATTTAGTTAGAGGTCTACCTTCAAAGACTTACAAGAATGATCAATCATGTTTGGCATGCAAGAAGGGTAAACAACACAAAGCTTCCCGCAAGAAGCTTGAGGAGAGAACTATTAGAGAACCATTGAGCCGTTACATATGGATTTATTTGGACCTGCTCGTGGCAAGTTTAAATAAGAAAAAGTACCGCTTGGTTGTTACCGATGATTGTAGTAGATTCAGCTTGGGTTTTCTTTTGGGTTTTAAAGATGATACTTTTGATGCTATCCGCATAATCGATTATTGCTCTTGAAAACCAATTGAGACTCAAGGTTAGAGGTATTAGATGTGACAATGGGATCAATTCAAGAACAAGCTTATGGATGAATTTTGTGCAAACAAAGGCATAAAAAGGGAGTTTAGTATTGCAAGAACACCACAAATGTAATGGTGTTGCGTAAAGGAAGAATAGGACTTTGATTGAAGCAAAGAAGAACAATGTTAGCAGATTCTCACCTACCTATTCAGCTTAAGGCGTAAGTGTAGTACGCTTGTTATGTACTTAACAGAGTCTCACCACTAAACCACGATGAAGACACCCTATGAATTGCTGATGGGCACTAAACCCAACATTCGTTTTATGAAACCCTTTGGATGCCCTCTTACTATTTTAAACACTATTGATAATCTGGGGAAGTTTGATGGCAAGTCCAAAGAAGGATATTTATTGGGTTATTGCACTAACAGGAAGGGCTTTAGAGTATACAACAAAGTTACTAAGAAGGTTCAAGATTGTCTTCATGTTGAGTTTTAAGAAGATCAAGACAATGAGAAAGGTAAAGGTCCCGATTGGATGTTTGATCTTGAGATTTTATCTCCTTCAATGAATTATGTTCCCGTGAGAGAAGAAAATCAACCTATGCACAATGAAGAAGATATCCAATATGTTGTTCATGATGTTCATATTAGACCCGATGTCGCTCTGATAAAGATCCCGTAAGTTCAAACCAAAGTATCGTTGCTCCTAAGCAAAGTAATCGCTTCTTCAAAACAAAGTATCTGTTGCATCACAATCCTCATTATCACGAGGATCAATCTATTCAAAAAGAACTTAATCAGATGCTTCTTCAAGATGTTTTAGCACATTCTTACACCGATGAACAAAGGAGAGCTTATGAAGAGGCAAAGAAGAAGAACAAGATCAGAGTTCTCTTACAAGATTTTGACAAGATTTTGAACAAAGTATCACTGCACTTGACAAGATTTTAGATGATCTAGATGATCATACCATGCCTGGATTAGAAGATACCGATGATGAATTTGAAGATGAAGGTATTTTTCCAAATTCCAATGAAGGTGCCGATGTTACTAATTTAGATGATAATTATGAAGTTCCACAGTCTCCAAACTTAAGAACTCATAAGGATCATCCTTCCGATCAAATCATTGGTCCTTCTACTTCGAGTGCCGACTAGACACAAAGCTTAGGGTTTCACAAAACCTCACAATGCTTTACTTAGCTTTGTGTATAAACAAAACAGACTGAATCATAAGGACCATCAAACCTGCTTATTTACTTGTTTCATCTCTCAAGAGGAACCCAAGAATATTGCTCAAGCTTTGACTAAAGAAAGCTGGGTTGAAGCTATGCAGAAAGAACTTCTTCAATTTAAACTTCAAGAAGTTTGATTTTATGTGATCTTCCGTGATGGGAAGAGAGTTATTGGAACCAGTGTGGGTTTTAGAGTTAAAAGAGATGAAAGAGGCAATGTTATCAAAAACAAGGCAAGGTTAGTTGCTCAAGGTTATAGACAGGAGGAAGGGGTAGATTATGATGAGGTATTTGCTCCTGTAGCAAGAATAGAAGCTATTAGAATATTTCTTGCCTTTGCTTCTTATATGGGCTTTCAAGTTTACCAGATGGATGTTAAAAGTGCCTTTTATATGGCAAGATTACAGAGGAAGTTTATGTCAAACAACCTCCTGGTTTTGAAGATCCTAAACATCCAAACAAAGTCTACAAGGTTGTTAAGGCTCTTTATGGCCTTCATCGGGCACCTAGAGCTTGGTATGAGAGACTCTCCACATTCTTATTGCAACATGGATATAGAAGGGAGCTATTGACAAGACTTTGTTTATCAAGAGAGACAAGAAAGATATCATGTTAGTTCAAGTTTATGTTGATGATATCATCTTTGGGGCTACCAAACAGTCCATGGTTAAGGAGTTTGAGCAAATGATGCGTAAAGAATTTCAAATGAGTTCAATGGGAGAGTTGACTTTCTTTTTAGGACTTCGGGTTAAGCAGTCAAAGGAAGGTATTTTTATCAGCCAAGACAAGTATGTTACTGACATACTTAAGAAATTCAATTTTGATGATATGAAGGTTGTTACTACACCTATTAAATCTATCAATTCATTGGGTAAAGATGAAGATGGACACCTTGTTGAAGTCAAGCTTTATAGATCAATGATTGGCTCTCTTATGTATCTTATGCATCCGGCCCGATATCATGTTTGCAATTTTTTTATGTGCAAGATATCAAGTCTCACCGAAGATCTCTCACATGAATGCAGCTAAAAGAGTTTTCTGTTATTTGAAACAACAACCTAAGTTGGGGTTGTGGTATCCTAAAGAGTCACCTTTTCACTTGGAAGCTTTTTCAGATAGTGACTATGCGGGTGATAATTATGATAGAAGATCCACAACTGGTGGATGCCAATATCTTGGAAGAAGGCTAGTCTCCGGCAATGCAAAAGTAGAAATTGCAGCAACATCATCTAAGGGTTTAATATGTAGCCGCAAGTTGTTGTGGTCAAGTTTTGTGGATGCAGAATCAACTCTTGGACTATGGGTTCAATTTCAAAAATACTCCTATCAATATTGATAATGAGAGTACAATTTGTATTGTTAAGAATCCTGTATATCATTCCAAGACAAAGCATATTCAGATTAGGCATCACTTTATCAGAGATTGTTATGAGCATAGGCTCATCAATGTAGTTAAGGTTCACACGGATGACAATGTAGCCGATTTACTCACAAAAGGTTTTGATGTGTCACGATTCAATCACTTGGTCGTGAGCATTGGAATGATTAACTACTAAGCTTCGTTTAAGGGGAGGACTATAAGGTGTTAGTATAGTCCTGTATATTGCTTGAGGGGAGGATGTTTGTTGATACTTAGTTTATATGAAGAAATTTTGGCAAAGTAATCGCTTTTCCCGAAAGTACCGCTTGGGAAAGTATCGCTTATGTGGAAAGTACTGATTGTCGTATTAAAGTACTGTTCCAACGGTAATATTGATGGGTAATTGATAATAACGGTAACTTTGTTATTATAGGTTGTGATTTTTCAAATCCTACCTATAAATAACTACTTTCCGATTTTCCTCTCATATTATTACTTTACATCTTTTCCATACTTATCTCCCGATCACCATCTCTTTATTCTTCAATAAAATCTTTATTGTGCTCACTCATTCAACAATGGCTAATCGCTTAACTGCTTCTAAGCACAATATGGTGGCTAATTTGGACAAGACTGAGGCTTAATATAGCTTTTATGATATTGTTGATTATCTTACCGGGTCGCCTATTAGTTATGCTCTTTTAGTTGAACCGGATGTTATTGAACCATGGATTCAAGAATTTTGGGCTAATGCTAGAGATAACATGGAGGAGGATGAATATTATATTAGATCTACAGCTTGTCGGACTGGACTATCAAGATTACAGAAGCCTCTATTCGAGAAGATTTATTATTTGGAGATGAAGATGGGGCTATTCGATTTGACAAGCAACCGATTTGGGATACTTTTAGGAATCTTGGTTATGAAGGATCTTTAACAGAACAAACATTCAAGAAAGCATTATTCTCTCCTCAATGGAAGTTTTTGATTCATGTACTGCTTCATTGCATAAGTTCTAAAAGTACTTCTTGGGAGCAGTTTGGGTCTAATATAGCATCTGCAGTGGTTGGACTAGCTACGGACAGAGTGTTTAATTTTTCAAAGCTTATTTTGGATGGGATGCTATCACATATATCCTCTGGGTCAAAATGGCTAATGTACCCAAGGTTTGTACAGTTTTTCTTAAACAAGCAATTGGTCGATGTTCCAAAACCTGCCGCTTTGTTACTGTTATTGTGCAACAAGACAAAATCTTTACATTTATGGCTAGGAGAAGTGCTTTGTTCAGAGGTGGAGATATTCCATTAACTTCTACAATGATGGAAGTTGTTCAAGCCGCAAATGAAGCCGAGAGGATGAAGAAAGTGAAGGTCCCGACTGCTTTCTCCAAGATCTGCTTCACAAAGTGCCTCACAAGGTAATCGTGATCCGAAAGTACCGCTTCTATTGAAGGTACCGTGATCTTTACAGTGGTATCGCTTTCTCCAAGCCCCGAGGTTCAAGCAGAGATTGAAAGAACACCTACTCCACAACATTCTGCTCCTCGCTTCGTAAGAACATTCACATCTTCATGGTGATGATCATACTATTCCTCGTGAAGGTTTGACTTTAGATAATTATGCTTTGACAAGGGAGCTAGTTAGGTTGAATAAGACTGTTGAGTCTCAAGCTAAAGCGCTTAGGAAGTTGAGACGTAGGTATATCTGGTTGAGGAATTTTATTAAACCCTATATTCAAGGTTTCAATTTATGGGTTAAAGAGGAAAACAAACGTCGTAAACAACTTCGAAAGGAATTCAAACGAAAGAAGGTTCCTAAATCATCTTCTGTCAACTTGGGGAGGAATTTAGAAAAGGAAAATTTGAAAGAAGATGTTACAAAGAAGAAAGAATCTGTAGTACCGCAGAAAAGATTATTTCGATTCTCGAGGAAGTGCAAGTTCAAAGTACGATATTCAAAGTAAACATCAAGGTACGATGTTCAAGGTACGATGATCAAGGTACAACATCAAAGTAATGTTTTTCATGATACATCTAGGCAAGAAGTGATAACTCCAAGGGTATTGAATTTTGAAGAAGAAGCTGGTCCTTCTACATTTGTTATAGAAGAAGAGGAGGAATCCACATTCATACCTATTCATTCCGCTAGTGATGATGAAGTAATTGCTACAATATTAGATTTATCACAACCAAGAGGAGGGGTTACTATTAGAGATGTACAAGAAGAAGAACAACCAAGAGCTTCTCAACCACCAATTGATCCTAAAGACAAAGGGAAAGGTATTCCGTTGAAACAAAGAAAAAGAAACTCACTTTGGCATAACTTAGAGCAATTGAAGTTGCTAGGAATGAAGCTGCAGCTAGAAAAGTTCAAGAAGAGTTAGATGCTAAAGATAGAAAAGAACAGAAGCTCAAGAAGCTCAATAGAGAAGCGACTCAAAAGGTGCAAGATGAATTAGATGTCAAACTATCGAACCTTTACAGCCCCCTACACCTGTTAGATTTATGCCAAGAAGACCTAATTTAGCTAAGGACAGAAATGCTATGATGGCTTATCTGAAAAGTCAAGGGTATAAAGGATTACATAAGTTTAATTATCTTGAGATGAAAAGATTATATGATGCTGCTAGGGAGGATTATAAGAAGAATGTTGCGTGCATCAAAGATTTTAGAGAAGAAGCTACTTGGATCCTAAAAAAAGAAGAAGAGTTTAAAGAGAAAAAGAAAAACCAAGTTACAGATGTTCGCCAAAGAAAGAAAAGGTAGAATTAAGATCCGAGACTAGTGATGAATTGAAGAATTATCTCAGAGTGGTAGATTTTGATTATTCAAAGAAGATAATGACATGAAGATGAATAGATCAAAGATCAGTGTTTTTAAAGTTGTAAAATCCAAGAATGGAGATTACATGATTTTTCATAAAGAAGATGAAAGCTTCAAAGTTTTCAAAAGGCTATGGGATTTATCGATATTATAGATAGAGTATACCTATTCTACTTATATCATGTTGTGAAGGCTTACTTTGAAAATAATCCATTGGAAGGGATTGGTTTGGTTTTACATGGTGATCTCATAACTATATGGGAAACTGATGAAGAGAGCACTGATGATATCTGGAAGAATCAAGAAAGCGGGAAATAGTTTGTCGGAGATTCTTTGAAGAATCTGGAGTCCATGTTTTGGAACTAGAAAATGGAACAATGATACACATGTTTGCATAAAGAAGATACCCTCTCACAGTTGAGCTTATGAGAAGAATGCTAGAGCATGGATTGGAAGTAGAAGAGGATAATGAAACCGCTTGCATGGTTATCAACTTGTTTATAAACTGGACTACCATTGCCGAGGATGATCAATAACTGGTATGAATTTTATTTGAATAAATACTTTTGATATATCAAGATTTTATTCAAAGTATCACTGATCGACAAGATTTTCATCAAAGTATCCGCTTCAACTAAACCAGCTTAAATAAATTTTAGAAGAAACCTTGTTGCTAAGTAATAAATATTTTGAAATAAAGGTTTAGTAAATGGTTTTTGTGATGATAACATCAATAGGTTATCAATCCACCATGGTTACAAAAGGATTGACTAATCCATGAGCAAACGGCTCGGGTAAAGATATATCAAATCCGCTTTTAGTTGACAACTTGCTAATAAGTTGGATGGTATTCAACTCACCATATCAAGTAATGTGAAGAGTTGGCTAGCCCACAAGAAAATGGCTTGTGGTAAAGGCTGTGGAAAAACCATTATTGGTAATTAGTTCACCATTAGATAGAAGAACTAACTAGTCCGTATGGGTACAGCTTTTGGTAAAGACAAAACAAATCTGTTGATGGTCGGTGGTTTGCTAAAAATCAATTGGTTATCAATGTACCATGGTCTTACACACCAAAACATTTGGCTACTCCAGAGATAATGGCTTTGGTAAAGAGTTCTAAATCCATTATTTTTCAATGATTCACTTGAAAGTGATGAGAATAGTATGCAACTTAAACTGAATTAAATGTACAAATTGTCATATGTTGTTGTGTTGTTGAAAAGATGGAGCTTGTGGATGTGCCAGAAGAGAACAATTCTAAAGAGATACTTTGACAAGAACAGATGTTACAGAGATAAAAGCTTAAAGACTAAGAAACAATCCGCTTTTAAAAAGATGAAGCTGTTAAAGATATATTCACAAAGGAACTTGAAGTCAAGCAAGTAGAATTCAAGTTAGGGAGGATTGTTGGGATATGAAAGTGTCAAGATATCAAAGTAATCAAGATATCAAAGTAATCGTAAGTTGCAAAGTACCGAAGAAGTTAAAGACTCAAAGTATCAAAGACAAAGTCAAAGTACGCAATATGAAGTCAAAGTACCGCAAGAACAAAAGAACTGTATATTCGCTTTATGGAAAGAATTTTATTCTATGTTTAGATTACTTGTCATACAAGGTTATCAATTGTAAACCGACTAGGATATCCTTGAGCCTATAAAAGGACTCCTAGATTGGCATTAGACATATGACTTACGATTTTAGAATTAGAGTTTTAGAGAAAAGTTCGATTATCTTAGAGTTGTATTAGAGTATCTGCATAATAAGCAGATTTAGAGTTTATAATAAAAGGTTATTCTTCTTAGCTTTGTTAAGTAAATTCCGCGTACTTAATAAAGATTACTCAGTGTTTCTTTGTTAATAACTTGGGATTTATCCGAGGTTATTAAACCTTAACAAGCTAGTTAAGATAGTTTGATTAAAGTATATCGATCCAACATTCATGATCCCCTCAAATTCACTGACTTTGGGATCACTGAACTCGATGAGCTTGGTCCAATTATTGAAAAAAGCAGAACAAGGTGGTTAAGGAGCTGATGAAGATGCTCAGCAAAAGATATGAAAGGCGAGGGATGCACCACTCAACTAGGAATTCACCGCTTAACAGACCTCAAGGATCTCAACCACAATCATCCACTGGCAAAAGAAAGAGGGTTGAGTTCCACCGAGATAAAAGTGCCGGTCTCAATGCAACAGGGAACTGCCGAAGGTGTTAAGTTTGTGAACTGTTTAGTGATTGAGAAGCCTGAAAGAGGGCTATTCCACATTGATGTCTATGGAACCATCATTTCAAAGATGGAGTGATATTGATCGCCGGTATAGCTGCAATGCCGAAGCTACATACCGTGGCCTCTCAAATCTAAACCCCAAAGAAACATCGTTCTGCCAAGACCAATGCCAAGATAAGAGAGCACCACGACAAAGAAACACTCCTCAAGAAGAAGCCTAAGCTTGAAGCACTAGGGATCCATCTCAACTGACATCATTTTGTTTTATCTTGTGTACTAGTGATAGGAACTATGTAATCTGATCAATAAAAGATGTATGTTTTGTTAAATTACTCGGTGTTCCTTATTGTATTCATTAGTACATTCAGTGTAAGAAGAAGCCATTTGCTCACTTACATTGATCACACACTTAGGCTATTTGTATATCCAAATAGGGGGAGACTGTTGGGTTCAATACCCAAACCCCTTAATCTAGGATTTGAATAGAAAATAGCCCAAGTGTTTTGTCCGTTAAACTCTAACAGTCATGAGTGCATAGCCTCTTAGTGAGTCATCTTCGATACTCAAGACGAGGCATAGAAGAAGTCTCTCCACTCAGTAAGGCAGAACTTAAAGGGTGAAGACTGAGTCAAGAAGAAGATGATGGATTCAGTGAGTGATGACAATAACTCATTGAATCCCTAAGAATCCTCTCCAACTGCTTAATCAATACAAACCAAGTAGAAGACGAAGGATGAAAAGATCAAGAAAGAGCGGGACAAGGCGATAAGTTTGAATCGATAAGACAACGCCCTTATCAACCAAAGTCAACTTTCCCTGAATGGCAAAAGATCGTGCTCGTGTCATCACCGAACTTAGGAAAGTAGTCTTGTCTCTTACCTAGAATAGTCTTTTAAATGAGACAAAATACATCAGATTTTGTCTTCTCGATGATGTCATTTGTCACTTAAGAAAGAGTTAAAACTCATACATGTATAAATAGCATAAGAGATGAAGTGAAAAGGTTAAGCTTGTGAATTGTAAAAACACACACACGCAAGCCATCTTTTCACTCCTCCAAATACAACTTAGTTCCCGAGATAGCTCAGTGAGCTCTAAGAGTTGTGCTCAGACTTAGCCTGACCTTAGAGAGGAGTCACCCAACTTTGTCATTTCAATCCCAAGTACTATTCCGCAAGTACTTGGGTAACGTATTCTTTGTTGATTTATTTCTAATAAGAATATGATGTTGAAAATTACTTTGTGTGTTTTACTTATGTTAATTTCAGTCATAGTTCACTATTAACTTGTTTTATATATTTAAACTGTTTTAAACGATAGTGAACGGGGAACAACACATATAGTTGTCCATGTATGAAAACAAGACGGGTCAGGTACAAACCAACTCTTGAAAGTGATTTCCCTTGGCTTTTGTTTATTGTCATGGCAAATGACACGGAAATAGGATAATGTTTACTCACGATCCGTAAACGTTTATCAGACGGAGTTATTCTCAACATTGGTATGATAACCTTATTTCCAAAATGTGTTCCGTTATTAATTGTGCTTGAACAGAAGTTCTTGATAATCAAAGAACAGAAGTTCTCAACAACATTATTGGGAAGCCGACTTTTAACACAAATCTATGGTTTGGAACACCTGAGAATTTCAATCCGTTGATAAATTCTGGTGAGAAAACGGATTCCTCAATCGTTGCGCCACGATCAGTCTTATCAATATTGTCGCAACTTAGATAAACCATCTCCTCACCTTGAAATGTATTTAGCAAATGATCGTTTATAGTGTCGACTACTTCATTCGTAGGAGTGAGAATGGCCTTTTCTTGGAAGTATGACAGATCATCTATGTGATTCAAAAGGTTCTGATAAGTGAAATCAATAATAGATGTGACGGGGTCACCAACTTCATCTGTTATAATTAATGTTCTAAAAGGCGTGGCATGGCGTATACCACGCCAAGCCTTACAAGTTTGCGTTTCATAAGGCGTGATTAAGGCGGCAAAAAAATATTTATAGATTTATGTATTTATAATTTTGTATCATTTTTTAAGAGCAATTTCAATAACTAAAGCCCCAATCCCAAATAACCAGGCCCAAATATGAGGCCAAAATAGGAATTAAGTTTTGAAATAACGAGGCCCAAGAAGGAAATAGCCTAAATATTAGAAATTCAAGTCCAAATCCAGAATCTCTTAAATTCTTCTAAAAATGGCGCCACTCCTTACCAAAAGGCGCACCTTTTCGCTCCTTATCTCACGCTTTTTCACACGACGTCTAGACCTCACGCCTTGGTTCATTTAGGCGCCAGCCGCCACGCCATGGCGCGCCTTTTAGAACACTAGTTATAATATATTCTGGTATATCTATTAAAACCTCTCCGTCGTTTGCTTCTCCAAGTTCTCCGTCTCCTACTTTAAATATCCATTATGCAAAATCCTGTATCTCGCTTACATCTTCAGGGCGTGATCCAACAGTCAACTTCATGTTGGCGGTTAGCTTGAGAACTTTGCAATGATCCCACAAGTAAGATTGTTTTAAAGATGCACTAACAATGTCTTGTCGTGAACCATTTGAAATAACGGGGAGCACCTATCTAAAATCATAGCCAAAGACCTCTGTAATACCAAATGGCGTTTCACAACCATCGTACTTAGTTATAAATAGTACTTGTCTCAAAGAACGATGCAAGGCCTCAAAACAAAGCTTATTTTTCATGCGTGCTTTATCCCAAATAATAAGCTTACATGTCTTTAACAAAAGCTGCCAAGTCACTCTTAGGACATATTGAGCAAGTAGACGTCTCGTCAATATTGATAGGAATATGGAATCTCGAATGAACAGTTCGTCCTCATGACATCAATAAAGATGTAATAGCACTGGATGCAACATTTATGACTATGTCACCCTTTCTTTTACTATCGGCATCCATTTGATATATGTGGCGTCATATTGTCTTTAATGTCCATCTCCCCAATTGCACAATGCATTAAATTTTTGGTTGCAGTATGTTCTTTTTTAATAAATTTCAGTTAGTTTTGTTATTTTATTTTTTTATTTTTACTTTTTTTTGCGCAAAAATGTTTCCGATATATAGGCTAGATGGTAAGCATAGTATATTCTTGCCCCGTTATATAAGTCATGAATTGTTAAGTACCAAAAAACAATTTTGGAAAAAGTTTAATGGTAAATGTGCACTTATTTTATTCTTTAGAGGCAACTTAATCTTTGAAAAAGTAGAATGACATATTTTAAATGATAAAATTGCTCTTTTAACCTTTCTGTATTTGCCATTGTTAAACTTGGCAAACAAAGATAATTAAAAAAAAATGAATATCAATTAAGATTTAAATAACGCAATTTTAGTTCGCTCTGTTACATGTACCACTATGACACATATTAGAAAACTTTTTATTTTTTAATTTTATGAATTTTCCTTTATTAAAAGATTATGCATTTGAGAGCGAAAGAGTAAATAAAAAGAAAAGCTTTAGCTAACTAAGAGATTTTAAATTCTTTTATGGTATTTTTACAAAGAAAAAAATATAAAAAAAATAATAAATAATTTTATTTCATCAAACATGAATAACAATCTTTAGCATTTCTCATTAAAATATAATAATACAATATCTAGGAATGGATCTGGAAAGAAAACAACTAAAATAAGAAAAATGAGAAAAATTTATAGCTACACATTTTAAAAAGACTTAGAATTATAAGGAGATATGCATCTACTTTTATAGGTGCATCTAGAATATAAAGTTGCGGTTTCTTCTCATCATTTTTATTTTAACTTTTTTCTTATTTGATTCTAACTCTACAATATCTTTTTAATGTAATAAGAAATAACGTTTAGACTTAAAAGAAATTTCTCTGAGTTACATTATAACTTTAGTTTCACATTTTGTTTTAATAAATAGTCATGCTATATTAATTTTTATTTTGTTATGCTTATTCAAGTATTCATAAATTTATATTTGAACTTTTAAGAGTAAAATTGACATTTTAAAATATTAAAATTTGCATGTAGTCTTTTTATATGTAAATGGTTAGAAATTTAGAATAAAACAAAGAAAAATTAGTTTAAATGCTTAATACTTGAGTGATTACCATATGTGACGTGAATACTTATAGAAAGTGTGATTGGTCATGTTTTTATGCTTATATAAATGGGTAATCGGCTAATCGCGTGAAGTTTTTCAGTTCATATTATGTTGAAAATTGCAGTTTTTGAATTAGATATAAAAGGGCCTAACTGAAGTTCAAATATTATTGTGATCATTTACAACTTTTTCGTGTATCCACCGATATATCTATTGAAAATTAGTATTTATAAGCTTTTTAAAAATAAGTATTTTTCAAAATAAAAGATTGTTAGCATTATATAATCGGCTAATCACGTGAAGTTTTTCAGTTCATATTATTTTTAAAATTCCAGTTTTTTAATTAGATATACAAGGGTCTAACTGAAGTTCAAGTATTATTGTGATCATTTCAGACTTTTTTTGTGTATTCCACTGATATATCTATTGAAAATTGGGCAAATGTTTTCAAAAGTTATCATACTTGTCACTATTTGTTTTTGTGGGTAGCGAACAAATTTTTTTACTTTCAGATTTCCACTTTCTTTCAAATTCATCATTTTTTGGGTATTTTGCGAAACTTTTGCATTTTTGTCCTTCTAAGCTAATAGAATTTTTTTCCCGAAGGTAAAAAATGTCACATAATACCTTAAAAATGATGATTTAAAAGAAAAGTACCTACAAAAACAAAAAAAATCGTTTGCTACCCACAAAAACAAATGATGACAAGTATGATAACTTTTAAAAACATTTGGCCATTGAAAATTAGTATTTGTAAGCTTTATAAAAATAAGTATTTTTGAAAATAAAAGATTGTTAGCATTATATTAAATAGCTTTGCTTAGGGCCTGTTTGTTTAGTTTTTTTATTAAGTCCTGTTAAATTAAAGTGTCTCTCTAAATATATGTTGTCTGTTTGTTGACGAACAAAATGGTTGTTTGTTTTGTGTACTAAATAAAGTGTCTGAATTAGAAAAAATTATTGTTATACCTTTTTATTTGAAATATAGTTAAGAAGTGGAAGGGTAAATATGTAAAATTATGATAAATGGGATGGACTTAATTTGTAGACCCTCATCTCTCTGGCTTTTTCTAAAAGGTCACATGTTAGTTTTAAGCACTAAACAAACATCTATTTGATGACTAATTAACTTACATAATTTTCAATTAAGACACATTACGTTGTTATCAAACACTACCTTAGTATGATTTTAATAAATCAGTTGAAGCTATATTCTGAAAACATTTCAAATGCTATTAGTTCAAATTTGCATTACAAAAATTGTTAGGTATAAATGCTAAATGTATATATATATATACTTTTTTTAATTAGCTTAAGAAATACTGCGTTTACTTTGAATAGAAAAACTCGTTTGAGATGATTTTGCAACTTCCATGACGGGATTGTATACTTGAATGGGAAACTTCAACTTTGCCATAGAATCATAAACATGCATAATGCTGTTTTTTTTTTTTTTTTGTTTTTTTTTTTTTAAATAGTTTGTCTAATAAATGCTTTGGGGTATCGGTTAAACTGCATTAAGTGGACACAAACTTTTCTTTTAAATTAGAATTTGCATTTAATACGTTAATTCAACTCATAAATTATCATAACTAAATTTGATTTTTATTTTTATAAACTCAGAGTTTCCTTTTATAATAACATGAACATGGTTTGAGGGCACCCGTTATACAGTGTTGATATGAAATATTTCTTACATTAAAAATACTACTCCGTATTTGATAACTTTTAAGTGATGTATTTACTATTTCACTTAATTTCTATTAATAGTTATTTCGTACCTTGCCTTATTATTCTTGTTTTTATAAGAAAAAAGTTATTTTGCGTTTCAGAATTGTGATTTGACTAAAATGACCTATAATGAGCAATCATGATTTACTAAACAGAACAAATTACCCATAATAATGTCTTAGATCCTTCTTTTATGTGGATTATATGTTTTTTCTTCCTACTTTTCTAGAAACGTTTATTTATGTAAGCAAGGATCATTTTAAATATAAAAAATTTCCAAAAAGAAATTACTATTCACAAAACAGTAAAAGTGAGGGTAAAAAAGGCAAATACATTTCTTTCAATTTACTTTCATCGTAGAGACAGTCTCAGAAAAATTATAAAATCAAGAGAAAAGTTCAATATAGAACTAATATTTGTCATAGAACCAATCAACCAATCATGTACCACTCATTTTTTATTAAAATATATTCACCCTTTTTTAAAAATTAAATATTTTACACCGTTAATCGCACTAAAAATCATATTACTGACGAAATTAAATTATCTTTCTATATATATTGTTATATACTTTCGTGATTTTTTTAAATTTCGTCCCAAGAATCACATGATTGTTAAAATCACATGTGATTTGTTAAAATCACATGTGATTTGATTTTTACGAATCACATGTGATTTTTAAAAATCACATGTGATTTTCTGGAAAAAACTTCGTCGAAAGTATATAACAATGCATATCTATAGAAAGATAATTTAATTTCGCATGACGACATCTTTATTTTTGTAGCATTTATCGATTTGCAAGATATGTTGTTTTAAAAAATGAAGAAAATGATTTTAGATAAAAAATGATCGCCATGACGATTCCCACGCATGCATAAATACGCTCTATATGATCTCAACTCATGAAATCAATCTCATTATACGATGCGTAAAACACCAAGAAATTTAGTTAAATTTGGGGGACTGATTTTGTAACACAAAATTAAATACATGTCCCATCTATTTACTAGCATTGCAAAAACAATCGAGAAAATTTATATAAATCGTCACAATCGTTACTTGCATTTACAGAACAGTCCCATGGCTAAATATAAGGACTATTTGTGAAACAAAATATTACAAAATTAGTCCATGTAGTTAACTAACAATTTCAGAAACATTTTTTGCCCGCGCCACGCAGTGAGTGCGAGTAAAAAAATCCTCGTTATAGTAAAAGATAGAACATGTATGGGGATTCTACGTAACGCATCAATAAGTTATACATATCCATCTAGCTAGTACGATTTTTATGTCATCAATATCAATAACTCAAACATTCAAAGGAACTTGTTCAAATTAGACCAATACACCTTACAACGTGTGAAAGTGTTTAAGTCGTTATACAAAATTGTAATACCTACGTAAAGTTAGTTAACCAGGACCACGCTATAGTGACATTCGGCCTCCGGTTCTAGGCTTCCATCCTTAACCTTCTTAAGTTGGCCATCGTCAAATGAACGCGACATTTGAATGTCAATTTTACACCATTACAAACTCATGATAAAAACATAGAAAAGCAGATGGAAATATCGACCTCATAACTACCTCAATTATTCTAAGGCAAAAGTTGGAAAGTGAGTAAATGAAGAGATAGGGCAACAGAAAAACAAGAGGTGATTGAGGGAGGTTATGGTAAAAGGCAAAAACTAAAGGCCTTCACATGGGAACCATCATGATTCATCAAGTGCATATGCTACCATTTTGGTACTTTTTAACATTTTTCAACCTTGTGAGACCAACCAACTTTCTCTTGTGACCCCATTTTTTACTTGGCCAATAACAGTAAGGGATACTTTTGTCACTTGACATGTTTGTTTCATATTTACTCCACTCTTTTTGCAATTTCAGTATCAATCTTTGACCCACTTGTAATCCCTTTAACTTTGCGAGGTAATATATAGTTGCCACATAACAAAAACTTTTCAGTTTTACATTACCTCATCAATTATTAGTTATGTACAAAGTATCTCATTTTACATTCTTTTCCATTGAACATTTGATTAGTTGAGGGGTCTTTTAATTGGTTTAACATGTTTCATTGACCATTATTTTCTCCAGTCTGGGGCATTTTTGCATTTCATTATCAGTCTTTGACCCATAGAAAAACTCCAGTCTCAATCCATGATTAAGAAGGTTCCCTATCAGGCATTGTCTATTGCAATATTGCAAGAACAGATCATTGTCTCTATTTACTATATTGCCCTTTAGTTAATGGACACAAGTATGAATGTTTATTCATTGACTATTTTCAATAATTAACTTGATTACGGTTGCTACAACTGATGAAGCTGATACAATCACTAATTATGTCAGTAACAACGCCTTATGTTCGCCAGTGAGCATAGCATCCTTCAACATTTACGCGGCGTTAAGTTCACAATCCATTGAAAAAGACACAAAAATGAATATATATTATAAATCAAACCAATAAAGGTGTTACGGAGTATTAAACTCAACCACCTCAAGTAAAAAGAAGCAGAAATCTGAGGTGTCATTCACAAGAATCTTGACATACCAAATGGGTATGAGGAAAAATCTTGCCTCATCTCTTTTGTCTAAAAATGTTCCAATCTACATATGGGATCTTTATTGTATGTTTTGTGTGCTAAAAACCTAGACCAATTTTGCTGGCTCTGGCCTCTAGAAAAGGTAACCAAACTTTAGGCAAAGTTAAAAAAAGGTTTCTAATCACCCCTAACTTTTATGATTAAAATTGGATTATCAGTTAATAACAGCCAAAGTTAGCTTTTACTTACCAATCAGGCAACCACCTAGCTAGCTGTGATCATCAAAAGCTTACTGCCGACAACTCTTAGTACAACAATTTTTTTCGAAGAGCTTTTAGCATAACACTTCGCCAACTGGCTATACCTGCGCTTTCGTGTCTCTCAGTGTGGTCAGCAATGGGTGTTTCCGAGCAGCGAGGCTTACACCCATTCGCATTAGTTCATCCAAAGTTCCTTACCCTTATGCACGAATTATTGAATAAGCCATCTTCCTAGAGGACAAGATATTCCCACCCTCCCTAGTTCTTATATCCCCCCACTTTACTTTTTTGCATTTTTTTTATTTTTTATTATTATTTATTTATTTATAATTTTGTTTATCTCAAAAAACTATAAACCTGAAAATGCGCTTAAAACTGTCAGAAATACGGAACAGAAACAGACATAAAACTGTGTTGTACTGAAACGAAGGGGGGACAAAGTTAAAATTTACTCTCGAGTATGCCGATTAAGTTAAAATTTACTTACTGGTAGAATAAGAGAAAAAGCCAAAAATCTAACATACCATTTTCAAATATGCACATGCTACTATATAAAGAGCTGTATTATGGTGAAAAAGTTTTTCGAAGAAAAATATACATTAATGTTATAGTAACAATGGCTCAAGTTGCAAATATTATAACATCATGTATCATTTACAATTATTATATCAATTCCACCAGCATCATTGACAGAAGAATAATGAAAATCATGGCCTCTTCCCAACCATTTTCTTAGCACTTCATTAGTTTAAATAAACTCAAACTTAATGCCAGTTATCAATCTCTACATATAAAAGCATACATTATACTAACTTTTTAAAAGAGATTGGTAGTTGTCATTTTGTGACAAGTAGACATTTATTCCCCCATTCTAAACAAAACCAAATCAACAACAAAATCAGATTCTCCCTAAACAGAACAAAAAACATGCATGCTCTATAGGCCAGGAATAGATATGCAGCCAATTCAGCACGAGCCGTAGCTAGTGTTCCAACAAAAACACATGTGGGGAATTTGTAGTAATAACGAACACCAACGGATATGCTTAATCTCTGAAAGTGTGAGCGAACAGGATCGAATCAATTGGCGGTTCTACCAATTATTCTCGGATCTGATTCAGAGTTGAGAATTTTACGTATGTTTGTGTATGAGATATAATGAACCGTTATATGAAAATGACCAAACAAACCGTATATACATGTTACGGGATAATCTGCCAATGGCAGTTTTGGAGTTTCCAGTTGTCAGTTTGTCCCAATTTCCGAAAATTAATCGAGGAACAATACTTGGCAACCAGCCAGGGGCTCGCCCTTGGACCTGCTGCAGCTGCCATTACATGGACCCTGCTACCGGTGCCCAGGACCCGCTCCCGGGGCTTCGCCCCTAAAATCATAATAAATTCAAGTAGGTGTGCACTCCGCACCTCCAAACCTAAATGATGTATTATTATGATGAAATTGGTCAAACAAGTTACTCCAATTACACTAAAATATCCAACAACACATGATTCTCAGTGATCTGACCACATTTCTTTTAAACATAGACGTCTCACGTCGCACTAGAAAAGGTTGTCCACCATTACATAAGGATGATCAATAGATTCAACAGTCAAAAGACGCTAGAAAGGGTTGTCCACCATTACATAAGGATGATCAATAGAAACAGAATACGACTTACACCTTACATGCTTATATAAAAAGACAACTACTACTCATTCATGACAGGCTTGTTTTCATTGGCTTTAGGCTTGTGCTCCTTTGGCCTTTGCTCCTCAGTTTTCCTGTATAAGTAGAACAGCAAATTAGACAAGAAGTACCACTAGTATTTAAAGTTCATAAGAATAAGTGGCAACACTCCCTCAACCCAATATCAAATGCCCCATCTTAACTAATACAGTTTACTTTTTCGGAAGATGATAAAGTGAATAGTTTTGTCAAAAAAGTACACATAGGACTACGAAAAGTTCTACCATTAAACACTTTTAAGTGATTTCTACATCTTTTTGTGGCTCTTCAAACATTTAAGAAAAGATAAATTGCACTTTGGAACTTTCATCTTGAACAAATTTTCTTTATATAATGATCATGTTTAACCAAGAAAAGAAAGCAAAACACATCACTTCTCATTGAAAAAAAGATTCCTAATATGTTTGATGCCAATATACAAACCAACTCCAGTGGAAAACATACAGTCACAAATGTACTTTGCACTAGTGAGCTAACGATAGTTCATACTCAGAAGAAGAAAAACCTCAAAATAGCACATAATGAGAGACAACTGCCGTGTTATTTCTCATATGAAATGCATCTAAGAGTGGTAGCAATCGTGATTACAAAAAAAGATCTCTACACAAGTGGGACAAAGTCTGGTCCATATTGTGAATGCCCTCAAACACTATTTTCACATCATAGACATATATATGCAAAACAAACAGACAAATTTAAAAGAATGCTACGAATACATATAAGGTAAGGAATGCGCCTAGACCTTCAAACTTAAAGTATGGCTAAAAAACTGAATGGATTTAGGTAAGCAGAAACAACAACTTGTCCAGTAGAAAACGGCAAAACACAAATAGTGATCACATAATCAAAAGGCGTTTAGCTAACTCCGTAGGTACAAGAGTAACAAAAAGACATTATGGCACGATGTAATGGTTCTACTACTATACCTAATCAAACTTTAAAGGTTTTTTGGATTGCTTTACTTAAAAAGCAAATGAGCTTTTTTCATTTCCAGTGTTTTATTGAAAAAAAAATAGCGCTGATATAGTGTTTGTTAAAGCTTATTTTTTGGCTTATGAACTTATTTGATGACAACTTATACTTCATAAACTCGTTTACTTAAGCTCATTCGGGAACTTGAGCTTATATATGTTTATTAAGTCATAATACGCTTATATAAGCCCATCTATTTCAAAATAAGCCGAAAACACATGAGCTCATAGCTAAAAAATAAACCTAGGGGTGTTTGTTTAAGCTCATATGTAGGCTTATGAGCTTATGTGATTTCGGCTTATATTTTATAAGCCTCAATTTCGTGGCTTATTTTGAGACTTATGGGCTTATATAAGCAAGTTATATCAATATAAGCTTATATAATACCATAAGATTCAAAATAAGCCACAAAGTTGGGGGTTATGCAATATAAATCAAAATCAAATAAGCTCATAAGCACACATATAAGCTTTAAACGAACACCACTCTAAACAAACACCCTGTAGAAATAAGCTGTTTCAAATGAGCGTATGCTTATTTTTAAGCTTTTAATAAGCACGTCAAGCTAAAAAAATGCAATCCCAAACACCCACTTTTAGCTTAATAAGCAAAAAACAATTCTCTTCATCCTCACACTCAGAACTGCTTATTTAAGCTCAAAAACATCCCAAACACTCTTTTAAATCCTCACGTTATTTCCAAATTTTGATAATCTTCATAACCTAGTTATACCCTTTAAGGGGGTGTTTGTTTCGGCTTATAGATTTATTTGGTTTTGAGCTTATGTTTCATAAACTCACTTTATGTGGCTTATTTTGAAACTTTTCGGCTTATATAAGCTTATTATAAGCTAAAAAACTTATAAAAACCGAACTGAGCTTATGAAACATAAAACCAAAATCAAATAAGCCAAAAGCCGAAACAAACATCCCCTAAATAAACACTGTTACCACAATAAGCCATCATTTAACACATACAAATCATTACAAAAAAAAAAAAAAAAAAAATCAACGCCATAATATTTGTATCACATAAAAATAAGAATAAAAATCATACTGTAGTAAAATAACCTTGATAAGATAAAAATAAGTGTACCTTTTGTCAGATGAACCACCCTTTTGGCTCAAGAATGATCGGAACAAAGGTGAGTTCACGTCGTAAATCATTTTTGCAACTGAGAATTGGTACTTTTCTTTTTTTGATGAAACGATTTTTCTGCCTTCAAATGAAACCCTAATTTTGCAGACAATATGTGAAGGTTATATATGGGCTTGTAGCTATGTACGGGTTTTTGTAATTGGGCTATAGGTAAAATTGTAAACATGGATCTTATTGGGTTGGGCTTTTACAAACACGTAAAGAAAAAAAGGGTGAACTTCTCATGTTGCGTAACAAAAAGTTTATAAATAGCGCAAGGCGTGACGTGGCGGCATTATTGAGCTTTACGTTTTTGCGGTTAAGGCGAAGCTTTTGCGTTTATAAGACGTGGCATAAGGCGACACAAAATATGAAAATATTTATATATTTATATCATATTTCATATATATCGAGTTCTGAAAAGATGTGATATAAGACGGCGTGGCGACATTGCGTGGCGGCATGACCAATTTTCACGCCTTTGCGAGCTTTTTAGAACCATGGTAAAAAGTGTAAACTATTACCATTCTTCGCAAAAAAATGTGATTATGTGTTTCGGGAAGAAAACATAATTTTGGAGAAGTAATTGCGATGTATTTTGTAGATGCGATTTTACAAACTGACAATATGTTTTGAAGATCCATTCACAAACATCTGTATTATATAACATGAATAACTACTTTAGACCAAGCGTTATAGTCACTCCAATTGCACGTGAAGTTGCCTTCTGGCGCGATAATAATGGGGAAAAACTTGGTGCACTAAAGTAATGAATTTCGGTGAAGATGTTTACCCCACCCACCCACCGACCGCCAACCGTTATACACTAATAAAAAAAATCTTAATGAAACTTTTTTATTATATTTACGTATAGGGATAATTCCATATTTACCCCATCTAAACATGAAAATGTTATATATATATACACGAAAGATACAACTTTTGAATACATGATGTACAATGCATTTAAAGCATGTTTTGAGTAAATATGACGTTATCGTGTTTAAGTTGGGTAAATACAATTGCCTCTTACGTATAAATACCCTTTTACCTTATCATTTTGGGTGAAAATTTAAAGTACATACGTCTTTTCCAAAATCTGGCATTCATGATAATGTACTTTCAAAAAACACAACTATGCATTTCAAATTTTTTCGATCTAGCAAATATGA
This sequence comes from Chrysanthemum makinoi, assembly GCA_910596185.1. Lineage (NCBI taxonomy): Eukaryota > Viridiplantae > Streptophyta > Magnoliopsida > Asterales > Asteraceae > Chrysanthemum > Chrysanthemum makinoi. The sequence continues at coordinate 296,437,511 of OU343225.1, forward strand.
CTTGGTAGTAGGTTACCAGGTCACCTTGAAAAAATTTTAGCAGTTAGTCCTCTAGGACTAACGACCGTTAACTAGATGATAACTGACGATTAAAAAACAAAAAATTTTTAAAAAAGCGTTAAAAAATTTTTTTAAAACGTAAAATTTTTAAAAACAACTTAAAATTTTAAAAGTTAAAGGTCGTTTACAAAATTTCACGTTTTTTAAAAATTCGTTTAAAAAATTAAAATTAAAAATTAAAAAAATTTTTGTTTTTATAAAAAGTTCTGGTTTTTTAAAAAAATACGTTTTTTAAAAAAATTTACGTTTTTTTAAAAAATTACGTTAAATTTAATTTTTAAATTTTTATGTTTTTTTAAAAAAAAATTCGTTTTTTAAAAAAATTAATTTTTTTTTTTTGATTTATTATCTAAGCTAGCGATCATTTAATTACCAGAAAATTCGCTTAGCGCGCAATGGCCAAGATGACACGACCTACTACCAACGAGGTCATATTAGCTAGATCGAAAAAAATTTGAAATGTTAAAATTTAGAATGTGTTTTTTTTGAAATACATTATTAGCGTAGATGTGTATTTTGAAAAGAATACGTTGCGTTGTCCTTTATCTTCAGCACTTTATCATTTTTATCATCTTTATCTCATTATCCAAACAACCCATTAATAAATATTTCTAATTTCTTATTACAAAAGTGAATTCCTAATTGTTCTTCTTTACTTTTTTTGAAAAAAAAACTTAGTAGTATCAACTTTGAACTTATCAAAAATGCGGCGTTGTATTATAAGAATAAAAATGTGAAAGCTCACAGATTACAAGAAACGTCATACATAGAGATCGTTATTGTACTCATGATCATTTAGTTGCCGCTTACTTTTCGCAAAACTCAATGTATGACGAAGATATATTCTGAAAGAGGTTCCGAATGAGTGGGAAACTATTCACAAGCATAGTTGAAGATGTAACTAATCAATTTGATTTTTATTTTTTATTTATTTTTTATTTTTGTAAAATATTGATTTTACAGAAAGAATGAGGGTCTCCTTATTGATGAAATGCACATTGACAATTCGTCAACCGACATCCGAATTGAATCCTGATGTCTTATATTAATATTTTCAATTGGAAGAGAAAACTTTCTGTGATTCTCTTCAACATTTTTGTATCTCTATTATAAAAATATATGACGACCGTGTTTGTTTTTCATTTCATGATCATTGCATCTTTTATATGAAAAATAATGTGTAAATAAATGGTAATTTGTACTTGAACATTCATTGATGGGTAGCGGATCTATTAGAAAGGGAGTAAAGTTTAAAAAGTATAAAAAGTAATATTAACCGTTGGATGCGTAGATCGGACTCCATTAAAAATCTGACCACTCACCATTAGGGGTATTCTCGCCATCATAATACCCTCTTTCTATTTATCATATTTCTCTTTCAATCAACAAAAAACACACACTCACCATCGGACACTGCTAACACCGAACAACTAACACCGCCATAAGATCTAATACCACCATCAACGACGCCACCACCTTCATTGTCGTTTACAAACAACCATTGTGCGTCGGTCATCTTCAAACACCGTACCCTACCATCACCGTCACCAAAAACCACCTTTTCAGTCTCCGCGAAAACAACAATCTTACCCCTCTTTATTTCTCATCGATCAAATTTAGTGTATCCGAAGCGTTTTTTCGGCGTTGAAACTCGGCAGATTAAAGATGATGATGATGAATAGAGAGAATTTAGTGATAACGTCGTCGTTAAGGAAAAGAAAGAAAAGAACGGTGATTGGTTTGGATAAATAAGTGGGTGGTGAAAAGGAGTATATGCTGGTGAATGTCTATTTTTTATCTTGTTTTTTGAGTCACAGAAAATTGGCCACACAAGTGTTGGAAAAGTATATTGCTACTATTTTGATTTTGATTTAAATAAACGTGTCGGGATTTAGTTTTTAACTGTTTAGTTTTAAATAAATGAGTTGTTCATCAGGTTTATTGTTCATCAATAAAAACTTGTTCATCGATTGTCTAAAAGAAATCGCGAATGTTCATCATTGCGGTGTTAGTTTTCTTTGATATTACATTATAATGTTCATCAGTTTTCTTTGATGTTACATTATAATGTTCATCAGTTTTCTTTGATGTTTACATTATAATGTTGGCAGTTTTCGAAAAATAAAATTTCATCGATTATTTTGATATTGTTCATCGGCTATTTTGATAGCGTTCATAAGCTATTTCATCAATAAAGCGAGTTGTTCATCCGTTTTATTGTTCATGTTTATTTAACTTTGTTTCATCAGTTTATTTTCATCAATAAAATGAGTTGCTCATCAGGTTTATTTCATCCATAAAGCGAGTTGTTCATCGAGTTTTATTGTTTCATCCGTTTATTTCAATCAATAAAGCGAGTTGTTCATCGGTTTTTGTTCATGATTCTATTTAACTTTGTTCATCAGTTTTATTTCATCAATAAAATGAGTTGTTCATTAGTTTTATTTCATCAATAAGCGAGTTGTTCATCAATAAAAATTTGTTCATCAGTTGTTTAAAAGAAATTGTAATGTTCATCTATTTGAGTCACAGTGTTCATCAATTAGTTTTCTTTAATGTTACATTATAATGTTCATCGAGTTTTTCTTTGATATTATATTATAATGTTAATCAATTACATCATTTGTTCATCGGTTTTTTTAAACAAATTGTTCATCAGTTTTTCAAATAAAAAATTACATTGTTCATCCCGTTAGGTACAATCGGTCTTGTTCATCCGTTAGTCTTTCTTTTTTATCGATTATTCAAAAAAAATTATTAATATTCGTTAGTTAAATCAGTTATTTTTTATATTGTTCAACCGGTATTTTATAACTTTTATCAGTTGTTTTTATATTGTTCAACGATTTTCGAAAAATAACGTTCATCGATTCTTTTGATATTGTTCATCAGTTGTCCAAAAGAAATCGCAATGTTCATCTGTTAGTTGTTCATCGGTTCATCGATTAGTCTTGTTCATCGGTTACTATTGTTCACCAATAAAAAAAGATATTCATCAATTCTTTTAAATTTTGTTCATCGGTTTCGATATTCAAAAAAGTCATAATGTTCATCAATTGTCGAAATAATCATAATGTTCATTAGTTATGGTCACAATGTTCATCAGTTTATCATTTGGTTGTTCATAAGTTAAAAATAAACAAAAAATAACAAAATATGTATTTTGGTATACCAATTAGTGCATTTGAATGTACTTTTATAAGAAAATCTCTTTTAGGCATTTTATCAAACATGCACTAAATATGACTAAAGAGCGCCATCATTAACGTGCAATATTTCACTCATATCATATCGATTTGGTGATTCAAATTCGGTAAATTGTCAAAAGCCTACAATTTTCATGTTTTAAGTTTTGTAAAATGACTTTCAAACTATGAGGTAGGCAAATACAAAAATTTGAAAATCAACCACCAAAAAGTTGAAAAAGTTACAATTTATATATATCAAAATGCATACCAAATTAAAAGAGAATCAAATTTAAAAATTATGGTGAAATCGGTTTTTATAAAAGTTTGTTGTTTTTGAAAGAAGTTATTTCGTTTGAAGTTTTGGGGTGAAATAAAAATGTTAAAAAGGACCAAAAATCCCATACCAAATTTAATAAAAAATGAAGGGATTGAATAATGGACACATGACAATAAATGATAGAACTTCCCAAGCTTTTTATTTTTTTTTCTTGAGAGATCTGGCTATTTCATTGATGAACTTTATTGTATTTCATGTTTCTATCCTTGTGGGCGTGTTACATGAGACAACTAAACACATTTTCATTAACACCGTTTTTATTTAAGACAAAAAGCATGTTGGGCGTAACTAGTTGTTAGCTAAAGCTTTTATTACAGTTGAAGCTTACGATAGTTTTGAAATTGAAGCTTTTATATTTAGATATATTTGAAAGAATTACTGAAGTTGTACTTATTAATATAAAATGATAAAAAAAAAAATGGATATTCAAACAAAATTGTTAATACAAATATCGTCATTAAACGTTATTTATATTTTACCTAAGTTTTGTTAACGACAAAAGTAAATTTAATTTTTATAAAGCTTAAAGCTTGTCAAGTTTAATAGATATTAAAACAAGCTTTTCAAATAATATCTTCATCACTCAAGCATTTACATTTTGATCAATCATATTATTGATATGACTCTAAACCATAATGTATGTTAACATTTTTAGATCAAGCATGTTTTAGTTTCTTAAAACAAAACATTACATATGTTTACATTTTAACATATTTCTAAGTAAAACAACACATGACGCATCATGTAGTCGTCATTGAAATCTCTAAAGGATTTCACTAGATATTTTGTGTAGATTTAGACTCTACATATCTTACACAATCTTAGATAGATATGGTTGACTTTGATCTTGCTGTTTGTCGGACCGTGACACCAAAACTTTACAGGGCGGAACCCTTTTGAGGGATCCGTGGTCCGTGGTGCCTGTGATCATTTTGGTTTTGTAAATGTAGCCAAAGCAGTTGTTTCTCATCCTTTCTAGCATATTCACATACATTCCTTCACACTCTAACATTTCTAACTTCGGTTTAATATCATTATAGTGATCCTCTTTTGTAGCAAAGAAGATCAAGGCATATTCAAGCTTCAACAAATAGTTGGAAGTCTTGTTTGTTTGTTGTTGTACGATCTAGTGTTGATTCATCATCATTGAGTACCAAACCATCATGTGAGTGTGAGTGGTTAGTATTTTAGTCCTTAAAATACATTGTGTGTGGGAGTGATTGTACCTTTGAAAAGAACTCGACATCTAGCTTAGTGTAGGGAATAATTATTAATAGCGAAGTGTAAAGGTTTCTCCACACGTGAAAGGAGCTTGTTGACTAGTGAAGTTAAACTCGAGTGTGAGACTCGGGGTGGAGTAGGGCAAGGAAAAGAGTCCTTGTAGACGAACCACTATAAACAACTTTAGGTGTCGATTGTTTCTTTCCTTATTTACTCTATATATATATATATATATATATATATATATATATTGCTTGCATATTGATTAACATATCTAAGATCAATATCAATTGATCTTACAATAAGTTTCAAAAACAAAGTTTTTAATCGGTAAACTATTCAACCCCCCTTCTAGTTTTCCACAATTGGTACCAAAGCCTCGTTTGCTCAGAATTTCTAAAATATATTGTATTTTATAAACTTGAAACGATCTATGGATTCCGAAAACTTTAAAGAATGTCAATCTATGCAAAGACCACAACTCTTTGAAACCAATGGATTTATCTATTAGAAAAACCGTTTTGAAACATATGTAAAATCAAAAGATATAGATCTTTGGTTTGTTATAATTAAAGGAGACTTTAGCTCTACAACAAAAGATATTTACATTGATCAAAAGAAATTAATAGCTAAAAATAATGAAGCTAAAACGATGCTTTATAATGCTTTACCTAGAAAAATATGAAAAGAATTTTTATGTGTGAAACCTCTAAAGACATTTGGGAATCTTTGATTATTACACATCAAGGAAATTCACAAGTCGAGGATAACAAAATTGATCTTCTTGTTCAACAATATGAACAATTTGTTATCGAAAATGAATCATTGATTGTGGTTTTGCTCGCTTTAATACTATTATTACATCTCTTAAAGCACTTGATGAATCTTTTCATAGTAAGAACTTTGTCATGAAATTTCTTAAAGCACTCCATCGGTGGAGCTAAAGTAACTTGCTATTGAGGAATCAAAGATCTCTAAAAATGTCACTAGACGAGCTAATCGGAAACCTCAAAGTATACGAAATGGTGATGGAGAAAGATTCGAAGATCATCAAAGGAAAAAGAGAGAAAATCAAATCCGTTGCTCTAAAGGCAAGAACGAAATCAAGTGATGATGACGAATCTTGCTCCGGTAGGGAAGATGAGGAGTATCTTTGTAGGATATTGGATTTCATAAACACTCTAAACCATAATCAAAGTAGGCGTATAAGTATGTTAGGAGAGGTTCTAGTGAGAGAAAGGAAGAGAGTTGGGAACTATAGTGAGAAAGAAAATATTATTATGAGCTCCAACTCTCTACCTTGGGAGGTAGAGAGTATTTAGTCTTACATAAGCGCACCACAACGGCCGTGGATCGGGCATACGATGGGTAAAGACCGTCCGAGTCCTCCCGGTGTTACTAAACTAAATACTACTTAACATAAAAGTACTATGACTACGAGCTTTCTACCGATTACATATACTTGAGGTGACCGACTCTTTAATACCGGGAATTTCTAATTCCTAACAATCTCCCACTAAGGGAGGTCACCTCAAACATATACTAAAATGACATTGAATACAATCGGATATTACATTAACAATTGATCTTGCATTCTTGATGTAGTACTTTGCTCAAAAGCTCGTAGTCATTGATTCCACTCATTGCATGTTTGGTTAATCCAGTGGAGGTCTTTTCTTGATCCATTGATAATAATGTTGAGCCAGCTTTTGAGATCATCGGCTAATAGAAAATCTCTGATACATCCATTGTGGTGTTGGTTCTATGTGATGTTGTGACATTCGGACCGACATGCTCACATTATGGATCATGATATCTTCTCATCAGAGTAGCGGAAGCTTTAGTTGATTCATGATATTGGCGGCCAGTAGCGAAGCATGGAGTGATAATATCAGAGTCATTGATGCACTAATCATGATTTCTTTTGAGATGAATGTGTTAGGTGAGCATGCGGCTATGGATTGACGGCTTCATTACGTCGGTACCAAGCGTCGGGGTGTACGCATAAGACAGTTAGCAATAAAGCGTGCGAAAGTGTCTTTGATCACTTTCGTGAATTGAGTACACGGCCCACGGTTCCCGTTGATCGATACAAGTATGCCTGTGATCGAGTATAATTCGAAGAATTTCCTTGACGGGGTTCTTGGTAGCTCTAGCTGTTCTCAAACCGATCTCAAAGAAGACAACGAGTGAGTGAACCGAACCGAATTTACGTCCAGCGATTGATGAAAAGAGATTTGAAAATCAATCGTGTATTGCTCAATAGAAATTTGTTTTTGCAATATAACGAAGGTTTTAATGAAAATCAATTATCAATCATAAAACACCTTTTGATTTGAAAAATAGTACCGCGATCGGCGATGCTAATGAAAAGAGTTTTAAAGCACAAAGATGGGTTTTCAAAGGTATCCGTCAATCCATAACTGAACCCGAGTTGATTCAAAAGATTGAATAAGCCCCATTGTTTTGACATTCGGTTGTCACATGGTTGATCGTATAATAGATCTCACATGCCACCTACCGGGGAGCTTGTTAGATGTTGGCTCGAAGGCTTTCCATCTTCACGGTGATTGATATGTAAACACATCACTCGGATGTTATGGCAATACCACAAGGATAATGCGTAGGACTCAAGATATAATCTCTCTTCCACATTGTGTGAAACAGAGAGTCTTCATTGAAAGTGTCCTAATGAGATTTATTGATGATCTCGTGGCACTAGACTCAATTTGTGCATATTTGGATCCTATATCGGAGACTAGGGAGAGGGTCTCCTCCTTCAATATCAACAATCTCTAAGAGAAAGTTAATAGATAATGTCGGTTCCCCGTGAGAATGAAACAAGTCCTTTTAAGAGGAACTTGAGTGGTTTAGAAAGTTGAAGTGCAGTGCGTCACTGGGTCCATGACGTCTTGTCTTCAATACCGATGTTACCATCAGTAGCATATGAATTGAACCCGGTTTCTGCCCTAAGGTTGAATAAATGGAGGGCTATTTGTTTTCACCCTTTTCTCATTCAATTCCTTTTAATTCTTCAACCCCTTCAGTGCTTACCGAGACTTCATAGCTAGAACCTTGTTGGGTTTATTCCAGTACTAGCTCAGTCTCGGTCTTAGGTCGCACTCTTCCCATATTCTCATTTTTTCTCCTTTTATCATCATACCTAAGAACTCTACACTAACTAGTGGATAGTCCATGGGTAGATCCCTCCGGTTCTGACGGATCATGGGAACACATACCTAACCTTATCGTCCTTATATCACCATACATAATGTAAAGTTGGTGGGTCTTTTTGGTATTGTTCATCTGCCATAGGAACCAATTGAAAACCATTTGAAAATCAATCCGGATACTTATGATATTTTATCAAAGCATTTTGTACCTGAATTGTTTTGATATTTTTAGAAGAAGAACTCCCCCTCAACATGTGAATCAAGTATTTGAAATAGTTTTCCACAGGGAGGCAAGAGAAAGAATTAACTTCTTTGATTACCATTTTCAAAAATATCAACATCACTTCCCTAATCGAATCAAGTAGATAAATCATTTTGGGGAAGGATGAGGTTTTCATGATTTTGCTCCCCCTCAATATGTGCCTCGAGATTTGAAAAGAGTTTTGCACATACTAGAGGCACGCACACTTGAGATAAGTTATCATGTTTCAAATCATAGGTTTAAGATAGATGCTCCCCTCAACATGTGCATGGAAAATTTGAAATCGTTTGTCACATGTGGGAAGAAGAGCTTGTACATCCTTATAAAACCATTTACCGAATTATCAGTTTAAATCAATTTAAATCACACATTCTCCCCCGATCACAATTATCAAATCAATTGAGATTTGTGATCTCTTATAGATTTAAATTGATTTTGAAAGCTTTTAAGGAGAATTGTGACTTGATTATGAAAGCGTTTTAGCTGATAATGATCGGATTTTAAGACTTTAAACTCCATTGATAAAACATGCATGAATATCTTTTGAAAACAATTGAATGCCAAATAACTTTTTAATTTAATTGAAATCATTCTCCCCTCAATCAATGACATAGGTTGTTGATTGAGAGATTGATATTTTGACAAATAAGTCCGGATGATTATCAAAAATAGAGACTGAGTTATTTTTCAAAGCGTTAGTTTTGAGATAAATGTTTATAGAATCGAGCATGGAATTTTGAAAACATGATAAAGTATGGCTCATTCTTTCTTTGAAAAGCGGGTTCTTGCACGAAATGACAATAAACCATTTTTTCTCTTTCTCCCAAAATATATATATATATATATATATATATATATATATATATATATATATATATATATTTTTTATATAAGAGTTGAACAACATCTAAAGTCCGTGTCATTCTTTGAATGACATCACAAAACGTAGATATTGTCGAACCGAGAAAAAGCATGACAAATTGACAATATTTTTGAAGATTTTGAATTTTGATTTTTATGGTTTTTGAAGGTTTTATAATTTTGTATCTTGTTTTTCGAATAGATATATACAAGAGATAGATGAAGATAGACCTTTACTCCTCGTCTTCCTTCTGAAGGCGTTTGAGTGTTTTGGTTGAAGACTTTTCAAGCCAAGGCGTGGAAGAATAAACTCAAAGCGTTATCTTGGAAGAGCTTTGGTGAAGATGTCGCTAGCGATATTGAGACCTCACAAAATAGAGTTCCACCACACCTTTTTCCACTTGTTCCCTGATGAAATGATGTCGAATGTGGATATGCTTTGCTCTTGAGTGTTGAACGTTGTTGCATGAGAGAGCAATAGCACTTTATTATCATCTGTCGAGCAACACGGGATTTTGTTGAATTCAAAGCCATAGTCGGATAATTGAGATCTCATCCATAAGACTTGAGCACAACAAGATGACATGGCTATGTATTCGCCTCTGTAGAGGAAATAGAAGTACTCATTTGCTTCTTTGAAGACCAACTCACAAGCTTATCACCCAAAAAGCGAGCACCTCCGGATGTACTCGAGTGAGTATCTTGACACCACTGCATGACGGCATCTACATAGGAACATTGTTAGTAACATACCGTGTCTTGGGGTACCAAAGACCCATATTGATTGTTCCTTGGAATCCGAAAGACCCGTTTAACGCTTCAAGGTGCTTTTAGTAGGCTTAGCACGGTATCTAGCACACATGCAAACAACGAACAAGATGTCTGGTCTACGAGCTGTGAGGTACATCAAGGATCCAATCATACTACGATATTTCGTTTGGTCAATCATGATCCCCGAGTGGTCCTCATCTAGTTTGGTTCGATCAATCATGAGAGTGTCAATTGAGAGTCACTTGAATCAAATACAAATTTCTTTAAGATCTCAGTTGCATATTTAGATTGATTTATGAAAATGCCTCAGGGACTTTGCGAAATTTGTAATCCCAAGAAAAATGACATTTGTCCCATCATTGACATTTGAAATTTTGAACTCATTTCATTAGAAAAAGGATCACATTCCATTAGGGTGCGTCGGGCAAAAATAATATCATCAACATAAATTTGAACATGAATTAAATGTTTGCACGACTTCACGGTGAACAATGTTGGATCAAGCTGCTCCTTTGCTAAATCGGTTGATAGAAGAAACTTTGACGAGGTTATCATACCATGCCCTTGGAGCTTGCTTTAAACCGTAAGGGCCTTCTTGAGCGATAAGCGTGAGTAGGATGCTCTTGATTTACAAATCCTTCAGGTTGGTGGCGTGAGCGACTTCTTTAAGGGTCTCCGGATTCGAAATGCGTCTTCACATCCATCGATAGACTACCATGTTCTTACTAGCGCATTAGCGAAGATTGATTGCCTCGATTCGAGCAACTGGAGCAAAAGATTCTTCAAAGTCAATACCTCCTCTTGACGGTATCCTTTAGCAACTAATCGAGCCTTGTTCTTCAATACATCACCATGCTCATCTAGTTTCACTTTGAAGATCCATTTTAGAGCAATAATCATGGCACATTTGGAGGCGGTACTAACTCCCTACATCAAGTCGATCAAACTCATGAATTTCATCTTGCATAGCATTGAACGGCGTCTTGGTCATGGCGTTTTAACATCCTTTGGTTCGATCTTTGATAGTGCGGAGTTGAAGAAACATCATAGGGCATCATTGCAAGTTGTTTCCGTGTGTCACGGGGCGGGAGGATTTCCAATGATGCATGTTGTCTAATGGATGATCGTGAGTCCATTTTCTGAGGTGTTCATGTGGCGAAGTGTTGAGGGCTGAAGTAGCGAGGTTGATGTCTTCGAAGGCGATGGTTTGATGAAGATTGAGGAGCAAATATGTTTTCAAATGGAGCATCTTCAGGATTAGCAAAGGGATTATCTTCATCATTGATGCGAAAAGATCCATGATGTACATTGAAGATTGATGATTTGTCGATGAGATAGAGTGATCTGGCAGCTGCTTCTTGAAGCTAATAATATTGAGGCGAAGGATTAACTTCATTCACGGGGAATATGAAGACCCTCTGTGTAGGAAACCGTTCATTAGCACTTGGCTCATACGGTTCATCAAACATAGGATCAAACAATTTCTTTAAATCATCTTCAGATGGGGGTACATATGGAGTTTCTTGAGAGTTCCAAGAAGTACTTCTTAGATGGTGAACAGGTTGAGTCAATAGAAAGCTGGAGCATGAGCTTGAAGATGGATGATCACAGGCGTTAGGAGGTTGAAATTACTCATCAAACATATCTTTGAAAAACAATGAATCCTATTTATCCTTAGTATATTCACTCTTCATCAAAAAGAATATACACTCATCATCATCAAAAATTAAGTCGTATAACCATTATTCAAACATCCATCATTATGTAGTATATTCACTCTTCTCCCCCTCAAAAATTGCATCTGAAGTTGCCATTTTTGATTTAACAAGTGAATAAGAGTATACACCAATGAGCGTAGATCCACTTGATGGTGAATGGCGTGGAAAAACATGAAGCTTGTTGATGAAGAATGTAGATGAGTATGGCCATTTATGAGAGAATTTCTCTTTTAGCGAAGATAAAGCGCCAACGAAGGCGTACATTTTCTTTTCTTTGAAAAACGGGGCTGAAGAGATATCTGCATATGCCATTATGATGAAGTACGAGGCTCTGAACGATGTGTTCAAGCGTCATTGCGAGATTGAATATCAAGGTTGAGTAATTGACGAACGTGGTAATGAGATATCAATCTATTTGTTATCCATACTTTAAGCCAGTCCATGTATTGAAGGATCGAAGTATCGGCAACGGTAAGGAATACCTGCACTAACATTACAAACTTGATTGCATATATATTGGTTAGTGACATTAGTATCCAAATCCTTTGGGGTTTCACAGTCAACCTTGATTTTGTCTTCATGAAGCGGCTTTCGGTAGGTATCCACCTAAGTCGAGCATCCTTAAACATTCTACGGGCCGGTATCCACTTATGGCAAGGTCTAGGATTGTTAGGAAACTTCTAACATGCCGCACAGTGGAAGACTTATCCTTATTCCTATTTTCCAAAGATTTAGCAGTTGGTAACCATCTAGGCGAAGTTTTTGGTTTGTTTTGCTTCACAACATGTTGAACCTTAGTCAAATTAGTAGTCTTAGTGGATTGTACCTTAGCATGTGAATTAGGAAAATGTTTCTTTAGTGGAAAAGACTCATAATTTCTAGTTTTGTTTTCTACATGCTTAGCATTCATATGCACATAGCTATTCTTAGATGCCGCCTAATCCCTAGTCTTTTTAGTGTTCCTAGGTAGTGGTTTACAACTACTAGCAGTGCCTTGAAATCTCGTAGAATTCCTCACCACGGTTCTTGCACCTAAAATTCCGTCTTTTGAATCATGTGCCTTTTTCTAGCTTCTTCTAGATAATAGTTCTTCCACAAGTCATTCATATCATATGAATTATGGGTTTTAATGCTTGGTTTTGACACTTTTTTTGAACTAATCCTAGAGGTGCTGGGAGTAGAAGTGGCTATGTGTTGAGGGTTAGCGGAGCTAGAAGCCTTATTCTTAGGTAACTTCGAGGTGAAGTGACTGGTTTTTGACAAAACTTGTTTCTCATCAACTTGGGAGGCAAACCGTGTTTTTTGAAAATTTTGTTCTTTTAGATTTAAATGCAGGTGTTGGCGCCTAAAACGGACGGTCTCTAGTGAGATAACTGGCTTCCCCAAGGTTGATGGTTTTGTAAACTTAGTGTTCACACTTTTCCTACAGTTTTTCTAAGCTCATTCTTTAAGGCAACAATGGCGAAACTCTTTTCCTGAAGTTGAGCTTTGAGTTCATCAATCTTTGCTATCAAAGGGTTTGTTTGTTCCATTGAATTAGTTCTAGCTTCTTTGACAGAGTCACTTAGTTCTATGTGATTCTTTCTCAAAGACTCATTTTCCTTTAGTAATTTAGCCACATAAATTGATAATTCATCATTTCTTGTTATAGTAGCATCAATGTCTTGTGTATTCATGACTAAATTACTTTTCACATGCATATCAGAAATATGTTTCTTCAAATTGCAGATTGTCGAGTTTTTGTCCTGAAGCTGAGCTTTTAAATCATTAATTTCAAAAATTCCACGAAATTCGAGGGAATTCCGGATTGTTGCTAGGTTTCATAGTTTGAAAACTTTCTTCTTTTCTTTAGATTGCAATTTCAAGTGAAATGCAATGTTTTTCAAGTTCTGAGAATTTATTTGAAAGTTCATCAAAAATTATCTTATCAACCATATCATTAGTTTTGAAACACTTTATCTCAGACTCAGCTTCAGTTACAGAACATGTATCAAGAACATGTTCTGTGATGTGATCAGGCTGCACAATAGTATTTTCAGATGCATTATGTGAAACAGTTAAGAGTACCTCATCAGTTGACACATGTTCATTCATCAGTCTGACATCTGCATCCTCATCATGTGTCATAAGAATCACTGAACTATTGGCTGTGTCAAACTTATCTGTTTCTAAGCCTTTGTGTTCAGCTCCAACTGATCCATCAAGTGATGCTTTACCCGACTCAACACTACTCTTTGATTGTGCACGACATTCACTCCCCATTCGATTTCGCATCCACTTCTTGTGTGATAGGAGTTCTTGAACAACTGGTTACATCATTCTTTCTTGTCTCTGATGTTGCGCATTGACAACACCGATCCTTCAACCGATACATTACCCAACATATCACAAATATCTCTCAACTGTACCCGACTCTCATCTACTTTCTCATCTACTTTTTCATCTTTCTGAGTAACTTCCTCAATATACTTCTCAACATTATCCATGAGATGGATAAGTGTCTCCGTGAACACGCTAATTTCCATTCCAGTGTGTCTCTTGAAGGACATTTCAGGCATGTCTTGATCATAATCAGATGTGAATTCCCTTCTAATGAATGACTGAAATAGTTTGTAGATCACTTGAAGTCGCAGCGTGTGGAATTATCCTTATGAACCTTCTCTTTGTCAAGTTGTAGCTCCAATTGCTCTAGGTTTAACGGCGAGTTCTGTTAATAATGGATATAAGTCACGACGGAAGAGGGCAATTCATGTTCGTTCCATTGATGTGGGTAGAAGTAACATGAGGTGAGAGTGAAGTTGTTGATAAGGTTCAATCTTTGCTTTCCTTTTGCATGGCATTCGTAGCAACGAGGTGCAAATCTATCCCATTGGACTCGGAGCATGAAGAACAGAAATCATCATTGATTGATTCCATCATCTGTAACCGTTCAGTATAGCTAATATTCTCATGGTTGTCTCTGACATCATACGGTTTGAGTACTTAAAATCAGCTGGTCGAGTGTAAGACATGATGTTGATGAATCCACGGGATTTTACAGTCTTGATTTAAACGAGAAATAGAATCTTTCACGGGATTTTACTAAAATCAAGACCAAACCGTTAAGCAATGACCAATGGAACGTGTTAAGATGACTGATGAATTGTCACAATGATAGAAAATTGTGTGTTAGGACTTAGGATTGTTTGTAGGAATAGCAGATATGTTGTTTGGTTGAGATTTGGACTGGTTGATGCATGATTTTACGGAGAAATTTAGGTCTAAAAACTTAAAAACCTCAATAACTTCCTTCCGGAGGCGATTTGGGCCTCAAAAGATTCGTTTAAGGCACAACTCGCATACGATGATAACTCGCTTAATAGACAAGTCGCATGAAACACAACTCATAAACAGACAACTCGCTTAATAGACAAGTCGCATAAAACACAACTCGCATAGGCAACTGCTTAAGCAACTTCGCATAGGCAACTCTCTTTAGATACGTTGAATCTTGACAAGTCGCATAGGCAACTCTCTTTAGTATCAACTCGCTACACAATCAACTCGCTTAAATAAACAAGTCGCTTAATAACCAAGTCGCATAAATAGTCAACTCGCTAAGTAGCCAAGTTGCTTATACCAACTCGCTTCTAATGAAGAAGCAACTCGCATCCAAGAAACTCAACTACGAGTCTCAACTCGCTTTAGTACCAACTTCAAAAATAACCACTTTATCAATAAAAAACAACCAAACCACAATGATTTAAGCCTTCCAATTCAAAACATAAACACATATGATGATCCTAAACACAAAAGTACTAGCAAAATTCAAACTTTAACACTATAATTTGTCCAAATGAATCAAACTCTCCTAAACCCTTAATACCCAAAAACCTTATGAAATCCACCAAAACAAAGAGCATGAAAGATGAATGATCCAACCATGGCTCTTGATACCAATTGTTGGTTATTGGATTTCACAAACACTCTAAACCATAATCAAAGTAGGCGTATAAGTATGTTAGAGAGAGAAAGTTCTAGTGAGAGAAATGAAGAGAGTTGGGAACAATAGTGAGAGAAAGAAAATATTATTATAAGCTCCAACTCTCTACCTTGGGAGGTAGAGAGTATTTATAGTCTTACATAAAGCGCCACAAAGGGCTGTGGATCAGGCATACAGTGGGTAAAGACCAGTCCGTCCTCCACGGTGTTACTAAACTAAATACTACTTAACATAAAAGTACTATGACTACGAGCTTTCTAACGATTACATATACTTGGGGTGACCGACTCTTTAATACCTGGAATTTCTAATTCCTAACATATGCTATCGCCGTTAGAGATTTCAAAAAGTTCTTTAGAAAAAGAGGAAAGTTCGCAAGGCAACCCCGAGAAGAAAAGAAGCCATTCCGAAAAGACCAAGATGACAAAAAGGGAAAAGGTGAAAGAAAGTGTTTTAGATGCGGTGATGCAAGTCATCTAATAGGAGTGATGTGCTATTTCATCCTGCTTTTAATATTTATAAAACTTAGATAACTTAGGATAGACACATACTGTAACACCCCCAAATTTGTTTTAGCGGAAGCATACGTGTTATTTGGGAGCGTTACGAAATTGGTAAATCATAACACAAGTAATACAGAACAGAATACATACTCCGTTTAATTTCATAAAATATTTTGAAACAATATCTTACAACATTGTTTAGATGGATGGGCATATCCCATAATTTTTGTGGTCCCAATATAAAAACATCTTTTATTTGTAAAAGCTTTTCTTTAGAAATTTCTACGACTATTTATCCACCTCTTGCCTTGCATCCATGTTCACAACTAAGCACCTGAGAAAATATGCTAAAAGGTCAGCTATAAGCTGGTGAGTTCATAGGTTTAAATTAAAATAGTAAGTTTGGACCATAAGCAAATGCATATAATCATTATCAAGAATATAATGATATATGGATGAATGTCTATTACGTTAGCTCTAAGTTCATGCAACCGATACTACGACAGTTTCTGTATGCTAAAAGATGTCATACAATATGGGGCCCATAGCAAGTGTTTTGTCCCTCAGCACTTGGTTCCGACATGGTATACGTTTCGCTTTGGCCTAAGCAGGGCCAACCGAACGGAGGAGTCACCCTCAATAGATCTATTTATAACATTCGCGTTTCCCAATGGGGAATTGACGGTTCATGAAAAAGGGAATTCTCTAGGGACATAAGGGCTTAGGCTAAACCACATAATAGTAATCATGTAATAGTTTTGGTCCATAAAATGTTTTGCATATTTCTCACCCCAAATGTATAAAACAATTTATCAAGTAAAAGTGGGGCTATGAAACTCACCTTAGCAAATGTGAAATCCAAAAGTGGGATTTAGCGAATGTTGTGATGCGGCACCGACACGCGACCTAGATAAGGAGGGCAATGTTTTAGTTCATTGTTTTAAGAATCACTTACTTAAAATAGTTCAATTGTTTTTAAAATTTTACTAAAGCTAAACTTTAGTTTGTAAAAGTGATTAAATGGTTTTACTAGTAAGTATACGAATGTATATATATTCTTCATGTTGACGCTATAATGGTATTAAAATCAAAGTTTTGTTTTGTAAAACAAATAGTTACATGTCTCACTAGTGAGTATATAAGTGTGTATATACTTTTCATATTGACCCTAAAATGATGTGGTCATAATTAGATAGGGTTGGTTTATTTTCAAATTGAGTTTAGAAAATTATACATTGATAATTTGATGACCTTCAAAATCATTAGTGGCAAAATAATATAGTAGTCATTATGGGTTTATTAAAACTTGTTCTCATTACTTATATTTTACGCCTAGTGGATTGCTCGACATAGATAGGTTTATTCGGACATATTAGACGTAAACCTTGACGTTAAACTTTGTTGTATACCTTGTCAAATGGATTATGTCTCCAATACTTGTTTTTCTCGTATTAGGACTTGCATGCTGATTATTTGTCGACACTTATATGTCCATATAATTAAGTTTGAAGTGGTGACCACGCGTGAATAAACTTAGTCTCATTAACTGATTTCCAACTCACGTTACAAATTTTTACCCGTTGCTTTATTCAACGGCAATTGGACCTTTGGTTAACACCGGTGGGATGTGGCCCGGCTTCGCAAGCATTAGACTTGGGCTTAGCCCGAAATGGAATATATATTAGGAAAGGGCTCGACCCATAGATAGTTTGAGGAAGAAAGTGTTGGGCTTTTGGCCTGAGCAACACATAAGGATAGTTACATATTTCTTTAAGGGCTTATTTTATTTCTGTGATACTTGCTTTTATGATGTTGGGAGAATGATTTGCAATACTAAAATTTTTGGTTAGCTCCTAGGCGCATGGTTCATAAATCAGACGCTTCACATGTTACTAAACTTGACACCACTACAACTTTAGTTGTTACATCATGACTACCCAACAGTCCACACGAAACTTTCGTACACTTCGACCCAATATGATGTGCAAATAACCACGCTGATTTTTATCTCCTTGCTGCCAAGGATATACTCGGGGTGAAGAGGAGTTTCAGGCAAGATGTCATTAGCTCGGGGTCGAACTCAAACCAAGGATGTCACGACTGATGTGCTTGAAACACATCTCGACTACTTAGATCAAAACTTAGTTCAGCCCGGTTTCATGACACGGAGTGATGACACAAAAGAGTTGATTGTACCAATTTGTGAGACACCATTCGACCCAATATGGTAAGTGAAGTTTGCTTTGATTTCTGCAGGCTCTCCGACAGCCATACGGGTTTCCTAGCATGAGCTACAGGGTTGCAACACGAGCAAAATAGACACATGATGGGTACTCAAGACCACCCTTGTGATCTTGTGTAAATCAACAGGTAGTAAACACCCTTCGGGGGTGTTTTTCTTTGCTACCCATGGCAGAAACATACATGTTACTAACACTCATAAGATCCTTTTTATTGAGCTTGGTGACCACGTATGGTTTGAAGAAAAACAACTACGGTTTATTCTGGTTGGGGTCTTGACTCCTAACGAAACCAACCCACCCATTTTCCTTTCCCTAATATATCTATCCTTAAGACTAAATGTCACAAGCCAAGACTAGCCTAAGATTTATAAGCTAACACTTCTTGTCGAGTTTCTGTGGTACAACCATAGCGAGATTTTTGACTTCTAATGAGTATTAAACATGACTTACATGAGGGCGACTAAATTCTTTTTAGACACAAAACGTTGTGGTTACGAGAATCTACCCCTCATGTTAATAATTTATTATAACGAAAGAGAAAAAAAAAATGTTTTCTTTAACACAAGACTTGTATTATCAAAATATGAACATCATGAGCGTCGACTGGTAAGTCCCACGAGTAGCAATGTGGGTTCACAGTCGAGCCGAACAACTTAGCAATAAGGATAACGACACGTACACAACCGATTGCCACAAGGTAACTTGTTACAAGATACTCGACTTAACACTACTTACGCAAGTTTGTTGAAGAATAAACCAAGTGTTGCATTCAACATTAGATTTCCATATTTGATACAATGATTACTAGTAGGATTTACAAATACTTAACTTTCAAGATCTTTGGTTCACACTTTTCGACAGAAGCAATTCCAACCAAGACAACCTTACTTTCATACAACATCGACAACTCTTGATTAAACAAGTCCTGAATTTTTACAAGGTAGAGTTAAGACAAGGGCTTACAATTAGAGTATGATGACGACGAAGTCGAGGCCAACCCGAGAACCTATCTCCACCAAAATCCCAGTCGGTTTAAATCAAAACCCCAGCAAGATCCTTCATTATTCTTAAACTTCTATCGTGGTGAGATTGGAGGTGTGATACCTCTTGGGGTTGTCTCGACAGGAATAAAAGAGAAGAACCAAGTAATTTTGACTCACTCTCTCTTCTTGGGTATTTGGATTGAAGCTAAATTTAGTTAACTTCCAAATCCTTGCATATCTTGGACCTAGGCTCAAGGTAGATTGAAGTGGAGATATGATCTTTCTTGGATGATTTTATTCTTGATTCTTCTTGGCTTGTTCGAATTACCACCGGCGCATTCAAGGGGAGATTTGGAGAGACTCAAAACTTACTTGGTTTTGGTAATAGGGAGGTAGATATGGTGGGATAACATGTTGGGTTTTCCCTTTTGGGAAGATTCGACCTAGGTGATGCATAGGGGTAGAGGTAGGGGGAGATTGAAGATGAAGATCTTGTAAATCTCATTTCTCTGTTTTCTTCTTTCCTTTGTCGTGAGTGGGAAGACAAAAGACAAAAGGGTTTCATCTCATTTTTATTTTATTAATTGTATTCATTTGTTTATTATGTAACCAAAAGTTAGATGTATTTACTTATTGTGTAAAGTTGGGAAGGTAAGCATATACTTTGTTCTTACATATAATAAGTTGCTTTTGAGTCTTATGAAGGTTGTTGCTCAAGTGAAAGTGTGTTAAACTCTTTGTGTCCCGCGATATTGAATTGTGATCGAAGCCTCATTGTGTGATAACTTTTATAGCGTAGTATCTTATGGTGACGTATCGGAGATATTATTTCTGTAATATTTTTCATTACGGAAGTTTGTCACTTGTTTTATCAAATCCTTATCTTAGTGTCGGTACGTGTGCAGTGTCGGTCATTGGGGTAAATGAGATAACCTCTCGTCTTACCATTTAAATCATAAGACAAAATGAAATATTCACAACATGATATGAATGCAACAGTGATGCAATTGTCTATAGTATGCGAGTTAACTACTCAAATGTTCAGGTAAGGCTTATGCGTGCTTAAATGACTTATGCTTAGTAATCACAAATTACTAATTATCAGTTAAATTTTGGTGAAAATTTACCGTGTGTCACATCCTCCCCGCCTTAGAAGAGAAAACCGTCCTCGGTTTTCAGTCAGAATTATTTGATGAAGTGGAGAGAAGGTGTGGGTATTTGCGCTTGAATTAATCTTCACGCTCCCATGGGTATTCTGGACCTCTTTGAGAGTTCCAGCGAACTTTGACGATAGGAGTGCGGCCTTATATAGGCCGTTTGATTTCTCGACCCAATATTTCGATTGGGTTTCTTGACAAAATTTAGATCTTTTGTCGTTTTGAATTCCTTTTGTTGAAACGGCGAGAGTTTCGTTGTAAGGCAATTCTTCGAGTTTCACATGTGGAACATGTTATGCAAAGAGTTGAGTTTTTGTGGACATTTCGGGTTGGTAGGTTACCGGTCCTATTTTTGCGAAAATTTTGAAAGGTCCAATGTAACGAAGATTCTCTTTCCACCTTTTTCCAAAACGGACTTTGCCTTTCCGTGGCAAAAATCTTATCATGACTCTATCTCCCACTTGAAACTCAAGTGGCTTTAGTCTTCTGTCCGCGTGTCCCTTTTTAACGATTACGTGTTGTTTGTAGATGGTTTTGGGTTAGCACAATTTTCTTAGTAGTTTCTTGAATTAGTTCTGGGCCAGTGAGTTGGCTTTCTCGAAATTGAGCGTTCTGGAATGTGTGAGCATAACGTATAGTCCTAATGGAAATCCGAGTTGGTAACTACCAGCTTGGTCTTGGAGAAGATCCGATAAATCTTACGAAACAAGGTATAGCCTTTTGCGTTTGGTCAAAATGGTTTACGCTCTTCTGAGTCGACACCTCAATCCTTTTCGTCGACTCAAACCTTATGTGTCATTCAGTCCTATTTTTATTGACTTTGACGATCAGAGTCGCTTGTACTCAACCTCTGATACGCATACTATTATCAATGGTCCTTGATAGAAGCTTGGAGCCATTGGACTGGTTCCTTGCTAGTCTCAATCCTGACATGATCGATTTGCGCTCTAGACCCTATGGTATCTCATGAGGTGGTCTTTCGTTGCAAAGGGATTCGGTGAAGGAAATTTTTCCTGCTTCATTCATTTCCCAATCAAGTTACTCATGTACGAAGTATAGTTTCTTTAGATTGAATGGCACTTTCATTCAGTCTAGCAGTCGAAGGACGGTAGGTGGTACTTATTTCGAGATAACTTCTCAAGAACTTTTGGAGTGGTCTCCGAAGGTTTGATGTAAATGCTTGTCGCTATTTGGGGTGGAGAGAATTGAAATGCTATGACTTGTAGCGCTTTGCTTTGAGTAATCCTTGCGAGTTTTTTCATGTTGTCGTTCTCTTGGTTTGATAGGAATAGGTGAATTTGAGGAGATGATCAATCAGTACCCATGTAGAGTCAAAATTGATACAGATCCTTGGTGACTTGATACTAGAGTTTATTGTTATGCGTTCCCATTTCTATCTGAAATTTTCGGTGCGTACCGGTTGGTTTGTCGGTTCCTGATTGTTTTGAATTTTTCCTTTCGAACACGTTAAGTATGGTTTGACATTGGTCAATTACTAACCTTCGTGTTCGATACTCATAATAGTCTTCTGGATCAAGGTACACCCTTGCTGGACACTAGATGAGTATAACTCCTGGCCTTAATAAGGTTCCCACATAATGAGATTACAAATCCCTTCTTGGCGTGGGTCTCAACGTTGGTTTCTGGGGATAGGATTCCCTTCGGTACCTTACGGATTCCATTTCACCTTTGGTTATGTCGTAAGAGTTTTGTCTTGTCGGTTCGTCCGTTGTGTGATACTACCTGAAATGATCTGGCTTTTACAAGGTTTTGTTTGCTAGGTGTTGTTTGAAGTATATGCGGTCATGACGGTTTAGATTTGGGTGAGTACAAACGTTGTAATTGATCTCACGTTGCAACTACCATCGTTGGTGTCATCACATGGTCAATATATATGTATATATATATATGTATATATATATATGTATATATATATATATATATATATATATATTTTATTATTTTTTTTTTGGTACTCTCCGTAGGACATTGCGGTCGGTGTACACTGTACTCCAGCGGTGTAGTAGGGATAACATTTCTAGGTTTTCCTAGTGTGGTCTTGTTAGGTTCCGATTCCAATTTGCGCACTGCGTTGTGTTCCTCATGGATCCTTGGATGTTGAGTATTCTATACCATTATTTTTCCCTTTTTGGATCAGGATAGCTTCCAGCTCTGGTGTAAAGCGTCTTCCTTAAATGGTAGAATCTCTGTCATACTCAAGTGTGTCTAAAACAGGTGCACCACACGATTTCTTGCGGGGTGTGAGTAGGTGCTTGTTGGGTTGATCTAGTGTGTATGATGATCTATTCCTTTCTTGGTTAGTGGTAAAATACTATGTATGAACCGGTATATCCGGGGCGTCAGTCTCTGCGTTCAGTGTTCTATAGGATGCTAATTCATTGTCGAAGGTGCAAACGTTTCATATTCGTTTTCCTTAATAGAAAATTTCTTCTCTCAGGTGGCACGGTCTATTCTATTCCCGTGTAATGTGAAAAGTATGGCATTTTAAGGTAGGGTGGCGACGTGAGATATAGACACGAATCTTTCTATTTCGTGTGGTAGAGTTAAGCACTTCCTTTAACACGACCGGGTAAGAATTTTCAAGAATCTAGCCATGTCCTGTGCACGTTACCCCTCCCGAATTATACATAGGTGATCAGGCTATGTATAATTGGGGACCGGTGACGTGTTGTTTGGTATAATCCAAATCTTGGTGTACTTATTCTTTGGTCAGCGGAAATGTTGTAAAAGTTCATGTGCGAAGTTTCGGTAAGATAGTTTATAAGATTTGCTAGGCCGACCAATGTCGTCAGTGTGGCCTATAGTTCGTTTGACCAAGATGTGTGAAAAAATGACAACTTGGTTAGAAATGGAATGTTGGATTCGTGATTTTTGGCGAGGTAATATTTTGAGTTGGTCTTATCGGTATTGGTAATAATACCCTCGCAATTTTATTATTTTTTTATTTTTATTATTATTTTTTTTTTTGGAATGTGGATCATTTTAAAACAACCCGTTGGGTGATACTAATTTGGCACCGAGACCTGTCGAACATCCAAAATGATGTTCTCTTGTCTTTGGAGGAACTTTTCATGGAGACAAGATAGTTGAAGTCCTTAATGATATGGTGAAAACGGTCATGGAGAGGACATATATCAAGATAACACGATAACAACAACAGATACACTACTAGGGGAAAGGTTTCAGTACATTAAGATTTCCTAGAGAAGTACTTTAAAGTAGACTGTAACTTGGAAGTTAAACTAAGCTTTATTACAACCAGCATCTCTAGCTAAATTAGTTTCTTCCATGGTGTCCGTTGGGAGTCTGAACCATTCTTCACACTTTCCTCAAGAAAGTGTTTTGGCAGCTGCTGCTTGCATGCTGACCCTTCCTATCCGGGCACATGCTTTTGATGTGGTCTTTCCTTCCACATCCATGACACGTCATTATTTCCCTATAGAGTTGCTTACAATCTTCTATCTCATGTCCAACTCTTTTACAAATCCCACAAGGTATAGGGCATTTTCCATAGTGGTAATATGGGCATATATTACACTTGGGTTTTGTCCCGGCATACCTTACTTCCCGCTTGTTTTTAGTAGCCTTAACCTCAGCTGTCCCTTGACGTTTGCTTGATTGTTGCATTTGATCTTCCTCACCATCATGATTCCAGTTCCTCTTGCTACCACAGTACCCCATTGTCTTGCCTTGAGGCAGTGACCTTGTCAATCCAAGGGTCGCACCAGTAGCTTCTTGAGTGACGGTGGGCGCGAATGCAACAACATTCTTTCGAGTTTCGGGAGGACATCTCTAAGAGTATGCCTCGAGTCTCTTTTCCTCAGGTCCTATCATATTAGGACATACTTGAGCTAATTCGCGAAAGCGATTTGTGTACCCCTCGAGGTCATTCCCTATCATAGTTAGCCCACAGAGTTCTCTTTCCATCATCCGCAGTTCATTTCTTGAACAGTATTCTGCAACCATCATTTTCTTCAGGGTGCCCCACTGAAGTGAGTAAGCAGCGTCTGTTCCCACTAATCGGACATAAATGTCCCACCATGTGAGGGCTTGGTGTCGAAAGGTGCAAGTAGCATACTTGACCTTACAATTGTCCGCGCAACTCTGTTCGCGGAAAATCGTCTCCATCCTTTCTAGCCATTTTGCCAAACTCCTAGCTCCTTCAGTCCCCTCAAATGCTGGTGGTTTACAGTTTCTAAATTCTTGGTAAGATAAACTTCGTGCTGTAAGTGTCTTACCAACCTATTCTTCCCCATTCCCCTGGATGAGGTTGTTGTGATTGATTTGGTAGTTAGCAATCCTTGCAGCAACTCGCTTGTTAACGGATTTCTCAGTGGTGGTTGCGTTCATGTTCTGCTTTACTGGAAACATTTTCCTTCAACCATAAGAAGTGACAACAATGAGTTTTCATGGTGGAGATCCATAAGGTTACAACGTATACTATTTCTCAATCAAGTATTCTCCATGTTGTATTGACTGAATATCACGTAGTCTTAGTCTATCAAGATGGCATTAAGAAAGCGGAGACTGATTGAAGCGAGTTTAACAGAAGGTTATAGTACACAAGTCGTCGTTTATTATGCATAGTTGTTCGTCACAATAAACTTGATTTCATTCTAAGAAGATTCATGGCTCATAGGGCCGATACATAGTATGCGTTTATTGACTCGCTCTAGTTTGTCATACAACAAAACTACTACAAGCGTTTTTATTGAAGCCACTCATCACAACGTCTAAAACAATTGCAAAGTGAAACTTAAGCATTTCCCGATGTTGTCCCGAGTTGACTTTGTTGAGTTGTCTTCCATTCTTCTAACTCCCTGAGTTGGGTCTCCATTCTGGCAAATTTGTTGTTGACCTCATTTGCCCTACTCTCCATAGTACGTCTTTGAAATTCTACGACACCCTCCAGGTATCCTGTCTCAGTTAATGCTATTGTAGTAACGGTCTCCAACCGCGTTAGCCTACTTTCAATCTCTGTGAGACGTCCCTGGGTGTCTCCTGGAGTTTGCAGAGCACACCTTTCAATGTGGTCTTCGAGACGTGCAATCACTTCGTTTAACTTCTCACGGGTTCCTTCTATTGCTGTCCCAACATCGTTGTAGCATTCCTTGAGTGTTTCACCAAGTGCTTGTAGTTCTCCTACCACTTCTTCGATTCCTCCAATCCTTTCTTCTGGTAGTATCCCCAGATGGTCCGACATTTCTTCTATTTGTTCTTCATGGCGTGTTAGGCGCGCCATAACTGTGTCGAGGGTTGGTGGTCTAGCAGCGGCTGCTCCTGAAGTCTCCCCAATTTCGAACGAACTAGGAGGTGATGCATTAGAAGATGATGGTGATGATGCAGAGAGACAGATTCTCTTGCTAGCAGGTATCTCCCAACTGGGGAGTGGATCTCTTTGGTGTCTTGGTGAGAGTGTAGGAGTAGTGGAACTGGTAGGTATAGTACTAACAGTAGTGATGATTTGGAAGTGAGCAGGTGGAGTGTGGGTAGTACCCTCCTGGTGAACTTGATACACTACCCTGTACGGGTTTCCAGTGTCAGGAGTGAGTTGAGAAGGGGCTGGGATGCGTTCAGCAGGTGACAAACCTTCTGTTGTGCCATCGCATCCAGCTTCAGAGTGAGGGGAAGGCATGGTCTGTGACAAGGCGGTGCATATGTGTAAGCATATGTAAAAATATACTTATAATAGATATGGAGCAGTGAATTAATAGACAGGCAATATGTCATGCAGTCATGTAATAGGCAATATGTCATGCAGTCATGTCTAAATTTGCTTTGAGTAATATGGCAATTAAGACAAGCGGTAACTGGCGGTCGTAGAGTGATGTTTTTGTAAAAAGGTAGTTATAGTTTAGGGTTTATATGTACCTAGTTCTCTATAACTTAGGCTCTGATGCCAATCTGTAACACCCCCAAATTTGTTTTAGCGGAAGCATACGTGTTATTTGGGAGCGTTACGAAATTGGTAAATCATAACACAAGTAATACAGAACAGAATACATACTCCGTTTAATTTCATAAAATATTTTGAAACAATATCTTACAACATTGTTTAGATGGATGGGCATATCCCATAATTTTTGTGGTCCCAATATAAAAACATCTTTTATTTGTAAAAGCTTTTATTTAGAAATTTCTACGACTATTTATCCACCTCTTGCCTTGCATCCATGTTCACAACTAAGCACCTGAGAAAATATGCTAAAAAGGTCAGCTATAAGCTGGTGAGTTCATAGGTTTAGATAAAAATAGTAAGTTTGGACCATAAGCAAAGGCATATAATCATTATCAAGAATATAATGATATATGGATGAATGTCTATTACGTTAGCTCTAAGTTCATGCAACCGATACTACGACAGTTTCTGTATGCTAAAAGATGTCATACAATATGGGGCCCATAGCAAGTGTTTTGTCCCTCAGCACTTGGTTCCGACATGGTATACGTTTCGCTTTGGCCTAAGCATGGCCAACCGAACGGAGGAGTCACCCTCAATAGATCTATTTATAACATTCGCGTTTCCCAATGGGAAATTGACGGTTCATGAAAAAGGGCATTCTCTAGGGACATAAGGGCTTAGGCTAAACCACGTAATAGTAATCATGTAATAGTTTTGGTCCATAAAATGTTTTGCATATTTCTCACCCCAAAATGTATAAAACAATTTATCAAGTAAAAGTGGGGCTATGAAACTCACCTTAGCAAATGTGAAATCCAAAAGTGGGATTTAGCGAATGTTGTGATGCGGCACCGACACGCGACCTAGATAAGGAGGGCAATGTTTTAGTTCATTGTTTTAAGAATCACTTACTTAAAATAGTTCAATTGTTTTTAAAATTTTACTAAAGCTAAACTTTAGTTTGTAAAAGTGATTAAATGGTTTTACTAGTAAGTATACGAATGTATATATATTCTTCATGTTGACGCTATAATGGTATTAAAATCAAAGTTTTGTTTTGTAAAACAAATAGTTACATGTCTCACTAGTGAGTATATAAGTGTGTATATACTTTTCATATTGACCCTAAAATGATGTGGTCATAATTAGATAGGGTTGGTTTATTTTCAAATTGAGTTTAGAAAATTATACATTGATAATTTGATGACCTTCAAAATCATTAGTGGCAAAATAATATAGTAGTCATTATGGGTTTATTAAAACTTGTTCTCATTACTTATATTTTACGCCTAGTGGATTGCTCGACATAGATAGGTTTATTCGGACATATTAGACGTAAACCTTGACGTTAAACTTTGTTGTATACCTTGTCAAATGGATTATGTCTCCAATACTTGTTTTTCTCGTATTAGGACTTGCATGCTGATTATTTGTCGACACTTATATGTCCATATAATTAAGTTTGAAGTGGTGACCACGCGTGAATAAACTTAGTCTCATTAACTGATTTCCAACTCACGTTACAAATTTTTACCCGTTGCTTTATTCAACGGCAATTGGACCTTTGGTTAACACCGGTGGGATGTGGCCCGGCTTCGCAAGCATTAGACTTGGGCTTAGCCCGAAATGGAATATATATTAGGAAAGGGCTCGACCCATAGATAGTTTGAGGAAGAAAGTGTTGGGCTTTTGGCCTGAGCAACACATAAGGATAGTTACATATTTCTTTAAGGGCTTATTTTATTTCTGTGATACTTGCTTTTATGATGTTGGGAGAATGATTTGCAATACTAAAATTTTTGGTTAGCTCCTAGGCGCATGATTCATAAATCAGACGCTTCACATGTTACTAAACTTGACACCACTACAACTTTAGTTGTTACATCATGACTACCCAACAGTCCACACGAAACTTTCGTACACTTCGACCCAATATGATGTGCAAATAACCACGCTGATTTTTATCTCCTTGCTGCCAAGGATATACTCGGGGTGAAGAGGAGTTTCAGGCAAGATGTCATTAGCTCGGGGTCGAACTCAAACCAAGGATGTCACGACTGATGTGCTTGAAACACATCTCGACTACTTAGATCAAAACTTAGTTCAGCCCGGTTTCATGACACGGAGTGATGACACAAAAGAGTTGATTGTACCAATTTGTGAGACACCATTCGACCCAATATGGTAAGTGAAGTTTGCTTTGATTTCTGCAGGCTCTCCGACAGCCATACGGGTTTCCTAGCATGAGCTATAGGGTTGCAACACGAGCAAAATAGACACATGATGGGTACTCAAGACCACCCTTGTGATCTTGTGTAAATCAACAGGTAGTAAACACCCTTCGGGGGTGTTTTTCTTTGCTACCCATGGCAGAAACATACATGTTACTAACACTCATAAGATCCTTTTTATTGAGCTTGGTGACCACGTATGGTTTGAAGAAAAACAACTACGGTTTATTCCGGTTGGGGTCTTGACTCCTAACGAAACCAACCCACCCATTTTCCTTTCCCTAATATATCTATCCTTAAGACTAAATGTCACAAGCCAAGACTAGCCTAAGATTTATAAGCTAACACTTCTTGTCGAGTTTCTGTGGTACAACCATAGCGAGATTTTTGACTTCTAATGAGTATTAAACATGACTTACATGAGGGCGACTAAATTCTTTTTAGACACAAAACGTTGTGGTTACGAGAATCTACCCCTCATGTTAATAATTTATTATAACGAAAGAGAAAAAAAAATGTTTTCTTTAACACAAGACTTGTATTATCAAAATATGAACATCATGAGTGTCGACTGGTAAGTCCCACGAGTAGCAATGTGGGTTCACAGTCGAGCCGAACAACTTAGCAATAAGGATAACGACACGTACACAACCGATTGCCACAAGGTAACTTGTTACAAGATACTCGACTTAACACTACTTACGCAAGTTTGTTGAAGAATAAACCAAGTGTTGCATTCAACATTAGATTTCCATATTTGATACAATGATTACTAGTAGGATTTACAAATACTTAACTTTCAAGATCTTTGGTTCACACTTTTCGACAGAAGCAATTCCAACCAAGACAACCTTACTTTCATACAACATCGACAACTCTTGATTAAACAAGTCCTGAATTTTTACAAGGTAGAGTTAAGACAAGGGCTTACAATTAGAGTATGATGACGACGAAGTCGAGGCCAACCCGAGAACCTATCTCCACCAAAATCCCAGTCGGTTTAAATCAAAACCCCAGCAAGATCCTTCATTATTCTTAAACTTCTATCGTGGTGAGATTGGAGGTGTGATACCTCTTGGGGTTGTCTCGACAGGAATAAAAGAGAAGAACCCAAGTAATTTTTGACTCACTCTCTCTTCTTGGGTATTTGGATTGAAGCTAAATTTAGTTAACTTCCAAATCCTTGCATATCTTGGACCTAGGCTCAAGGTAGATTGAAGTGGAGATATGATCTTTCTTGGATGATTTTATTCTTGATTCTTCTTGGCTTGTTCGAATTACCACCGGCGCATTCAAGGGGAGATTTGGAGAGACTCAAAACTTACTTGGTTTTGGTAATAGGGAGGTAGATATGGTGGGATAACATGTTGGGTTTTCCCTTTTGGGAAGATTCGACCTAGGTGATGCATAGGGGTAGAGGTAGGGGAGATTGAAGATGAAGATCTTGTAAATCTCATTTCTCTGTTTTCTTCTTTCCTTTGTCGTGAGTGGGAAGACAAAAGACAAAAGGGTTTCATCTCATTTTTATTTTATTAATTGTATTCATTTGTTTATTATGTAACCAAAAGTTAGATGTATTTACTTATTGTGTAAAGTTGGGAAGGTAAGCATATACTTTGTTCTTACATATAATAAGTTGCTTTTGAGTCTTATGAAGGTTGTTGCTCAAGTGAAAGTGTGTTAAACTCTTTGTGTCCCGCGATATTGAATTGTGATCGAAGCCTCATTGTGTGATAACTTTTATAGCGTAGTATCTTATGGTGACGTATCGGAGATATTATTTCTGTAATATTTTTCATTACGGAAGTTTGTCACTTGTTTTATCAAATCCTTATCTTAGTGTCGGTACGCGTGCAGTGTCGGTCATTGGGGTAAATGAGATAACCTCTCGTCTTACCATTTAAATCATAAGACAAAATGAAATATTCACAACATGATATGAATGCAACAGTGATGCAATTGTCTATAGTATGCGAGTTAACTACTCAAATGTTCAGGTAAGGCTTATGCGTGCTTAAATGACTTATGCTTAGTAATCACAAATTACTAATTATCAGTTAAATTTTGGTAAAAATTTACCGTGTGTCACACATACTAACGGGCAGAGTACCCGATCAGATGTAGTAAAGCCTTAGGTAAATCCGAGTATCGTCCCAAGAGAGTTGTGACCTTGAAAGAACTAAGATGATTAGATAATATATTGATAATATATGGGTAGACAAAGTTGATATAATCCATAGATATGCTATTATTCTATTTACACAGACACCAGAAATTTAGGGAAAAGAGATAGATAAACGAAGCTTAATAAAGACTACAAATATGAATAGATTCCCGATACCAAGATTCAATACAGTGGTTAATTATCACCAGACTCCTTTGGTCGATTCGTCATGGCCTATGGTTCTTAGATTCCTCACCAAGATGAGCAGGTCACCCGGGATCATTCGGCAACCTAATAGCAGTCATTAAGCACCAAATCTACTAGATCTAGACGGTGGGAACCCGACCGTTAGGAACTTAGATTCCCTCTAACCTCTTAAATACATCCACTTGATAAGTGATCATTTGGCCAATTCGCACACAAAGAGTGGTCGTACTATGGCCAATTCCTCCCATACTTCTCTATCTATCAGACTGGGGTCAGTTGGTCAAATCTCCCAGCCCTTTAGATACTACCAAGCTTATAATACTACCAAGGCTAGCTATCTATGAAAAGACTAGCAAATGTCTATAAAGAATTATAGAGAATAACAATAACATAAATGCAAACTTTAATTAATGACATGAATTCATAATATAAGATCTAGAAAAATATAAAGAGAATCCAAACTCGAATACAAAGGAAATCGTAGATGAGGACTTCGTTATTCAGGCTCCTAAACCATGCTTCTTCTTCTGTGTTTTGATCTCCCCAAACCCTAGAAGGTTTGGGAAAGGAGAGATATCTAATACTGATGAAACCATCGACTATTTATAGGCTTCAAAATAGTTACGGCGTAACCTTATTAGGTAGTTACGCCGGAATGTCCTTCAATCTTCAGTGCTTATCCATTGGTTACGGCGTAACCTTAGCTGGGGTTACGCCGTAGCTTCTATAATCTAGTGTAAATCTTTGTTACGGCGTAACCTGAGCTGAGGGTTACGCCGTGGTCTTTGTTGATTTGGTGCTTATCAGTAGTTACGGCGTAACCTGAGCTGAGGGTTACACCGTAGCCTTCGTAATCTTTAGTTGCGTCATAACTTCATCACTTGGTTACGCCGTAACTAAGAGAAAATCAATAAAAGGGCTTGAAAACGTCCAATTGCAGCTTCCTTACTTCGAATGTGTCCTGAAATGAAATAATAAGGAATAAGGATGTTTTCACTAATAATTAACTCAAAATGTGATGATAAAGGGGGAAATTAACGCTTAGAAACTCAGGACTATTTGATGTTATCAAATATCCCCCCACTTAAACTCTACTTGCCCTCAAGTAGACCAATTTAGACTGCAAAAGATACATCCTTGAAGAATGCGCAGTTTTAATTTCCATGCTAGAACATTAATAAGAGCCGAACACCTCACGAAATGGGAACGAAAACACTCTCACTCATCCTATTCTAAGTGTTAATTTCGGGGTGAACACTCAATTGCACTGACATAGTAAGTATTCTATCATAAGCTTGGCAATTACACACAACTCCACCACTAGAGCTAAGGTTAAGACAATTTTTAGAAAGCAATGTTGGGTTGAGTTTCAAAGGCTTAAGGGGTGGTGTCATTACTAACGTGTCACGGCGAAGTGGACAAAATCAATGATACATGACCAAATCCATGGCCAAGACATCAAGGATTGCTCGCTGCATCCCCTAGACACGCTTCACGACAAAAAGGGTTAGGATTGGCATGGGATATTTAATGGGTGAAAAAGAAAAAGAAAACAAATAGTTTTAGCTTAAAACCGAGTTGCCATCGTCTAACCAATAATTCAAGGTTCGTCTTCATATGGTCAGTACATGCCTCTGGAATCCATTATTTATTCTTGAATTTTTTCTTCCAACCTTTGTACGTGATCAATGCCAATTTCTTCATGTAATGCTTATACTTTTTCGCACTATTAACAATCATACTTCAATATATATATATATATATATATATATATATATATATATATATATATATATATATATATATATATATATATA
This sequence comes from Chrysanthemum makinoi, assembly GCA_910596185.1. Classification (NCBI taxonomy): domain Eukaryota; kingdom Viridiplantae; phylum Streptophyta; class Magnoliopsida; order Asterales; family Asteraceae; genus Chrysanthemum; species Chrysanthemum makinoi. The sequence goes on from OU343225.1 coordinate 296,470,312, forward strand.
TATATATATATATATATATATATATATATATATATATATATATATATATATATATGCATATGCAACGATATGCTAAAGATACAATGATATATTTCCCCCCACTTGAACTGAGCATAAGGTGATTACTTGGGGTCTTTGACGATCTTTAGCGTGATGTAGATGATGATATAGGCTTCTTTATTTGAACCTCAAACTAGGGTGAACAATGACTTCTAGGTAAAAAGGTAAAACTACACGGTAGGCTAAGGTGTAAGGTTGTAATGAAAATAAAGGTTAGAAAATGAAAGGATAGGCTCAAAAAGGGTGTAATTAGGGGGTATCTTGCACTAAAAGTGAGTGCAACAAAAAGGGTTAACACCGGGGTCGAAAAGCCAATGTGACTAATCGATAAACGCACACCAGTGAACACATATGGGCTATTTGGGTTTAATCCTAAAACATTTACTTTTTTCAAATCTCCTTCTCCAAATGCACCAAGCTAACTTGATACACTACTCGTTTATGGTCTCGAAGTGATGTAAAAGGCAAGTTCTAAAGTTTACAATACTATCGGCACACTCAATTTATGGTAGATTTGGGTAGAATAGGGGAAACGGAAAGGATAAATCTCACCAATGGCAATAAGGGTTAAAGTGTGCTCGGCTTTAGGTGATTCTAGATTGGTTTAAAAATATGACAAAAATATTTCAAATAAGCTTAAATTTTTTAAACCAATTAGAAAATTAGGGCAAGTAAGCTAAGTAATCATACACTTCATTTCTATTCCTATCCTCCCACTTGAAGTGTACAAAGTCCCATTTGTAGGAAGAAAAAGGAAAAATAAAATAGAAATGAAAAATAATCAAGAAAGAAATAAACTCCCCTCTCGAATGGTTGCTCAAGATGTATCACTAAAGGTTGAAGGTGGGTCAAGGGGTGGCTAATGCGTATCGTTTTCGGGAATGGGCCATAACTATTTGTGTTGCTTCAAAAATTGCCTACTGCAGCAGGGGTTACGGCGTAACTAATCCTAAGGTTACGCCGTAACTGCATCACGAACCAAAACCTGCACAGCATATCAGGAAAATTTTGTACCCGGCTGGTACAATTAACGATAGAACAAGCAACTATCCACATAGTTAAGTTATTGTAGACACGAGTTACAAATTGTTTTAAAATTGTTTCAGATTGTTTCATCAAATGGGGAAATCACTTGTCCCCTGGAAGATCATGATCCATGGAGTGGAATTGGGACGGCTCATATGGAGTGCTCGTGGTGCTTCCAGGAGTGGCGTCGGGATGCATAAAGGCCACTCCTCCTTGGACTCCGACATCGGGGATGTTGGGCTGGTACACGTACTCCGGACCTTCCCACCTAGGGTGGCTCAAATGCATGTGCTGTAGCATCTGGCTAGTCCGATCTGCACTCCAATGTAAGAAATCCTGCTGGAGCTACTGCACCTGATCCAATGTACCTGAAAAACCCTCAAACTGGTTACTAAGACCATAAAGACCCCCTTCGAGGCTTTCAATCTCCTCGTTGAAGTGGGATGACATTCCCTCAAGCCTCTCATCAATGATCTGCAACCTCTCCCCAACATTCACATGTGCTCTTCTTCGTCCCTTGGGCACCTGCTCCTCGGCTTCTTCCTCAGCTTCACCACCTGCACCTATTAGCTTCCCCTTCTTCCCTTCTCGGGGCAATCCCAACTAGTTCAATCGCACCATACACATCCTGGACGCAAATCCCTAACTCTAGTAGCTTAGGCAGGCCTATCAAATAAGTATCCCTACCACGGGTCAATCGGGGCCAAAGCTGCATCGGTCATAAGATCAAAACTCCTAGCCAACCTCCCAATAAAGTGAGCCCCCTGCAAAGGACTCCTAGACGAAAACCCCTTAGCACCAACAGCCATAAATCTCGGCAAATAGAAAGGAACATCAATGTGGTTCCCCCCTTCTATGCCCTGCATTAGGTAAAGATCATCCATGGTCATCTTCTCTTTGGCTGAGTGCCTTGCTCGAATAGAGCAAGCAAGCAAGCGGTGCACTAATCGACGGATAGGGGTCCTCACCATCACGTATGATGGTGGGTTCTTAGGATCAAACCACCCGTGACAGCGATCTGGTCAAAATAAGCAACAAGGTCTTAGGACTCATCCCTTCTTTTCCAACACGTGTTATAGAACCGCTTAAAAGCCTCTGTTTCCATCTCCTCCTTAGTATACAAATCCATCCTCGTAGTAAACTGCTTAAGAGTCAAACTTCTCCAAACGCCCCCAAGCTGGAAAAACAATGACTCCGTGTCATCATCACCAATATCAGTACGGAATTCAACACTAGCAAGGAATTCACGGACGTACTCCGGAATGACCGGCTCCGTGATCCTGAATAGCTTCAACCATGCACTACACGTGAACTCCCCAGCATTACACGTGAACTTAATTTTGCAAAACTTCCTTAACCTCCTACCAGCTTTCCCGTTTGCCAAAGTACCAAATGCTTCAAAATCAAGTGCCTCGGGCTGACTGATATTCTTTCCCCTTAATTTTTCGTACTCTTCCACGCACAATTGCCTCATACCAGCATTAGGGTGTGCCAAAAACCTAGGCCAATTCGCGGGATTGTTTGCACCTGAAAATAAGACAAGAAACAGTAAGTGCAGACCTTACTGATGTCAAGTTACGGCGTAACCCAAGCAAGAGTTACGCCGTAATTAGGAATTTTCAAAGGTTACGGCGTAACTATGACAAACTGCTATGTCGTAATTACAGATATAATGGTTACGGCGTAACTAAACCCCCAGTTACGCCGTAACTTCCCCAGAAACTCAGCACCTCAGATGTTTCAATTACGCAATAGATTATGCCGGAACCATCAATTTTTTACAAGAGGTAAAAGGTTTTGATAAATTTTTAACCTATTAGTGCTGAGGGACCGCGCCTAACCCACTAAGTTTGCGTTTGACCCAAAACCCATTTAAATAAAGCCAAAACACCCAAATCGAACCATAGTGATAGGACACGAATCAAAATAACATGGGGAAATCATTAAAATCATCAATTAATCAAACCAATATTAATAATCAATTCAAATAGGCAAGATCCCTAAAATATTAAAATATAACCCTTATTGAAATAATTGTAAGAAACAAATCAAAAAGAGTAAAGATAGATCTTACCAGCCATGAAGATTGATAACGATGAAGAAAGCTTGAAAAAAATTTCGGAGAGAAAATTTTACTGTTTGTGTGGGCGGTGAAAGTATGTGAAAAAACTAGTTTTATTCCGTAAGGTTTTTATACTGCCTCGATAGTTACGGCGTAATTCGATAAATTAGTTACGCCGTAACTAATATTTTTAGAATATTAATTGGTTGTGAAAGGGTTATGTCGTAATCCAAATAAGGGTTACGCCGTAATTAATTTTAATCAAAGGTCATATTTTTTATATATATGATTTTATAGTGGTAACGTCGTAACTCTAAAAGGAGGTTACGTCGTAACTAATTAGTCAAAAAGATTTTATAATAATTTTAATAAATTGCAATACGGTTACGTCGTAACTCATGAAAATAGTTACGCCATAACTAATAGCGTCAAAATATGAATTTGCAATAGGAGAGATTTAGAAACGTACCTTATGGAAGTGCTCAAATCTCTTAATGAGGTGAATATGAAATACCTTAGATCTTTCATTAACTGCTCCCCGGCAGCGGCGCCAAAAAGCTGATGTGCTATTTCATCCTGCTTTTAATATTTATAAAACTTAGATAACTTAGGATAGACACATACTAACGGGCAGAGTACCCGATCAGATGTAGTAAAGCCTTAGGTAAATCCGAGTATCGTCCCGAGAGAGCTGTGACCTTGAAAGAACTAAGATGATTAGATAATATATTGATAATATATGGGTAGAAAAAGTTGATATAATCCATAGATATGCTATTATTCTATTTACACAGACACCAGAAATTTAGGGAAAAGAGATAGATAAACGAAGCTTAATAAAGACTACAAATATGAATAGATTCCCGATACCAAGATTCAATATAGTGGTTAATTATCACCAGACTCCTTTGGTCGATTCGTCATGGCCTATGGTTCTTAGATTCCTCACCAAGATGAGCAGGTCACCCGGGATCATTCGGCAACCTAATAGCAGTCATTAAGCACCAAATCTACTAGATCTAGACGGTGGGAACCAGACCGTTAGTAACTTAGATTCCCCCTAACCTCTTAAATACCTCCACTTGATAAGTGATCATTTGGTCAATTCGCACACGAAGAGTGGTCGTACTATGGCCAATTCCTCCCATACTTCGCTATCTATCAGACTGGGGTCAGTTGGTCATATCTCCCAGCCCTTTAGATACTACCAAGCTTATAATACTACCAAGCCTAGCTATCTATGAAAAGACTAGCAAATGTCTATAAAGAATTATAGAGAATAACAATAACATAAATGCAAACTTTAATTAATGACATGAATTCATAATATAAGATCTAGAAAAATATAAAGAGAATCCAAACTCGAATACAAAGGAAATCGTAGATGAGGACTTCGTTATTCAGGCTCCTAAACCATGCTTCTTCTTCTGTGTTTTGATCTCCCCAAACCCTAGAAGGTTTGGGAAGGAGGAGAGATATCTAATATTGATGAAACCATCGACTATTTATAGGCTTCAAAATAGTTACGGCGTAACCTTATTAGGTAGTTACGCTGGAACGTCCTTCAATCTTCAGTGCTTATCCATTGGTTACGGCGTAACCTTAGCTGGGGTTACACCGTAGCTTCTATATTCCAGTGTAAATCTTTGTTACGGCGTAACCTGAGCTGAGGGTTACGCCGTGGTCTTTGTTGATTTGGTGTTTATCAGTATTTATGGCGTAACCTGAGCTGAGGGTTACGCCGTAGCCTTCGTAATCTTTAGTTGCATCGTAACTTCATCACTTGGTTACGCCGTAATTAATAGACAATCAATAAAAGGGCTTGAAAACGTCCAATTGCAGCTTCCTTACTTCGAATGTGTCCTGAAATGAAATAATAAGAAATAAGGATGTTTTCACTAATAATTAACTCAAAATGTGATGATAAAGGGGGAAATTAACGCGTGGAAACTCAGGACTATTTGATGTTATCAAGGAGATTGCCCCAAGCCACCTAAAAGCAAAACTCAACGAGCTTTTGTGAGTGGTGCTTGGAGTGATAGTGAGGATGATGAAGAATCAAGCAAGGATGAGATCGCTCTAATGGCACATGAATCAAACGAGGTACATTCTGACTCATCTTATTATTCTATTGATGATGACACTTTGCAAAAATAATATAATCAATTATGTGAGTTTAGTTTAAAAATCATAACTAAAAATACATTTTTAAAGACTAAAAAGGAATTTTTAGAAAATGAAGTCTATGAGTTAAAAACAAACTGTCTATTTTAACACTAAATTTCAGAAATACAAGATTCAATCTTGAAGATTGAAGATAAAAATGCAGTGTTTTTTATATGCAGGGAGTACGGAAAAGAAACGAAGAAGACAGAAAACTACAGAGCCCGAAACCAGCATTAACAAGTAGGTCTCCCGACCCAATCAGTTTGAACTAAATATTAACCTTCTAAAATGGACCGAAGTAGACACCATTATAATGTTATGTTTCGTTACACCATTTCACCTTAGCCTACCCTATAGTTTAAGTCCATTAGTAGGTTGCTAGTTGCTTAGGATTGGTTTGGTTGTCTTTTCGAGTTTTGTGTGAGTTTGGGGTAATTCTTTTATTTGAGAATTGGTTTGCACTTTGCTTTTAGAGTATTGAACGAAAGATGGAGGATGCATACTTCATATTTTGTATTTGTGGTTATGTGAAGTGTTGATGTAAAATTTATAAAAAGAAAAAAATAATAATAAAAATTAAAAAAAAAATGAAGAAGAAAAAGAGGTGGAATGAAGAAGAAGTGAGAGTCCGTAGTTTGTATAAACCAACTAAGTATGAGGATCGAAGGAAGAGTGTATTCAAGGCAAAATTTGAGTGTGATACATCAGAATATCAGAGATTAGTATCAAAAGAGCAACTATTGTAGAAAAAAACAGAACACGAGACGTCAACTAAATGAATAGAAAAAACTACAAACAAACGATGACTAGAAATCACAAGGGTTCATTAATTCATTTGCAATAACCTGACCTCATTATAAAACAACACAATACATGAATGCACAGTCATTGAAGAAACATAAGAGCTTAATTCCTTTTACAGTTTTTCCAAGTTACAGTAAATTCATTAGTTACATCCCGCATACAAATGTCAAGTAAGTAGACGACGATAACAAATACCCACCTCATGGAAAGCAGGATTCTCAACAGGTTTAATTCCATTAGGATTAGGTTTCGGGGAAACTAACCCACTAGTAGCATCATCTTCCTCATCACACAACTGCAAAAGCCTACTTATATCCGGCGAAAACGGCCCCAAACTTCCACCCTGCATCACAAACATAAAAGCAAACTTATAATTCCCTTAACTGCTACTCGTACATGTTAGTACTGCCCTCATGAACGTTCCTGCTGCTCTATAACATTAATTGCTGCTCCTTGGATCTAACTACTGCTCGTTGTGACTTATTACAGCTGCTAGTTACTTTTTAATGCTGCGACCTCTATGCTTCTACTGTTAGTTGTTCGAAAGAAAACTTACGTGATTGGAAAAAGTGGAGTATAAGCCATATTGGGATCCATTATTTGACCAAAAACCAAAATACCACCCCCATTGCCACTTCGAACAAGACAATAAGAGAATGATTCAGGAACTACCCCTTGTGAAGAAAGTTGGGAAATTGCGGACAAGCTATGTTGCCTAAATCCAAATATCCCGTTAACCCCAGTTCTATTAAGGCTTCCAGTTTCGGATGTACTACAACTGTTGCATATATCAATTGAATAATATAGTGAATCAGTAACAAAGGATAATAAAAAGCTAAAAAAACAAGTGGAGATTTGTTATAACCCACCCAAATACAACTTTGGCTGAAGAATTTGATGATCCGGAATCAACACCCACTGTGTTGAGATGCATCAAGTCAAAATAATAACTATATTTGACCCAAACTGTCAGGTGCCCAGCAGACCCAACTCAACTTGTTTTGACCCGTCATAAACATATTTATTTTGGTTTGAGCCCATCTCAAGTATCACGAATAAGATAAAAAAAATGAAGAATTTGAATTTACCATTCTTGGAAATCAATCAATCTCAGCAACTTCAATCCCAGTAACGATCATACCATGAAATAATGTGGAAATCAATGTGGCTAGAGAATTGAGATCTGAAGAAAATACCTTCAAAGAATGTGGAAATGTGACTGTTAACTGATGAGGAACGGGGTGTGATTTATAAAACTTTTGTGTACTTGGATTGGATTTGTAGATGAATATGGAGATGGATATTGCTGATGCTGCTTTTCAAATGAATATGGAGATGGATCTATGGAGATGGATTAGATTTTGTGTCTTTTTTTAAAATTTAAAATGTAAAATGACTAAAATATCCTTGTGTATAAATACAAGTTGCCAAAAAATATAAAGTTGCCCAAAAAACAATACAAGTTGCCCAAAAAATAATACATGACATATACCTTCAAAATATGTACTTGTGTCATAAGTTGTCGGACACATGGCAGCCCCTGGTTGGGTCCAAGAAAATCGGTGGGCAACCGGTCTATTTTCAAATTTTAAAAGGGAGTGGTCCATAAAGTGATAAGCATCAGGGCGCGCGGTCTATTTGCCTAATTTTCCCTATAATCAATTATGTGAGCTTAGTTTAAAAATCATAACTAAAATAAGTTTTTGAAGACTAAAAAGGAATTTTTAGAAAATGAAGTCTATGAGTTAAAAGAAAAGGCAAAACGATTGGAAAAGGGGAAAGCAAATGACGATGATTGCAAATCATGTCAAGAGCTTAGTCTTGAAATAGAAAAACTAAAGCTCACACAAGAAGTTCTAATCGAACATAACTCTAAATTTAAAAGGTTTAACAAAAATATTGCTTGTGCCGATGAAATAGTTAGAATTCAAAAAAACACCAGGAAACATGAATGGACTAGGATTTAATGAAGTATTAATTCCAAAGAGTCAAACCAAAATGGTCGAAAAAGACAAACAAAATGTCAAAACTGCTGCACAGGACAGCCGGACCAGACGGACCCAAAAATAGGGTTCGTCCGTTTTTGTACAGCGTTTGGTGCGTGGGGATGCAAGCAGGACAAAATGTTTGTGATACGGACCGTAGTGAATTTGTCAAAGTAACAAAGAAAACCAATGATAATGTTAAACTAAAACCTGCTCATACATCAGGATTAGGACTTACTAGAAATGAATTTAGATCTAAAACTATTCAACAACGGTCTAAAACACCTATTGCCAAACGCCCCTTTCCCAAGAGCAACCACAACATACAACCCAACTACCAACATACCGGTTGGAATCAAAACTTCCCTAGACCATATCAAACTCCAAGTTACATGCCATGGAACCCTTTACCCATCATTTCCATATATGAACCAAGTAAATGATATGTTTAACCCAAACGAACCCATGAGATATTAGGGACCAAACGCTTGAGTTATTTGTGTCATAGGTATGCTTGAAAGTTGGATTAGAACCTGATGAATGGATAAAAGATAGTGGATGCTCACGACACATGACGGGCAAAAAAAGCTGTTAGGTTCCCATTTATGTAACACAAGCATCAATATGAAGAAATATAGAGAAGAAAGGATCGGATGAACACGAGCACACTTATGCGTAGGAAATGAAAGAAAGTTTATGCTTAATATAATTGTGAAAGTGAACAACCAACCTTCAAATGAAGGTTTACAAGGCTATTTATAGGAGAGGGAGCTAGGGCAACACTCCTAGTCCATTCCTTTCTTTATTAGGCTTGGGCCAAGGCTTATGGGCCTTCTACATAAGCCTTAGCATAATAACAAACATAAAGGCCTAATTAAGCTAACTATTACATATTAATTACTAACACTTGTAATCTAGTTTAGGAGTGATTCCAACAATCTCCCCCTAAGTGTTGGTGATTAATGATTTGAGTGATAACGTTGTAGGTGTTGATGTAATAGTAGCTTTGACGTCTTCTGACATTCTTCTTTCTTGTGAGAAGAGGTGCCTTGATTCTAACAATTTCCCCAATGTAGGGATCTTGTTTACTTTGAAGTTTTTCAACTTTGACGTCTTCATATTCTTTGATCTTTGTTCTTTGTGGTGGTAGTGATAGTATGTTGTGGTTATCTTCATCAGGTCTGCTTCGTTGCTCCAGTGTCTCCACGTCTTTCTCCAACATGCTCACACACTCTTTAACGTTGGATTACAGTGTTGATGTAGTTCTCTAAGTCTTTAAACTTTTTAGATTCTTAAGTTGATGAAGAATCATTTTGACTTTGTATTGCTTTTGATCTTGTGAGAACTTCATATATGATGTGGTTGGTATGAGCATGTGGAGAATCAGCACGATCTTTTCCACCTACATGCATCCATAAGAAGAAAACATAAAACATGGGTTAGAAATAATCCAGTGCTTACAAGTTTGAACTTCGAGCATGTTAACAGCATAATGTGAAAACACATCTCTAATTCTCACAAAGGATATTCCTGAACTAGAGTCCCACAAGTGAGATAACGCGATATACCGAAGTACATCTACAGTTCAGGTGAGTCGTTGAGGTACACCGAAGCATCACCCCACGAATGTAGACCATTTGAGACACACTAAGCGTAACCCACGAGGAGTTATCAAAGTGACCTGCTGTCAGGGCTGTTTGATGTTGACCCTGGCAGTAGTTTCCATTCAATCACCAAGGATCACAGGTGTGACCCCCTCATAAATGTTCTCGACAGATTGCTAAGATCTGTGTAGGACTCTAGTATTGTATCACTTGCGTCCTTATTGTTGAATGACAAGTGATGAAATGTCAAGTGTACCTAAGAGATCTTTTGATGAATCTCGTGGCTCTAGACTCAATAGTGCGCTTTGGTTTTTCTAAGCGGAGACTAGGGAGAGGGTCTCCTTCTTCAATACCAGCAATCTCTAAGAGAAAGCCGATAGTTTACGTAGGGTTCCCTGTGAGAATGAAACAAGCTTCTATTGAGAGAAACTTGAGTGGTTAAGAAGGTTTAGTGCATGCGTCACTGGGTCCATGACGACTTTATTCTTCAATACCGGTGTCATCTAGTGACAACCAGTAGCATATGAATTGAACCCGGTGTCTGCCCTATGTTGAATAATCTGGAGGGTTATTTCTTTTCACCCTTTTCTTTTACTTTTCTTTTTAATTCTTCAACTCCTTCTTTCTTCGATTCTCATTTTCTTCTTTTTATAATCATACCTAAGGACTTCTATATTCTAACTATTGGTGGTGTCCTTGGGTAGATCCCTCCGGCTCTGGCGGATCATAGGACGGTTATTCCTAACCTTAGTCACCTTATAACTCCATGACTAACCTATATTGCCATAAAACCATTATCTTGAAAAACCTCTCAAAGTGGTTATGAGTAAAAGCATTTTGTACCATTGTGAGGGTTTAGAATTTTGCAGAAATACTCCCCCTCCACACGTGCTTAAGTATTTTGAAAAAAATCTGCACGGTGAGAGAAAAGCGCGCACTTTTGAATTGATCAACTCAAGATAGGCAATCCCCCGCGAGACACGGTTATGTTGCATAGTTAAAGAGTTGCATTGTCAGCTTTTAGGTGACAACTAGCTCTAATAACTACCTTGAAGGTCTGGACAAACCTCGAAAGGTTGTCAAACCCGTCAAAGTTCATGTCTATCAAGAGTTTCTTGAATGGTACATTCTACTCGGACAAGTCCTTTGCGAGACACGTTTACATCACTAGCGAACTAGCTTGAAATTATTACCCGTCCTGGACAAGTCTTTTCGAGTTACTAACATTTAAGATCTCGTCAATTCATTGGTTAAGTCTTTAGCACGACAACTCATTTGCAATTCACAACATATTTCTTATCACGTAATTTTTCTCCCCCTCAAAAATGGCATATAAATGTTATTTTTGATGAAATTTGATATCGAATATGTCTATTTCGAGTTTTGCGGGAAGATTACCACGAAGAACAATTAAGTGAACTAAGTTTTTAAGCAAATACTCCCCCTCAACAAATGATATTAACTTTTGAGGTTTTGAAAAATCATAAGGGGAAGTACTTGTTCTTTTGAGCAAAACTTTGAAAAAATGAAAGTTTTGATACGTTTTACTCAAAAGTAAGAAGCTTTCGCTCCTTTTATAGGATTGTGGCAATGATGCGCACCACAGGGTCCTTTCATGACAAGAACGGGTTGTACACTGTTATGTGTGCACAAGCCATGGTCAAATATAAATCACACATCCAAAATATGATAAGAGAAACAGATCAAGGGGTACCAGGAGAGTCAGGTATTCCAGCAATAACTCCGGGAATGTGTTCTGGACGTTGATATCCTGTGAGAGATATGCTTGGACGACCACCTACGAAACTCTCCAAAGTTCTAATTTGATCCCTTCTGAACAACCTTTCATCAATCTGCGTGATGATCTTCTTAACATCCCTCCTATCCCTTGAATTCCATCTCTTCTTTGACCCTATGCCTTCATGAATCTCCTTTAACCAATAAGTTAATTCGTCCCTGACTTTCTTCACTGTATGATCCCCAAACTTGTGAAGCTCTTTGCACGCCATAAAGCAATTGTGATGTAGTTCACTTCGGTAGACTACTCCAAATGGCTTCTTGATGAGGGTGTACTGAGCAAGTTGGTTGATGTCGGGAAGGTCTAGCTGAGGTTTTGTGAGGTTAAGACACTTCTGATACGATTCCACGGCAAGTTGAATATCTTCTACACGTTCTTGGATCACGATGCTGCGGATGAATATGAGTAATGACTTGATGTACTCTCGTTGAATGTTCGTTGAGAAATGTCGCATTCTTCCTTGTACCTTGGCCAGATACATATCTTCAATGTCATTGAGCGACAATCTCGGGAAATCCGCTTCAGAAAATTCATATTCCTTTTCGTCTTGTCGTTTGACCACGATCTTCTTTAGGAATGTGTAGTCCCACTTTGACGAAAGAGTAATATGTTGAATTGCAATGATCCGTTTGTCACTGAACACTTCCTTTTTAGACTTAAGCACCTGGCAGCTCCTGTAGTATATTCTTCGTCTTTCTGGCCAATGATGAATCCCATACAGTGCACCGAGGTCATACTTTTCCACTTTGTCAGCAAACATGTGTGTGGCGTCTTCCTCGATGGCTATCTTTGTTGGAGTATGTTGCTACCGGGAAAGGGAGTGTGAGTGATGTAGCATATTTCTTGGAGACATCGCTATCGTGTAGAAGAAACTCGAGGTCGTTGTCGAAGAAATAGCGGAATGGAATCTTGGGTTGATCCGGTCGGCCAATAGTAGGTAGAGGTTTGGTCCAGTCAGTGTAGTATGGAGCTTTGTCTATTCTGGTGAAGTCGATGTTTGATTCCGGATTGAGCCAATCAATGTTGCTAGACATGGCTCGTGCAATGTTATCAAGGTGATATTTGACTTCAATTGCACTTTATGAGCTGTCTTTAAGTAGTTGAAATGCATCGTTCTTGATTCACTTCAACTCTGCTTTGGTCATTTTCTTCACTTTGAACTTTTCTTGTAAAAGCTTCACATGATCCATTGTACGGCCATCTACTTTTTCTTGACCTTCTGGTAATGAGGGGGTAGCATCAACAAGTTTAGAAAACCAGTCATCAATGTTGTAAAACAAGGCCTACAAGGCCGATTATTCACCGATTAGGTGCTACTGGGCCACCAACCTTGCCGATTTGTATAACTGGCTCAAACAAATCGGTCAACAATGGTCAATGGCGGTCAACGACTATTAACGGTGGTCTAACTTGCCGGAAACATGCAAATCTTGCCGGAAATACCCAAAACTTGTCTTGAACAAGTTTAAATCTACTATATTTGATGTTTATATATGTTACAAGATGATTTTCAAGGAAATTTTTGCCTATAATACCCAAAATCTCGCTGAAAATACCTAAAACTTTCCAAAAATGCCAATCCGATTGATCACCGATTAATCCCGCCTTGACCGATTACAAGCTACAGGGGAGTCGACCGCCCGACTACCGATTCACGATTTTTGCAACCTTGCCAGTCATATTCTTCGGTTGTATCGTCATCTAGCCATGAGACAACATCGGTCTTCGTCTTCTTTTTCTTTGGCTTTGATGATGATTCTGGTTTCTTTGTTGTGGCAGAAGAGGTGGGTTGTTGTTGGGGTTCAGGGATCTCTTCATCGTCACCAACAGTGTATTCGAAATGATCACTAGTTTTCTCAGTTTGTGGTGGTAACTCAGAGTCCTGAGGTTTCTTAGTAGCAGCAGAACGTGGAGGAGATCTTCTGTCGGTGGTGGTCCTTTGGGGTGGTGGTGGTATAGAGGAAGATTCACCAGAGTTCTTCTTACGTTTTGGTTCTTTATCTTTATCCGCTTCATCACCGGAGTAGATTACATTGGTGGTTCATAAGTTAGTTCCTTGCTACGTGTGAGACTATCTAGAAGATAATCTTTACCTTTTATCTCGGCTTGAGACTTTTCTTCTGCCTTAATACAAGCTTCCTCTTCAGCCTTTGTTCTGGCTTCTTCTTCTGCCTTAACCCTAGCTTCTTCATCTGCTTGAGCTTGAGCTTCTTTTTCTGCTTTTTCTTAGTGCGCCTCGGCATCTTCATCAGCAGAATTTTCTCAGTTTCTCCATTTGGTTCCTCAAAGTCATAGATGATAGAATCCTCTAGTTGCCGTTGTTGTTGTTCGTGGGTGGTGGTACCAGTTCCCTTATCAGGTTGATTAACCGCATCGGAAACTGGTGTAGTTAGTGCACCACAAACCATCGGGGCCACGAGTTTGTTCTTTGTTCGAACTCTTTAGCAACATGTTGGAGTCTGAGGTTCTTAAGCTTCTTTCTGTAGTCTCTGTCTTCATCCGGTGGCTCTTCTTGAGCTCTCTTCTTCTTGCTCAAGCACTGGAGTTTTCCCTTTATCGGACTTGGGACTGAGAGGTTTTGCGACTGTTTGAGTATCATCAGTTGCAGATTCCGAGTAGATAATCTCTTCATCTGTTTCAGGTTCCTCTGAGTCTTCGTCCATTAGTTTTGGTTCTGGTTTGGGAATAGGGATGGCTTCAGTAAGAGGAACTCTCTTCTTGAGTGTGTGAGTTCTCTATGGGTACCTTCTCGTACTCTCAGTGTTCGCAATACTTCCAGTATTGCCTCTCCTGGTCTTCCTAACAGGTGTACCAGAAGACTTACCATCAATGAAACCTACTTTGCCTGCTTCAACTGCTACCAAATATCGTTTTTACAATTGAAGTCCTTTGATATCATCAGAGAGAAGATAATCTGGCAACACTACACCCTGTTTCTTCGTGGTTGATTCTTTGAATCTTACCATGTTGAGTGTGGGTTCAAGTAGCACGGAGTGATGGTTGGGGTCTTCAAGTCTTTGGGGAATGTCTGGATTGGTTTCAAGAATCCTTTTGATCAACAAGTTTGTGTATCTAACATAAGGGATCTTGGAGCCAGGCCTTTTCGAGGTAAGGTCATGTCATCCCATATCAGAGCTGCAAATTCGATGTGTTTCATGTTGACCATGCCCCAAAAGATTTGAAGTTCCATGAGCTTCGGATGCTCATAACCACTGTCACGTCCGGAAACGGATTTAGCAATCATAATGTATAGTGTTCTCCATGGTTGAGGAATATTCTTTAGATCTACTGTGGAGTGTTTTGTGATAACTCCAGCAGCTTCATCATAGCCGATGTCGACCATGAATTGGAGAATGACCTCTTCCGTAGGAGTAGCAGAGAACTCAGTAGATTCTATGGCTGGAAGAAGAAGAACAACCCTTAAATCTGCAGGAGTGATGATGACTTGTTTGTGGTTAAGCGTCACCGTCACAACACTTTGACCTTTGACCTTTTGTATAGTGTGCCGAATGGTGAAGATAGATCTCGGCGCAAGTAGCAGAATTGTGAGCATGTTCGGTATGGGTGAGTCTTCAAAATATCCACCGCAATCTGACAAGAAGACTCAGAGCAAGTGAAGTTGTCAAAATCAACTATGAGGTTGTTCTTCCCGATCTTCATTGTGTAACCGTTGGGGAAGATGTCTTCAATTGAGAGAACCTTTGGTGCATCAACGTTTTCCATTTGGACGTCCATATCGTGATCTGAAAGATATTTAGCCAAAAGAACCAACATATCGAAAGACATTACGTTAGTCAAAAGTTAATTTTATTGACTAATTATTGAATATGATATGTTAACGAATGTTACGAGTCAAACGTCACTTGTTTGTCCAATAGTCCAAAGTAGTCGTGATAAGTTTCGTGAGTTTGTTAATTTTGAATTTTCAAGTCCAAATTTTAACTTATTTTCACAACATATTAACCCTTTAAGCTTATTAGTGACATTTTGGTTTCGTGACGTTATGATTTATTTATTTACAAGTATGTACGCGTAACAATTCATAATTTTGGTTAAAAATTTGGCTTAGGCGTAGGTTTTGTAAGCTTATGCGTAAACATTAGACCATACGCGTAGGTATAAGCTTATGCGTAGGATCTTGACTTACGCGTAAGAAATGTTACGCGTAGGAAAAGAGAGCCTTAGGCATAGAGCTTACGCGTAAGTGTATGTGGGAGCTTACGCGTAAGGTTTACTCGTAAGAGTGAACCTTAAGCGTAAGACTCACTGTTTACGCATATCCTTCACAGGATACGCGTAGTCCCCTCTGTAGAACCTTACGCATAAAGGTTAGGCGTAAGACTTTTCTTACGAATAACACATTACGTGTAAAGTGATCCTTATGCGTAAGTATGCAATGGTTAACCTTGATTCTGAATTTTCACGCATAATAACCTGAAACAAATAAGACATAACTCATCCATTAACATGTTTATTCAATCCTTTTTCAATCTTAAATGGAATCACCATGAACAACAGTTACGCGTAAGATTAGCTTACGGGTAGAACCAAAACCCTTAGTTTCAATTCTACGAATAAGTAATTTAGCCATAGGATTTGCACCAAACGTATTCTGGGATATCTTAGAGGCCTAATGAGTTGTTTTAAACAATTTTTAACATCAAAACCCTTATGAATCAAGAATACCTAATTCGTATGAACATAAACCCTAATTCTTAATTTTCACAAAATTGATGTTTCTGGGTATGTATCAATCATGGTTTTGGTCAATTGAACATGTATACAACATCATAAGAACAACTAATTATCCAGAAACACTCTCAAATGAAAAACACCCATTCCACGCATAAACCCTAAAACTTGAATAATGACTAAAAACGTTTTATGGGTGGGTTTTTATGATGAAAAAGGTTTAAAGACTTTATGTAAACATTTAAAACACAACCCTTATCATCAAAATCAACCAAACGTGATTATGTGTTCATACGCCTATGCGTAGAACACATAATTACTCTTATATCAAAATCAAACCGTTGAAAATGCAAACGTTTAAAAAACCTTTGTTTGAAATCACATAAGAATGCTTAAATCACTTACAAAATAGATGATTATAAGACGGATTAGATGGTTGAATCTTATGCGTAGGATATGGTAGATGAGATATTAAATGTGGTGTAATAAATGATATGAAAATTTTTGGTGAAGGGTTTTGTTAAAAATTAGTTTGAGCTTTTGACAACATTGGTCCCTCCACCTCAACCATTTTCATCCACAGCCCATAAGTTCCACTTTGGTTACGTTATGAAGTATAGTTTTGGAAAGAAACTTGAGGACGCTCCCCCTCGACTTAAGAAATAATGAAATTTTATAAATTTGAGTCCGGGGAGTGTCAATGAACCAGAAATGTGACCACCATTAACAAAGAAACAAAACGGATAAGGCAACATGCAAGTACAAGGTTTTATGAAACCGAAAAATATTTACTTTCTCCCCCTCAACACTTGACCGAGAAAATACTGAATTTTGAAAAAAGGAAAGTGTTGACGGAAGATTTGTACTTGCCATGTAAAAAAGAATATAGATAGAAGAATATTTTTGAGTTTTATAAGATTTATATTTTTGTATTTTGTTTTTGATAATTATTTACAAAAGAGGTTTTGGTGTTTGACTGGTTTTAAGATTGTTTTAAAAGTTCATCCAGTTTCTCTGGAGTCAAACACCTCATACCAATCCGGTGGACCAAGTCATTAAACCTAGCAGGAGCTAAGGATTTGGTGAGAAGGTCTGCCAATTGGTATTCAGTACCCACGAAATATAATTCAACAGTACCATTTTCCACATGCTCCTTGATGAAATGATATCTAAGATCGATGTGCTTTGATTTCGAATGTTGAACAGAGTTGCACGAGATTTCAATAGCACTTCGATTGTCGCAGTACATGGGATTTGTCAAAATATGTAACCATAGTCTTTGAGTTGTGTTCTCATCCAAATGACTTGAGCACAACACGCGAAATGCTAAATATTAGCTTCTGTGGGGACAGCCGATGTATAATCCTGCTTCTGCGATTGCCATGACACCAGTTTATCACCAAGAAATTGTAGAGCACCTGAAGTACTTTTTCGAGAATCTAAGCAACTGCATGTGATCAGCGTCTGAAAATCAGATTAGTCAAAACCAGAATCCCGGATACCAAATCCCCAAGTTAATGTTCCTGATGTATCGGAGGATTCTTTTAGCTCGGAGGTGTTTCTCAGTTGGTCTTGACTAATAACGGAGCAAAGATATACTGAAAAATACAATGTAAGGTCTACTGGGCTGTTAGATACATGAGAGACCCAATGATACTTTAGTATTTGGTAGGGTCAACCAGTTTCCCATGTAAATCAGCATCCAGTTTGTTGGTGTGTGCCATTGGGGTGGCATAGGTATCACAACTTGTCATTCCATGTTTGTTTAAATTTTCAAGGATAATTTGGACTGACTAAAAAAAATACCACGGGGTGATTGATGAACTTGTAGTCCTAGAAAGAACGTAAGTTCACCCATCATGGACATTTCAAAATGTTTTTTCATGAGTTTTGAAAAAACGTTTGAGTATTTTAGATGAGTTGACCCAAAAATTATGTCATCCACATAAATTTGAACGATTAAAATGTGTGCCCCGTGATATTGTATGAATAGTGTAGGGTCGACCGAACCTTTGACGTAATTATTGGCGATAAGAAAGGATGATAACTTATCATACCACGCCCGAGGGGCTTGTTTGAGACTGTAGAGAGCCTTCTTCAGTTTGTAGACGTGATTAGGGAACTCTGGATCAACGAATCCTTCTGGCTGGCTAACATAGACTGTTTCTTTCAGTTGTCCATTGAGAAAATTAGTTTTGACATCCATCTGAAAGACCGTGATGTTCATGTGAGCCGCAAACGCCAGAAAAATACGACAGCTCAAGACGAGCAACCGGAGGCGAATGATTCTTCAAAGTCAATACCCTCTTCCTGCTATAACCCTTAGCCAACACACGTGACTTATTTCGGATTACTGCTTTCAGCATCCAATTTGTTTTTCCAAATCCATTTGAGACCATGACGAAGACCCCTGTTGGTCTTTCAACCAATTCCCATACTTCAAGATGTTTAAACTGATTGAGTTCTTCTTGCATGGATTCAATCCAGTTGTCTTTGTCATTGCATCTTTAATGTTTTTAGGTTCAGATGGAAGGCGTGAGGTGCATACATCAGTTCACATAGATGCAATGTTCACCGTCTGTGTGGAGACGTTGTCTAGTTACGACTGGTTGATTCGGGTTACCAATAATGTTTTCAAGAGGATGGTCTTTTGTCCAACGATGTGTGGAAGGTGGATGTTGATATACATTATGCAGATTGGGAGGATTCAAATGGCTTGTTGATGATTCCGCAACATCAGGTGTGGCGGTTTCATTAGCAAACGGATGAAAACGCATTTGGATCAAAATCTGCAGGTGGGGGTACTTCATTGTTCAGAATATCATCAGCTGGTTCAGCGTCATTGTATGCGGTTTGTTCGACTGTTATTGTAAAAAACTGGTGGTGCTTCCTCAACAGTAGTTGTTGTAGCAGGTGTATCAGGTATTAGATTTTGATCAGGTTGAGCAGCGGAAACATTTGATACAGCTGGAGCACGTTCATCAATATCATCACTAAACAGAGGAGCAAATAGTTGTCCATTTGACGTGAGTTAGTTGTGAAAATAGGGTCAGCTGATGATGGGGTTGAGGGAAGTTTAAATGGTTATGACAGGTTCCAAGCTGTTATGCTTAGAAGCCATTTCTGTAAGCTCATCAAAATTTTGCATGAATGGTTTCCATAATCTCCATGCACGACGATTCAGGATCCGGAAACCCTTAGAGCTTTCACAATATCCTACAAAGACTCCAATGTCAGCTTTGGCTTTGAGCTTACAAAAGTCATCACGATCATTATTCGGATAACAAAGGGATCCAAATACATGAAAGTGTTTGAGATTCAGTTTACGGTTGTAGATAAGCTCATAAGGTGTTTTGTTGTGGCGTTTGGTAATCATTGAACGATTTGAGTGTAGCATGCAATTGACACGGCTTCAGCCCACAAGTAATCTGGAAGTTTTGCATTAATTAACATCGTTCTTGCAGCTTCCACTAACGTACGGTTTCGTCTTTCAACAACTCCGTTTGTTCCGGTGTTCGCAATGATGTTTGATGCTCAATTCCCACTTTCTCATAAAATGCACGAAGAGTTTGATTTCAAATTCAGGTTCCCTTTTCTGTTCGATTTGCTGAGTTTTCCGGGCTGAACTGAATTCGTCGAGAAAGGTGATGACATATGTGGAGCTTGAGCTTTACTTCGAAGAAAATAAACCCAAGTCCATCTTGAGTAGTCATCTACAATTACCAAGATGTAGCATTTGCATTAATCGTTTGCAGCGCATTGCATGGGATTATCCATAGAGCAGCATACACATCATCGTCTATGTGAAGAAGTGAAGCACAGCTGAGGTTTCCACCTTTGAAGGAAAGTGAGCACGAGTGCTTTTCCCTGTTCACAAGCTGCGCAGGTGATCTTTAGAATACCGAAATCTTGGGAGACCGTCAACAAGTTTGTACCGTGCAAGATTGGTTATGGTTTGAAAGTTTAAATGTGAGAGACGACGGTGCCATAGCCAGGACTTTGTAGATGTAGCCTTAGAAAGTAGACAGATGGGAGATGAAGCAATCATGTCTTGCATTGAGATTGTGTAGAGACTTGATGTGCGTTTGACCAGACATAAGATGGTTCCTTGTAGATCATGAATGAAACAAGTTTTCTCCCTAAAAGCAACTTCCAAATCACCATCACAAAATTGACCGACTTAAAGAGATTGTGGCAGACCTTCATAGAATAAACTCTGCTAATTTCATGTTACCATCGATGTAATCTCCGTTAGCCCATGATAGCTGCAAAGTGATCATTCCCGAACACTGGACAGTTGCCAATGAACTTTGAAATAAAATTTGATAACAGTTGAGATGCTGTCATGTGCCGGGAACATCCGCTATCAACAATCCAGAGGATGATCTGTATCACCTGCATTACATACAGATGACACAGATGGAATAGAAGTAGATGTGGAACCCGAAGAGTTAGAGGGTTCCGATGCAGATATAGATGAAAAAACACATTCATGATTTTGGGTATCCATGTAAAGCCAAGTGTATTATGTAACCATTTCTGCCATCTCCAACTAGTCTTAGCTTTGGTCTTAGTGAATGCACTAGGTGATAAGTTCTTCCTAGGAGGTGAAGTGGGTTCTAGGGGTACATCAATGATTAAGCATGAGCCATAGAGGCGGTTTACCTAGCACATACTTAGAAGCATTAGTGGGCCTAGAGGTATTCCGCTTATGATTCAAGATAGCCTTAGCAACACATTTATCATGAAAACCAGAAAACATGCTTTTACGACAACCACACAAGAGGGGCTTCAAACAAAACATTAAGAGTACTTAA
>OU343225.1:296491425-296623028 GCA_910596185.1 Chrysanthemum makinoi
ACTTCTTTGATGGTGATTCCAACACTTTCATAAAAGCGAATTAAGTCTTTGTTAACAAACTCGTGCCATTGTCGTTCGAACAATTACAGCGTATTGTTGAGTCGAACACGGTTGTTTGATTAGTTTGATGATGATATCTGGAGTTTCATCCTTAGTCCTCAAAAATTTTACCCAAGTAAATCGAGAGTAGTCATCAACAACTACTAGAATGTATTTCTTCCCATTAATGGTTTGCACTCTCATTGGTCCACATGAGCATCCATATGAAGGGTATGAAGAACTTCCATTATTGAGTTTGTGGGTTTTGGTTTGTGGGCATATTTCGTACTTTTACCCAATTGGCAAGCTGAACAAAGATGATCTCTTTCATATTTCAACTGGGTAAGCCTCGACAAGATCCTTTCTAGAAGGTTATTAATGGTGCCGAAGTTCAAGTGATTGAGACGACGATGCCATAACCATGACTTTGTTATTGAAGCCTTTGACAGCGGCGATTGGAAGACTTCATCATGTCTTTGATAGAAATGGTGTATAGGTTAGAACCTCGAGTACCTCTTAATAATTCCACACCATCAAGTTCTCTAATGAAGCAAGTATGTTTTCTAAAGGCCACTTCAAGATCGGAATCACATAATTGACCAACGAGCAGATTATGACCAAGACCTTCCACATAATATACCCCGGAGATTACACTTTTGCCAACTACATAATCACCATAACCCATAATAGCACCAAAATGATCATTCCCGAATCTAACAGTTCCGATGAATTTACTCACGAAGTTCATGAGCCACGACCGGTCTCCACTCATATGCTTGGAACGACGAGTCCAGGTACCACGAAGCGATTTGAACGATTTGCAGTTGAACATAGACAAGAATGGATAACTGGATAATTGGGAACCCCATGCAATAATGGGTTCCACTTGGTTAGTAACAGTGATTGGAACACCCACATCAGAGATAGAAGCAATGGACTCATTAGAAATAGATGCGATCTTTGGTGTCCACGTATTTGACCTATTCAAAGTATGTTCACTTCTTAAGGGAATAGTTCTACCAGTAGGCATCCATTTTCTTGTGGGCATTGTCTTAGAAGGAAAAAGGTATCCATTGATAACCTATCTTTCTAAATGTTCTTCCTGTGGGTTTCCACTGTTTTCTAACTTTCTTTGGTCTTTGCCTTTTTGCCTTCTTAGCATGATTTTTAGCATTAACAATTTTAACTGGGCATTTGACAGCATTAGACAAAACATTCACACCACATTCATGATTACCAACAGAATTGAAGCAGACATCATTACATGGTTTGCAGAAAGTATCAGAATTCGAATTAATTACAGTACGCTTATAGCTAATACTAGAATCAACACGATTCGTTTTATTTAACTCAGACATAGTGTTCCTAGGGTGATCTTCTACTCTTTTTCAATGCACATTCTTAGCTTGCAAGGTCCTATCATTCTTTGTATTGCCTTGAGACTTTGACCTTCTCGCTTTAATGTTCTGATTACTCTGTAGAGGCAATGGGAACATTAGTTTGTTTTGCTACTTTTGCATTTCCGTTTAGATGTGGATGTGAACTATTTGAAGGCTGAAGTTCACTTTCTTAACCTAGAGGTCTTTGGGATCTGAGCTACTTGAAGGCATACTAGAGTTCACATTCATAACATTGGGCATTGAATGAGTTGTATACTTGGCACTAGGCATAGAACAAGGTATCAAGGGATTGACTTGCGCACCTAAGGTTTTAGGGCATATTGTAATTAAGCATTCTAGAAGTTCTTGAGATCGTTTGGCATATAAGCATGCATGGCCAATTGCATTATCAAGTGGTTTCTCTAACTTATCCTCTTCTATAATCTCACGGAGACATTCTAGGCTGTCCTTAAGGTGTGAGAAATATGTTTGAATAGCAAGTTTGTTATTCCTAAGATGAGGAGGAACATATTTCACTGACAAAGCATATTTATTACAGACATGCACCTTTGAAGCACCATTCTCCCTATTGGTCATTGGCATTTTCCCTTTTACCCCGACTCTTTAGATTCTCAATTTTCTTTGCAACGGTTATTTTTTCGTTATTTTGTTACGAGTGACTTTTATTGACTCAAATAACTCATTGAAATGACGTTTAACCTTTTCATTTTCTTCAAGAAAACTCTCATTTTCCTTTTGTAAAGCATTAACCAAGTTTTGAAGATGAAAATTTTGAGAATACCGAGAATCTAAAGGAGGAGGCATTTGGGAGCCAGTCACATTGATCTTTTCACCCTTTAATTGAGAAATTTGGGCTTTCAACTTTCTGATCGTGTTACAATGAGCTCGAATCAGTTCATCACGTTTGCTAATTTCAAAGCGCATCAAATTCGGGAACATCCAAGGATGTCTTGATATTTGAGGTTTTAACATTTTCTTTAGATGTTGATATTTTAATTGCAAATCAAAATGTTCAACTTCTAGTTTAGAAAGATGCTTTACCAAATTATCGTGATCATCCTGATCAATTTTCTCATTAAGTTTCGAATTAATCTTTTCAAGTTCAATGACACGATCATGGGAGACTTTCAGAGCAACAGATAATTCATGAAATTGAGAAGCATTAATGGAACAATTCGTAGCAGTGTAAAACACATCTTGAGTAATACATTCAGAAATAAGAGTCTCATTCAATGTATGCAAGTTCTTCCTCTCAATCTCATTATATTTTAATGCTCGCTCATAGTCACTAACCTCAACTATCATTGCATCAAATTCCTTTTCCATTTCTTTAATATCTAAATCCATCCCCTTTTTAAGACTCTCAAATTGATCTTTTAGTTGTTTAAAGAAAGGCATGACCTCAGTTATATAACATTCTTTAGTTTGCCCAAAACCCCTTTCCCTTCAGATTATCCCATTGGGTGTGATCCTTTTCTTACACGTTTTCTCAAAATCAACAAATAATTGAAAGATAACATATTGATGATTAAGGTCTTGCTTTTAGTGGCAATAGTTCTAGGAACTAAATGCATTGGTGTTTTCGGAGGATACACAGCCGTCTTGAAGGCATTTTCCTAAGGGGAGGGTTCGTTACAACAAGATTCTCTGCTTTTCGCTTTTCCATATCTTTCTTCCAAAAATGTTCGTGTTAATTGAGTTTGAGGCTTAAACATGTTAAGGGAGATTCAATTTTCCTTAGTGTAATCATGAGGTTTGATGGTTATGTTTTTCTCTTTACATATAGGGTTGTTGAGTCTTATATTCATTTTCTCCCTAGTGACCTCATCTAATTTCTTATCTTCCTCAGTTGCACTCAGTAAACTAGGTTTCTGTCTAGGCTTAAGGATTTCATTATCATCATAAATTACTTTATGAGCAGTTCTAGCATTTTTAATGACCTCTGGATTTGGTTCCTCAACAAGGGGAGTACTATGCTTATCACTCAAAACTCTATGCTTAGTGATCAAGTGAGCAGTCTGAATGGTATTCCCTTGTTCGCATACAACTTATTTTCAAGCTTGTTTTTCAAAGTTTTTAGATTGGAAAAATCATTCAAAAGTTTTGATTTCTTAGCATTGAATTCTTGCTTAAGCATTTTAACATTTTCTTGAAGTTTCTGTTTTTGCTTAGCAGTTTTAGAAAGCTTTTCTTGTAAGGAGTTTAACTCTTGTTTTAAGACTTCTTCTCTAAAGTTACTTTTTCTAATAACTGTACGCATTTGGTCATCCATCTCCTGCTCATGGGTGGTTAATTCAAACTTGGCTCGTTGTTCATAAATAGCAACACGTTCTTTATAGGCATTAAGTTCAGAGATAACAGAATTATCAGGGGCACATGCAGTGTATTCATCAAAAAAATAGTTATCATTGACTGCAAAAGATGCATCACTTGGTACTACCTCACTTTCACTTTGTTTAACATATTGATCATATGGGACAACATTGATATTACCCATATTTTCAATATCTGACTTAGTAGTTTCAGTTGATTGTACTTTGTCATGCATTTTTGCACATCAAGCATCATCGTATAGTTTTAATACCGAGAAATGAGTTTGTTTTCGGATGGACCAGTTTGTGGTGATGAAGATACTTTAGGAGAGACCATTGGAGAAATGCTAGCCATGAATATGGTTTGTGCGATAGGTTCATCATCAACGTCGAGTCGTATGCATCACAATCAGCTGACTTGAAAGGCATTCTGATGATTCGGCCCATTCCCTGTGACCGCCGTTCATCTATATCAGCATCATATGTCTTAGCATTCCCTTCAACAAGAAACAACAACTCCTCTTCATCCAAAGTTGCTCCGTTGTCCTGAGCTTGCACAAGCGCATCTTGTCTCGAAGTATTCTGCATTCTGAGGACGTTTTGGAGATGTGCAGTTCCTAGCAATGTGTCCCTCACCACCACACTTGTAGCATTTGACTGGTTTTGCTTGTCCTTGATTTGGATTCCTTCCACGATTACGATTTAATACATGACCTCCGCCTACTCGGTATTACCATAACTGCTCCAACCATCCCTTGTTCATATCGTCTACCTTACCTTGGGTTGCACCATAATTTTTCCATCTCGACAAGAGCATGATTGTCAAGATTGGATGCGATTCGATCTCATTGTTAGTGTGAAGATTGTTGGTGTGTGGACTAAGGGTCAAGTTTTGTTTAACCATGAGAGCTAGTTGATTAATGAAGTGTCCTACGGTCGCATCGGCATCGACTTGTTTGAACCGTGGATCGGGAATGAGTTTGTGATTACCATTACCCATGGGTATAACTTGTGAGGCTTTGGTTGTAATCCCAACATTGGTGTGTAAAAGGCGTTGGAATCATTTGATGAACTTGTTTCTCCGGATTTGTTTTGAATTGTTCAAGAATCCTCTTTTCAAACATGGCATGTCTCTCATTCTGAAGAAGGAAGGCATAGAGTTGCTCATAGTTTGTATTCTTCAATCCTTTGGTTAGCTTCACAGAGGTGACAAACTTGTGCCATTCGGGATTCATGTTGTTCACAAACTTTGAGTTCAAATGAATGTTTGGCATAGTCATTCTGATGTTCCTCATGTCATTAACAAGCTTGTGGAATCTCACGTAATACTCATAGACACTCTCATCTGGTTTCATCTTGAAGTGCTCAAATTCATCATAAAGTTGTGATTCTCTGTCTTCCATAGTTAATTCAGAACCCGAAAGAAGCATCTTGACATTATCCCACACCGCTTTGGCTTGGTGTTGTGATTGATATGCTTGTAGATATCTTTTAGAAGACCTTGAAGTACGATGTTAGAAGCCCGATATCAAGCATCGAATCTCTTTTTCTCCTTATCATTGAGTTCATCATACATTTTTGGTCTGTCTAATCCATAGATCATAGTTCCATCTACAGCTGTATCAATTAAGTCTCTTGTAGTCTCAACCTGATAAGGTCCTTCATCGATTGACTTGAGAATGTTGACTCCGTTTTATTTTCCCCAAGCAGTATAATCTGATTCGTTGAGCCCATGAGTCATAATCAGTTCTATCAAGCATAGGTGGGACGAGTATCTCGATCCCACGCTTGGACGCGTCCTCACCACGAAGAAACAATAGTAGGAACAATGTTTGCCATGATTACAAGTTCTACGGGATTTTACTATTCTTTGTTCAAACCGGGAAATTGATTCTTTCACGGGATTTTACTAAACCAAAAGGACAACCGTAAGAATGTATCACGAAGAAGTAACAAGTCTAAATAGACAAGTAGCTAAACACTCAACTCGCTTAGGTATCAACTCGCTAAACAACCAACTCGCTCAAAGAATCAAATCGCTTAAGGAATCAACTCGCTAAATAGCCAAGTAGCATTAGTATCAACTGCAACACAATCAACTCGCTTAATGAAACAAGTCGCTAAATAGCCAACTCTCCTTAGTACCAACTCGCAACACAATCAACCCGCTTAATGAAACAAGTCGCTTTAATAATCAACTCGCAATAGCAAGTCGCAAAAGGACACAACTCGCTTAACCACCAAAGTCGCAAAAAGCAACTCGCTAAATAGCTAAGTTGCATATAACAACTCGCATCCAGTAACACAACAACTCGCTTCGAAGAAATGTATATCCGAGACTCAACTCGCTTAGTACAAAGTTAAAAAATAACCACTTTATCAATCAAAAACAACCAAACCACAATGATTTAAGCTTTCCAATTCAAAGCATAAACACATATGATGATCCTAAACACAAAAGTACAAGAAAAATTTAAACTTTAACACTAAAATTTGTCCAAATGAATCAAACTCTTCTAAACACTTAATACCCCAAAAACCTTATGAAATCCACCAAAACAAAGAGCATGAAAGATGAGTGATCAAACCATGACTCTTGATACCATTTGTAACATATTGGATTTCACAAATACACTAAACCATAATCATATGACGCGTACAATGTGTTTAGAGAATAAAGTTCTAGAGAGAGAAATGGAAGAGAGTTGGGAACTTTAGTGAGAGAAAGAAAAATCTTATTATGAGCTCCAACTCTCTACCTTGGGAGGTAGAGAGTATTTAAAGTTTTACATAAAACGCCACCGACGGGTCGTGGATCAGGCATACATTGGGTAAAGACCCGTCCGTCCTCCACGGTGTTACTAAACTAAATACTACTTAACATCAAATAACTACGACCACGAGCTTTCTAACGATTACATATACTTGAGGTGACCGACACTTTAACTACTGGATTTTCCAAATCCTAACAGTCTTGACACTTGAGACATCTTTCACTAATGTCTTCAACACTACACTCCTTTAAAGAAAGAAAAGAATCGTCAACAAGAAGACTTCAGTAGCCTTGATGATGAGGAAGCATGGCAACTCATGGACTTGAGCTTGCTCGACTTCAAAGGTGGTGATCTTGCCTTTTAAGAGGAACCTAAAAGATCACACAAAAACAAAACTACAAACATAGATCTCTTGGATCTGAGGTTAGTGAGTTTTTAACTCGGGGAGAAAGTGTGTTAGAAAAGGGGTTAGCAATAATGAAGAAATGGCTCACTATTTATAGAAGAAAAATCCTACTGTTCTCCGGATCCCACGGATCCCTACCACAAGGGATCCGGCTAGCACAAAGCTAGGGATCCGTGGAACGCTCACCATGGATCTTTGGTATTATCCATATGTGATATGAGCATGATGTCATGCAATGGGTTATGGGTTAAGATCCATGGGTTATGGGCTTTGGGTTGTACCCAACTACATTCAATGTATTTTGCCCAATGGGTTGTGATACTTAAGTTTCTACCCATTTATATTACCCAATATACTACATACTAGTTATGTGTATATTTTACCCAAATATGTAAACATTAGTTGTTGTACATATGTATTACTAAATCATAAAATCACTTATACTTGTTTTAGTGTTTTATGTGAAAATGTGAATATGTTAGAAACTATTAGATCAAACCATTTACGTATTTTATTTGTTTTGTTAATATGATTTTACGTTTGTTATCGACAAAATATTAGAAGATCGTAAAATACAAATAAACGTTTTTATGGCTTATTTGTATTAACAATCTCCCCATTTTTGTTGATGACAAAACATAAAATTATTTTAAGGAAAAGCTAAAATTCGTAAAGGTTTGAATTTGTAGTTTTTACTTTCTTCTCCCCCTTTTGTCGAAACAAAAAGTGTTTGAAGGAAGGCAACACATCGTTTTTAAGAAAAACATGTGAAAGAAAAAAAATAGAGAGCAAGTAACGGGAAAGGATCTCGTCTTTACTCCCCCTTGACGAGTCCATCCCTATGTAAGGGCGTCAAGTAAGTGATACTAATCTAGTTTGTTTGCAAATAAGTTTGCAAAAGATTTCGTCTAAGAGACGAATGTGCTCCCCCTTGATGATTGCAATTTTGCAAGGGGATGACACGAAATGTAAACCTAGTATTGCAAGTAATTTGAAATGTATTGCTTTGACATAAAGCTCCCCCTAGCTTTAGGATGTCAAAGTCTTCGTATGTAAATTGAATAACTACAAAAAAAAAGGTTAGAAAGCAAGTATAATTCACAATTTCCTGCAAATGTGATTTAAGTTAGTAAAAAGAAAGCTTTCTGTCTCACGGATCCCACGGTTCCTTCCTAGTAGGGATCCGTCTAGGCAATCTGAGGGATCATTACTAGCTGATTAATTTCAGCAAAGGTGATATAACAAGTAATGTTCTTACAAAAATGAGATAAGAATACAAAGTGATCATATTCTCGAAAAATAACAAGTAGCATGTAATTCCATTTAATAAAACTAGAGTTATGATATACATGACTCTAAAAAATAAGAAAATACATGACTAGGAATTTCTAAACCAACTATCGCTTGATGCTAGGACACCACTAAAAATCTTCTAGCTCAAGTTCTGTTTAGGTTTGATCTAGTGAAACGTTCGAGGAGATGATAGAACATGAAACGTTGGTCTTCTCGTACTTCATGTATCAAACTTTCAACATGTTGACAATGATAGCAATCTTTGTCATGGCTAGGTAGTGGTGGTGGAAGAAGTGAAATGGCTTGATGCGAAGGATCAAGTGAAGCGGCTTGTGGAGCTTCAAACGATGGAGGGATTGGTGGAGGTGCATTTGAGAATGACTCAACCAAGAATGATGGTGGTGGTAGAGAAGTGTCAGCTTCCATATGGTTGGGTGGTTGACTTTGATGATTTCTCATAATCCAAATGGGATTATATGATGGAAACGGCGAAAGGAAGCCGGAGCAAGTGTTGACTCAACACCTTGAGTTTGAACCATTATTCCTCCTAATGAGGAGAATGTTGTCGGCGGAAGCGGATGAGACGGCCTAGGAGGCAAGTCCTCAAAATTGTAGAGGTGTGGTGATGATAGTGGGGATGTAAATGAAATAGCTCTAGGAACCAATGGTGATGGTTTAGTGGAGATGATATTGTTTGGCCTAGGAGGTATGGTGGTGTTTGGCATAGGTAGTTTTGTGGGTACTATCCTTTTAGGAACTGGTTTGATTGGATGATGAAGGATTCTATCATTTGTTGGCTTGACCGGAGATGATTAGGTTGAAGAGATTTCGTGTATAACACGAGCCCTTTTCATGGGTGGTTCTTTGGTGGATAAATTATTGCTTGGGGTTTTCCTCATGATGAGATGATTTCAAGAGGTTTCAAGAGCTGAAAGTTAGGATGAGAGTGATGATTATGGAGGTCCTAACAAAGTGGTTTATAAACCAAGAGATTTGGCAAGTGCATTTAAGCCTTAAGCCACCTAGATTCATTGGAATGTGATGATTAACATGCACAAGAGTCAACTTCAGAGTTTGCACTGATCTAGGAACTCATTTAAGATGAGATGGAGTGTTTGAGTTAGGAATATGAGTTGAAATGATTGTTTTAGCAAGATTTGACATAATCTGTCACCCGGATCCCACGGTTCCCTCCTCAGAGGGATCCGTCTAGGCTAATCCTAGGGATCCGGCTCTCATCAGCTATGAAAGAGTGGAAATGATGTTTCTAAGATCTAAGACCTATAATCATTTTGAGTGTTTCAGTCCTCCTAAGTGTCTTAAATGAAGGGGTGCTTAAGTAATTGAAGGTAATGAGTGATGTAGCTAATGATAGTCTTTTATGGAAGGATTTGGAACATTCAAGAGTACCAATGGATGAGCAAGGATGACACTAAAGATGAGAGTGTCAATTGAAGCTAAATGATCCTAGAGATCAGGTTGTGACTTAGGATAGTGTTTTGGAAAATATCCTAGAAGCTTTGAGATGAGAAAAACTAGAGTTTGATCAACTTTGATCAATTTTGAGGTAAGGATGATTTATGATCAATTATGCCATAATCGAAAGATTTCTAAGACTAAATGTGAGGGATTAAGTAAAAATGAAGTGTGAGTTTGAGAGCGGAAGAGAAATGGATTAAAAATGAAACGGTAGATCTACAAGCGTCTTAGAGTGTGATCCAGGTGAGTTAAGTATGAGTAGGAAAGATCAACCTATCTTGATAAAGACTTAATTTGCCTTAAGACACTATGTTTAGCTTAGTGTGAGGTGTTCTAAGGATATGTTTGAAATATAATTCTTGTAATTGCATTTTCTGTTTGCCGGATCCCACGGTTCCCTAAGTGTAGGGATCCGTCTAGCGCAATCTTTGGGGTCCGCCTATCTGCTCAGCAGGACCTTTACCAAAGGTATGCAATAATCTTGACAATGCATTATATCTCAAGGATAGTCTAAAAAGAGTTCTAATACTAAGATATCAAATGTAAGATGTTTAATTTCATGAAAGAAATTGGATTACATTGATAAAGTACGAGTACAAGAGATTTGATCCTATTTTGGAATACTACTAGGTTCTTTGAGTGTTTTTGCTAGGAGGATCATTATGTGATTGATGAGTGTTGGTGGAATCAAGAATAAAGAAAGTCTTCATGAGAGATATGTTTAGCGGTTCCATCATCTTGTTCACAAGTACGTACAACGGACTTTGAAATTGAGGATGGAAGTGCATAACATTATGATAGAGGCGTGTCAAGAACATTCCATAAGGGATGAGTTTATTCTTGGAGCCTTTAAGATTTGCAATTCGCTGAAGAAGTAAGAGATTGTATGGTTTTTGTGTTAGCAAACAATACAACATGTGAGCACAACAAGCGGGAAGAATTTCTCGATTTCCCCTAAGACTTCAAACATTTTCACGTAGGATGAGTGCAAGAGGCTTGTACTCTTCTCGGATATCCCTTGTAAAGATAATGTTTGGATCGAAGTAATATGGTCGAGGTTTGCATATCATGCGATTTAAATCTTCCGGAGAGGGTATGCGTGTGAACAATATGGACTATTTTCTTCACGAAAATTGAAGAGAGAATCAAGAGACCAATCTTCGGTGAAGGCACATTGTCCATGATTTGGAATCCAGAGGATGTGAGCAAAATGCCCAAGGGTTAGAGTGAACTTTAAGTTTTTGATATAAAACCAAAGAGATAGAGAGCGATCCTCGTTACGAACGAGTTCGACTTGACGGAAGAATTCCATTATGAACCTTGGACATATCTTCTCGTTGATTTCAAGAAGACATTCTAGTCCTATAGCTCGGAAGGAGGTATTGATACCTTCTTCGAATTGTAGAGAGGTGTCTACAATACGTCCTTCGTGTAAGTGACAATTTTCAAGATTACTGAACCCACGGAAATGATTCCCAGGTGTGTTGGGTTCGAGAGAGATGTTCGGAGTGTAAACGCTAGTGAGTGAAAAATCAAACTCATATTCATGCGTCATAGTTGAACCTATAGAAATGATGAGTTAATAAAAAGAGATGTTTGTGATCAACCTATGATTATCTAATGTTTTTACTAGATTTTTATTAACAATGGTATTTAACACTTTAACCTACTCAAGGTTTTGACTTTCTAGTGGATTATTACATTTAGAAAGATAGTGGTTTTTAATTTGTATGAAAAGCGTTTTCATAGAGGACGGATCCCACGGTTCTTTTATAAAAGGGATCCGCTAGTATATCTTCCCGGATCCGTGGATCAGTAACAAATGATTTGATAGAAACATAGGTTTTATAGTTTTTATGCCACGAAATATGTTTTATCCTACATTTTCTTTTAGCATGCATACATGACTTTTAATGTATCATGAAAAAATATAAAACATATAAATCAAAATAAGTGACAAACACATTATGATAAAAATAACCTAGATAAACTAGATTATTAATAATATTGCATTTCAATACTAAGGATGATACAAAGGATTGGGTATACGATCCCAATATAGATTAACAACACAAAGTAAATGTCTCCGTATGTGAACTTCATCATAGGGAACACAAGTGCGATGAGTGTTAGGGCGATGAGCACGAGTGCAATGTAAACCATGTTGATGACGGATCTTCTTGGTTTCGGTTGAGATGAAATGAGGAGGAAGATGAAGTTTTTGAATAAGAGGAAATTTTTGAAATTGGAGGATTTGAAAAAGTGAGGGTTTGGTAGAGTGGTCGATGATGGGATTATTTATAGGGAAGGAGGAATTTTTGAAATTCGTGTTTTGTTTTATTATTCGATTTAAAAGAAATAAAACATAAGTTTTTATATACCACGACTTTAGACAAGAAATAAAACTCGTATGGGAGAAAAAGGCTTCCTAATGAAGCTTCATGTAAAACATGTATAAGCACAAAAGATAATCATATAAATACCTAAATAGGTATACTTAATTATCAAGTAAAGTAAAAAGAAAATCATACCCCTAGCGCACTTAGGAATGTCTTTACAAATGATACAACAAATGTCACTTAGACGATTCCCGCTCCTTTGCGTTTAAGATACCTTTTTAAGGAAGGTATTCTTGTTACCAAGCGACTCCTAAAGCTTGGTGGGTATGAGCTTTGACTAATCAACATGACAAAGAAGATTAGTGCAAGAAAATAAATAAATAAGAAAAATGTTGTTATCAAATCAACATCCAAACATATAGTTTTAAAAGACATGGTGTTTGTTTTCATGAAAGAGCTTCTTTGTAGTTTTCAATTAACCATGGATCGTATCAAGTTTTTAAAGTACAATATACTTCAACAAACCTGGTAACGAAGCTCTGATGCCAATTGTAGAAAACTTGAAGGGGGGGTTGAATAGTTTTGCCAATTAAAACTTCCTTTTAATCTATTTAGATCGACTTATGTCAATCTATTTGGATGTGTGTGTTGGATGTTGATAAACAAGCATATAAAGGTAAGTAATGAAAAGATAAGAGTAAGAAGCACAAAACCACAACACAAGTATTTATAGTGGTTCGGCTACAAGGACACCTTCCTTGCCCTACTACACTCCCGAGTCACCTACTCGAGAGTTAGTAATCACTACACCAATCTCCTTATGGCGGAGAAGCCTTCACAACGTCGCCTACTCTTTTTCCGGTGCTAGGCTAACCACGGGTTCTTTCACTCCAAGGTGAACCACACCTACACAACGTCGCCTACCCTTTATAAGGTACTAGGCTAAGTACCTAGTTCTTTCACTCCAAGGTGAACTACACCTTCACAACGCCGCCTACCCTTTATTAGGTACTAGGCTAAGCACCTAGTTCCATTGCAATGGAGGAACTACTACCACACTACACCAACGACTAATCCCAAAGGAGATCTACTCCTTTACAACATCATCATGGATATCAATATCCTTGGATCTAATGCTAGTCTATCTTGTACATCGAAACACACCATATCGAATGTACATCTAAGGCACCTTTCACTAATGCCTTTGACTAGATCTACAAGACACCTTTCACTAATGTCTTATGCCTTCACTTCCAAGCACCTTTCACAAATGCTTCTTTGTCTTGACTTCTAAGCACCTTTCACTAATGCTTCTTTGTCTTGACTTCTAAGCACCTACCACAAGTGCTTATCCTATAGACGATAGATACCCTTCACTAATATCTTCGTCTTGACACTTGAGACATCTTTCACTAATGTCTTCAACACTACACTCCTTTAAAGAAAGAAAAGAATCATCAACAAGAAGACTTCAGTAGCCTTGATAATGAGGAAGCATGGCAACTCATGGACTTGAGATTGCTAGACTTTAAAGGTGGTGATCTTGCCTTTTAAGAGGAACCTAAAAGATCACACAAAAACAAAACTACAAACATAGATCTCTTGGATCTGAGGTTAGTGAGTTTTTAACTCAGAGAGAAAGTGTGTTAGAAAAGGGGTTAGCAATAATGAAGAAATGGCTCACTATTTATAGAGGAAAAATCCTACTGTTCCCGGATCCCACGGATCCCTACCACAAGGGATCCGGCTAGCACAAAGCTAGGGATCCGTGGAACGCTCCTCTTTGCCCATGGGTATTTTGGTTATGGGTCATGGGTCATGGGTTGAACCATGGATCTTTGGTATTATCCATATGTGATATGAGCATGATGTCATTCAATGGGTTATGGGTCAAGATCC
This sequence comes from Chrysanthemum makinoi, assembly GCA_910596185.1. NCBI lineage: Eukaryota > Viridiplantae > Streptophyta > Magnoliopsida > Asterales > Asteraceae > Chrysanthemum > Chrysanthemum makinoi. The sequence continues at coordinate 296,505,367 of OU343225.1, forward strand.
ATGGGTTATGGGCTTTGGGTTGTACCCAACTACATTCAATGTATTTTGCCCAATGGGTTGTGATACTTAAGTTTCTACCCATTTATATTACCCAATATACTACATACTAGTTATGTGTATATTTTACCCAGATATGTAAACATTAGTTGTTGTACATATGTATTACTAAATCATAAAATCACTTATACTTGTTTTAGTGTTTTATGTGAAAATGTGAATATGTTAGAAACTATTAGATCAAAACATTTACGTATTTGATTTGTTTCGTTAATATGATTTTACGTTTGTTATCGACAAAACATTAGAAGATCGTAAAATATAAATAAACGTTTTTACGGCATATTTGTATTAACAGGGTGTTTTGCCAAACACCCGTTTTGACCCATTTTCAATATAACTTTAACATAACCCTTCAACATATATTAAAACCTGTAATTTGACTCTTAACCATTACAAAGACTTGACACTATGAACATTAAACCTTTTTAAGGACTCTCGGGGAACAACTTTTACTTTGAGCTTGCTGTCTATACTAAGCTATACTACTTTAACAAAACGCTTCTAGTCCTTGCTTCCTAACCTTAAACTCCTTACCAATAGCTTTATCATCCTTCTCATGAACCTATAAAAGATGGTAAACATCTATAACGTAAGCGAGAACGCTTAGTAAGTAAAAGACATAACATGTCATTATATATCAAATAACATGTAAGCATTAAAACATCTTAAACATCACATTACTTGAATACACATAACCTTTCATAACATTGAACATCAAACCATCACTTTAGCCACCTTTCTTGCACATGAAATATGATCAACCTATAACAATACTAGGTTAATCCTACCGTAATACTTCCTATTATAAACACATAAACACATACATGTTATAATCTACATAATAGCATGTAAGTTTCATTTTACTTACCTTAGCTCCAAGCTAAGCAAACCAAGACATCATCATCAACAATAACACCATCAATCTCTCTAAGCATCCTATCCATTATCAACATAGCACAAACATTTAATTACATAACTAAATAACTAAATAATCATAACAAACCATTAATCCACTTCTTAATACTTAACTTTGTCATATAATCATATTTTGGTTATAGGATAGTGTTGTTCCCTATTCACTATAGTATAAAACAATTTAAATAAAACTAATAGTGAATCAATGACTGAAAAGATATAAATAAAACACAAGAGTAATTTTCAATGTCATATTCTTATTAGAAATGAATCAGAAGAATACGTTACCATAGTACTTGCGGAACAGTACTAGAGATTGAAATGACAAAGTGTTTGTAACTCCTCTCTAAGCTCAGGCTAAGTCCGAGCACAACTACAAGTACCCACTGAGCTATCTCAGGGATTAAGTTGTATTTGGAGGAGTGAAAGATGGCTTGTGTATGTGTGTTTTACAATTCACAAGCTTAACCTTTCACTCCATCTCTTATACTATTTATACAAGTATGAGTTTTAACTCTTTCCTAAGTGACAAACTGACAATTTTGCAGAAGACAAAATCTTGATGTATTTTGTCTCTGTTTCTAAAAGACTATATTAGGTAAAGGGACCAAGTCACTTTCTTCATGTCGATCGATGCTAAGCCTTTTAGGGATGGTTGACTTCTTGAAGATAAGTACTCCGTCTTTATTGCTTCAAGCATAACCGTTTGTGCCCATTCTTGATCTTCATAGTCTTGATCTTAGGTTTCAATTTATCTTGATGTTTGTAGTTGGAGAGAGTTTGAGGATTCAAGTTGAGTTATTGTCATACTCACTGAATCCACCATCTTCTTCTTGACTCAGTCTTCACCCTTTAAGTTCCGCCTTGCTGAGTGGAGAGACTATCTTGTTGCCTCGTACTGAGTATCCTAAAGATGGCTCACTGAAAGACTATGCACTCAATGACCTGTTAGTGTTTAACGGTCTAAACACTTGGGCTATTTTCTATTCAAATCCTAGATTTAAGGGGTTTGGGTATTTACTAAACCCAACAGATAGTCATCTTGTAAGATTACCCACTTTTTATCAATATCATTTGGCTCATAAAATTTCAACCATTCAATTAACTTAAAACACAATCTTAAACAATTATTTAACATCATATGATCATAACCTAATCATATGATGAAAACTGTTAGGATTTGGAAAATCCAGTAGTTAAAGTGTCGGTCACCTGAAGTATATGTAATCGTTAGAAAGCTCGTAGTCATAGTTATTTGATGTTAAGTAGTATTTAGTTAAGTAACACCGTGGAGGACGGACGAGTGTTTACCCTTGTATGCACGATCCACTGCCGTCGGTGGCGTTTTATTGTAAGACTATAAATACTCTCTACCTCCCAAGGTAGAGAGTTGGAGCTCATAATAAGATTTTTCTTTCTCTCACTAAAGTTCCCAAAACTCTAACTTTCTCTCTCTAAAACTCATCTTATATGCCTCTTGTGTTTATGTTATGATGTGTATGTGAAATCAATATGTTACAAATGGTATCAAGAGCCATGGTTAGATCATCTCTTACATATCCTTGGATTTCTAGTGGTTTTAGATGGTTTTGAGTTTGAAAAAGTTTAGTGGTTTTTGCATCATTTGGTTCATTTCTTGTGTTAAAGTTTGAATTTTGGGTGTACTTTTGTGTTTAGGATCATTGTATGTGCTTGGGTTTTGATTTGGTAAGCTAAAATCACTATGGTTGAGCTTGTTTTGGATTGAAAAGTGTGTTTTTAAAGTTTTTCTTGGTAGCGACTTGGCTCTCGGAGTGATTTTCATGCTAGCGACTTGCTTCAGTAAAAGGTAGCGAGTTGTAGTGAGTTTTCATAGCGACTTGGTCCTAGCGACTTGTCTCTTGAGACAAGCCGACAAAAAGTACACTTAGTGGATTCTCCACTACGGGTAGCGACTTGGTAAGGTAGCGACTTGCTTTAAATTTTGATAGCGACTTGTTCTTTAAGTTTCTTAGCGACTTGGTGTCAGCGATTTGGTCCTTAGCGAGTTGCTACTTAGCGACTTGACATCTTAGCGACTTGGTGCATAGCGACTTGCTGTCAAAATACTTAGCGATTTGGAACTTAGCGACTTGTTTTGTTATTACTTAGCGACTTAGTGCTTAGCGACTTGTTTCAAGGATTCTTAGCGACTTGGTTGACAATACGGTTTTCTCTTGATTTAGTAAAATCCCGTGAAAGAATCTATTTCCCGGTTTAATCATTGAGTTATAAAATCCCGTGTAATCTTTAAACATGTCTACCAACGTGTCTACAATCATCTCCATTGCTTAGAGGATGTTCAAGCAGTGGTTCGAGATACTCGTCCACCCATGCTTGACAGGCCGACTACGACTCTTGGGCTCAAAGAATCGAGTATGCTTGTCTTGGAAAGGAAAATGGAGTCAACATTCTCAAATCGATTGATGAAGGACCTTATCTGATTGAGACTACAAGAGACTTAATTGATACAACTACAGATGGAACAATGATCTATGGAATAGACAGACCAAAGACATATGATGAGCTCAATGATAAGGATAAGAAGAGATTCGATGCGTGATATCGGGCTTCTAACATCATACTTCAAGGTATTTCAAAAGATATCTACAAGCTTATCAATCACAACACGAAGCCAAGGCAAGGTGTGGGATAATGTCAAGATGCTTCTTTTCGGTTCTAAATTAACTATGGAAGACAGAGAATCACAACTCTATGATGAATTTGAGCACTTCAAGATGAAACCGGATGAGAGTGTCTATGAGTATTACATGAGATTCCACAAGCTTGTTAATGACATGAGGAACATCAGAATGACTATGCCAAACATTCACCTGAACTCAAAGTTTGTGAACAACATGAATCCCGAATGGCACAAGTTTGTCACCTCCGTGAAGCTAACCAAAGGATTGAAGAATACAAACTATGAGCAACTCTATGCCTTCCTTCTTTAGAATGAGAGACATGCTATGTTTGAAAAAGGATTCTTGATCAGTTCAAAACTAACCATGGAGAGACAAGCTCATCAAATGATTCAACCGCCTTCTACTCAAACATTGGAATTACCACCAAAGCATCTCAAGTTATACCCATGGGTAATGGTAATCACAAACTCATTCCCGATCTTATGTTCAAACAAGCCGTCTTGATGCACCATGGGAAACTTCATTAATCAACCGGCTCTCATGATTAGTCAAAACATGAACTCTCTCCCACACACCAACAACAACCTGAGCGACATCCAATCCACACAATCAAGCCACTTGTCGAGAGATGGGAAGGTTATGGTGCAGCCGGTTCAAGAAAGGCGGTATGAACAAGGAAGAGGTGGAGTCGGTAGAGGATATGTGACAAATCTGAATAGGGGAGGAATGGAAATCAGGGACAAGCAAAACCTATCAAGTGCTACAACCGTGGAGGTGAGGGACATATTGCAAGGAAGCTGCACATCGCCAAAGCGCCCTCGGAATGCGAGTACTTGGGGATAAGATGTTGCTTGTGCAAGCTCAGGATAATGGTGTAGCTTTGGATGAAGAGGAGTTGTTGTTTCTTGCTGAGGGAAATGCTAAGACATATGATGCTGATGTGGATGAGCAACCAATTAGGAGATAGGCCACAATCATCGAATGCCTTTCAAGTCGCGATTGTGATGCATACGACTCGATATTGATGATGAACCTCTTGCACAAACCATTTTCATGGCTAGCATTTCTCCAATGGTCCCTCCTAAAGTCTCTTCATCACCACAATCTGGTCCATCCAAAGACAAAATCATTTACGAGGTACTAAAACTATACGATGAAGTTGATGAGCAAAAGATACATGACGAAGTACAATCAACTGTAATTATTGAGTCGGATATTGAAAATATGGGTAATATCAATATTGTCCCATATGATCAATATGTGAAACAAAGTGAAAGTGAGATTGTACCAAGTGATGTATCTTCTGCAGTCAATGATGACTATGTTTTTGCGAATACACGCATGTGCCCTGATGATTATGTTATCTCTGAACTTAATGCCTATAAAGAACGTGTTGCTATTTATGAACAACGAGCTAAGTTTGAATTAACCACCCGTGGGCAGGAGATGGATGACCAAATGCGTACAATTATTAGAAAAAGTAATTTTTAGAAGAAGTGTTAAAACAAGAGTTAAACTCCTTACAAGAAAAGCTTTCTAAAACAGCTAAGCAAAAACAGGAACTTCAAGAAAATGTTAAAATGCTTAAGCAAGAATTCAACGCTAAGGAATCAAAACTTTTGAATGATTTTTCCAATCTAAGAACTTTGAAAAACAAGCTTGAAAATAAGTTGTACGTACAAGGGAATACCATTCAGACTACTCACTTGATCACTAAGCATAGCATTCCTCTTGTTGAGGAACTAAATCAAGAGGTCATTAAAAAGGCTAGAGCTGCTAATAAGGTGATCTATGATGTAAATGAGATTCTTAAACCTAGACAAAAACCTAGTTGCATTGAGTGCACTGAGGAAGATAGAAAATTAGATGATGCATCTAGGGAGAAAATGAATAAGAAGCTAGAAGATCCTGAATGTAAAAAGAATAACATAACGATCAAACCCATGATTACAAGAAGGAAAACTGGATTTCCTTGAACAAGTTTAAGCCTAAAACGTTGTTAACTCAGAACAAGTGTTATGGAAAAGGATCTAGATAAGCAAAAGCGAGAGAATCTTGTTGTTACAAACCCTCCCCTTAGGAAAATGCCTTGATGTGTATCCTCCAAATACACCAATGCATCTAGTTCCTAGAACTATTGCCACTAAAAGCAAGACCTTAATCAGTCAATATGTTATCTTTCAATTATTTGTTGATTTTGAGAAAACTTGTAAAAAAGGATCACACCCTGGGATAAGCTGAAGGGGAAAGGGGTTTTGAGCAAACTAAAGAATGCTATTTAGCGAGGTCATGCCTTTCTTTAAACAATTAAAAGGTCAATTTGAGAGTCTTAAAAGGGGATGGACTTAGATATTAAAGAAATGGAAAAGGAATTTGATGCAATGATTGTTGAGGTTAGTGACTATGGGCGAGAATTAAAATATAATGAGATTGAGAGGAAGAACTTGCATACCTTGAATGAGAATCTTATTTTTGAATGTATTGCTCAAGATGTGTTTTACACTGCTACAAATTGTTCCATTAATGCTTCTCAATTTCATGAATTATCAGTTGCTCTGAAAGTCTCCCATGATCGTGTCATTGAACTTGAGAAAACTAACTCTAAATTGCATGAGAAAGTTGAAGCAGGATGATCATGATAACCTTAGTGAAACAGTTTTCTAAATTTGAAGTTGAGCATCTTGCTTTGCAATTAAAATATCAACATCTGAAGAAAATGTTAAAACCTCAAATATCAAGACATCCTTGGATGTTCCTGAATTTGATGCAATTATTGAAATTAGCAAACATGATGAGCAATTCGAGCTCATTGTAACACGATCAGAAAGTTTAAAGCCCAAATCTCTCAATTAAAGGGTGAAAAGAACAATGTTACTGGATCCCAAATGCCTCCTCCTTTAGATTCTCAGTACTCTCAAACTTTTCATCTTCAAAACTTAGTTAATGCCTTACAAAAGGAAAACGAGAGTTCTCTAGAAGAAAATGAAAAAGTTGAACGACACTTTAAAGAGTTATATGATTAAATGAAAGTCACTCGTGACCAAAACAACGAAAAAATAACGTCTTTACAAAAGGAAATTGAGAATCTGAGGAGTCGGGAAAATGGGAAACTGCCACTTATTTTTAATGAGAATGTTGCATCAAAGTCATCCTCGAGTACAAATACACTGTGGTATTTGTTAAATACATTCCTCCTCATCTTAGGAATAATGAAACTGCGTTTCATGACTATTGTGCTCACCTTAAAGATAGTCTAGAATGTCTCGTGAGATTGTTGAAGAGGATTTCATTAATAAACCTCTTGATAGAGAAATTAGGTTGGCTTGCATTCAGGCCAAAGCGATCTCAAGCTGCTAGAATGTGTAATTGCAACATGTCCTAAATCCTTAGGTGCAAAAGGCAAAGTTGTGATGCCTTGTTCCATGCCTAGTGCCAAGCATACAAATCATTCTAAGCCCAACTTTAAGAAAGTGAACACTAATGTGCCTTCAAGTAGTTGATCCCGCACATCTAGTTCGGGAATGCAAAAGTAGATCAACCAACTAATATTCCCATTCCCTCTACATGAGTAATCAGTGACATTAAAGCGAGCAGGTCAAAGTCTCAAGGCAATACAAGGAATGATAGGACCTCGCAAGCTAAGAATGTGCATTGGAAGAAAGTAGAAGATCACCTTAGGGAGAATTTGAATAAAACGAATCGTGTTGATTCTAGTGTTAGCTCTAAGCGTCTTGTAATTAATGAATTCTACTACTTTTGGCAAAACATGTAATGATGATTGCGTGGTTTTACATTACTAATCTTGAATGTGGTATGAATGATTTGTCTAATCTTTGTCAAATGCCCGATTAAAATTGTTAATGTTAAAAATCATGCTAAGAAGGCTAAAAGGCAAAGACGAAAGAAAGTTAGAAAAGCAGTGGAAACCACGGGAAGAACATTTAGTAAGATAGGTTATCAATGGATACCTTTTGGCCATAAGGTCAATCGGTTCGCCCTCAATCTACTAAGACAATGCTCACTAGAAAATGGATGCCTCTTGGTAGAACTATTCCCTTAAGAAGTGAACATACTTTGAATAGGTCAAATACTGGGATACTAGCACGCATCTATTTAATGATTCCATTGCTTCTATTTACGATATGGGTGTTTCTATTTCCGATGTGGGTATTCCAATCACTGTTACTAACCAAGTGGAACCCATTCTTGCATGGGGATCCCAATTTTCTAGTTATCCATTCTTGTGCGTGTTCAAGCTGCAGGTCGTTCAAATCGTTACGTGGTACTTGGACTCGGTACATTCCAAGCATATATTGGCTGGAGACCGGTCGGCTCATGAACTTCGTGAGTAAATTCATCGGAATTGTTAGATTGGGAAGCGACCATTTTGGAGCAATTATGGGTTATGGTGATTATGTAGTTGGCAAAAGTGTAATCTCCGGGTATATTATGTGGAAGGTCTTGGTCATAATTTGTTCTCTGTTGGTCAATTATGTGATTCCGATCTAGAGGCCTTTAGAAAACATACTTGCTTCGTTAGAGAACTTGATGGTGTGGAATTATTAAGAGGTACTCGTGGTTCTAACCTATACACCATCTCTATCGAAGACATGATGAAGTCTTCTCCAATCTGCTTGTTGTCAAAGGCTTCAAACACAAAGTCATGGTTATGGCATCGTCGTCTCAATCACTTGAACTTCGGCACCATTAATAACCTTTACAGAAAGGATCTTGTCGAGGCTTACCCAGTTAAAATATGAAAAGATCATCTTTGTTCACTTGCCAATTGGGTAAAAGCACGAAATATGCCCACAAACCAAAACCCACAAATTCTATAATGGAAGTTCTTCATACCCTTCATATGGATCTGTGCGGACCAATGAGAGTGCAAGCGATAAATGGGAAGAAATACATTCTAGTAGTTGTTGATGACTACTCTCGATTTACTTGGGTAAAGTTTTTGAGGACAAAGGATGAAACTCTAGATGTCGTCATCAAACTAATCAACGACGAGTTCGACTCAACAATACTGTCGAGAATTGTTCGAGCAGACAATGGACAATGAGTTTGTTAACAAAGACTTAATTGAGATTTCTATGAAAGTGTTGGAATCAGTCATCAAAGAAGTGTTCCACGAACTCCTCAACAGAGCGGTGTAGTTGAAAGACAAAATCGAACTCTTGTGGAAGCCGCTAGAACAATGCTAATTTATTCAAAGGTTCCAATGTTTCTACGGGCTGAAGCCATTGCCCTTTGCTTGCTACACCCAAAATCGTTCCCTTATACACACCTCTCATGGAAAAACTCCATATGAACTTGTTCATAAGCGAAAACGATCTCTCCTACCTTCGTGTGTTTGGTGCTTTGTGCTATCCAACGAATGATGGTCAAGACTTAGGTAAATTAAGAGCAAAGGCATATATTGGAGTTTTTGTTGGTTATGCACCAAACAAGAAGGGTTACCGAATCTACAACAAGAGAACCGAAATATCATGGAAACAATTCACGTTACGTTGATGAGTGACGGTCAAATGGCTCGAGGACAAACCAGTTACGGACCCGCACTCTATTTTCATCAAGTAGTCCTATCGGTTCTACTCATATTTCTAATCCCTCTCCGGCAACTCCTTATGTACCTCCATCAGAGATGATTTAAAGAAATTGTTTGATCCAATGTTTGATGAACACTATGAACCAAATCTTGATGATATGTCAATTCCATCAACGAGAGGTCGCTCTATCCCTGTGAATGAAGTCAACCCTTCAGTCTCAATATCATTAAGTCAAGAAGCGCCTGCTGCTAATCACTCTGTCTCATCAACAAATCATCAATCATCGAATGTACATCATGGAATTGTTTCCGGCATCAATGATGAAGTTAATCCCTTTGCTACTCCCGAAGATGCTCCATTTGAAAATATATTTGCTTCTGAATCATCATCTGAACCATCTTCATCAGGAGACATCGACTCTGCTACTTCGGTTCCACAACAACAACCACATGAACACCTTAGAAAATGGACACATGATCATCCATTGGACAACATCATTGGAAACCTCTCGTCCGATATCCACGGAAACAACTTGCAACCGATGCCTTATGGTGCTTTTTCAACTCCGTACTCTCTAAGGTCGAACCAAAAGACATTAAAACCGCCATGAATGAAGCAATGGTTCAATGCCATGCAAGAAGAAATTCATGAGTTTGATCAACTTGATGTATGGGAATTAGTACTGCTCAGTTGTGCTATGATCATTGCTCTAAAATGGATCTTCAAAGTGAAACTTGATGAGCATGGTGATGTCTTAAAGAACAAGGCTCGATTGGTTGCAAAAGGATACCGTCAAGAGGAGGGTATTGACTTTGAAGAATCATTTGCTCATGTTGCTCGTATCGAGGCAATCAGAATCTTCTTGGCTAATCTTTGCAAGTAAGAACATGGTAGTCTATCAGATGGATGTAAAGGCGGCATTTCTGAACGGAGATCTTAAAGAAGTCATCGTCGACCAACCTGAAGGCTTTGTGAATCCCGAGCATCCTACTCACGTTTATCGTTTGAAGAAGGCTCTTTACGGTTTAAAGCAAGCTCCAAGGGCATGGTATGATACGCTATCAAAGTTTCTTCTATCTTTTGGATTCAGCAAAGGAGCAGTTGATCCGACATTGTTCACCGAAGTCGGCAAACATTTAATTCACGTTCAAATATATGTTGATGATATCATCTTTGCCTCGACTGACCCCAATGAATGTGATCGTTTTTCAAATGAAATGGGTCCTAAATTTCAAATGTCAATGATGGGACAAATGTCATTTTTCTTGGGATTACAAATTTCACAAAGTCCGGAGGCATTTTTATAAATCAATCTAAATATGCAAATGAGATTTTAAAGAAATTTGGATTTGATTCTAGTGACCATGTTGACACTCCCATGATAGAGCGTACTAAACTAGATGAGGACCACTCGGGGATCATGGTAGACCAAACGAAATATCGTAGTATGATTGGATCCACTGATGTACCTCACCTGCTAGTAGACCAAACATCTTGTTATTTGTTTGCATGTGTGCTAGATACCAGGCTAAGCCTACTAAAAAGCACCTTGAAGCGGTTAAGCGGGTCTTTCGGTATCTCCAAGGAACCATCAATATGGGACTATGGTACCTGAAGGACATCGGTATGTCACTAACGACCTATGCGGATCTTGATCATGCGGGATGTCAAGATACACGTCGAAGTACGTCGGGAGGTGCTCAGGTTCGATTTTTGGGTGATAAGCTTGTGAGCTGGTCTTCAAAGAAGAAAATGAGTACTTCTATTTCCTCTGAGAGGTGAATACATAGCCATGTCATCTTGTTGTGCTCAAATCCTATGGATGAGATCCCAATTATCGAACTATGGCTTTGAATTCAACAAAATCCTCTCTTTGTGATAATAAAAGTGCTATTGCTCTCTCATGCAACAACGTTCAACACTCAAGAGCAAAGCACATCGATATTTGACATCATTTCATCCGGAGCAAGTGGAAAGCGGTGTGGTGGAACTCTATTTTGTGAAGTCGGAATACCGGTTAGCGAGACATCTTCACCAAAGCTCTTCCAAGAGAATGTTTTGAGTTTATTCTTCCACGACTTGGCTTGAAAAGCCTTCAACCCGAAACACTCAAACGTCTTCAGGAGGAAGACGAGGAGTAAAGGTCTTTCTTCATCCATCTCTTTGTATATATTTTTTCAAAAAGCAAAATACAAAATTACAAAACCAACAAAAAGCAAATAGAAAAATATAAAACTTTCAAAAATCCATAAAAATCTGAAAAACTCGAAAAAATCTCAAAAATATTGTCTTTTTGTCATATCTTTCTTGATTCGAAAATATCTACGGTCTTTGTGTTGTCATTCAAAGAATGACACGGGGCTTTAGATATTGTTCGAATATTATTATTATTAAAAAAAAAATCAAAAATCAAAAAATATTTTTGGGAAAAAGAGAAACAATGGTTTATTGTCATTTGGTGATAACCCGCTTTTCAAAGAAAGAACATAGCTATGCTTTATCTCATGTTTCAAACCTAATGCTCTGATTCTAAAACAAATGTTTTTCATTAACAAGACAAATGTTTAATCTTAAATATTTTTCTATCTAAAGATTCATCTGAAAAATATTTGCAATCTTATGAAAACTCAATTGTTATTGAAAACACTTCGGACTCTATTTTTGAAAATCAAAAGAACTTATCAAGTGTCAAAATCTCAATCCATCAATCAACAACTTTCGTCATTGATTGAGGGGGAGAATGAATTTTCAATTAAATCAAAAAGTGTTCTTTTCAAACAATTAGCACTTAAATAAGCAAGGTCTACTCTGAATGTTTTACAATATTTTACACAATTGGTTCAATACCTTGGCTATTATTATGTTTTCAAAAGATAATCATGCATGTTTAATCAATGGAGTTTAAAGTCTCAAAATCAGATTCTTAAAAGCTTTCAAGTCACAATTCTCCTTAAAAGCTTTCAAAATCAATTTAAATCTACAGAGATCACAAATCTCAAATGATTTGATAATTGTGATCGGGGGAGAATTTGTTATTTAAATTGGATTTAAACTGATAGTTCGATAAATGGTTTCATAAGTGTTTAGCATGTTTTCCTCCCGCATGTGACAAACGATTTCAAATTTTCCATGCACATGTTGAGGGGGAGCATCTACTTTAAACCTCAAATTATTGAAGCGTGATTGAATTGTCTCTAAGTGCAGGTTCCCTCTAATATGTGCAAAACTCTTTCAAACTTTGAGGCACATATTGAGGGGAGCAAACTTTTGAAAACCTCATCCTTCCTCAAAATGTTTTATCTACTCAAATTGATTGGGAAGTGATGATGATCATTTTAGAAAATGTTAATCAAAAGATTGGACCTTTTATTCTTAATCTAACGATTTCAAAGATCTCATTCCTCCATGTGCTAAACAATTTAATTTTTATGCATATGTTGAGGGGGAACATTTCTAAAATATCAAAACAATTAAGATACAAAATGCTTTGATTTTATATCACAAGTATCTTGATTGATTTTCAAATGGTTTTCAATTGGTTTCAAGGCGGAAGAACTATATCAAAAGACCAACCAACTCTACTTTATGCATGGTGATATAAGGATGATAAGGTTAGGTTGAGGTCCCATGATCCGCGAGCACGGAGGGATCTACCGGGGATAATCCACTAGATAGTGTAGAAGTCCTTAGGTATGATGAAAAAAGGAGAAATGTTAGATATGGGAAGAGTCTTGGTGATTTGAGATAGTCTTTGGAATAAACCCAACAAGGTTCTAGTTATGAAGTCTCATTAAGCATGAAGGGGTTGAAGAATTAAAAAGAATTGAATGAGAAAAGGGTGAAAACAAATAGCCCTCCATCTATTCAACCTTAGAGGCTGAAACGGGTTCAATTCATATACTATTGGTGGTTACCAAGGTAACATCGGTATTGAAGACAAGACGTCATGGACCTAGTGGCCTTGCACTTCAACTTTCCAAACCACTCAAGTTCCTCTTAAAAGGACTTATTTCATTCTCACGAGGAACCCATAATCTATCGACTTTCTCTTAGAGATTGTTGATATTGAAGAAGGAGACCCTCTCCTAGTCTCCGGCATAGGAACCAAATATGCACAATTGAGTCTAGAGCCACGAGATCATCAATAAATCTCATTAGGACACTTTCAATGAAGACTCTCTGTTTCACACAATGTGGAAAGAGATTATATCTTATGAGTCCTACGCATTATCCTTGTGGTATTGCGAGAACATCGAGTGATATGCAAACATATTCACAATGAAGATGGAAAGCCTTCTGGAGCCAACATCAAACAAGCTCCTGTAGGTGGCATGTGAGATCTATCCAATAGATCAACCATGTGACAAGCTGAGCGAAACAATGGGGCGATTCAATCTTTTGAATCAATCCTGGTTCAGGTTATGGATTGGCGGATACCTTTGAAAAACCGGTCGTTGTGCTTAAAAACTCTTTTCTTTAGCACATCGGCTGTGTACTTATTTCTCAAAATAAAGGTGTTTATGATTGATAATTGATTTTCATTAAAACCTTCGTTGTATTGCAAAAAAAATTTCTATTGAGCAATACATGATTGTTTTTCAAATCTCTTTTCATCAATCGGTGAATCTCATTTATTTGGTTCACTCACTCCGTGTTATCTTCTTTAAGACGTTCGGTTTGAGAACGGCTAGAGCATTTGCGAAACCCATCAAGGAAATTCTTGAATTATACGATCACTGAGCAGTACTTATGCTTGATCAGCGAGGAAGCGTGGGCGTGTACCTCTAATTAAATGAAAGTGATCAAAGACACTTTCATGCGCTTTATTGCTAACTTTTTTATCACGGTACACCCGGCGTTTGCGGTGATCATAATGAAGCGGTCAATCCATAGCCGCATGCTCACACAACACATTCAGTTCTAAAGAAATCATGATTAGTGCATCAATGACTCTGATATTTCACTCCATTATACGCTATCTTTGCTGCCAATATCATGAATCAACTAAAGCTTCCGCTACTCGATAAGAATATATCATGATCGTAATGTGGGCATTTCGGTCCAAATGTCACAACATCACATAATACCAACTCCACAATGGATGAGTAAGAGATTAATGTGGTGATGATCTCAAAGGTGACTCAAAACTCAAAGATCGCGTGGATCGATTAAAGACCTCCACTCGGATTATCCAAGCATGCAAAATGAAGAATCAAAGACTACGACTCTGAGAACAAAGAACATGAACAAGAATCCAAGAACAATCTCTATGTAATATCTTTTTGTATTCTATGTTATTTTAATGTGTGTTTGAGGTGACCTCCCTTAGGGGGAGATTTTTAGGATTTGGAAAATCCAGTAATTAAAGTGTCGGTCACCTCAAGTATATGTAATCGTTAGAAAGCTCGTAGTCATAGTTATTTGATGTTAAGTATTATTTAGTTAAGTAACACCTGGAGGATGGGCGGTCTTTACCCACTATGCCCCATCCGATCCTGGCCCGCCGTCACGACCCCAGGTGGCGTTTTATTGTAAGACTATAAATACTCTCTACCTCCCAAGGTAGAGAGTTGGAGCTCATAATAAGATTTTTCTTTCTCTCACTAAAGTTCCCAAACCTCTAACTTTCTCTCTCTAAAACTCATCTTATACGCCTCTTGTGTTTATGTTATGATGTGTATGTGAAATCCAATATGTTACAAAAACCTTTAATTTTACTAAAACCATCAATGACCTTTAACCCATCATCACAAATACTTCAATTCTTTTTTAAGAAACATAATTAACCAAAACCCCAATTTCACCTCAAGAACCCTAGTTCTTTAATTCATCAATTGACTTAAGATAAGGGATTACTTACTTGTAGGAATCATTATTTTGGATTTATTACTTGAGTCTACACACTAATTCTTCTTCAATTTGATCATCAAATGGGTTTTCTCTCTTTTCCCTCTCTAAACTCACAACACACACACATAAACACTTATCCATATGAATTCTGTAGAATTCCATGGAAATCTCTAGTCATATGTCGATGTATCTTAGGCCAAATGACACATATGGTCCCTCAAGTCCTTTTCTTTCTAATTTGGCCACAAATAACTTTATAACATATTTACAACTTGACAACTTTAGTCCTTTAAGTCTACTTTTCTTATAATTATTACACATCATATTTTCTATAACCGTTTACATAACTTTATCACTTATATTTTTGCCTATCGGGTTTGACTAACCAATCCCGTAAGTCCTTTGAACTTATAGAAGTCATGGTCAACCATTCAAATGACATTCTTGTAATAAAACCTTAGGGCGGTTTAGGTGTTATAATTCTACCCCCTTATTTAGATTTCGTCCCCGAAATCTATCGTTTAAACTACCATTGACTTGATCACTTCTTGCCCCCATTCTTAGCATTAAGTACATTTATCATCCGTACATTCCGTTGCAATGATCTATGTGATCTTGCTACATTAAGCATTGCATATCAAAATCCCTAATCCACTCTACTTCTCATTTAACTTTCTAAGTGCGTACGACTCTTACTAAGGTCATTATGTCAAACATGACGCTATTTACTATAATCATCGTATCATTTTGCCAACCTCATTTCCATCACATCGCAGTCTTACTTACTACACTTAACTTTTAAATCAAGTACTATGTGTTACTTGAGGAAATTTACGCCGTTTTGACTTTACATAAGTCAAACGTTAACATATACAACTTAGCATTTTAATTTCTACCATATTCATTCTACTCTTTGCTTTAAAAAATTTCTATAATTCCTCATCTTCGTTATTTCATTTTTAAGGATTTTCGCTAAGTGTTAAGGGTTACTTAGGGAAATATTGGATTACTTTGACTTTCATAACTTAACATTAACTATTATCTACCTATCTTACATTTGTCATTCCACTTGTTAATTGCGTTTTCATTACATTGTCTCATTTTCTCTATTTCTTACAATAAATTTCGTCAAAACTATGAGTCTCATAAGAAGTTTCAACGTTTTGACTTCAAAAGTCAAATTTTAACTTATACCTTCACATTCACTCATAAGAGTGCTAATATTAATTAGCATCTATTTCCATCATTACTCACATTTGAACCACGTCTCAAGGCATGCTATAACATCATTACCAATTTCTTAATCTTTTCAAGTTATACTATAGACACCTAATGGTTGGTTTCACTTAATGTCTCAATTACAAGTTGTTAGGAATTAGAAAATTCCATAGTGAAGAGTCGGTCACCCCAAATGTTATCTAGCTTAAGTTAGCTTGTAGACTTGTCATTAGTTACGTTATTTAGTAGTTTATTTATTAGTTTGTAGGGTAGTATAGCTTAATGTAACACCTTGGAGGAAGGACGGGTCTTTACCAGCGTATACGATCGAGGCGATGGGAGGTTAAGTATTTCATGTAACTATAAATACCCCTTCCATCCATGGAAGGGGTGGTGCTTTCAATCTAATATTCCATAATTTGTAAAAAGTCTCTAGCTTGAACACCCAACTCTCTAACTTTCTCTCTCTAATGGCAAACATGTATTTTGATCATCCAATACTACCCGAATCATCAACAAATAAAATAGATCCTACAATTGGTACCGAGCGAGGTTTGTTGTGTTGTGTTGATTTTATTGGTTTTGATACATGTTCTCAGCTGGTTTTGCCTTTACGTGGTCGGAAAATTTTGTTTATTATCATGGGTATACAATTTGTAACAAGTCTTGGTATCTTTATTGGTCAAAAAAGTCAAGGTCATGTTAAATCTGTCTTGTGTCATGTTTGTCCAAGCGGTATCGTTTATCATATATATGATTTTTTTTTGTACAAACTCTTGAAATACTATAGGGCAGTTTTTATAGTCAAACATGATCAAGCGTGTAAACAAAATGCCTTTCTTATCTTTGTTTTCTTGGTCAAAAAGAAGTCATAATGGGTCAAGGTAGCATTTTGCAAGTATTTTCTGGTTAACATGAAGATGGCGAGGAAAACAACGCCGAATAAAGTGTCATAATCTTGCTAGCGACTTAATAATGCGTCGAGATTCATTGAATACAATAGCATTTTGCCATTAAGTCATAGCGACTTGTTTTGAAAAATGTAGCGATTTATGGTTTGTTTGACTATTGATCAAATAACGAGCTAGCGACTTAAGAAAAATGGTTAGCGACTTGGCTACTTGTTATTTAACAAGTAGCATTTTAATGAAAAAAATGGCTAGCAACTTGGCTCTTGAATATAATGTAGCGACTTGCTGTTTTTAAATAACGAGTTGTTGACTATTGAGTAAACAAGCGTAGCGACTTATTAACTAGCGAGTTGTCCGATTCAATGGTAGTGACTTGTCCATGGTCTATTGGCATTTAGCAACTAGCGAGTTGGCAAAAGAAAGAGATGAAGTAGATGTAAAGACTTGACCTCGACCACAAAACAAGACCAAATTCCAAATACAACAAAGACTCAACAAGATGAATCATCTGTTTCATTATTAACATCATCAATCACACAAAATTAATTGATGGATCCAAACTTAAAACAAAACCTACAACCCATCTCCATCCATCCAACCTCAATCAAACTAAACTCATCCTTGAATCTTACCTTACTTTGATATCAAGACCTCAGCTCCTCCAGACTCAAAATTATAGATAATAACAATTACATTCACGATCTCAGTTTAATTGTTATTGTTTTCTAAGAATAAATCACGATTCAAAGGTCCATAAACACGATAAATTAACATCATTGATCAATTTTTCGAAGTCAAGCTTCAATGATATTGAATCATTCAAAAATAAAATATAACAAGGTTGTTACTTTTATCTCTTTGATTAGTTCAAACTCAACAAAGGATAAACTCATTACAATTAATACCTACTCGTGATTCTTATGAGAGATTGAAGTCAGAATCATCATCATGTCCTCACAGTCAAAACATCAAGCCATCCCTGTGGCGAGCTCGTGGTGGTCATAAAGATGATTCAATCTTGTTATGTGTAGAGATGAGGAGCGTTTTCCTTTGGTATGTTAAATGGGGATGGATTTGTTATGGTAGGCGGAGTGATTATGAGATGGTGATATTTTTTCTAAGTTTGTTTGAGAAGTTTGAGTGGTAGTATTATCTGTTAAGAGTGTTTAGGGTTTGAAGGATGTGAGAAATGTTAGGGTTAAAGTATTGTCTTATACCGATTTATCTTAAAAGCTGATCGTGGGTTGATATCTAAAATAAATTGGACTTGGGCTTTGAAGGAGTGGCTAAAGGATCAAGTATCCCAACTTGTGCACGTGGGCTTTAACTTAGAATTTGGACTCTAGATCGTGGGCTTCAAAATTCTTGTGTGGATATTTGACTTGCATTTTTCTTGTGTGCTACGGGGCAGTGATTGTCATATTTGAAATATGGACCTAAATGGGAAAATCTTATTATCGATTGTTTTGTTACAAGCTCTTGGATTTTATTGGAAATCGTAGTATTTTTGTATGATAAATTTTAGGATGGATACAAATTCGGCGAGCTTAATATTTGAGATAAGGATTATGAAGTTGGTGACCCGGCAGGCTTTGGAGTTTGAATGGAAAAATCACACTTTTCGTTTGGAGGTTGATATACAATTTGGAGATTGATTACAATTTCAAATTTACCTATGAGGAGTTTAAGTGATTAATACATATGTTCTTTTGAACATTGGGTCATTAAACTTGGATTCGAATGACGGTCATATGGGCTTCTTAATATGAGATCGGATTTATAAGACTTGGATTTAATGAGGTTTATTGAAGAGATTTGATGATAATTTGATTTAATGATGAGAGTTGTTTGATGCTCTGGTATATACATTTTCACGCAAAATATTATGTCATGGCTTGAAGTGTTTATTGGAAAATGTTGACTACGGGGTTGTTTGGACGGTATTTCTTATTTGGATTTGTCGTGAGGTTTTCCGGGGCACTGTTACTTATTTTATCTTCTTTCTTTCTACCTTTCCGCGAAGATGACTTGTTTGGGCATTTATTGAGTGTGATAAAGACTTGGCTATTTAATTACGTTTGTGATTCTTTCTCGCTTAATCCACAACGTAACTATCACCCGGTGTCTCCTGTTGAGAATGTCAAGAGGTTTTGTACATTGGGTACACGTTTCTTCTTACAAGGATTAGTACAAGTTTATGTAACAAATGCGGGAAATTTTACTTCATGATCAAGTTTGGCATATCGGGTTTACTTCACCATGGTGTTGCAATAGCCAGACGGTATCGTGAATGATGTGTTTTACCAAAGTGTTAATGGATGGTTGATGTTGTTGATGATGTTGAATTTTGAACGATTGATGAACCCGGCATGTTCCCCTAAAATAGATATTCACGAAACCAATGTTGTCATAACATTCGTGACATTGTTTATGGTTTTGTCTTGATTTTGTAAAATCCATGAAAGAACCTATTTCGGTTTAAATCGAGACTTGTAAAATCGTAACATTGGAAACATCCAGTAATAATAAAGTGCATTTCGGATCTATCTTACGGTTTATTCTTGGTTTTGTAAAATCCTTGAAAAGAAACTATTTCGGTTTAAACCATAGAGTTGTAAATCCCGTAATGATGGAACCATCACGGAGAAAAGTGTATTTCGGGATCTTATTTGATCTTTGGTGCTACGGTTTTGTTTAGAAGAAGGGATAAAGGGTGTACTTCATGAATTGGATGTGTGTTTGGATATTCGTCATGGCAGCATGGTTATTACATGGTTTTACGGGGTTATGTGCTTTTAACCATGGTCGGGATGAAACCATTATCATAGTTCACTTAAAAAGTCAAAGGAGGCTAGATTTGAGCTTTTAATCAGAAGATGTGACAACGGCGTTAATTCAGTATTATTCATTTGAGGTTGAAGTGAAATATTACGGGCGAGTGTACTTAGTATCTGAAGGTATCGGGGATGGTTGGATGAAGATTCTTCGAGATCATTGTTCGAGCTTTTTTCCAAAAAGAAATCTAAATAGTTATTTTGGGAGTCTTTTCGTTTACCACAAAAATAACTATCACTTTAAGGAGTTACGTTGTAGTGCTCAGTGTCACATTCAATTGTGGATTTTCAAGAGGTGATGTACGTCTTATACTTGATGGTTGGTTGGTTGAAGAGTATAGAGTATTTAGAGATTCAAATGGGCATGAATTCACAAACCGCTTTCGTTACACATGTGCAAGTTTAAGTCACGAGTTCGGTTAGTTTACTTGAGGTCAAATTCATCATATTGGGTTATCTCCATCATTGTCACTACAAAAGCCTTCTTGAATGATAATGGTGATGATTACATGTTTTGCTAAGCGAGTTGAAAAGAGAGGCGTATGAACATGAGTTCATGCCTCGTACTCAAAAGAAAAAAAATATGCGTTTGATGCGCTTTATCTTCAAAGAAGAAATCTTCTTATGGCGTATGAACACAATGATTCTTGCCTCATTACTCTGAAAGAAAGGTGTGCGTGTCGGTCGCTTTATATTACGAAGAAATCTTCTAATTAATGACCATTCTCATCAACATGCTTCATGCTTTTTCCATGCGCTTCAGTCATAAAGTGAACAGGCTACCATGATTGTTTTCTCATTCCACTTGCTCGATTATAATGAAGATGGCGACATCATGTTTGATTTTCGCGGAGAAAGTGCGAATAGAACATTGGATGATTTTCACCTTAATCAAGAATGGCAACTCCGTATGCAATTCTTGAGGGGAGAAAAGTGTGAATTTTGCATTGTTGATTGATATTTGAGAATATAAATGGTCATACGGCTCTAAACTCATGTAAGAACCGAGCTTCTTCTTATCGGTCATCTTCACATGGAGTTTTTCTCTTCTAAGAGCCGTTGGTTGACATCTTCTCTCGGATTGATGAGTTTATCGACAAAGTGCTTCGGTTAATGCTTCGTATACATCAACATGATGATTCCGAACAATCTCTCTGTTCTTGTTTGATGTGATGGGTAGTTTGGTATTGCCATCTTGTGTGTTCGATTTGGCTGATTGTGATTTCCTTGATGAACATCTTTCTGTTCTTGTTTGATTGGGAGGGATTTTAGTTAAGGGATTTGCAAGATGTAAGTTAATTGGGATGCTTTTTGGTGGGATGCTTTTTGTGTGAGTTGAAGATGTTAACTATCTATTCCCCAACTGGACAATCTTGAAGAAGGTCGAGTCTGATCATTCTACATTTCTTGCTATATGTTAGAAGACCAAAGACGTGTTGCATTTAATGATCTAAAGACTTCTTCTTTATCTGGGCATTTATCAAAAAGATTGTCGGTCTTGGGGAGAGCACTAATTGGGGAAATGTGATATGTCGAATTTAATCCCCAATTAGACTTGCTCACTTTATTCGACAAGTTGATTCTCACAGAGTTCAAGTGTTCTTCTCAACATATTTCTAGTATCTGGGACTTACAAAGAGTTCTTTGATTACGAAGTGTCAAAAACCGGCAAAGTGGAGACAAGCACCTAAGCGAGATAAACTTGATGAACTTAATACTTCTAAGTAATGAAGATACCCGGAAGACAAATGTTATTACCTTGAGAAACTCAAGGTTTGACTCATGACGAGTAAACTTGATGAACTTAATTCTTCTAAGTGTTGAAGATATCCGGAAAACAAATGTCATGACGCGAGAAACTCAAGGTTTTACTCATCAAGTTTAGTGTTAGTATTCCAACGGCGTGGGGAAGTGATGTTAGAAAGTTTAGAAGATAAAGTACACTAGTGTGTGGTGATTTGATGGTATCCTTGATGATCGGGGAAGATATTGTGTACATTGGGGATGCTCTATTTGTTTCACTTGAGTGCTTAATCGGTGATTTTGAGATATAATCACTTATTCGAGATTGACATCATGAGATTGTCTTCCGAGAGATAATCGATTGAATTGGCTTTATTCAATGTTATCGATTATTCCTTCCTTGGTATTGGTATACCGGATACTTGAGCTTCATACACGATCATCGGGGAAGAAAAATGTGAACATGGGAAGGTGTTTTCATTCCCCTCATGATGTGTATTGAGCTCTTGGGTATTGGTGTACCGGTTCTTGAGCTTCATACACGTTCATTCGGGAAGAAAAATGTGAACATGGGAAGGTGTTCTTCATTCCCCTCATGAAGTGTATTCGGAAGAGTTCTTGAGCATTATACAAAGGCATTTGCATCAATTAACTCTGGGAAGTGGTCTCTTGACCTTTGGAATGGATTGCTGGACTTGATGGTAATGAAATATGAAGAAATTTAAAGAGTGGGATGATCGTTCTTTGTTCTTGTTGATGATATAACCCGACGGAGAACCTCGATTATCGTCTTAAAATGGAGCGGCGGAATAAATGATAATGGTGTGCTTCTTGGGGCACTGGCTAATGGAAGCTTGGCTTTGAATACCTTTCGGCTAAGGATTTTTCGGTTTGGGGAAAGCGCCAAAGTCTCACTTCGAATGGTTCAATTTATTTCTTCGATTCAAGAGCCACGGAAGCTTTGGTGGTGAATGTTTAAGAGTTGATGAATTCTATCTTCTACGTCTTTGCTGAGATATCCTTATCCATTACTGTATCATCATCTTCTTTACTATATCATCTTCTCTATCTTTGTATATATTTATCGAAAAAACAAAATAAAAAAAATAAAACTTACAAAAAAAAAAAAAAAAAAAAACCCATAAAAAATGAAAAATTGAAAAATACCAAAAATATGTTTTCTCAAGACATGTCTTACTTATCGATAACATCTGGTCTTAGAAATGTCATTCAATAATGTACGGGACTTTAGATGAAGTTCGGCGAGGAGGTGTATATATTTCTTTCTAAACATGTCTAAAATATGGCTACGGTTATTTGGTGTAACGACGCATCAAATAATGGCTTGCGTTACTTCTTTGTAACCAGCGCTTAAAATATGGCTTGCTATTACCGGATAGCAACCCGTTCTTCAAGAAAGGAAAGTGTTGCGCTAAACCATTTTTCAAAATTCGTGCACTTATCCTTAAACAAAACAAGGAAAGCGTATGTCGCCAAAATTTGTGTTTCTACACAAATGTTTTTCCGTCTAAAATTCTTCAGAAAAATATTTGTTGTGTTTTCAAAAATGGTGAAAAATGAGTTGCTTAAAATCAATCAGGTTCAGAGTTTTTATAAAATTTGGAAACTCAATCAATGACTTGACACTTTAAAATCTTTTATAAATTGAGTCATTGATTGAGGGGGATAATGTTTTCAAATGTATATCATCTAACGGGCTTTCTTTAATATCCTACGTGCTTAATTAAAAATGATATTTGCCTATGTCAAAGGACTAGGAATTTAGGATATGATTGTTAGGATTAGATGATTATAGTTTGATGAACACATTATTCCCATGCTTTATATGAAATGATTGATATGTTGAATTGACTTTTATTAGTCGATTGTTGTTTGGGTGTTGTCGACCACCATATATCTGTTTGTATGTCACTAACGTATGCGTATCTTGGTATAAAATGTTCGATCAGGATCACATAATATGATGTTTGGATCTGAAAGGAAGGGTAACTAGATCTTGGGTTGACAAATGAAGCGGAGAATTGGACTTCAATGGAGAGTTGGCATAAATGCAACGTAAGAGGTCTCAACGCATCGAGATGGTTTCTTCTAAGTGATTGAAAAGCGGAGCTTAATTTGACCTCGGTTGGCATTCAAAATGCAGCGTAGAAATCTCTTGCATCTGCAGGGCGGTTTTCTTCCAAACCCTACAAACAACAACAACAGCTTCTCAACCACTATTGTATCTTTGTGGGGATAATTGTGATGATACCATTTTCTAAAACTTTGCAAAAATCCAGTGTTTTGAAAACTGGAAAAATCTCAAAAATATATTGGACTAAATTTTGTAAATCAGGACTTCATTTGATTCGAAAATTATATCACGGTCTTTGTGTTGTCATTCAAAGAATGACACGGGCTTTAGATATTGTTGAATATTATTATTATTAAAAATCAAACAATATATCTTCAAAAAAGTCCATATTTTAAAGTGGTGATCTAAGAGAAACAATGGTTTATTGTCATGTGTAATGAACCTTTTCAAAGAAAGATCAGAGCCATGCTTTATCTCATGTTTCAAACCTAATGCTCTGATTCTAAAACAAATGTTTGTCATTAACAAGACAAATGTTTAATCTCAAATATTTTTCCTTCTAAAGATTCCTAAGAAAAATATTTGCAATCTTATGAAAACTCAATCTGTTAATTGAAAACACTTGACTCTATTTTGAAAATCAAAAGAACTTATCAAGTGTCAAAATCTCAATCCATCAATCAACAACTTTCGTCATTGATTGAGGGGAGAATGATTTTTCAATTAAATCAAAAAGTGTTCTTTTCAAACAATTAGCACTTAAATAAGCAAGGTCTTACTCTAAATGTTTTACAATATTTTACACAATTGGTTCAAGACCTTGGCTATTACTTATGTTTTCAAAAGATAATCATGCATGTTTAATCAATGGAGTTTAAAGTCTCAAAATCAGATGAGCTTTTAAGTCACAATTCTCCTTAAAAGCTTTCAAAATCTAATTTAAATCTACAAAGATCCACAAATCTCAAAGGGATTTGATATTTTGTGATCGGGGAGAATTTGTGATTTAAATTGATTTAAACTGATAATTTGATAAATGATCGTTTCATAAGTGATTTAGCATGTTTTCCTCCCACATATGTGTTACAAGCGATTTCAAATTTTCCATGCACATGTTGAGAGGGGAGCAAATACACTATCGAGGTACGAAAGATTTTTAAACCTCAAATTATTGAAGTACCGTGATTGAATTGTCTCTAATGTGTTTCCCTAATATGTGCAAAACTCTTTGTGATTCGTGGCACATATGTGAGGGGAGCAAACTTTTGAAAACCTCATCCTTCCTCTATGTTTAAAATGATTTCTCTTATCCTACTGCAAATGATTGAGAAGTGATGATGATCATTTTACCAAAATGTTAATTCAAAAGATTGGACCTTTATTCTAAGGAAAATGTGATCTAACGAAATTATTTCAAAGAACTCTTGCCTCCATGTGCCAAACAATTTCAATATCATATGCGCATGTTGAGGGGGAGCATTTCTAAAATGATCAAAACAATTAAGGTACAAAATGCTTTGATCTTTATATCACAAGTATCTTGATTGATTTTCCAAATGGTTTTCAATTGGTTTCAAGGAAGAATGAACTATACCAAAAGACCAACCAACTCTACTTTATGCATGGTGATATAAGGATGGATAAGGTTAGGTATTGAGGTCCCACGATCCGCCGAGCAGGAGGGATCTACCAGGGACAATCCACTAGATAGTGTAGAAGTCCTTAGGTATGATGGAAAAAAGGAGAAAAGTGAGATATGGGAAGAGTGCGGACTGAGACTGAGCTAGTTCTGGAATAAACCCAACAAGGTTCTAGTTATGAAGTCTCGGTAAGCATTGAAGGGGTTGAAGAATGAAAAAGAATTGAATATGAAAAGGGTGAAAACAAATAGCCCTCCAATTATTCAACCTTAGGGCAGAAACCGGGTTCAATTCATATGCTCTTGGTGGTTACCAAGGTAACATCAGTATTGAAGACAAGACGTCATGGACCTAATGACGCACTGCACTTCAACTTTCCAAGCTACTCAAGTTCCTCTTAAAAGGGCTTGTTTCATTCTCACGGAACCGACATAATCTATCGACTTTCTCTTAGAGATTGTTGATATTGAATAAGGAGACCCTCTCTCCTAGTCTCCCGGCATAGGAACCAAATATGCACAATTGAGTCTAGAGCCAAGAGATCATCCACAATATCTCATTAGGACACTATATTCAATGAAGACTCTGCTGTTTCACACAATGTGGATAGAGAGATTATATCTTGAGTCCTACGCATTATCCTTGTGGTATTGCCGAACATCAGTGATATGTAAACATATTCACAATGAAGATGGAAAGCCTTCTCGAGCCAACATCAAACAAGCTCCTGGTGGGTGGCATGTGAGATCTATCCAATAGATCAACCATGTGACAATTAAACAGAAACAATGGGGCGATTCAATCTTTTGAATCAACCATGGTTCGAGTTATGGATTGACGGATACCTTTGAAAAACCGGTCGTTGTGCAAACTCTTTTCTTCTTTAGCACATCGACGTGTACGAATGTGTACTATTTTCAAATATAAAAGGTGTTTATGATTGAATAATTGATTTCTCATTAAAACCTTCGTTGTATTGCAAAACTCTTTCTTTTAAGCAATACGCGATTGTGTTTTCAAATCAATTTTTCATCAATCGGTGAATCTCAATTCGCTGGTTCACTCACTCCGTGCTGTCTTCTTTGAGACATTCGGTTTGAGAAGCGGCTAGAGCATTTGCAAACCACTCAAGGAAATTCTTAGGAATCCTACCGATCACGGCGGTATTGTACCGATCAACGGGAACCGTGGGTCGTGTACCTCAATTCAATGAAAGTGATCAAAGACACTTTCATACGCTTTATTGCTAACTGTTTTATGCAGGTACACCCCGACATTTGGGCGGTTGCGGTGATCATAATGAAGCGGTCAATCCATAGCCGCATGCTCACACAACACATTAATTTCTAAAGAAATCATGATTAGTGCATCACATAACACTCGATATTTCTATCACTCCATGCTCGCTTGCCAATATCATGAATCAAGCGGTAAAGCTTCGCTACTCGATGGAAAGAATATATCATGATTCGGAATGTGAGCATGTCGGTCCAAATGTCATCAACATCACATGATGGCAACTCCACAATGGATGAGTAAGAGATTTCTGTGGTGATGATCTCAAAGGTGACTCAAATCATCAAAGATGTGGATCGTTAAGACCCAGATTATCCAAGCATGCAAAATGAAGAATCAAAGACTACGAGCTAAAAGAACAACAAGAACAATCTCTATGTAATATCTGTTTGTATTCTATGTTATTTTAATGTGTGTTTGAGGTGACCTCCTTTAGGGGGAGATTGTTAGGATTTGGAAAATCCAGTAGTTAAGTGTCGGTCACCTCAAGTATATGTAATCGTTAGAAAGCTCGTAGTCATAGTTATTTGATGTTAAGTAGTATTTAGTTAAGTAACACCGTGGAGGACGGACGGGGCTTTACCCACCGTATGCCCCCAATCCCGTTTTAGTGCTGCTTGTAAGACTATTACTCTCTACCTCCCAAGGTAGAGAGTTGGAGCTCATAATAAGATTTTTCTTTCTCTCACTAAAGTTCCCAAACCTCTAACTTTCTCTCTCTAAAACTCATCTTATACGCCTCTTGTGTTTATGTTATGATGTGTATGTGAAATCCAATATGTTACAAAAACCTTTAATTTTACTAAAACCATCAATGACCTTTAACCCATCATCACAAATACTTCAATTCTTTTTTAAACCAAAACCCCATTTCACCTCAAGAACCCTAGTTCTCATCAATTGACTTAAGATAAGGGATTACTTACTTGTAGGAATCATTATTTTGGATTTATTACTTGAGTCTACACACTAATTCTTCTTCAATTTGATCATCAAATGAGTTTTCTCTCTTTTCCCTCTCTAAACTCACAACACACACACATAAACACTTATCCATAGTGAATTCTGTCAGAGAATTCCATGGAAATCTCTAGTCATATGTCGATGTATCTTAGGCCAAATGACACATATGGTCCCTCAAGTCCTTTTCTTATCTAATTTGTACAAATAACTTATAACATATTTACAACTTGACAACTTTAGTCCTTTAAGTCTACTTTTCTTATAATTATTACACATCATATTTTCTATAACCGTTTACATAACTTTATCACTTAGTTTGCTATCGGGTTTGACTAACCAATAGTCCTTTGAACTTATAGAAGTCATGGTCAACCATTCAAATGGCATTCTTGTAATAAACGCTTAAGGCCCGGTTTCGTGGGTGTTATAATTCTACCCCCTTATTTAGATTTCGTCCCCGAAATCTATCGTTTAAACTACCATTGACTTGATCACTTCTTGCCCCCATTCTTAGCATTAAGTACATTTATCATCCGTATTCCTGATGATCTATGTGATCTTGCTACATTAAGATTATATATCAAAATCCCTAATCCACTCTACTTCTCATTTAACTCTAAGGTGCACACGACTCTTACTAAGGTCATTATGTCAAACATGACGCTATTTACTATAATCATCGTATCATTTTGCCAACCTCATTTCCATCACATCGCAGTCTTACTTACTACACTTAACTTTTAAATCAAGTACTATGTGTCACTTGAGGAAATTTACGCTGCTGACTTTACATAAGTCAAACGTTAACATATACAACTTAGCATTTTAATTTCTACCATATTCATTCTACTCTTTGCTTTAAAAATTTTCTATAATTCCTCATCTTCGTTATTTCATATTTAAGGACCTAAGTGTTAAGGGTTACTTAGGGAAATATTGGATTACTTTGACTTTCATAACTTAACATTAACTATTATCTACCCATCTTACATTTGTCATTCCCTTACTTTGTTAATGTTTTTATTACATTGTCTCATTTTCTCTATTTCTTACAATAAATTTCTCGTCAAAGACTATGAGTCTCATAAGAAGTTTCAACGTTTTGACTTCAAAAGTCAAATTTTAACTTATACCTTCACATTCACTCATAAGAGTGCTAATATTAATTAGCATCTATTTCCATCATTACTCACATTTGAACCACGTCTCAAGGCATGCTATAACATCATTACCAATTTCTTAATCTTTTCAAGTTATACTATAGACACCTAATGGTTGGTTTCACTTAATGTCTCAATTACAAGTTGCATTCTAGTTATATCTCATCTATCTTAGTTCTTAAGACTTTTAACTAATTCTAGGCTTTTGTTTTCTACCCCTTTTACCTTACTCATGCCATGTTGGGAACACATAAGCCCACTCATTTACACTTCTTCATTTACATGGAAAGGCATCCCAATCAATGTAAATCAAGAAACATAAACTCATGGTTCAGCGATTCACAATTTCTTTAATTAAATGAAAAGGCGTCCCAATCCATTTAACTAAGGAAATCACAAGTCGTCCTACTTACCCGCTTCCAACACAACACTCATACTTATTCGTTGCACAATTTAAAATTTTTAGTTCTTTTTAACTTTTTAGACTTGGATCCATACCATTTTCATATTCATTTTGGGGATATTTTTATATGCCAAAGATGTAGGCAATCCCTTGCCGGTAAAGGCAATACTTTTAATCCCGAAGGATTCCTTGTCATTCATTAATTAGGCTATCCCGAAGGATACCATCATTAACATCATTCACTTGGTAATCTTGAAAGATACCACCATTAACTTGGCCATTCCGAAGGATACCATCATTCACATGGTAATCTCGAAAGATACCACCATTACCTTGGTCATCTCGAAGGATACCATCATTCACATGGTAATCTCGAAAGATACCACCATTACCTTCGTCATCCCGAAGGATACAATCATTAACTTCATTAACTATCATTAACTCATCGGTAACATGTTAGTTACCTTTAACCTTTCACATTTAACATTGGATCCTGGACTTGGTTTCTTCATTGTTTATCCGATGATATAGCACTTGAGCCAATCTCAAGCATCACTTTTATTACTGACATGCAAAAGGTACTCCCTTAATCTGTTCATGAATTTAAGTCTCTCTGTTTTGAAACAGACAGTAAACATATTTGATTTTGTAAAGGATATAAGTAGAGCTTTAGGAGATGTTTTTCGGATGCGAACACGTTCGTATTAGAAGCATTCATGAGAAAATGAAACTGCAATGGAAAGGTAGGGCCTACAAAGATCATCTGTGGAAATGTGCAGTCTCAAGCTGTTGTACAGTTCAACTATGCTGATTTCAAGAAATTTAATCAACCAGCCCATGATTGGTTAAGTAAGATTCCACCGATCCATTGGTCAAGGTCACATTTTCATGTAAGTCATCTATTATTTCAGTTAATTTGTATTTGTTAATGCAGTATAAACAATTATAATTAATACATGTTTATTACTCCCTCCGTCCTAAAATTATTGTCCACTATTGATATCGACTTTTTTAGTCTTTCTTTTTTAACTTTGACCATAATTAATTTTGTTTGTGTTAAATACTTCTTGATGAAAAATGTATGAATGTATTGGGTTTTAAATGTATTTTTCATTGGTATAAATTTCATCAAATATTATATAACACAAATAAATATATCAGTGGTCAAAGTTGAACAAGAAAGACCGGTCAAAGTCAAACTGGACAATAAAAATGGGACGGAGGGAGTACTGTTTATGTTTAGGGAGAGCTACTTCTGATGTGTTACTTAATAACATGTGTCAAGTGTTTCATGACAAAATAATTGAGGGTTTAAACAAACCAATTATTACAGCCTTAGAATACATCAGGGAATACTGTATGAAGAAGATAATGCATGTTCTTTTGGTGATTGAGAAGAGTGATGGGCCACCAACACCAACTGCACAACACATGCTAGAGGGTATTAAGAAAGAGGCTGTTAAGTATAATGTTTTATGGAATGAGGGAACTAAGTTTCAGGTTAGTGGACCATGGGGTGACCAATGTGTAGTTAATGTTGTACACAAGTCTTGTACTTGCAGAAGATGGGAGATAACAGGTTTACTATGTAAACATGTTGTTGCTACCCATTGGAATATGGCTTTAAATGGGCAACAAGTAGGAGCTGTAGAAACATGGGCTCATTCTTGTTACTATCTTCTCACTTGGTAGGTAACCTACCATTACCATGTCGAGCCTATAACTAGCAGCGAACATTGGGAAAAATCAAGTGTGCCAACAACAATTGTTCCACCGAAATCCGAAACAAAGCTGCCTAGCTCAAGAGGTAGAAAAAGAGTTAGGATAGCTCCTGAAAGTGAAGAGATTGTGAAGAATGGTAAGCTGTCAAGGGCTTGGAAGAGTGTTAAGTGTAGTATTTGTGGCATTGCTGGACAAAACCGGAAAACATGTCTAGGGTATGGTGGAGCTGAAAGTAGTCGAACTGCCAATAAGGGAAATGTCAAACAAGTGCCTACAAAAGCTGCAGCAAAAAAGACACATCCTAAAGGTAACAAAGTAGCAGCAGATAAAGAAGCTGAAGGTACAGGTGTTGTTGAAAGTCAAGTTAGTGCAGTTCAAGGGAGTGGTGTTCAATCTGAAAATCAAGATTAAGCAACTAAATATCCCATCATACATGATGCATCCCTTTCACAATCCTAGCAACATCAAGATGAAGCAACAAAAGATCCCAGGATACAAGATGAATCCTTCTCTCAATCCCAGCAACATCAAGATAAAGCAATTGCCGATCCCAGCATGCATGAGCAATCCCAGTGTCAATCCCACTAACATGATCAATCACAACCGATTCTCACTGCAGTCAAGTGATGTGCAAGAGAACGCTTCAACCCACTGCTACACGAAGAATGACTAGGCAGGCTGCACTGAAAGAATGATGGCCTCACCATAGGTCAATTCTGTTATGCTAATTATCTAGGCAATGTTTCATCTAGTTTATTTCCTATGGACAAGTTATGTACTCTAAAAACATATGTGTGTGTGTCTAACTGTAGTTCTCATGCTTTGAAAAGTATGCAATTTTATGCATTTGGAATTATATCCATTTGCATTAACTATGGAACCATGTCATTATTGTGTATTTTTATAGATTGACTAAGCTTGATGTGTGAATAATTTGCATCAAAAGTATCCAAAGCTAAATTGAACCTCATAAAAATGTTGACAATTAAAAGTCAAACCTAAACAAATTGCTAACCATCTGCATACCCATAAGGCATTAAAAGTAAAAAACAAACCAAACTTAATACTTCATAACAACGTTACTACAATTCAAGATACTGAACATTAACCATCTCGCCTCATTACATAAAAGCTAAAAAAGTTATCTCAATGCATAAACAATCAAGAACAATATCCAACTGAGCACCAGGTAAATCTTCCACTTTCACGCATCACCTCGAGCAGCTACTAATCTTTCCTCAAGCTCATTTCTCCCCCTCAAAAGGCCTGGTATGATCATTCTTGAACGAGCACAGATTTCAAGATCATACCATCGTATCCACCGACAAGAAGACCCCTATATATGATTATGACAAGTCATTAAACAACCACCATTGTTACAATGTACTTTGCTGCTTGAGAAAACAAACTAATACAATAAATATTAAGACGCACTTACTTCAACAGGACAACCAAAGAATCGACGCCTGGTTGGAGAGGTCCGAAGTGCGAATAATAGCTTGCTTACCACACCAGCAATGTAACATGTTGAAACGATTATCGTTTTGTAGAAGACTGTTTTTGTAAGATAGTTTAGGGATGGATGATAAACGACGACCAAACCGTGTTACACAGACATATACTAGCTACAAACACTGTACAACGGTTTGCATTGAGTACGCTACAATGAAAGACGGTTTTGCCCTCAACAACATAACGTTGACATCGGCGTTAATGGTCAAGGGACGAGTTTGCCATATAAACCCCATGTTTTGGACCTCCCACGATGATAAGGCCAAGGTTTGACCCATCGCGATGCGCAGGAACAAGTTTAGGGACCAACGGTGTATTTTTTTTAATTATTATTATTATTATTATTATTATTATTATTATTATTATTATTATTATTATTATTATTATTATTATTATAGTTTTCGGGCATAAATTTGGCTGAAATCTGTGTAAACAAAAAAAAAACATATAGTTGACGACATATAAGTTCATTTCAATAAACAGGTAACATATATGTTAAAAGTTGAAAACTTAGGTGACCTCCTCACCCTACAATTTACTCTAAAATATATCAGATTTATCATTATATGTACCAAAGGTAATTTTATTAGACTAATAAACTATTATTATTTTTCATTTTTTGTATTAGCAATTATGACCGTATTAGGTTACCTTACTGATGTGTCGCAATAGTAATTCAATCTAGTACGAGAGAAACCGTTTATTCTCATAATTGGTTATCGCGCGTGGTTAAAAGGCTAGTGTCGCTAAGCTACCGTGCGTTGGAGCATGACTGAACGTCGTTAAGTCAGATCCGAGCTAGAAGCGACACATGTGCCCGCCGCCTGTTTACCGACCAGCAATGGGGCCTCAACCCTCAAAGGCACGTGCCGCTGGCTAAGCTCGTGCGATCGATGAGTCGTTCGAGCCACAGTGAAGTACAATTTTCATCAAATGGCGGGTAGATCATTTGTAGATAACTTAAATATGCGATGGGTTATTGTAAGTGGTAGTGTGGTTTTTCTGGCACGATCGATTGGGATTTTGTCCTGCGTCTTTCAAATTTGTAAGCTTGTCAAAGGTCTTCCGAGAAGCAGTATCGCTACCCTCATGTTTATCTGTGATAGATGTATGATCTGTATACATTTTACCTTCTCGTACTTAGCTCTGACGAAATGAGATAATGTTCTAGTAATTATGAACTCTTTGATGGCATCTTATAAATGGCCTACACATATTAAATTAACAATTTATTACTATCACACACCTCACATCATCCAAATATGAAATCACCCCTAATCTATACTATATTATAAAGCATTTGGGACATTCCTAAAAAGGAAGGCTTAAAAAATTAAGATTCAACACTTGCTAATAATGGAAAATTTTAATAAGTACATCTATAATAGCATTTGTTGCAACACTTTAAAGCACTTTTTTTAAACATGTTTTTAAAAAAAATAACAAAAAAATACAAAGTAATTTAATATAAGAAAAAAAAACGTCCATAACAATAAATACCTACTAAATGTTATTTTTAAAACACCATTAATATGAAAAATACATGTTATTATACATAATGTACAAACTAATAAAACACACAAATCTTCATGCAATTTATATGTAAACAAGCTCATGGTACATATGGTTTTAAAAAACGGACCGGGCCAACGGGTTCAACCGGGAACCGGAGTCACCACCGGTTCGGCTAGTCCATAAAAGTCGTCCGAAAACGATATTGTTAAATCAATAGAGTTTAAAAATGCATATTAAAATACAATGTTTAAAAAATACTATTAAATCGCAAGAGTGCCTCGAGAATCAACATATGCGCCTTTTGAATTTTTTTTAATAAAACTTACCGTAAAAACTAAAAACTTTGTTTTATAATAATCGGACGATTTTTTCAAAGCAAATGATGCAAATGTGTAAAGTCCTAATTATATGATTATACACATTTACACATATCTATCTATACTATATTATAAAGCATTTGAGACATTCCTAAAAAGGACGGCCTAGAAAATTAAGATTCAACACTTGCTAATAATGGCAAATTTTAATAAGTACATCTATAATAGCATTTGTTGCAACACTTTAAAGCACTTTTTTTAAACATGTTTTTAAAAAAAATAACAAAAAAATACAAAGCAATTTAATATAAGAAAAAACGTCCATAACAATAAATACCTAATAAATGTTATTTTTAAAACACCCTTAATATGAAAAATACATGTTATTATACATACGGTACAAACTAATAAAACACACAAATCTTCATGCAATTTATATGTAAACAAGTTCACGGTACATATGGTTTTATAAACGGACCGCCAACAATTGGTTCAACCGGGAACCGAGTCACCAAGCCCATAAAGTCGTCCGAAATATGTTAAATCAATAGAGTTTAAAAATGCATATTAAAATACAATATTTAAAAAATACTATTAAATCGCAAGAGTGCCTCGAGAATCAACATATGCGCCTTTTGAATTTTTTTAATAAAACTTACCGTAAAAACTAAAAACTTTGTTTTATAATAATCGGACGATTTTTTCAAAGCAAATGATGCAAATGTGTAAAGTCCTAATTATATGATTATCCACATTTACACATATCTATATATACTATATTATAAAGCATTTGGGACATTCCTAAAAAGGACGGCTTAAAAAATTAAGATTCAACACTTGCTAATAATGGCAAATTTTAATAAGTACATCTATAATAGCATTTGTTGCAACACTTTAAAACACTTTTTTTAAACATGTTTTTAAAAAAAATAACAAAAAAATACAAAGTAATTTAATATAAGAAAAAAAAAACGTCCATAACAATAAATACCTAATAAATGTTATTTTAAAAACACCCCTAATAAAAAATACATGTTATTATACATATTGTACAAACTAATAAAACACACAAATCTTCATGCAATTTATATGTAAACAAGCTCATGGTACATATGGTTTTAAAAAACGGACCGGCCAACGGGTTCAACCGGGAACCGGAGTCACCACCGGTTCGGCTAGCCAATAAAAGTCGTCCGAAAACGATATTGTTAAATCAATAGAGTTTAAAAATTTGTGACCATCTCTCTAAAAAATAATCCTCCCACATCTCTCTAAAAACCCAACCTAACCCTAACCCTATCCGCGCCATAGTCTCCCTCCAGGCGTCGGCTTGGCCCGAGAGGCCCTCCCGACACTCTTCTCTCAGTATATACTTTCTGTTTCGATTAAATAAGGTTTCTAGTTCTTTCTTTTTGCTCGTTTTCTTTAGGAGCGATGCTGTTAAGGATTGTTTTTGGTTTAGTTTTCTCGGTGGTCCATTGTTTTGGGGTGGAAGTGGTTGTGTGGTTCAGATCAGGAGGTCAAGATTATGAGGTCATATGATGATGAGGTCATGTGATGGTGAGGTCTTGAGACGGTTGAGATGGTATGGTATTGAGTTAGCGAGGTGTGAGATAGGTTCGATCGTGAGGTTGTGAGATGGTGATCGTGAATATGGTTCAGAGTAACGGATGTTAACTAAAAACCGTTTATAAGGCGTTTCGAGTCTGATGCTAGCTTATTAGTTGGCGCAGGTTGTTTGAGAAACATAGTGAGGGGGAGCAGGAGTTTTTGGAATGATTGGTGTTACACACAAAAATGATAAGAGAAAGACGATGGTGGTAGCTTATGTCGTGTTGTCGCGGTTGTCGGCGATGATGGTGATGGGGAGATCGTGTTGTCGGTGACTGTGATGGTGAAGTGAGGTTCGATGGTGAAGGTAAGGGTGAAGTGTAGGTGATGGTGAGCTTTCTCGTGGTCGTTGAGTCTTTGGTGATGCCGTGTTGCTTCCGATGGAGGTTGTGATGGAGCTTGTGATGTAATGGTAGGTTCAATGGAGGTTGGGATAGTAGTGATGGTAATGGAGGTAATGTTTCATGGGTAGGGAATGGATCGTGGTAATGGATCGTGGTAAATGGGTAGGATCGTGGCGGTAATGGATCGTAAATCGCGGGTAATGTTTCATGGGTAATAACGACGAGTCGTTGTTTGTGGTGCGGTAATGTTCGGTGGTGCGTGACTTAAGGAGTAATGTTGGTGTTTTGGGCTTCATGTTTGGTAACGGTTATTGTAGTGTCGTTGTATTGATAGGGTCGTGGTCATGTTTTTATCGATGTACTTTCTAGCTTCTTGCTAGTTGTTATTTACTTTAATAAAATTATTGTCGTTCAAAAAAAAAAAATAGAGTTTAAAAATGCATATTAAAATACAATGTTTAAAAAATATTATTAAATCGCAAGAGTGCCTCGAGAATCAACATAGATTTTGAATTTTTTTAATAAAACTTACCGTAAAAACTAAAAACTTTGTTTTATAATAATCGGACGATTTTTTCAAAGCAAATGATGCAAAGGTGCAAAGTGCTAAGTGCTAATTATATATATATATATATATATATATATATTTGAATATTAATAATTATACTCTTTAAAGTAACCCACATGATTTAATAAATATTTATTTCTACTTTATCTTTATAAGTAATCTTTTACTTGTATCATCCATTTATGTGAGACAAATTTAACAAACATTGTTTTTGAGAACTAAATTTTCTTAGTATAATGTAAGTGATTTTTAAAAGTTGCTATGGTGTTATTATTTAATCATAACTTATGACTACGGGCTATTTTCATCTACTTTTATCTTATACCTTTACAATATGCCTATTACCAACTCATTATTGTCACCACATCACATGGATAATCTACAATTTTTATAAGAAAATTTTTGTTATTGCATAACAGTATTCAAAACTGAAATTATCGTCGTCTGTATATCTATTGTATTGTCAAATATAGATCTAAAAAAAATTCGCTAAATATTTTAATTGTATTTCGCTTCCTAGTTTTGACTAAAAGAATCCTAAACAACCCATCAATAAAACACATTAACCTTGGTTTCCGACACAAGTACTTTATTTCAAACCAGAACTATCATCAAAACACCAACACAGACACTCTATCACTGCTGTTTCTCAGCTTCCTTAAATAAACACACAAACACACACCCAAAATGTCTTCGTACAACCCCTGGATCTAAACCTTAAACACCAACAAGGCAACAACCTTAAAAATAAAAAAACAATGGGAGTGTTGTCTGAGACATTGTGTTTTTGCAATGGGATATGTAAATCTGAGAAAACCAAGTGTTCTATTTTATCTGTTAAAGGTTTATCAATGGCTCGGGTTTCGAATGGTTCGGGTTTCTTAATTCATAGGAATCTTTTGCTGACTAGTCATGCTGTTTTGCCTTCTGTTGCTGCTGCTGAAGCTGCTGAGATCCGGTTGCAAAATGGTGCTGCTGCTTTGCTTGCTCCCAACAGGTTGATTATATATGAGTTTGAAGTTATGTTGTGGATCTGTTAGGGTTTGGTTTTAGTTAATTGTAAGTTTGTAACCCTAATTTGTTTTAATTTTGATTGACGTGCGAGTTTAAAAGTGTAATTGCAGCTAAAGGGTGTATCCTTTTGAGCTTATGGCTTATTTCAGTCCATAAGCTCACAAGCCGAAAAATTGAAATTAGCCCTAAACCCGGAAAATAAGCTAATCCAAAGTCCAAGCACCCACTAAATTTATCCGTACGCCACTTTGTATAATTTAGTTTTCGTGGTGTATAAATCACCTCTTATATGGTATTGGTTGAATTAGGGGATAGCGAAGCCCGTTCTGAGCATATGGATTCTAGTAATCGGTTGTTGTGTATATCTAAACACTGTCTATTGCAGCTTACCTGTTTTGTTTCAACTGAGTGATTGAATTTCTAAATTTGATTATTCTGTATCACATAATCTCTTTAGTACGCAATGCCAAACACCCCAATAGGTCATGTTGAAGATACAAGCTTGCCCAGGATAATTATTTACTGTATATACTTAAAAAATTGCTTTGAAGTTCTAAAATGTATAAGAGAAGTTTAGTAATGGTGGTACAGTGAACTTGTAAATATACATTAGGGACATAAATGATGTTGACTTTGTAAGATATCCATATCATATACTACGTATATTCTTAAGTAGTGAAGTACACAAACTTTGACTTTGACAGTCAAACTGTAGACCCATTCTTATAGGACACGGTACTTGATGAAATATGAATATTTTTTGTTTGTTGTAATCTTTCGAAAGCTAGTTGTAGTGTTATAATTCTAAATTGTTTTTTTGCCTTCGTTTGTTTGTGTTGTTACGTTTGGACTTCATATTGACATCTTTTCATGTCTCTAGGAAAATATGCATAATCGTCGGTCTTTTAATGTCTGCAAGCTGATTAGGAACAGCTGATATGTTATAAATGCTGTCCCTTGTAGCAAATAGTGGATACCAAAATTTTTAACTATATAGTACTATATTGTCCTTGATCATTTTTGGTTTGTGCCCACATTGTGTGTAGAAACAGTTTACCTTTTTATTCACTCCTTATAGCTTTTAATCTGAAATAAGAACGCGTTGCCTATTTTGTACTTCTGAAGTTCCATCACTTGAACATACTTGCATACTGATAAAACTTTAACAACCTCGAAGACTACCTCTTTGTGACCATGGACATGACCCACGAGGTATACATGCACATACTCTGATTTTTTTTATAGTATTATGTAGCGTAAAAATGCATGTACTCGAGAATCATGGATTCACCACTGTTTGTTACTGTAATGCCACGGGTGTACCATGCATGTGAAATATTGCATACAAAGTTTTCTTCACTTGTTTCATGACTTCATCTGATATAATTGAATATTGATGAATTTAGTTACCTATGTAATTATATCAAGTATCTAATTCCATCTGTTTCAGTTTTGATCTAACAAAAATGCACTCTTGCTTTAATAAATTTCTCATGTCATGAAAATATGAAATCATTGACAGGTTTTTCATTACTAGCTCGGTTCTTGATCTTACCATAGTAGGCTTAGATGTCATGGATGGAGATTCGAACATCACGGTTCAGCAGTCTCATTACTTAAAAACAGGTTCTAAACCAAATTTAGACCTTGGTAGTGCAGTTTACCTTTTAGGCTACACTGACAAGAACGAGCTAACAGTTGGTGAAGGAAAGGTGGTTATAGCCACAGACAACCTCATAAAAGTGAGCCCCGATGGTGTAACATGGAGCCACGGTTCAGCTGGTTTTGATGTACATGGGAACCTTTCATTCATGATCTGTGATCCTATGAAGCTAGCCACGTCACCAACCATGAGATCATCTTCTACATCATCATCTTCTACTTCGTCTTGGAAAAAGAATCCTTCAATGCAATTTGGTATCCCGATTCCCGTAATTTATGATTGGTTAAACCAGCATTGGGAAGGTAGTCTCGATGATTTGGTTAACAAACCAAAACTACCCATTATTCGGTTGATGTCACCGGGCCAAAAGAGTGAACATTCGTGTTCTTCATTCACCAAAAGACGGGTTTTCAAAACGAGTGAAAATGAAAATGAGATCTCGAAACCAAAAGATCAACCGGGGTCAAGTTCTCCACCCATGGTGAATAGTTTCCAAGATGAAACACCACCTGTTGATCAACGTCCGGGAATCCCAACTCCTGAGATTTACGAATCACCAAAGGTGACCTCGGGCGCGTTTCGAAGGCCCGAAAACACACAAGTTCAGTTATTGGATATCAACTTCCCGCCGAGAGTAACCAAACGAACCGTGGCACCAAAGTTACAGATAAACCCAATAGCTGATGCTGAGATTGCTTCACCAGGTTCAGTAAACGGGGTCCATAGTGAAGTTCAGTCGTGTGCATCCCCGATACCTCAGGTACAAAATGAGTATATCAGCGATGGAGAGACCACAATGTACTCTGCGGAAACCGCCGAGAGTCGTAACTTCCCGAGTCCAAAAGAAGGTCGGTTTTATCAGCAGCAGGTCGGAAGGAGTCAAAGCTGTGTGAGTTACAATCGATGGGGTTCAGGGTCTGTCCAGAGGAACCCGATTGCTGGAAGAGTTACAAAGGGTTATTCACAAGGTGCGTCTTCTCATAGGAGTAATGACTTTTATAGCCCTACCGTGTCGTCAATTATGAAGAAACAGAACAATTTCGAGAAGCAGCCTAATAGGCCTCGGTCTACTGCTACTCGTTCGTCTCCAAAATGGACTTTTTAGCTTCAGTTTGAGGTAAACTGTATCATTTTATATGTTGTTGTCTCATTTTTGAGTAGAATGTAACTATCTTTACAGGGCTTAAATGTGCAGTTTAATTTAAATATTTATGACAAAGAATTCCATTATATGGTTTTGTATGATTCCCACATCACAATGAACTTTTGAAAGTTCAAAGTTCTATCCTTCTTTAGCTATACTCTTCTCTTGAACCTATACTTATTTTTGCAAATAAAGTGAATTTTGCAACAAGA
Source organism: Chrysanthemum makinoi (assembly GCA_910596185.1). NCBI lineage: Eukaryota > Viridiplantae > Streptophyta > Magnoliopsida > Asterales > Asteraceae > Chrysanthemum > Chrysanthemum makinoi. Next base: position 296,546,292 of record OU343225.1, read on the forward strand.
TATCACGAAACAAGGGTGATTACGGTGCAATTTTTTTAAGTCGCAAGAATAATGTAACTGTGTAGGTCTCACATCTCATGAGGGTTTAGTTTGGTCACAACAGCAACTTAACTTAACATAAAAGAGCCCAATGTAGGCATGGTTCATCAAATATTATTATGTTTCTATAAATGATACATTCCCATGATGTAAAAACAATCAAATGACTTGTTGAGTCTCAGACATCAGAAAGATTGGAAGGAGAGTGTGTTGGCTTGGGGTAGGTTGGACCCATCATTGCTCGAAAATGTGTTGAACAATCCATACTCCTCGATCAACCCCGAAATCAGATTCCCAATAATGTAGGACACTCCTGACACTGATGCTGCTATAGTAATGTAGTATACCACTGTTTTAAAGTACCCATAAACCTTGCACTTGTTGACGTAAGCCTTGATTATTGCCAATAACAAGACACACAGAAGAGATGAAATTGCAACAACCATGCGTGTATAGTCCTTACAATGGGTCTCATAAAACGAGTACCCGTATGCCACTGGTGGGACCAGCCCGAATATGAGGAATGATAATATTGCAACAGATGTGTGGAGTGGGAAATGTTCTACTTGTCCGAGTAGCTCTTTGTACTTTCTAGTAGCTTCATTCGGGTTCTCCTTGTAGCAATCGTCTCTAAGGTCCCAAAGCTGCATCCAAATTATGTGATTAGATGAGTCTTTCTTTAAAATAATTAATATGCCTTAAGGTCAAGATTTTACTCACATTGTGTCCGATGACGAAGACCCCACCGATGACACTTGCGATTGCCATGGCTACGATGCTCACTATTGCAAAGTGATAAATTAGTTGTTAGGATATGATATTAAAGACTTCGAGCCTGATGGAAACATGCTAACTAATCCAACTAAATAAGGCTCGAAAGATAAGATACCATCAAAAAAAAAAAAAAAAAAAGATAAGATACCATCAAGCACAAAGCAAAATAAAAAGGCCCCAATGGCTTTGGGTGGCAATTCCAACCACTTACATGAATATGGGTTGTTTTGGGATATATTGGCGGGTCAAACCAACTTGGCATGACCCAACCTTTGAGTTTATTCGAGTTGACCTGTTACCCAACCTCATCTACCTTCAGGGGCGGAGACAGGGTCCGGGGGTCATGTGACCCCCCGGCGAAAAAAATTGTAGTGTAAATTTTCGAAAATTTTCGGCTATTTTTGTAATTTGACCCCCTAACGGACCAATTTTTAATGTAGTTTCTAAAAATTATCATATTTTGCCCCCTCGACAGTAAAGTTCTGGCTCCGCCCCTGTCTACCTTGCCATTTTGCGAACTATAGTAATGGGCGGGCGACAACCTATATCTCCACGTGTCTTTTACTAAACAAGCATCTGTCACAAAAAGGCCAAGACTTACATGTAGTGGCATCAGAAGCAGCAGCAGATGCAACAATACTTAAGCTTGCAATCACCTCCATTAAACCTCCATAAACAATACTCTTCAAGATGTCTATAAGAATACCCTCGTAACCAAGCCATGGTCTTCCGCTAGGTTGTGCAACAGCAGGTGGGGGTTCTGCATTATAAACAGCAACAATAACCATAAAGAAAGCACTTACAAACAATATAAGTTCTTTGTGTATTCGGTTTCATTTTGTTACCTGATTCATCCTCAATATCGATCATGGTAACATCTCCTCTTGTAGTATTCGACGACTCAGGAAGTTCCAAAGAAGGTCGAGGTGCATCTGCAAAATAAAAGGCGTGAATTTAGAAAGTGACTGTAATCTTTGTAGGCGAAATCATTATGACTTTATGTTGAAATGTAACACGATCAAACCTATGAGTCCATTTCTTGTTCCGCTACTATTGCCAATACTAAATAGTTCCCACACTGACGTGCTCATGTCTTAAAACAAAATAAAATTGGTTTTTATTGATTTGGGATGTTAATGCGATCAATGATAGAAAATCAAACGACTTGCTGAAATGCTTCTCGTGAATGTGCATGAGGCGAACAAACTTCTGATTTTTCTGTCTAGAAGGAGTCGATAGCACTTGGTTGAAATGCTTGAGTCTTGATGAAGTTAGTAAGATATGTTCGCGTAAAGTTAACAAGAGAAATACACAAACATGTTTAGAAAATACTGAAAACTGTATAGGAAGTTTGAAGGATGTTAGCTGTGTCTGGTTTCTTTCCAAATTAGGAATTGTATTTCTTAATTAATATAATATGTTTTATTTGATTAAAGAATGTTTGGATAATGCCTATTTGATTCTAAACTAAAAAGTCAATGCCTCTTGTTAAGTTTGAAAAACACCCTAGCACGTTGTAATCTGTTTACAAACAAAACCATTATGTTATTTGTTTTCAGTTTCGACCCATTTCTTGATTAAGTTAGTAATGTAACTACAGTATCTTGTAAGACATTGAACAGTGAAAATTTTACCTTTTCCATTGGACACTGGATTTGGTTGCTGAGTATCTTCTGTTTTCGGATTGTTTTGTTTTTTCCCGATAGCCCAAAACATGCTTAAACATGATTCTGTTTGAATACAACGAAGAAAACAGAATTACAGACTACTATAGAATTTAACATTAGCAGTCTTGTAAGAATATCTTACCATTTTCACGAACCACAATTTTCGCCTTTTCATTAACCTTAGGTGGGGATGTAGAATCGTTACCAGGTCTCTTACGAAAAATGTTAAAAGGGTTGAAACATCCGTTGTCTGATTAAGAAATAATAGAATTAGCGTTGTATCATTTGATATGTATCATGCATGGTTGACCTCAAAAGTCAAATGTAACGAGATATCACCTGAGCAAGTGAATAAGCTTAAGCATGAGAGACATCCCATAAGATCTTCTGGTGGACCAGGTTGTGCCTCTACAGGAACAACAGGCTGCACGATGGTCGGATAGTTAAACACTTTTCTACGAAGAATAACTTCGGTAATTTCGGACTTGCAATTGGGACAATGCATAGTATGTGTCTCCAGCTTTGGTTTCACCTTCTCGAATTCTAACTCATCTATTTCTTCTTCAAGTAGTTCTCCAACATTTTCGAAACCTTTTAGCTTTTCTACTTGACTCGCATGGGCTTCATGTGAGATTTTGTTTTTCCCTTTCGTGGTTTCATCAATGTCATCAAATTTCATCATGTCTGAAACTTCTATGCCTGTTTCATCAAAAACAAAACGAAATAACATTTGTTATGAACAATTTTTGCTAAACTATATTAATCACTATTTTCACAAAAAGCGCTACTAAATGAATAAGTTGGGTAAGTTCATGAGATCACCTTTCTATTTGTCCAAGTCGCGGTCATGAACTTCTTTTGGGCTGTCAGCGGTTTCAAATTCATTGCTAGGCAAGACATCATCCGTATCGCCGGATTCCAACTCAGCGTCCATCACATATTCCCCCTCCGGCTGCCATTTCTCCTCCGCGACATCAGCCATCTTTGACCACAGGAATAAACTTCTCCAAGGTCTACCTTTGGGGAGTGTTTGACTTGTGCTGCCTTTGGCTTATGCTGAGCTTATAGATAGCTTATAATTTATATTAACTTAATAGCATGATAGTTGTCATAGGTTCACCTTGTCTCCTATTGGATGAGCCCAAATTATTTTACTATACAGCTTATCTGTTAGGTCCAAATAACATGTAATTTTATTGTATTTCAATCATAATATAGTAGTTTAATCTCTAATCATTATAAAATATACAAGAGTAAATCATTTTTATAATTATACCTTGCTGATAATTGTGAATCTTGTAACTCCAAGTTAGCATTCAGTTAGCCCGACACTGAAGCCTGTCATTCCGTCAAATGATCAGTCTATCGCACCAGGAGTCTTACTTTCTGCATGGATTATTTCACAAGCAGACAAGCAGTAACAATTATTTTGTAAATATGGAATGAGTAAACTATCTTGCCTATGACTTTAGATTAGATATGGACTCATGATCTTAACAGTAAATTTACGCGTAGTACTATCTAGACTAGTTAATGAAGTCGTCTTCTAGGTCCACTTTCGCTTGGTGAATTTTTCTGGCTGGAACACTTGGCATCCTAAACAATTCAACGTATTTGGTCTGGAGCTATGGACCATGTTTTTCTTCAATGTCCAAAATCATGCAAGGTTTGGAAAAATGTTGTTGCTTGCTAGAACATTTCCTTTTCTTTCATCACTTTGGTTTCAAATTTGATCGAGAAAAAGGTCATCTCTAATCTTAGCAAATTACCCCGTTGCTAAAATCAGTGGACCTAGAAATAATAGTTATCAGGTGCATTTCATTAAAACTATAGAAGAGTTGTTACGCACAAATATTTGGACGACGTGCATTTCACAAACTCAGAATTGTTGACATAATTTTAGACTACAAATAAATATATCTTTTCGGTTTACAGGAACTGAAAACACCCCGAGTCCGCCCTTCACTAAACTATGATAAATTATGTAAGCTCAGATGATTACATAACTACATTTTGTTGGAAATCACTTAAGTCCAAATACTGGATTTTATACTTTCTGTTTATGTATAGACAATGCTTTATTTTGTTTGTAAGTACTTAAGACATATAGCAGCCATGATCAAATGATCATGTGACTGCAGCCTAGATTAGATGTGGCTAGAGCCACTTAGATATGACATTGACCATGCCTGTTGGTCGTTTATTTAGTTATAGAAGGGGCAGTTATGATGGCAGTTAAAGTTGTTAAAGGCATAACTGCCTTATCCTTTGAACCATCACAACTTTTGACTCATACCCCTTCATAACCTATATATAGGATATTGTAATTTCGTTTTATATCAATCAATAACAATTATTTTATGCATTACTTTTCCTTCCATATTTTCCTGCACATTTCTATTTTGCATTCCTTTAACAATCACTGCACAACAAATGGCATACAATCAAAGGTTTCATGATACCAACTGGCCTAGAAGCACTTACCTGTCTGGAGGACTTGTTGGCCAAAACAAAAAATGGTATCAGAGCAAAAGCACTTGGAGAAATTTGCCAACAAGATTCCAAAGAGATTTTATAGCAAGACAAATTGAAAGGGAAAGCAGTACAAGGAGTGGAAGATGCATGAGACAACTGTCTCATGAATGCAAGACCATGCTAAAGAACAAATTAATGGACATTGAAGCCCATAATAAGGCACTGCCAAGGCCACAGATACCCAACACAGAAAAGCATAAGAGATATATATGCTTTGGGTATGGTGTGAGAGGACACATCTCTGCAAATTGTCCAAAGAAAGAAGAAAACAAGCATGATGCAGAACCAATAGAGAGGGAGAAGACAGAAGGCACTAAAGTTCAGATTGACTACCCAGAATTCATACATTTCTCTACAGATTTCATGGTTGAAGCCACTGATGAAGGAGGTGTTGGGGGTTATATCCCAGAACAGGGTTAAGACAATCAATGACAGTAGCAATACCACTAGGTGGTTACCGGATATCACTTGGAATCGTGTGATCACTATCCAAAGTAAACTATTCTAACCTAATGCCGGGTATCACGAATATCTACTTGGGATAAGACCAAATGCAGTTAGAGAATTAGGCACAATTCTATAACCCTTTCACTAATAAGTGTTTACGTTTTCTGTGTGTCCTTCATGCATTATCATATCTCCTATTTATAGGAGGTTACTCTTGAGCTATTCCAATGGAATTATGAGTATTAATCGCCCATTAATAGCCTCATAATTATCCCCATTATAGCCGTTAGTGGTTACATGACCAATTAAACGTGGTCATAATGCAGTTGTAATTGCCATTTAGCAGTACTTTCCATAAGCAGTACTTTCCACTAGCAGTACTTTCACTTGCAAAGTGGAAATACGCCTATCGTGGAAGCACTGCTTATCAGTACTTTCATAGCACTAGCGTGGATACACCACTTCTGGAAACACGCCTATCGTGGAAACACTGCTATCGAAAATCACAAGCGTACTTTCCACAAGAGTACTTTCCTCAAGTAGTACTTTCACCAGCAGTACTTTCTACTAGCACTACCAATACAAACCACTATTAGAGTCAGGGTGTTCATGGACCTTATGGGTGTACACTCTGTACCTCCTAACCCATTACAAGGTGTGAATTAATCCCACAAGTGCACTAAATTTTCCAACAATCCTCCCCAAATTTAGTTCACTTCCTTTGCATGAAAAATAAACATCAAGCAAAACATGTGCATAAATGAAAATGTCCCGAGGATTGAATTTCCATCTTAGTAAATTACACGTTTCAAATATTCGAGAATCAGGGTGTTCTAAGAATTGAACCCTTCAACCCATTTGAATACCTGAAGATAAAATACACAAAATTTTTCAAACACTTAACACTCGACACTATACAAGCCATGTGTCCATATCCAAATTCATAAATGTTGTAAAAGCTAAAAGTCCAAAGCTTCCTGAAGCGGCAAAACTTCAACATATATATAGGTGGTTCCTCTTTAGTCATGCTCCGCCAAGCACTTTTTCAAAGAAAATTAACCATTAAGAAGTAAAGACTTCATCCTCCTTTCCACAGGTTCTGAGCACAACCTTGGGATGTAAATAAAACATGTGCTCCAGTCCAATGAATGTTCAGCTTTCCACATTGAACTCAGCTCCCAAGTTTCCTTAGGAGGAGTTGGGTGTCCTAGCATTCAGTGACTAAGTTGGACTTAAACCCATCCCTTTAGCAGTCTTTATAACCAAGTCTCTAGCCGACCCTTCGTCAAGTGATCACTAAGTTCTGTTGAGATCTCACAAACTCTATAGATACCACCCCATTCATGATAAGCTCACGAATCATGCTATGTCTGACACCTAAGTGTCTAGACTTACCATTGTACATTTGGCTATAAGCCTTAGCCAATGTAGCTGCACTATCACACCAGATAGAAATAGGTGCTATAGGTTTAGGCCACAATAGAATCTCAAGAAGCAAGTTTTTCAACCATTCAACTTCTTTACCAGCAGATGCTAAAGCCACAAATTCAGATTCCATTGTTGAACTGGTGATGCAAGTTTGCTTCTTGGATGCCCAAGAAATTGCACCTCCACCAAGTAGGAATACCAAACCACCTGGTAGATCGAATTGTCTTCTGTTACTGATCCAACTTGCATCGTAACCTTCCAACACGATGGGTAACCAGATATGAGAGACTATAATCCATAGGTCTCTTCAAATACTTCAGTACCCTTTGAACTGCTTGCCAGTGATGAGCACTAGGATTACTAGTATACCTTCTCAATTTTCCCACTGCAAAACCAATATCGGTCTTGTACAAGTCATGGCATACATCAGTGACCAATTACCCTAGAGTAATCAAGTTGAGATACCTTGCCATGATTAGGCATCAACTTCTCACAAGTATCCATAGGTGTACTCAATGGAGTACAATCAAAGTAATTGAATTTCCTCAGTACCTTCTCAATATAATGAGACCGAGAGATAGAAATTCTTTTACTTTCATGTTTAATCCTTATACCAAGGATAACATCACCCCATGTCCTTCATGGAGAACCTTGATGACAAAAATTCCTTTGTCGTCAACCGATTTTGGTCAGTGCCAAAGATCAACATGTCATCAACATATAGACAAATGATGACTCCTTTACCAGATTCATCAAATTTGCTATATACACATTTGTCAACTTGGTTAAGAACATAACCACTAGACAAAACCACTTCATCAAATTTTTGATGCCATTGCTTGGGTGCCTGCTTAAGTCCATAAAGAGACTTAATTAGTTTACACACCTTGTTTTTATTTCCAGGCATGATGAAGCCCTGAGGTTGGTTCATATAAACCTCCTCTTCCAATTCACCGTTCAAGAAAGCAGTTTTCACATCCATCTGATGAATAACCAGATTGTGAATAGATGCCATAGCAATCGCAGTCTTATGGTATCGATACGAGCCACAGGGGCATAAGTATCAAAATAGTCTATTCCTGACTTTTGTTTAAAGCCCTGAATGACTAGTCTAGCCTTGAACTTTTCAATAGTTCCATCCAAGGTTGTCAGGATCGCGATCCTGATCGTAGGATCAAGACGATCCTACGATCCTACACTTAAAAAAAGATCAGGATCGCAACGGGATCGTAAATCGGTAGGATCGCTCAGGATCGTAGGATCGGATCAGGATCGTAGGATCGTTTACGATCCGATCCTCGTTGCTAAACCATTTTTGGACTTTTTCTTCTATGAAGCATTTAATCCCCATGTTTGATTCAAAAAGCCCAATCTCAATCACTAATTCATTGTTTTTCTTTTTTTTTGAACTTTAATTCATTGTTTTCACAAATGACCATTCGGTTTAAAGTGACAGATGCTCATTGTAGAAATTAGTGTTAGCATTGGCTAAATTAAGTACAAAATTATTACGATAATGACTAACAATATTTTCACGACAACTACATGCTATTTTTACCAACACACATATGATTTATTAATTTATATTAAGTCTTGCTTATGTACATTTCAAACAGGATAAACAAAAACCTGGTTTATTTATTGTTCACCACCAAGTAAACTTTAAAGTATGGGCATTCTTTTTATTTTTTAACGTTATATAGTATACAAATTGACTAAGTGTAGACTTATGCCGAGATATATATATAGAACTACAGCCCCTATACAAAAATATACACATTTTCATAGGATCTTAAGATCCCGATCCGATCCTACGATCACGATCTTGCAAAGCCAAAAACAATCCTAGGTAGGATCCCGATCCTGACAACCTTGGTTCCATCTACCTTCATTTTTCTTTTGAAAATCCATTTGCAACCCAAAGGTTTGCAACCAGGAGGTAGATCAACCAACACCCAAGTGTTGTTGCCCATGATGGAATCCATCTCATCATTGATTGCTTCTTTCCAGAAAGCAATATCCTGGGACTTCATTGCTTCTTCAAATGTTTTGGGGTCATCCTCAACAATGAAGCAATAGGAGTATTGGTCTGAGACCTCATCCCTGGTACCTTCAACTAAGTATAGTTGAAACTTAGGTCCAAATGACTTTGGAGTCCTGACCCTTTTGCTTTTCCTGAGCACAGGTTCAGGTTGTTGTATCACAACCTCATCAGGGACCACTGATGGTTCATCATTAGGGACCTCTGATACACCAGTGTCATGAGTTCCATTAGGAATCCTCTGACTTGGTCTAGGGACTGATGAGAATCTATTCTCATCAAAGTCTGCATCCCTTGATTCAATAATGGAGTTAATTGAAATATATTCATTAGGTTCAATAACATAGAACCTAAAAGCCTTGGAATGCTCAACATATCCAACAAAGATGCAATCAATGCCTCTTTCACCCAAAGTCTTTTGCTTTGGATCAGGGAGTCTTACAACAGCCCTACAACCCCAAACCTTGAGATAGTTCAAGTTAGGTTTCCTTTTAGTCCAGAGTTCATAAGGGGTAACCTTGTTCCTTTTGTTAGGAACCCTATTTAATAAATAGCAAGTTGTTAACATAGCTTCACCCCAGAACCCTTGACTAAGTCCTGAATAGGACAACATGGAATTAACCATCTCCTTCAAAGACCTGTTTTTCCTTTCGAAATGCCATTTTGCTGAGGAGTATAAGGGCGTTTCATGGATTATTCCAACAGAAAAGTCTGAGTATTCATGTACTCACCTCCCCTATCAGTCCTTAATCTTTTGATCAAAGACCCAAGTTGTAATTCAACTTCAGTTTTAAAAACTTTGAATTTATCTAATGCTTCATCCTTGGTATGTAACAGATAGACATAACAAAATCTAGAAGCATCATCAATAAATGTCACAAAGTACTTCTTATTCCCCAAAGAAGGAGTGGCATGCAAATCACATAGGTCACTGTGAATAAGCTCCAAGATCTTAGTCTCACGACTAACACCTGAAGGGTTTCTTGGTTATCTTGGTCAACATGCAAGTTTTACACTTTTCAGTGTCCATGTCAAAAGCAGGGATTAAACCATCCCTAGACATATCTTGCATTCTTTTATAGTGAACATGACCAAGTCTAGCATGCCAAAGGGTAGAATCAGTCTGATCATATGTGGTCACAACAGCTGAAATAACACTGCATGGTAATATTAAGCCTGAACATTTAATTACATAAATAACCAAAACCAATAAAAACACCACATTTAGAAAGAACAAATTTATCCGATTCAATAACTTGTTTATATCCATGATTATTCAAAACACTACTTGAAACCAAGTTTTTCCTTATATCATGAACATGAATAACATTAAACAAAGTTACAATCTTTCCAGAACTAAACCTAAGATCTACACAACCACAACTATGCACCAAGGCTGTTGACTCATTTCCCATGTGAAGAATAGAACCATCATTCAATGACTCATAAGTCTTGAACCAACTTCTATCTTTACACACATGAACTGTTGCACCAGAGTCAACCCACCACGCAACATCATCATCCTGCACATAAAAGATTCAGATACATATGTAACATAATAAACTCAAAAGACTTATTAAACATATTTTGACCTTTCAGTGAGTTGGCTGAACCACCACTCCCTGAACCATTAGTGCCTGATCCATTGGCTTTACCACCAATTTTAACACCCTTGCAGTCCCTTTTAATGTGACATGTTTTGCCACATTTCCAACAAGTAGGTGTTGCCTTCTTATTTGGAAATGCCCTTGTGTTATCATGATATTTTTGTTTGCCTTTGTTGTCATTGTACCTGGTGGAGTTGTTATGCTCCACCATATTGACAACAGATGCACCAATAGCATTGCTACTCTTTGGCTTGTCATTATCCTGCACCTTGTGAGATTCCTCAATGTGCAGATGACTGCCCAACTCAACAAGAGTTAACTCCTCCTTCATATGTTTCAAGGTATGCTTGAAATCTTTCCATGAAGGAGGGAGTTTGTCAATGACACACGAGACTTTGATAGCCTCATCCATGTTCATTTGGTGTTGTGTAAACCTTCCAAGTATTCCAAGAAGTTCATTGTATTGTTCCATAACCGGTCTTGAATCAGTCATTTTGTAATTTGTGAAATTACTAACAAGGAACTTCTTACTTGATGCATCCTCAACCATATATTTGGCATCCAAGGAATCCCACAGTTCTTTGGAAGATTCAAAGTTCTGATAAAGATCAAACAAAGAATCGACATACCATTCGAATAAGACCTCTGCATATGTAGTCATCATTCTCCCATTTGCTCCTCCTCCTGACCGCCTCCACAGTAGCATCATCACCATCATCAGGAATAGGTGTGGTTAGCACATAAACCACACTCATGCTTGACAGGAAGAAGTGCATCTTCTTCTGCCACCTCCTAAAGTCCACCCCTTCAAACTTGTCAAGCTTGGCAAAGTTTGAAGCCATGTGTTTCATTGCAGCAGTAGCCATTGATTATCACAAATAGTTTACTTTGATTGTTGGGGTTATATCCCGAACGGGTTAAGACAATCAATGACAGTAGAAATACCACTAGGTGGTTACCGGATATCACTTGGAATCGTGTGATCACTTTCCAAAGTAAACTATTCGACCCTAATGCCCGGGTATCACGAATATCTACTTGGGATAAGACCAAATGCAGTTAGAGAATTAGGCACAATTCTATAACCCTTTCACTAATAAGTGTTTTCGTTTTCTGTGTCTCTTCATGCATTATCATATCTCCTATTTATAGGAGGTTACTCTTGAGCTATTCCAATGGAATTATGAGTATTAATCGCCCATTAATAGCCTCATAATTATCCCCATTATAGCCGTTAGTGGTTACATGACCAATTAAACGTGGTCATAATGCAGTTGTAACTGCCATTTAGCAGTACTTTCCATAAGCAGTACTTTCCACTTAGTAGTACTTTCACTTGCAGTGGAAATACAAACCTATCGATGGAAGCACTGCTTATCCGTACTTTCATAGCACTAGCAGTGGATACACCACTTCAGTGGAAACACCGCCTATCAGTGGAAACACTGCTTATCAGTGAAAATCACAAGCAGTACTTTCCACAAGCAGTACTTTCCTCAAGCAGTACTTTCACCAGCAGTACTTTCTACTAGCACTACCAATACAAACCACTATTAGAGTCAGGGTGTTCATGGACCTTATGGGTGTACACTCCGTACCTCCTAACCCATTACAAGGTGTGAATTAATCCCACAAGTGCACTAAATTTTCCAACAGGAGGATGGAATGACATATGGTACATCAGCAACAAATTGGACAAGCATGTTTGCCAAAATAAAGGAAAGGTTTTCTGTTGAGAAGATGCATGAACAACATAAACTTATGTTTATTCATGGGTTAGGAGAAGTCCAAATCAGGATTAAGAATGATATTCTTATCATTCCTGGTGTGCACTACACACCAGATGTTTCTCTAAACATCTTGTCTGCAAGACAACTAGAATTGCAGGGACTGGAACTCACTTTTAAGGGCAACAGATGCAGGCCCATCCCCATGTTCAAAGATGCTAAAGGTTGTTGTTTTGATCCAAACAAAATGAACCATAAACAGAACATGTACATGGAGAACTTCTACAAATTACTTGCAGACAGTTCTATGGAGAAGAAAGAGGATGATCATATGAACACCACATCAAAACAAGATGAACACATCTGTGTCATAGGTGTAAATTATCCTATTACCATTTCCTCTTTTAAAGATCTTGTTTCATTTCTTGACTTAATTCAAAATGATAATTTAATTAGCCAAGAATGGGACAGATTTAGAGAAGCCTTTAACAAAGCATATATATTGTTTTTTACTGTCTACTTAAATAGGGATATACCAGGCCCTATTCCACCAAAAATACAAGATAAAGAGATCCATTTAATGGACCTTTATAAGATTGTGAACACACTTGGGGGATACCTCAGTGTGATATTCTCACAAGAGTTTGATTTCATTGCTGAAATATTTGGCTTAGAAAAGAAAAATGGCCAAGAGATTAAAACATGCTACAACATATATTTGGATGTCTTTATATCTTATTACAGAACTGCAAGGGCCTCAAGGACTGAAACAGAAGGACTTGTTTCAGGGAGCATGGGAAAATGCATTGGAGGGATTCCAAAAGAAGAGCCCAAGAACAAGCAGGAAGACATGAAGTTGGAGCATTTCGGTGTGATACTGGAAGATCTCAACAGCAAATCTGAATCAAACAATAGATTGGAAGAGAAGGAAGGGACATGAAGCTCCAAGACCTATGGAGATTATGACAGTGATGATTTCACAATCATCATCTGATCAGAACCAGAGATGAAGGCAAGAAGAATCAGCATTTGTCCTTAGGGAGGAATGTTGGAAAACACTTAAGTCCAAATACTGGATTTTATACTTTTTGTTTATGTATAGACAATGCTTTATTTTGTTTGTAAGTACTTAAGACATATAGCAACCATGATCAAATGATCATGTGACTGCAACCTAGATTAGATGTGGCTAGAGCCACTTAGATATGACATTGACCATGCCTGTTGGTCGTTTATTTAGTTATAGAAGGGGCAGTTATGATGGCAGTTAAAGTTTGTAAAGGCATAACTGCCTTATCCTTTGAACCATCACAACTTTTGACGCATACCCCTTCATAACCTATATATAGGATATTGTAATTTCGTTTTATATCAATCAATAACAGTTATTTTATGCATTACTTTTCCCTCCATATTTTCCTGCACATTTCTATTTTGCATTCCTTTAACAATCACTGCACAACAAATGGCATACAATCAAAGGTTTCATGATACCAAGTTACTAACTGGCCTAGAAGCACTTACCTGTCTAGAGGACTTGTTGGCCAAAACAAAACATTTTGCTAGAGTAGCTAGGTTGTTATGTTATATTACCTATTTTTGGCAGTTTTGCATTCATTTATTTTTATTTTATTTATTTATTTATTTTTTTAATATTTGTGTCTTGGAAAGTATTTCTTCCCTTCCCATTTTGGGAGTGGTTTTTCTAAATGTATAGCAATTAAAAAAATTGAAAACCTATAAGCAGACGGTGCTTATTTTATTCAGATAGTCAATGGTATGATCTCCTCACCTATCTTATTAACTGGTTATCTGGTTTATCTTATTTGTTTAGTTATTAGCTGAAATAACTGGCAATTATTATGCACTATTATATGTATACAGATTGGTTACCTGATTAGTAAATTTTTTATAATGATAAACTATTCGAAACAAAGATACCCAGTATCCATAATTTCCTAAGATAACTGTTTTAAAACATGCATCATGTGCAACATATCAACTCCAAACATTAATTGTATGTTCCTGCAACATGTTGTTCTTGATTAATTAAAATGCAAACCAGCCAATTTCGGCCAGAATGAGCCCAATAATATAGGCGCGGTTCATCAAATATTATTAAGCTTTTATAGATGTAACATTTCTCATCATGCAAAAACAATCAAAAGAATAGTTAAAATTTTACAAACAATTGTGAACAATTGAAAAGAAAACCCAAACAATGTAGTTGTTAAATCTTGGACGTCAAAAAGAAGCGAAAGATGAGGTGGTGGCTGGAGTCAGAAGGGACATGCCTCCATCCGAACTCGTGTCAAACAAACCATACTCCTCCATTAACCGCGCAACAAGATTCCCAACAACATAGGAAACGGCCGACACTGATACTGCAATGGTAATGTAGTACACCACGGTTTTAAAGTAGTCAAAAACCGTGCAATTATTGATGTAAGCCTTGAATATTGCCAATAACGCGACACATAGAAGAGATGCAATTGAAACCACCACAAGTGTATAGTCCTTATCGTTGGTCTCATGAAACGCACACCCATATGCCACTGGTGGGACAATCCCAAATACCAGGAAGGATAGTATTGCAAAGAACGCATGGAGTGGGAAATAACTTATTTCTCCAAGCAGCTCTTTGTATTTTTGCTGACTTAAGCTCTCTTTGTAGTAATCGTCTCTAAGGTCCCAAAGCTGAATAACCCGAAGTTGGTGATTAAATGGGGCATTTTAAAGATGGATAATTAGTATGCTTAGAGATTAAGGTTTTACTTACATTGTGTCCGATGATGAACACCCCACCAATTAGAGTTGCGAGTGCCAAAGCTACAATGCTCACTAAAGCAAAACACAGTATTAGTTGCTAGGATATAAAATAAATGTTATCTAGCGAGTACACTCAACTCAGCATAAAGTGTCCTAAAATTTACCTAAGTCATATATTTTACCAACTATACAAAAGGGAAACACCAAAATGAAAGTTAGACAAATGTCAATCGCTTAAAAGTAGAGACTTTGTCGAAACTTACATGTAGCGGCATCAGAGGCAGCAGCAGATGCTACGACACTTAAGCTTGCAATCACCTCCATCAAACCTCCATAAACAATGCTTTTCAAGATCTCTAAAACCAAACCGTCCTGACCAAGCCATGGTCTTCCGCTAGGTGGTGCAATAACAAGAGGTGTCGGTTCTGCATCATAAACACCAATGGTTACGTTAAGAAAAAAATTGCAAACATTGAGTTTCTTTGTATATTGTGATTCATATTATTACTTGGTTCATTTTCAATGGTGATCGCGGTATCATCTCCTCCAGGATTAGACGACTCAGGAAGATCAAAAGAAGGCCGAGTAGCACCTGCAAAATAAAATGTGTCAATTTAGAAAAGTGATTGTAACACAATATTATTTGATTTTTGGCTTTATATTGACATATAACACGAACGCCAACCTATTAGTCCATTAGTGGTTCCCTTAATGCTGTCAACATTTACGGTTCCTGCATCAAGGATTGTATAAAGATTATGAGGTTTTTAAATCAAGAGGAAATTCAAATCCTAGAAATCAAAATTCTTTCACATGGTTTTGTCCATTAATTTTGTTAGACCTGATTTCGTTCATTAATTTATCAAAGTTTAATATCTCTATTAGAATTTTACTAAACGTAACTCTTAAGGCTATGATTAAATATAAAATTGTATATAAAATGTAGGTTATCGACTAGGTTGTTAAGAACTTAAGATAGTTATCAACACTTGAATCATATAAAATGGTGGTTGTAGACTTGTAGTTGCAAAAGTCAATGCCGTGTTTCTAAGTTTGCAAAACATCCTAGCACGTATCATGCACTTAATTTAATATAATCCAACCATTATGTATGCCAACTTATAAAAGAAATATTATTTGTGGGTTGGACAATGGCCGGTGCCATAAAAGGCACCCGATGTTCCCGCCAATCTACACCTTTTGTGGAATAAAAGAAATATTTGGTAAATTTACAGCATAACTACTATAATGATGACATTATCTATGCAAAACATGCTGAAACAAGATTCTGTGTGTTCATATACAAAAATAGCAGTCAGAATCAAGGAATGAACATAAGAAGTATATAAAACTAGTGTTTTGTAAGTAAAATATTACCATTTTCGTCAACCACAACATTATTGGGTTAATCCCAATCGACCCAACCCAGCGACCCAAGTCAACACCCACAATGACCCGGTCAATGAAAGTCAACCATACGAAAAGTCAAAGAAGCAGTTACACAACGGTTACATAGCAGTTACAAAATAACTGCTCCACATTTACAGAACCGACACAATGGTTCTTTGTACCGTTTCAGTTTGTATAAATAGTTAGGTTTTTTGTAACAAACATGTTAACCTTTTCCAGATTTATATATCAGTATTAGTAAAGGGTTCAAACCCAAAAATCCCGTCTTTTCTTTTGTTTCTTGAATGATGTATACATGAATGTTTGTTTGATCATATCGATCTTGGAAGTTTTGCAACACACCTGTGCAACAGTGGTATCAGAGCGAAGGGATCAAACAACACAACAATTCATGACTTAATCATCATCCAAGATTCAAAACAGAAATTCCCATCGAGAGGATAACACGAAGGCAAGAAAAAAAAGGAACAAACACACCTTTTTGAAGAAACAAGATTATCAGAAGTTTAATTGAGTCACCAATCGACTCAATCTCAATCTCCAATCATCAAATATCTATCGAATAAGAAACCCCCAATTCATTCGAAACCCTAGGTTTCATATTGAGGGATACTAGGTGCTCGCGAAGAACACTGAATACCGAAGAAGAACCAGGCGGTTAACTTTTGGATTTGGAGAACAAGAAGAAGAGAGACAGAGATCTATTCTTAGTCTCAAGAGTGACGATTTTTTTTCTCAGAAGTAAAAGAGACGTTTTGGTCTCAAGAAAGAGACAGCTTTCTGGTTTTATCTCCGAAGAAAAAAGGAGGCGCAAAATATATTAGGCATCAAGTTCCAAAAGATGCAATATACAACCCTCCACTTTTGTTTATTTTTTATATAATATATATTAGTAGTATATTTTGATATATATTGTATAGTTGTGTTTTTTTTAAAAGGTTATTTTTAGTTTTAAGATTTAAAGTGTTTTTTTAATTTTTTAGATTTAGTTTTATAAAGTAGTTTTAGATTTAAGTGTTTTAAGTTTTTAAGGAAAAGTTGTAATAGTTTTAAAAGTTTAAGTTTTCTAAAAGTTTTTTTTGTTTGGTTTATGACAAGAAAATTCCAAGATTATTAAGGGTGCGTTAGGTTGGGGGAAAACACCCTTGTTTTCCACAAAATTTTTGTGGAAAACAAGGAAAATAGAGATCACGTTCAAATTATCATTTTCAAACAAAATATTTTGCAAAACACAGAATCCCCTATTCCGAATCTAACAAGGAAAATTAGAAAACAAATTTTAGTTGTTTTCTTTATTTTCCTTTGTAACCCTCCCCTTATTCAAAATAGAAAATACAAATATCAACTAAACGCATTTTTTATATTTTCAAGTGTTTTGTGAAAATAAATTTCCCATCAATTTTTTACAAAACTAGAGATAGAAAACAAGGAAATTTTTTCTCCAACTAAACGCACCCTAAAGTTTTAAGATTTTCTTATTTGGTTTATGGTAAGAAACAAGTTTTTGAGATTTTTTCTTATTAGGTTTATGATAAGAAAACAAGTTTTTAAAATTTTGAGATTTTTCTTATTAGGTTTATGATAAGAAAACAAGTTTTTAAGTATTTTTACTTATTTGGTTTATGATAAGAAAACAAGTTTTAAGATTTTACTTATTAGGTTTAAGATAAGTAATATATATATATATAAAGTTTAAGGTTTATAAGTTTTAATGATTAAAGTTACTAAGTTTTTAAGTTCATATAAAGTTTTAAAAGTTTAAAGGATTTTAAGATTTACATTATCAAGTTTTAAAGAATTACAAGTTATGATTCACGTATCTATCATCACTCAAAAATCAAACTAACCAAGATGCCAGAGGAAAAGCACACCATTTGTGTTCTTATGAAGAAAATTGAAAGAATGAACAAAACCAGAATAAACTACACAGTTTGCGTTTTGTTACCAAGAAGAACATGATCAACTTGGAAATAAGGAAGATCACAGATCACAAAGGTGGAAATAACAAGATCAACATGGACATAATGAAGATCACAGAAGAAAAAGGTGGAAATAACCAAAGAAAAATTGATCTTCCTGGATATAAGGATGATCACAAGAACTACAACAAATTAATAGCTTAGATGGTGGATTTAACCAGAAGATGAATCAAGAAGACTTAAAGACTACGTCACAGCGATTGTGATTAAGGGGAAGAATATTGGGTTAATCCCAATCGACCCAACCCAGCGACCCAAGTCAACACCCACAATGACCCGGTCAACGAAAGTCAACCATACGAAAAGTCAAAGAAGCAGTTACACAACGGTTACATAGCAGTTACAAAATAACTGCTCCACATTTACAGAACCGACACAATGGTTCTTTGTACCGTTTCAGTTTGTATAAATAGTTAGGTTTTTTGTAACAAACATGTTAACCTTTTCCAGATTTATATATCAGTATTAGTAAAGGGTTCAAACCCAAAAATCCCGTCTTTTCTTTTGTTTCTTGAATGATGTATACATGAATGTTTGTTTGATCATATCGATCTTGGAAGTTTTGCAACACACCTGTGCAACAAACATTAACCTTAGGTGATGGAGTAGAATCAGTACTCATTGGTGTTCTCTTTCGTAAAATGTCAAAGGGATTAAATCCATTTTCTGTTTAATAGAGGGAAAACATTAGATAACATTTGGTATGTAATCATAAATCATGCTTGATGTAACGATATAGTACCAGAGCAACTGAACGAGCTTAAGCATGAAAGACATCCCACTAGATCTTGTGGTTTAGGTTGTGGCTCTACAGGATCAACTGGAACTACTGGTTCCCTGACGGATTGATACAGTTTTCGACGAAGAATGACCTTGGTAACTTCCGACTTACAATTGGGACAATGCATAGAATGTGTCTCGAGCTTTGGTTTCACCTTCTCAAATTCCAACTCCACCATTTCTTCTTCGAGTAATTCTCCAGCAATTCCAGAAGTTTCTCCTATTTCCTTTTGATTTGGTACAATTTCATTTTTCCCGTTTGTGGCTCCGTCAACCTTGGCACTGCCTATGTCATCAAATTTCAAAATATCTGAAACGTAAGAATCTGAATCTGAACTTGAACTTGAATCTGAACTTGAATCTGTTTTATGATACATGACATGAAACAAAAAGTAAGAAACTCATGCATTTTGCAAAGTGGTGAACCTTTATTCATTTTTATAAATTCTGAACAAAAAAACTAGGCACGTCTCAAAATATAAGAGAGAAAGCAGGATATTTTCGAAAGAATAGCAACTAAAGTAAAAAAAAATGCAACCAGCATAAATTACCCTCATTTTCGTCGAGTTCTTTTGGGCTAACAATCAATGCAATTCCATTGCTAGGGAAAACATCTGACGTAGCGATATCTTTCAAGCCAGCATCTAAGCCTTCAACCTTGGCACTGTCATCAAATTTCAAAATATCTGAAACGTAAGAATCTGAACTTGAACTTGAACTTGAATCTGAACTTGAATCTGTTTATGTATGATACATGACATGAAACAAAATGTAAAAAACTCATGCATTTTGCAAAGTGGTAACCCTTATCAATTTTGTATAAATTCTGAACAAAAAAAAAACTAGATATCAAAATATAAAAGAGAAAGCAGGATATATTTTCGAAAGAATAGCAACCAAAGTAAAAATATGAAACAAGCATAAATTACCTTCATTTTTGTCAAGTTCTTTTGGGCTAACAATCGATGCAATTTCATTGCTAGGAAAAACATCTGACGTAGCGCCATCTTTCAAGCCAGCATCTGAGCCTTCTTCTCCCTCAGGCCGCCATTGCTCCATCACCGCATCAGCCATCATATCCTTGTAACCTTTCGGGTTGGAACCACCACAACAAGAAGCTACTCCAAGGTGATCTAGAGCTTTAGACTAACTGGCTTTGGCTTATTTATGTTATTAGGATTCTATCTAGCTTCTATTGCTTATATAGCATAGAATTTGAATTTAGTATATAAAAAAATAGTTGTTGTTCACATTATCACATTGTCTTCTATCAAATGAGCCCAAATCAATTATTTTACTATATGACTTATTCGTTAGATTAAAGTCATTAAACGAGATGTATATTTTTATAGCTTTGAATCTGATAATATTGAAATGATCTATTGTGTTCATTTTTTATTACCACTTTACTAGGTTCAAATGACTATGCACGTGTTAATTTTCTCTTTATCTCCTAGAACCTTAACGAAATGAAGTAATAATATATGAACTATTGCACCCGCCAGTCCTAGTTTCTGCGTGAATATTTAGTATTTAGGCAGCTTAATTTAAATCACAAGCAATAACATTTTAAATGGAAAATGATACTCATGCATATATGACTTGATAGCTATTCAAATAGTCAATAGTAGTATGATCCATTTTTTAAATCTCAAGCTTGAATAACTTGCTTAAGTCCTTAATAAAGTCGCCCTAGAAAAAGTAGTATGATCGATCTAGCATATATCCTCACCTGTATAGTTAATTTTTTTTTGGCAAAAGGTGAAAATATATTAGACTAAAACCATATATCAGCTGTACATAAAGCAATCATATTAAGGATGATGGACATGCCCACACACCTTCAATAGAAGCTATCAAATACCGGAAAAACCATACAAACAGAATTCTAAATGGCTATCTTCTTCAAATCTTGAAATGTCTATCACCATATTCACTAGAGACTTGCAATTTGAAGACATGTCTCAAATTCACCATGGAGAAACCACTTCTCTTGACTACATTTCCATTTAAATTAAAACTGATACATGCCACAAGATACTAGTGTAGTTTTCCATCCTCACACTGGATACTCATAGTAGACCAGATGAAGGCATCATCAAGAAGAAATGTAAAACTCCTGTTCTCTAAGGGATCAAATAGACTACATTTCCTTCTAAGCAATCACAGCAGATACATACTTGCAGCTCCCATCCCCACAAATATATGTCTTTGTGCTTACTTATCAGGCATCATATGATATAATGAAGATCCTTTAAGCACACCCTATGAGCAACTTATGGTTAGGACCAAGTAGTCCCATCTTTCATGACTCACTATTCCTAGCCTCATAAGTTGATCATTCCTCAATAAACCCTTAATTATATTCAGTCATATAGCATATCAGAAACTTTAATCTCACAATTCCATTTGAAAAACGCAATCTTAAGGCTCAACGCCATAAAACTATATAGGACATATTAAAGCCGACATTTTCATATGTATTCTAGTAGTTAATTGTTTTCTTCTGTTTAGATGTAGTAATGTCTGTTATGTTAGTATTATCCCTATGTAACGGGCTGAGATGTGAGATTCACTCACATCCTATATACTTAAACGATTTTTGGAGTAACATGTTCACCGGGTGTAAAAACCTTTTACCAAAAAAAAAGCAAACGTTTTCAAGATAATCAACAGTCCGCCATTTCAACAAATTGGACTATTAAAGGCACGAAACATACCTCTTAACTTTGAACACATTTGAAACAAATGCATAGTGAACTTCATCATTAAAGTAAAAAACCATCTGCGCTTTACCATTGAACTTTCAATCCTCCCATCCAATTGTTGAATCAATACTAGTAATTATATACAAATAGTCTAGGTTAAGAGATGCTCACACAATTATCTAATACCAAACATGAAACTTACTTTATGACAACTACTAACCAATCATACAGATACCACATCAAATTCACAAGAGAGTTTTCCCATCTTTTATGACACACTCAATATGAACTTCGAAGACATCTGTAAATTAGATTTCACTGCCAAATTACACAACCATCTGTTTATAGAGTCTAAATCCAAACACCCCTTATTACTTCATAACACCTTATTTGTAGTATCTAGGACTAACACCCCATTCATCAAAGATTCTCACCACTTTTGCAGTTTGAAGCACTTTCAAACTCATCATTCTCAACTTATCCACCACATACCAAACTTTTTTGAAAAAAACTAGAAGTATATCCATCTAGTCCTGGAGCACTATTTTCTCCAATATTAAACATAGCTTTATTTATCTCCTCACTTGTTATATCCCTGACCATCAATTGAGCTGCCACGCTATACATCTTTTTTGTAAAAATATCCCCCTAACTTCCCAAATCAGCAACTGGCCCAAAAAATCTTTGAAATGATTCACAAACTGATGGGCAACCTCTTCACCTTCAATTAAATTACCATCTTTATCATGAATACTCAAAGTTCTATTCCTTTGTTTTTTACTTTTAACCACATTTGGAAGAATGCATTGTCCCTTTCCCCTTCACTTAACCACTCTATCTTAGTGATTCGTGCTAATTGTGCAAGTTTTAAATTTATAAACACGGATTACCTATCTTAGTAGCAACACATACGAGCAAGTAAACTCGTCTGTTAGTAGCAAGATATAAAAGGGTAAGCCGAGATCGTTCATAGGGATTTGTGTGAATTGGAAATAAGCTATGAAATCTTGGCAATAGTTTACTAGTTGTACTCGAAATTAAAATAAGCAAATAACAAATATGATGAAGATTCAAATGATTAAAACTACACTTGCTTATACTAGTTTAGATAATCCGATTTGCATGATTGTGATGTTGATTGTGATAATTATATGATGATATAATCTATTGCTTTTAAGACTCGTAATCTTCGTCAAGATCATAAAATGATAAAAACAAGCATTAGATTAATCAATCAATTCAAGATCAATTCAGTTTTACTAAGTTTTATTCGCAGTTTGTTTCACAAACTTAATCACAAAACGATTCTTATTCTTGTTTAATCAAATGGCTTAAGAAATGATCAATACAAAAGATAGCCAATCATAGACAAAAAGGCTACAATCGATTGATAACAATTACCCTTTCGACCTATGACATTATTACCAACAACCCAATTTGATAAACAACGGCATTTGTCAATCACACTCAAGTACCTTTGTAATACCAGGTTATTTAAGAAATGGTCAATACATAAAACAACCATTCATAGACAAATGATTATAACTAGTTGAATGACAATAACCCTTTTGACATATGAAATCACCATCAACTAATCAAACTTGATAAACAAATGTCACTATGAAACATAAGTATGATTGGATTTTAGAATTAACTTGAAATTGAATTAAAACATGTTATCACAATCAAAGGCAAATCATGATATTACAAATATCATCTAAGCAAGTGCATAAAGACACTAGCCACTCATACTAAACAAAGATGTGGAAAACTAGAAGGGGGGGTTGAATAGTTTTACCGATTAAAACTTCGTTTTAAACTATTTAGATTGACTTATGTCAATCTATTTAAATGTGTGTATTGGATGTTGATAGATAAACATATAACTAAATAAAGCAAAGATAAAGAATAAGAAGCACAAAACCACAATGCGAGTATTTATAGTGGTTCGGCTACAAGGACACATTCCTTGCCCTACTCCTCTCCCCGAGTCACCTACTCGAGAGTTCGTAATCACTACACAACACAAAATCTTTATAGCGAAGAAGCCTTCACAACGTCGCCTACTCATTATTCGGTACAAGGCTAGACACCGGGTTCTTCCACGGGGTAGAACCAAACCTATCACAACGTCGCCTACACTTTATCCGGTACAAGGCTAGATACCGAGTTCCATTACTAAGGAGGAACTACTACCCAACACTACACAACACCTATCCCAAAGGAGACACACTCCTTATTACAACATCATCAAGGATATCAATATCCTTGGACCCAAACTATCTATCTTGTACATCGACGCACCATATCGGATGTACACCCTAGGCACCTTTCATTAATGCCTTTGACACGACTCCTTGGCACCTTTCACTAATGCCTCTTGTCTTTAACTTTGACACGACTCTTAAAACAAGTAAGTGTTTTGCTACATCCTCTAATTCAGATGTTTTGAGCTTAAAGGAAACTTGAGAATTCTATTTGAATGTATCAAGTTTAGGGGAGGATTGTTGGGTTTTAGGTTCCTTGGATCATGATTTATTCTAAGTGTTGGAACCTCGGACAGAGTTGTTGAAACCACGGACAGAAGAATGAATCCACTGCTGATGAGAAACCGCGGCTAGTAGTATTATGTAACCACGGATATTGTATTGTAACCACTGCTAGTCTTGTATAGTCTGTTTAATATTTTATATTAGATAAATATAGAAAAGATATTTATCTTGTAGGTTACGTATTGTATTATGTAAAGGACTCCTTAGCCTATAAAAGGAGGTCCTAGGTTAGATTAGATATACGTATGTTTTATATCTAAGGTTGATACACTTCAAGGTTGTAAAACCCTAATATTGGTTAGAGTATTCGTATTAATAATAATATTGAGGTGTTGAATGTTTATTGTTCTTCTTCTTAAGATTAAGTATTAAATTCCGCGTGATACTTAATAAGTCTTTGTTTAAGTCAGTTTCTATAAAGGATCGTTTGCTCAACTGGGATCAATAATTTTTCTTGGGATTACAAATTTCACAAAGTCCCGGAGGCATTTTTATAAATCAATCTAAATATGCAAATGAGATTTTAAAGAAATTTGGATTTGATTCTTGTGACCCTGTTGACACTCCCATGATAGAGCGTACTAAACTGGATGAGGACCACTCAGGGATCATGGTAGATCAAACGAAATATCGTAGTCTGATTGGATCCCTGATGTACCTCACAGCCAGTAGACCTGATATTCTGTTCGCTGTATGCATGTGTGCTAGATACCAGGCTAAGCCTACCAAAAAGCACCTTGAAGCGGTTAAACGGTCTTTCGGTATCTCCAAGGAACCATCAATATGGGACTTTGGTACCCGAAGGACACCGGTATGTCACTAACAGCCTATGCAGATGCTGACCATGCAGGATGTCAAGATACACGTCGAAGTACGTCTGGAGGTGCTAAGTTTTTGGGTGATAAGCTTGTGAGCTGGTCTTCAAAGAAACAAATGAGTACTTCTATATCCTCTACAGAGGCTGAATACATAGCCATGTCATCTTGTTGTGCTCAAATCCTATGGATGAGATCCCAATTATCTGACTATGGCTTTGAATTCAACAAAATCCCTCTGTATTGTGATAACAAAAGTGCCATTGCTCTCTCATGCAACAACGTTCAACATTCAAGAGCAAAGCACATCGACATTCGACATCATTTCATCAGGGAGCAAGTGGAGAACGGTGTGGTGGAACTTTATTTTGTGAGGACTGAATACCAGTTAGCAGACATCTTCACCAAAGCTCTTCCTAGAGAACGTTTTGAGTTTATCCTCCCACGACTTGGTCTAAAGAGTCTACAACCGGAAACTCTCAAACATCTTCAGGAGGAAGACGAGGAGTAACTGAGTATGTCTCTATCTATCTCTTGTACATATCTTTTCAAAAAACAAAATACAAAAATATAAAATCAACAAAAAGCAAATAGAAAAATATAAAACTTTCAAAAATCCATAAAAATTTGAAAATCTCGAAAAAATTTCAAAAAAATATTGTCATTTTTGTCATATTTTTTCTTGATTTGATAATATCTACGGTCTTTGTGCTGTCATTCAAAGAGTGACACGAGTCTTTAGATGTTGTTCGAATGTCCATTAAAAAAAATTGAGAGAAAGTAAAACAAAGGCTTATAGTCATTTCAGTCTATAACCCGTTTTATAAGAAAGAACAGAGCCATGCTTTATCTAATTTTTCAAATCTCATGCTCTGATTCTAAAAACAAATGTTTGTCACCAAAAAGACAAATGTTTTTTTCACAAATATTTTTCCTTCTATAAATTCTTCTGAAAAATATTTGTTATCTAATGAAAACTAATAAACCAAAATAACTCGGACTCAATTTTTGAAATTCATCTGGACTTGACATATGTCAAAATCACTATTTCTCAATCAACAACTAATGTCATTGATTGAGGGGGAGAATGATTTCAATTAAAATCAAAAGGTTATTTGTCATGTTTTCAAAAGATATTCAAGCATGTTTAATCTTTGGAGTTTAAAGTCTCAGATTTGATCCTTATCGGTTATATGTTTTCACACGCAAGTCACAATTCTCCTCAAAAGCTTTCAAAATCAATTTAAACCTACAGAGGTCACAAATCTCAAATGATTTGAAAATTGTGATCGGGGGAGAATTTGTGATTTAAATTGGATTTAAACAGATAATTCGATAAATGGTTTTAATAAGTGTTTAGCAAGCTCTCCTCCCTTCATGTGCCAAACGATTTCAAATTTTCCATGCACATGTTAAGGGGGAGCATCTATATCAAACTAAAAGGAATTGAAACGTGATTGATTTGTCTCAAAGTGCAAGCTCCATCTTATATGTGCAAAACACTTTCGAATCTTGATGCACATATTGAGGGGGATCAATTTTTTTGAAAACCACATCCTTTCCAAAAATATTCGTAGCTAAGTATGAAAAATACTAATTTTGATCAGGAAAGTGATGTTGATATCTCTTAGAAAATGTTAATCAAAGAAGTGAATCCTTCATCTTGCCTCCGTGTACCAAAACGATTTCAAACACACGAAGCACATGTTAAGGGGGAGCTCTTTTTCTAAAATATCAAAAACAATTCAGGTACAAAATGCTTTGATAATATATCACAAGTATCTGGATTGATTTTCAAATGGTTTTCAATTGGTTTCAATGGAAGAAGAACAATACCAAAAGACTGACCAAATTTACTTTATGTACGGAGTTATAAGGACGGTTAAGTTTGGTATTCGTTCCCACGATCCGCCAGAACCGGAGGGATATACCCAGGGACAATCCACTATATAGTGTAGAGTCCTTAGGTATGATGAAAAAAGGAGAAAAGTGAGATATGGGAATAGTGCGGACTGAGACTGAGCTAGTACTGGAATAAACCCAACAAGGTTCTAGTTATGAAGTCTCGGTAAGCACTGAAGGGGTTGAAGAATGAAAAAGAATTGAATGAGAAAAAGGGTGAAAATAAATAGCCCTCCATTATTTCAACCTTAGGGCAGAAACCGGGTTCAATACATATGCTATTGGTGGTTACCAAGGTAACACTGGTATTGAAGACAAGACGTCATGGACCCAGTGACGCACTGCACTACAACTTCCCAAGCTACTCAAGTTTCTCTTAAAAGGGGCTTGTTTCATTCTCACGGGGAACCTACATAATCTATCGACTTTCTCTTAGAGTTTGTTGATATTGAAGAAGGAGACCCTCTCCCTAGTCTCCGGCATAGGAACCAAATGTGCACAATTGAGTCTAGAGCCACGAGATCATCAAATAAATCTCTTTAGGACACTGCCAATAAAGACTCTCTGTTTCACACAATGTGGAAAGAGAAATTATATCTTAAGAGTCCTACGCATTATCCTTGTGGTATTGCCAGAACATCTGAGTGATATGCAAACATATTCACAATGAAGATGGAAAGCCTTCTAGAGCCAACATCAAACAAGCTCTTGGTAGGTGGCATATGAGATCTATCCAATAGATCAACCATGTGACAACTGAACAGAAACAATGGGGCGATTCAAAATTATGAATCAATCCTGGTTCAGGTTATGGATTGACGGATACCTTTGAAAAACCGGTCGTTGTTCTTAAAAATTCTTTTCTTTAGCACATCGACTGTGTATTAATACCTCAAAAATAAAATGTGTTTATGATTGATAACTGGTTTTCTTTAAAACCTTCGTTGTATTGCAAAAACATTTTATTGAGCAGTACATGATTGTTTTTTTTCAAATCATTTTTCATCAATCAGTGAGTCTCAATTCGCTGGTTCACTCACTCCGTGTTGTCTTCTTTGAGATGTTCCGGTTTGAGAACAACTAGAGCAACTACGAAACCCTGTCAAGGAGATTCTTAGGAATCTTACCTGATCACAGGCAGTACTTGTACTGATCAACGGGGAACCGTGGGTCGTGTACCTCAATTCAGTGAAAGTGATCAAAGACATTTTCGTGTGTTTTATTGCTAACTGTTGTATGCAGGTACACCCAACGTTTGCAGCTGATCAGAATGGAGAGGTCAATCCATAGCCGCATGCTCACACAACACATTCATTTCTAAAGAAATCAAGATATATACATCAACGACTCTGATATTTTCACTCCATGCTTCTGCTACGCTGCTGCAAATATCATGAATCAACTAAAGCTTCCGCTACTCTGATGAGAAGATATCATGATCCAGAAAGTGAGCATGTCGGTCCTAAAGTCACAACATCACATAATGTCAACACTACAAAGGAAGAGTCAGAGATTTATGGTAGCTGATGATCTCAAAGCTGGCTCAAAACTCATTATCACGTGGATCAGTTAAGGACCTCCACTTGGATTAACCATACATGCAAAACATGAAGAATCAAATACTACGAGCTACAGAGCAAAGAACTTTAACAAGAATCCAAGAACAATCTTAATGTTATATCTGTTTGTATTCAATGTAATTCGAGGTAACCTCCCTTAGGGGGAGATTGTTAGGATTTAGTAAATCCAGTTATTAAAGTGTCAGTCACCTCAAGTATATGTAATCGTTAGAAAGCTCGTAGTCGTAGTTATTTAATGTTAGTTAGTATTTAGTCTAGTAATACCGTGGAGAACGGACGGGTCTTTACCCACTGTATGCCTGATCCACAGCCCGTAGGTGGCGATTATGTAAGACACTATAAATACCCTCTACCTCCCAAGGTAGAGGGTTGGAGCTCATAATAATACTTTTACTTTCTCTCACTAAGTTCCCAAACCTCTAAACTTTCTCTCTCTAAAACCACATAGTATACGCCCATATTTGATCATGGTTTGATGTGTTTGTGAAATCCAATATGTTTCAACAGATGTCAGAATCATCCCCAAGTCTAAACCACTGGCCATGAATGTTTACAAGGGGATGACAAAAGACACTTCGAGGTTCATGATCCCCTAAAATTAACTGACTTTGGGATTACTGAACTCGATGAGCTGGGTCCAATAATTGAAAAGAAGCAGAATGCGGTGGTTAAGGAGCTGATGAAAATGCTCAGCAAAAGGTATGAAAGACTGAGGGATGCACCATCACAACTGGGAATTCAACCTGCCTTAACTGCACCACAAGGATCTCAACCTTAGTCTTCACAAGGAAAAAGAAAGAGAGTTGAGTTCCAGCCTGAAATCAAAGTTCCAGGACTGGATTGTAATAGGGAGCTGCCGGAAGGAGTGAAGTTTGTAAACTGCCTGGTGATTGAAAAGCCTGAAAGAGGGCTATTTTTCATTGATGTCTATGGAAACCCAGCGTTCCAAAGGTGGAGCGATATTGATCAGGCATGAGTGGCTACAATGCTGAGCTATATACTAGTAGCCTCTCAAATTCAAACTCATGCAAATATCAAGTTCTGTGCTGACTTAAATGCTAAGATAAGAGAGCATCCTGACAGGGAAACACTCATCACAAAGAAAGTCAAGCTTGAAGCACTAGGAATCCATCTGGACTGACATCAGTTTGTTTTATCTTTTGTACTAGTGATAGGAACCATGTAACGTGATCAATAAAATATGTATGTTTTGTTAAAATACTCAGTGTTCCTAATTGTATTCATTAGTACATTCAGTGTAAGAAGAAGCCTTTTAGCTCACTTACACTGATCAAACACTTAGGCTATTTGTATATCCAAATAGGGGGAGACTGTTGGGTTCAGTAAATACCCAAACCCCTTAATCTAGGATTTGAATAGAAAATATCCTAAGTGTTTAGACCATTAACATCAACAGGTCACTGAGCGCATAGTCTCTCAGTGAGCCATCTTCAGGATACTCAGTACGAGACAACAAGGAAGTCTCTCCACTCAGTAAGGCGGAACTTAAAGGGTAAAGACTGAGTCAAGAAGAAGATGGTGGATTCAGTGAGTGATGACAATAACTCACTGAATCCCTAAAACTCCTCTCCAACTACTTACACTGAAGACAAACTGAAGTAGAAGACTGAAGGATATGAATACTGAAGAATGAGCGAGATAAGGCGGGATAAGTTTGAATCAGATAAGACGAAGTCCTTATCAACCACAGTCAACTTTCCCTGAATGGTAAACTATCAGGCTCAGTGTCATCACTGACCTTTGGAAAGCAGCCTTGTTTCTTACTTAATATAGTCTTTGTAAACAGAGACAAAATACATCAGTATTTTGTCTTTTGTAAATTGTCAGTTTGTCGCTTAGGAAAGAGTTAAATCTCATACTTGTATAAATAGCATAAGAGATGGAGTGAAAGGTTTAAGCTTGTGAATTGTAAAAACACACATACACGTAGGCCATCTTTCACTCCTCCAAATACAACTTAATCCCTGAGATAGCTCAGTGGGTACTTGTAGTTGTGCTCAAACTTAGCCTGAGCTTCGTGAGAAGTTATTCACCTTTGTCATTTCAATCCCAAGTACTATTATGCAAGTACTTGGGTAATGTATTCTTGTTTTGATTTATATCTAATAAAGAATATTATGTTGAAAATTAATCAGTGTGTTTTACTTATATTTTTTCAGTCATAAATTCACTATTAACTTATTTTAAATACTTCAACTATTTTTAAGATAGTGAATAAGGAACAACACTAAGGCATTATGTTTAGCTAGTATGAAGTGTTCTAGTGGAATGATTTGAAGTGTGGAGGTCTGCAATTCTAATTCTGTTTGCCCGGATCCCACGGATCCCTAAATGTAGGGATCCGTCTAGTACAAAGTGAGGGATCCGGCTACTGCAGATCAGTACCTTCTCAGAAAGTGTGCAGATTTTGCACGAAGTATCGTATATTGAGTCCAGTGATTTCTAAAGAACTATATAAACGAGAAATAAAATGACAAATGTTTTATTTCATGAGAATGATCATATTACAATGATAAAAGATGAATCCTAAGGATTGAACCTATTTGGAAAGGAAACTAGGTCTCTTGTGCGTTTTCGCTTGATGGATCTTCGAATGGATGGTAAGTATTTGCCGATTCAGGAACGAAGAATGATGTGATGTGAGATGTGTTTAGAGGTTCCATCATCTTGTTCACAAGTACGTACAATGGACTTTGAAATTGAGGATGATAGTACATGATATGGTGATAAAGGCGTGTTAGGAACATTCCATATGGAATAAGTTTGTACTTGCTACCTTGGACATTTACAATTCGTCTTGCGAAGAAGTAGGCGAGATTGTATGGTTGTTGGGTTAGGAGACAGTACATCATGTGAGCATAACAAGCGAGAAGAATCTTTCGATTTCCCCTAAGATTCCAAACATTTTCACGTAAAATGACAGCGAGAGGTTTGAGATCATCTCGGATATCACGTGTATATATGATGTTTGGATTTGAGTAATTGGATTCAGGAGTGCATAACATGCGTTTTAATTCTTGAGGGGAAGGTATGTATGAGCAATATGGACTGTTTTCTTCATGGTAGTTGAAGAGAGAATCAAGAGACCAATCTTCAGTGAAGGCACATTGTCCATGATTTAGAATTCGGAGAATGTAAGCAAATTGCCCTAGAGTTAAGATGAGCTTTTGGTTTTTGATCCAAAACCATAATGATAGAGATCGATCTTCGTTACGAACGAGTTCGACTTGACGGAAGAATTCCAAAACAAACCGTGGACAAATTTTCTCGTTAATTCCGAGAAGACCTTCTAGTCCAATGGTTCGGAAAGCTGTATTTATACCTTATTGGTATAGTAGAGGTGAGTCAACAACATGTCCTTCATGAAAGAAACGAGTTTCGAGATTATTGAACCCACGGACATGATTTTCAGGTGTGTTAAGCTCAAGAGAGATATTAGGAATGTAGACATAAGTGAGTTGAAAGTCGAATTCATACTCATGAGTCATGATGAGACCTATGAAAGTAAAATAAATGATTTTCATGAGTAAGCTAAGATAAGATGATGCATCAAGAAGGATGACACTTGATAGATGAAAATAATCTCCTAATGTTTTTTATTGATTACCCTTATTTTTATTAACAATGACAATTGACTTACTTTAGTTTAAACATTCTAGTAGGTTTTTTTTTTATGGTAAGTTTTTATGAAGTGGTTTTTATGTTGCATGAGCTTCTGTTCCCCAGTTCCACGGTTCTGCCGGTTCCCTTTTAAAAGGGATCCGGCTAGTTAAACACTAGGGATCCGTGGATTTGCAGGGTGACAGAAAATGATCTTGACGTAAAATTGATTCTTGCAACTTTTAGGTTTATGAAAAGAGGTTTGTTTCTTTATCCAATGTTTACTACTTAAGCATGCATTGAAGATTTCGAAAGTATGTCAAGTTTAAAAATGTGAGCGAAAGAAAGAATGATGACAAACACATTATGAGAAATAAACAAAATAAACTAATACATTAGTAATATTTCATTTCAATGCTAAGAGCAATACAAAGGATTGGATATATGATACAAATGTAGATTAACAGCACAAAGTACATGTCTCCATGAGAAAACTTGATCATGGGATACACGAGAGCGATGAGTGTCAAGACGATGATCACGAAGGCGATATAAACCATGATGATGAGATTCTTCCTTGGTTTTGATTCGAAAGGTAGATGAGGAAGAAGATGAAGTTTGAATGAGAGGTATTTTGAAAGTGGAAGTTTTGAAAAAAATGAGGTTTGGTGGTTGTGAGATGAACGGAGGAGGTTTTATGGGGAAGGAGGAATTTTTGAGATTTGTGTTTTGTTTTTTTATTAGAAAAGGTTTGATATTTAGGTTAGGATAACACATATTTATAATTTTATATACCTAGATTTTAGACGGAATAGAAACGCGTATGTAGGAAGGTTTCCTAATGAAGCCACATATATTACTAAAGCATATGTTAAAGCTAGAAAAATATAACTGTATAGGTTTCTATGCAAGCATACTTATTCTAAGCTAATGTTATTTAGAGATAGGTTTTAAGAAAGTCATACATCTAATGCAATTATGAGTGTCTTTTTCTTTTGACAAAAGAAAATGTCAATAGACAACTCCGGTTCCTTCGAGATCTAGGTGGTAGTTTAAGATACCTTCTTAGGAGAGGTAATCTTGTTACTAAGGAATTCCTATGGCTTGATTAAAAGGAGCTTAACAAAACAAAATGACAAGAGAGGTTAGTGCATTTTTATAAAATAAAATAAGAGAAAAGAAAATATAATGTTGTTATCTAATCAACATCCTACAAAAGTGTTTTTAAGACATGATGTTTGTTTTTGTAAAATCCTTCTTTGTAGTTTTCAATCATACACGGATCGTATCAAGTTTTTAAAGTACAACATACTCTAAGAAACTTGGTAACGAAGCTCTGGTACCAATTGTGAATAACTAGAAGGGGGTTGAATTGTTTTACCGATTAAAACTTCGTTTTAAACTATTTAGATCGACTTATGTCAATCTATTTAAATGTGTGTGTTGGATGTTGATAGATAAACATATAACTAAATAAAGCAAATATAAAGAGTAAGAAGCACAAAACCACAACGCGAGTATTTATAGTGGTTCCCCTACAAGGACACCTTCCTTGCCCTACTCCACTCCCCGAGTCACCTACTCGAGAGTTCGTAATCACTACACAACACAAACTCCTTATGGCGGAGAAGCCTTCACAATGTCGCCTACTTTTTATCCGGTACAAGGCTAGACACTGGGTTCTTCCACGAGGTAGAACCAAACCTATCACAACGTCGCCTACACTTTATCCGGTACAAGGCTAGATACCGAGTTCCATTACTAAGGAGGAACTACTACCCAACACTACACAGCACCTATCCCAAAGGAGACACACTCCTTATTACAACATCATCAAGGATATCAATATCCTTGGACCCAAACTATCTATCTTGTACATCGACGCACCATATCGGATGTACACCCTAGGCACCTTTCACTAATGCCTTTGACACGACTCCTTGGCACCTTTCACTAATGCCTCTTGTCTTTGACTCTTCGGCACCTTTCACTAATGCCTTCGTCTTGAACCTTCGGCAATTTTCACTAATGCCTTAGACACGATCCTTCGGCACCTTTCACTAATGCCTATGACTAGAACCTTTGGCACCTTTCACTAATGCCTTCAACACAATACTTCTAGGGAGGAAGAAAGAACTATCAACAAGATCACTTCAGTAGTCTTGATGATGACGAAGCATGGCAACTCATGGACTTGAGCTTGCTCGACTTCAAGAGGTGGTGATATCGCCTTTAAGAGGAACATAGAGAATCACACAAACACAAAACTACATAGAGAGATCCTTTGGATCTGAGGTTAGAGAGTTTACAACAACTAGAGAGAATGTGTGTAAAAGAGGTGAGTTGTAATGAAGAAATGGCTCACTATTTATAGAGGAAAAATCACTACTGTTCCACGGATCCCCCGGATCCCTTGCTTGAGGGATTCGTCCAGTGTAAACTGGGGGATCCGTAGGACGCTCCCCCTAAATGGGTTATGGGTCATGGATCATGGGTCATGGGTCATGGGTCATGGGTATGAGCCTTGAGTGGCCTCCAAGGTACAATGTATCTAGACATTGAGTCATGGGTCTTGGGTCATGATCCATGGATAATATCCAACCATGATTACATGCATGATGTCATGCAATGGGTCATTGGTTATGGATTAAGCTCCATGGGTATGGGTCATGGACTTTTGGTTTTACCCAACTACATTCAATGTATTTAGTCAATGGGTCAACTACTTAGATTTTTACCCATTACATTGGCCATTACAATATGTATATACTAAGTATATATAAGTATATGTAAACACTAGTTGTTATACATATGTATTTCTATAACGTGAAAACAGTATTACTTGTTTAGTGTTTTATATGAAATGTAAGTGTGTTAGTAAACTATTGGCTCAAACCTTTTACGTATTTTATTTTTTTCGTTAAAATGATTTTACGTTTGTTATCGACAAAACATTAGAAGATCGTAAAATATAAATAAACGTTTTTACGGCTTATTTGTATTAACAAAAGACATAAAATCAGAAATAATAGCCTTAGAAAACATGATTAAAAGGTCTTACAAAGATGTAAACAAGATTAAAAACGTTAAGGCTTTGATGGCTCAAATATTGTTGGTGATTCCTTGATGATTTGACCTCCAAATGATGACTTCTTGATCCTCCTCTTGCTCATGTGTTTTTCCAGGGGTTTAAGGACGAATATAAGAGCTTTTAGAGAGTTGTTTGATGTTTGGTTTGAGATTTTGTAGATTGGTGATGAAAACACTTGCCAAAGGGTTCTATTTATACCCAACCCAAGGTCTTGGGGTATTGAATGCTAAACTTGGGGCCTAAGGGTTGGAAGGATCAAGAAGTATGAGTACAAGAGGTGGCTAAGTCGGTTTTGAACAAGATGGAAACTTAATTTTAGGTTTTGGGAACTCAGAACCATCTAGCCTAAACGGTTGATGATCCAGCTTATCAGCTGGAGTGAAAACATGCATCCAGCCTAAACGGCTACGAGTCAGTGCTGATCGGCTGGAGGCCCTTCAACATGCAATTTTTGTCTTTTTTCGTTTTTATCTTCCGGTTTACTCATTTCTTAAATGTGGCTCATCGTTCTCTAACCAAACTTGATCTTTTCTTCATCTTGGGACTTGGAAGCATTGATTTGTTGATTCTTTTGTTCTAGAAAAGCTTCCCGATGTATATCTTGATGTAGGAATCTTCGTACGTGCATAAATCTTCATTTCTTCTATTCTTTCTTCTTTTTCCTGTACTTGGCTACATATGGACTTGTATACACACTTTTATGCGATTAAGTAACAAAAGCTTATGGATATAACCAAATAACATGCACAAAAGTATGAATAACGCGACTAAAAACATACTCACTTTGAGCGTTATCACTTAGCCTTTTGATACAATAGTTTTTCTTCATCCATTACAGCTTCATGATACTCTTTAAGAGAATTGGCAGTTTGCTCTTTAACATGACTGTTAAAAGGTTGAGCATCAACAAGGACTTGAGACTCTCTTAACTTCTCCTTCAACTTAATAACTCTTTCATATAAATCCTCATTCTTCCAATTTTATATGTTCAGACTAGCTTTTTAGAGTTTCAGCTTCTTTACGAATTTGAACATTTGGAACCCATGAATATCCACATTCTAATTCAGTTGGACTATAGGAATAAACTCAGCCTTGTATGTAGTGTAATTGGCAAACCTAAATGACTTAGGCTCCTTTTTCATTGCTTGAGGCAAATTCAAAAATGCAGGGCTATGATAAGAAAGCAATATATGGGTGATAAACAACATATGCTTGACCATAAGTATTCACAAACTCCTCATTAGCCATCATCATATCCATCTTTTTTAAAACACATGTTTGAGGTCTTGCAGGAGATTTAATCCAAGTAAACACCAATCCAGTTTGGCAAACATCCTCCACTTCTATATTGTTTACACGGTCAATAAAATCTTGAATGTCATTAGTAATAAAGGAAGCGCCAACATGATGTTCCTCTAATTTAAGAGTGACATTAAAGTCTTCCATTATTACCCCTAGGTGATCCTAAGTTAGATTTCTTGTCAATTTGAAGTCTCTCCATAACTCCTTTCTTTCCTTACCAGTATTTGCAGCGTATAGGAAACTACATAATATCCTTTTCTTATCACGTTTATTCTCTAAAGTACACAATATGCTATGTCTAGACATATTTACAATCATTACATTAATCATACTACTGTCCCACCCAACTATAATTCTACAACCATTCCCACTATATTTACTATTTGAGACCCAATCCTATCCACCAAAGGCCTTTTCACCAACTTTTAACATTTTTTGGCTTTTAACACATGTCTCTAAAATTTCACAGACTTATAGATGTTCTTCTTAAATAAAATTCCTATCTTCTTTTTATTTTTCTCTTGATTCATACTCTTAATGTTTCAAACTGCTATTTTGTAATCCATTAAAGATACAATAATAAGCAACTCAAATCTTAATTCAATTGTGTGAAATCAGTGCCTTCAACATCTTCAATTGTCATATTTTGTGCAACAAAAGAATCATCTTCTAGCACATCCTCTACAATTCTTCCACAAATTCTTCCATCCCAAACACTACTCTTGTTTTTCTTTTTCCCAATCAGCTTCCATGACATCTTAAAGTATTTGATCATGTCTTGAGACCATTTCTTTGTTTCGTTGCAGGATGATTGTAATTTCTTATTAAGATATTGATCAAATATCATTCTGTCTTTCAGCATTCGTTTTTTCAACATCATCACTTTCTACATCTTCTAAAACATGATTTATTCTTTTGTCTTGCTTTTGTAATGTCCTCTTCTGGTTTGTTTATAAGTCTATCATTCCTTTTTTGATAACATAAGGAATTATGTGTCAAACTTTTCACCCTACTACTCTCATTCCCATCATCTTCATTTATTTTTTCTTTGTTCCATTTTTTTTTGTGCAAAGGTGAAATTAAATTAACTTCCAATCATAGTACATCATGAAGATAACATAAACTGATTAGGCATTTCCCATATCAGATACAAACTAATAGATACAAGAAACAAATGCATATCAACTAATATCTGATAGACTTCTAACAAGTCTGACAAAACTGATCTCAGATAAGAATACAAACAGAGTCTTCACAAATCACAGCAGACTCAATCCTTCAATGTCCATTCACATATCTAGAATTCATCTTAATAAGCACCATATCATCTAGCTACATTTCCATTACTCCTTCCCACCAAGACCACTCAACCTTCCACCACAGTGATCAAAGTAGGATAGGAGAATGGCATCACTAGGAACCCATATCCCTTCCCATCAAGGGCTATGCCAAAAAACCTACAATTCCATCTTTAAAAATGGCTTCAGTTGTTTGGGAACGCACTCCTTGATGGAAGACCACCCATTACCTCCTTTGATGATGTATTGGAAGGACCAGGAAGGATCATCTTTCATTCCTCTCTAATCCTTCCATCATACACCATCCACCCAAGCTATTTACCCTTCACAATGAAAGACTTTACTTTATAGTACATCCTTACTGAATTAGACCTCCTATTTAGCTAGATATGCTTGTCCAGATTCCTACCAAGGCCAAACTGAAACAAGACATATTGGGTTAACATAGGTACAGTCACACCATATAGGACTCCAAGATACAAGGTATCTCTCAATTGTAATGACATGTAATTACTAACAGACAACACTTTTTGAGATATTTCTTTTGTTATCCAATAATCCAAATACCCTCTTATATAATATTCCAAGCAACCATCGATAATTCTTTTCGATTCTTACTTCTGTTATTAGAATACCATGGAATTATGCAGATTTCTTGATCAACATCTGCAGATTTCTTGATCAACATTATGCAGATTTCTTTGTTCCATTTTGTTTTTGTTTTTGCTGCCAGTTATTCTATTGAGCATTCCCCTGGTTTCTCACCATGCCATTACTTGGTCTGTTTTGCATAGTAACTCTGTCTATTTTTAATTTAGCCCTAACTTTACTTTAAGCAGCAACAAATTATCCCTCATTCCGATTACCTTTTATACTCTTAGCATTTGCTTCATTAATTTCCTCTTTTGTCTTTTCTCTCTTACCAAGGGCGGAGCTACATGAGGATGGAAGGGTCCCGCCCCCTGGGCCTGAGCCTGTTAGTGTATTTATTTGTGATTTCATATGTTAAAAAAAAATTTCATCCCGGCCCTCCCATCTAATGTTTTTCTAGAAAAAAAATTGTTTCGACCCTCCCACAAAAACATTTCTAGCTCCGCCATTGTCTCTTACTACACTGCATGAAAATATGCCCAAATACTACACAATGAGCACATACAAGGTGTTTCCAATCATATTCCACCTTAACAATTTTAGTGCATTTTACATCCTTATTCTTATTCATGTATTGTAGTCCCCCACTTTCTCTAAATCCTTCTTCAACATTAACTTCTACTAACACTCTAGCGTATTCAATTCTTTCCACCTCATTTTTACACAATTAGCAGTCATAGAATCAATGATTATTGGCTTCCCACACTACTAGAAATTGCACTAAGACCTTCTATGCTCTAAGCCTCAATAGCAACATTAGTAAATTTAGCCCATAATGGCACTTTAGAATGTTGAGTCTTCTCCATTCCAATTTTAGGGTTCCATTTTTGTACCATTAAAGGTTTACTATTAACCATCCAAGGACTCAACTCCACAACAATATTTAATCCCTCCTCATACCCAAACTTAAACAACCAACAACCACTTGCATTAGCCTATATCTTCCCCACATTCTTCTTAAATGGTATCTGACTTCAGGTAAACTCATCTTATGTCCCACAAAATAACCACAAAGAGTAAGTTGCCACTTCTTACTGCCTCTCTCTACCAACTTCTCATAAAAATTACCACTTTGTTTCTTAACTCATTCAACTCAGTTGGTACAAAGTTCAGCTTATTTTGAACATAATCATTTAACTTTTGTGCTGCATTAACATATGACCCATTTTTATTTGAGCAAATTCTCTAAATGCCCAAGTCGCTCAAATTGTTCACCTTTTTTAGACAAAAGAACATGATTTCTCAAATAGACAAGGTGACTTGGGCGACTAGTCGCTCAAATAAAATGTTGACAAGTGTCTTCTGATTGTACTTTAGGCTACTTTTTGTGTAAGGTACTTTTCCAAGTCACCCAAGTCGCTTAAATAAAATGTTGACAAGTGTCTCCTGATTGTACTTTGGGCCAATTTTTTTGTGACATTTTGTTTGTGCGGCTAGCCGCCTTGTCTATTTTATGAAGTCATGTTTTTTTGGTCTAGAAAAGGTGAACAATTTGGACGACTCGAGCATTTAGAGAATTTGCTCTTTTTTATAAACCGGTTCATGTTTTGTCATTTCAGTAGCCTTATCCTTGGTACAAATATTGTATCCTCATTATACATCACACTTTCATTATTCATATTAGAATAAATTACATAAATGGTCCTTGTGGTTTGGCGAAAATTTCACCTACCGTCCCTCAAACTTAAAAGTTGCATAAATAGTCACTATCGCTGCCAAAGAATAACATGAATGGTCCTTTTGAGGCATAAAAGTTGCATAAAGCGTCCTTGTGGTTTGGCGAAAATTTCACCTACCGTCCCTCAAAAGGACCATTCATGTTTTTCTTTTGCAGCGATAGGGACGATTTATGCAACTTTTAAGTTTGAGGGACGATAGGTGAAATTTTCGCCAAATCACAGGGACCATTTATGTAATTTACTCTTCATATTATCTCCCTATCTTGCACAATTATCCACACATTTTTCACTTACATTATGCACAATATCACTTTTATCCACACTATCACTATTATTCACATTATTATTTACAATCGGTTCATTATGAGTATTAGTTTCATTATCAGTGTTACCAAACACTCCCCTTATCATTTCCTTCTCACTTCCCCCAATTGCATCAATAGATCCCTCCTCCTCAGACCATAATTCCTCTGTATTCTCACCTGTAACATGCTCATCCCTCTTCAGGCTCAAATTAACCACCACATGATCAATAAATTTCACCATAAACTTCATCTGCCTCTTAGACGAAATCATTTTAATCGATTTCATATGAAAAATGAATGTAACAATACCAATTAAAAATTAGGATTTTATTATCAACAAAAAAGCGAAATTCAAACAGGTAGAACTATGTAATCAATAGTGCTGGTTCGATTGTACGATTTAAAATTTGGATTTATGTAAAAAATGAGACAGAAACGAAGCTTTTTTTCTAATTTTTACATGATGGTTTTAGAGGGAAAATTTGTTAGAGAAAAGAGAAAAGAGAAAATGAAGATAATTTTTTTTTATACCTGTATCACTAATTGGCTTATCTTATGTATAAAATAACTAATAACTTGCAACATATATTTTTTGCATACAGATTACAGAATTTTCAGCATACAGATTACATAATTAATAGCCGATAAATATATTGATCTTATATTATAAAGTTTTTGTAATGGAATTGGAGATAAAAAGTATCCATTATGGTATAAAATAATTATTTGTACATCATGCTTCCTGTATGAGTATATTTATTTTTAGTTTTATTTGAAATAGTGAGGAGTAAATACAAGAATATTAAAGTGCGCTAATAACCTATTAAAGCACTATAGTTGTCAAAAATGTCAGTTCTGCGTAGCGAACTAAAAAAATAACTCTTTTAGACATTAATGTTGACATTTTTATCTTTCTTTAAGTATTATGACCATTTTACCCTTCGAAAAATATTTCAAAAAAAAAGAATTTCGAAAAAAAAATTTAGAAAATTTTTTTAATCTAAAAATTAAAAAATAAAAATTCTAAAAAAGTTTATTTCAGAAAAAAAAAATTCAAAAAAAAAAAGAATTTCGAAAAAAAAAAAAATCAGAAAATTTGTTTATACGTTTTACTTCGTTTTTATACGTTTTCACCTTTTTTTTATTCACTTTTGATTATTATTTTTTTTGTCACAAGTGAATTTTTTTATCGGAATTATTTTTATTACAAAATATTACAAAAAAAAAATCAAAATTTTTTTGCGTGTCACAAAAATAAAATTCTAAAAAAACACTTTTTCAGAAAAAAAAAATTGAAAAAAAAAGTATTTCGAAAAAAAATTCAGAAAAAAAAATTCGAAAAAAAAAATTCAAAAAAAAATTTGAAAAAAAAATTTCGAAAAAAGGTATTTCGAAAAAAATTCTGAAAAAAAATTCGAAAAAAAAAATTTGGAACAAAAATTTCGAAAAGTGAATACTTTTTTTCGAAATTCTTTTTTTTTTAATTTTTTTTCTGAAATAAATTTTTTTAGATTTTTTTTTTTAGATTTTTGATTAAAAAAAATTTATGAATTTTTTTTTCGAAATTCTTTTTTTTTGAAATATTTTTCGAAGGGTAAAATGATCATAATACTTAAGGAAAGACAAAAATGTCAACATTAATGTCTAAAAGAGTTATTTTTTTAGTTCGCTACGCAAAACAGACATTTTGAAAAATATAATGCTTTAATAGATTATTAGCCTAATATTAAATATGCGACAGTGACAATACGTGGGAATGAAAGATTGAACCAATGATTTTTAGCATTAGTTAAACAAATAGGCGTAATCTTGTTAAAGGATTTTGATTTGATAATCATAATCAGCATTATGGTTAACAACTATATTTTGGTATGTATATCAAATGTAAATAATTGAACACATGTTTACGAGTAATGAAAAACAACTACTATTATAACCTTAAAAGTAAACATTTATCAAATAACATGGCAAGTTGTATATTAGTAACTAGCATGTAGGTTTGTGGTTAGTGTGGTTACATAAGGCTATGCACAGTCGATGGGTCAAGTGATCGGTCATAGCTCGGTCCATGACCTTCATATCGACTGTGGGTGTTTGGTCATGAGTCGGTCAAGCAACAAGATTCTTTCAAATTGGTTGGAATTTCGACCGATATTATACATTTTTTTTTTTTTTTAACTTGGTCATCGACTGTGGCAACTTGGTCATCGTCAGGTCGTCGGAGAGAAGAGTTGATGTGACAAAGTCATGTCTGGTCACGACTGTGCCCCTGACCTAACTATTTAGATGTATTAAAACTAAACATTTATCAACTAACATGGCAAGTTGTATATTACGGAGTAGTAACTAGCATGTATTAAAACTAAACATTTATCAAATAACATGGCAAGTTGTATATTAGTAACTAGCATGTAGGGGTTAGTGTGGTTACATAACTATTTAGATGTATTAAAACTATAACATTTATCAAATAACATGGCAAGTTGTATGTTAGTAACTAGCATGTAGGTTTGTGGTTAGTGTGGTTACATAACTATTTAGATGTATTGTAAAAAATATGGTGAAATTTGCATTTCTGTGATTCAAAATTACTCACTATTAAGTTGTAACATATTGTTAAAACTAAAACACCAAATCACTTTAGTACGCAATGCCAAACACCCCAATAGAAAGATACAAGCTTGACCTTACTTCAAGTGGGATAATTATTTACAGTATATACTTAAAAAACCGCCATGAAGTTCTAAACTCTATAAGAGAAGTTTAGTAGCGGTGGTACATTGAAATTGTAAATACTTTCTCGGTCTCAAAATTATTGTTTTCAGAAAGAAAAAATATATATATATTTAACAAAAGTGAAATTACTACATTCTTCAACCTATCAAATATCATTCATACCCACTAAACTATTTTTAATTGGTTGACTCAAGAAAAAGACTATTATTTTGAGACATCCCACAAAAAAAAATGATGACTATAATTTTGAAACGGAGAATATATATTAGAGACATAAATGATGTTGACTTTGTAAGATATCCATATCATATATCCGGGTTAATATATAAATATGTTACTAAACTTTTCAAAAACATGTGCCTAAAATAAAAAATTTAATTTTATTCATTTGAGTTACTGAACTTATAAAAATGTCATTTTAAGGTCACCGAACTTATAAAAATAAACTTAAACATCATCGAACATGTAAAAACATAACACTTATATCACTTAACTATAAAAAAAAATATGATTTCAGTAAACTTGAAAATATGAAAAATAATCTAAATATATAATTAGTTCAGTAATTCAAAGAACAAAATTAAAATTTGATA
Organism: Chrysanthemum makinoi; assembly: GCA_910596185.1. Classification (NCBI taxonomy): domain Eukaryota; kingdom Viridiplantae; phylum Streptophyta; class Magnoliopsida; order Asterales; family Asteraceae; genus Chrysanthemum; species Chrysanthemum makinoi. Next base: position 296,590,328 of record OU343225.1, read on the forward strand.
TCGTAAGCGCACTTTTCTTAAAATTTAATGACATATTTGTATATTAACCTGTACACAAATTTTGACTTTGACAGTAAAACTGTAGACCCATTCTTATAGGACGCAATACTTAATAAAATATGGAATAATTTTTGTTTGCTGTAATCTTTCGAAAGCTAGTTGTATTGCTATAATTCTAAATTGTTTTTTGCTTTCGTTTGCTTGTGTTGTTACCTTCGGACTTCATATTGACATCTTTTTAAATTGTTTTTTGATTTCGTTTGCTTGTGTTGTTACCTTCGGACTTCATATTGACATCTTTTCATGTCTCTAGGAAAATATGCATAAACGTCGGTCTTTTAATGTCTGCAAGCTGATTAGGTTTGGATATAATGGTGACCGCAGATTAGAGGTGGCCAAAACCCGGTTTTTGCAAAAACCGGTTCCGGTTCCAAACCGGTTCGGTTCCCGGTCAAAGTCAACGAACCGGTTCCGGTTCCAAACCGGTTCGGTTTTTTTCGGATCCGGGGTCTAAAAAACCGGAACCGGTATAACCGGTTCCGGTTCGGTTCCAAAAAACCGATCGTCCAAATTGTTAACGGTGAGCATGTTAATTTATCCAAGGTAGCCAATCACTGGGCAGACGTTGTTGCGACGTGGTTTGGTATCCCAGATGGTTTCGGAAGTGATGGTATGTAACATTTGACATTGTAGATTGTAACATAATATTTCCGATACGATGAGCACTTTATAAGTGTGTTGCATGTTGGTTTTTGTAATGTTAATGCATAGTTATTTTGATAAAAATGCAAGAGGTTCATGTGGGTATGGAAATTCAGTGTCACAAGCACCATTTTCTTCCATGGTGACTTGAATTGGTCCTTTTCTTTACTAAACGGCTCCAATTTTGGCCACTGTCTTGAAAATAGGTTATATCCGCTAGAACCGGTTTGGAACCGGTTCTAACGGCTAAAAGGTGGAACCGGTTAGGAACCACCGGTTCTTGGAAGAACCGAACCGGTTCTTGGAAGAACCGGTTTTGACCGGTTTCAGTTTCGGTTTTTTTTGGGTTTCGGTTCCGGAACCGGTTTGGATGGCCACCTCTACCGCAGATGATCGCGGTCACTACTGTCACATCAGCGCTAACTCACTACAACCTTCTTTATGACCAAGCTAGTGTAATAAGGCGACCGCGGTCATCATTAAAAACATACACCATTTAAACACAAAAATACCTCACAAAAACAATTTAAAAACACACACTCACACAAAAAGGGGGATGACTCGGTCGAGTAAACGACCAAGTCTTCATTTTTTCAAAAGGGGACGTATTAGGAGGAGCTGATGTAAGAGGACGGAACGCGTTTTGAGAGGAGACCAACCACAAGGTCGACCATCCATTACGGATGGTCTTTGGAATAGCTAAAATGTTATAAATGCTGTCCCTTGTAGTAAATGGTAGATACCAAATTTATGAACTATGTTGGTGGTTGGTTCCCATAATAGGGTGAAGATAATTAATAGCTTAACTAATTACCAATAAATGGTTACCGGATATCACTTGAAATCGTGTTATTACTTTTCAAATTAAACTATTCGACCCTAATGTCTGGGTATCACGAATATCTATTTGGGATAAGACCAAATGTTTGTTAATTATTTAGGCACAAATCAATAACCCTTGCGCATCCAAGTGTTTATGTTTTTTGTCTATCGTTCATGCATAATCTGATTTCCTATTTAAAGGAAAATACTCATAGCTAGTCAAATGAAATTATGAGGATTAATCGGCCCATTAATCGCCTCATAATTATCCTCATTATAGCTAATACTGGTTACACGACCAATTAAATGTGATCGTTGATGTAGTTATAACTGCCACTTGAATATGTCAAAACTGTTACAAGTCAATTCCAACAGTACTAGCAGTAGTAACTCTGCCAATAGTAGTAACATTAGTACTAGCAGTAGTAACTATGCCTATCAGTTGTAACATTAGTACTAGCGGTAGTAACTCTGCCTAGCAGTAGTAACATTAATACTAGCAGTAGTAACTCTGCCTAACAGTAGTAACATTAATACTAGCAGCAGTAACTCTGCCTAACAGTAGTAACATTAGTACTAGCAACAGTAACTCGCTGAACCTTACCACCATAGAGTCAGATTGTTCATGGACCTTATGGGTGTACACTCCGTACCTCCTTACCCATTACCAGGTGTGAACTAATCCCACAAGTGTACTAAATTTTCCAACAATCCTCCCCAAATTTAGTTCACTTCCTTTGCATGAAAATAAACATTAAACAAAACATGTGCATAAACGAAAATATGTTGAGGATTGAATTCCCATATTAGTATATTACACATTCAAATACTCGAGAATCAGGGTGTTCTAAGAATTGAACCCTTCAACCCATTTGAATACTGAAGATAAAATACACACAAGTTTTCAAACACTTAAACGCTCCTAACACTATACAAGCCATGTGTCCATATTCAATTCATAAATGTTGTAAAAGCCAAAAGTCCAAAGCTCTCTGAAGCGGCAAAACATCAACATTCATATAGGTGGTTCCTCTCTATTCATGCTCCTGCCAATCACTTTTTCAAAGAAATTAACCATTAAGAAGTAAAGACTTCATCCTCCTTTTCAGCAGGTTTTGAGCACAACCTTAGGATGTAAAATAAAACATGTGCTCTAGTCCACTGAATGTCCAGCTTTCCAAATTGAACTCAGCTCCCAAGTTTTCTTAGGAGGGAGTTGGGTGTCTTAGGATTCAATGACTAAGTTGGACTTAAACCCATCCCTTTAGCGGACTTTATAACCAAGTCTCTAGCCAAACCCTTCGTCAAGTGATCAGCTAAATTTTGTTGAGATCTAACAAACTCTATAGATAGCACCCCATTCATGATAAGCTCATGAATCATGCTATGTCTGACACCTAAATGTCTAGACTTCCCATTGTACATTTGGCTATAAGCCTTTGCCAATGTAGCTGCACTATCACAACGGATAGAAATAGGTGCTATAGGTTTAGGCCACAATGGAATCTCAAGAAGCGAGTTTTTCAACCATTCAGCTTCGTTACCAGCAGCTGCTAAGGCCACAAATTTAGATTCCATTATTGAATTGGTGATGGAAGTTTGCTTCTTGGATGCCCAAGAAATTGTACCTCCACCAAGTAGGAATACCCAGCCACTGGTAGACAAATTGTCTTCAGTGTTACTGATCCAACTTGCATCAGTGTATCCTTCTAACACTGAAGGATAACCAGTCTATGAGAGACTTTAATCCATAGTTCCCTTCAGATACTTCAGTACTCTCTGAACTGCTTGCCAGTGATGAGCACTAGGATTACTAGTATACCTACTCAGTTTTCTCATTTCAAAAGCAATATCAGGTCTTGTACAAGTCATGGAATATATCAGGCAGCCAATTACCCTAGAATACTCAAGTTGAGATACAACCTTGCCATTATTAGGCATCAGCTTCTCACAAGTATCCATAGGTGTACTCACTAGAGTACAATCAAAGTAATTGAATTCCTCAACACTTTCTCAATATAATGAGACTGAGAAATAGAAATTCTTTTACTTTCGTGTTTAATCCTTATACCAAGGATAATATCAGCCTCCCCCATGTCCTTCATGGAGAACCTTGATGACAAAAATTCCTTCATCAAGTTAACCTGATTTTGATCAGTTCCAAAGATTAGTATGTCATCAACATATAGACAAATGATGACTCCTTTACCAGATTCATCAAATTTGCTGTACACACATTTATCAGCTTGGTTAAGAACATAAGCACTAGAAAAAACCACTTCATCAAATTTTTGATGCCATTGCTTAGGTGCATGTTTCAGTCCATATAGAGACTTAATCAGTTTACACACCTTGTTTTCATTGCCAGGCATAATGAAGCCCTGAGGTTGGTTCATATAAACCTCCTCATCTAATTCACCATTCAAGAAAGTTGTCTTCACATCCATCTGATGAATAATCAGATTGTAAATTGATGCCAGAGCAATCAGCAATCTTATGGTACTGATACGAGCCACAAGGGCATAAGTATCAAAGTAGTCTATCCCTGACTTTTGTTTAAAGCCCTGAATTACTAGTCTAGCCTTGAAGTTTTCAATAGTTCCATCTACCTTCATTTTATTTTTAAAAATACATTTGCAACCCAGAGGTTTGCAACGAGGTGGTAGATCAACCAACACCTTAAGTGTTGTTGCCCATGATGGAATCCATCTCATCATTGATTACTTCTTTCCAGAAAGCAACATCCTGGGATTTCATTGCTTTTTCAAATATCTTGGGATCATCCTCAACAATAAAGCAATAGGATTATTGGTCAGAGACCTCATCCCTTGTTCTTTCAAACAAATATAATTGAAACTCGGGTCCAAATGACTTTGGAGTCCTGATCATTTTGCTCTTTCTAGGCTCAGGTTCAGGTTGTTGAATCATAACCTCATCAGGGACCTCTAATACACCAATGTCATGAGTTCCATTTGGAATCCTCTAACTTGGTCTAGGGACTGATGAGAATCTATTATCATCAAAGATTTCATCGCTTGATTCAATTATAGAGTTAATTGAAACACTTTCATTAGGTTCTATAACATAGAATCTAAAAGTCTTGGAATGCTCAGCATATCCACCAAAGATGCAATCAATGCCTCTTTCACCCAAAGTTTTCACTTTTGGATCAGGGAGTCTTACAACAGCCCTACAACCCCAAACCCTAGGAAAGTTCAGGTTGGGTTTCCGTTTAGTCCAGAGACTCATAAGGGGTAATCTTGTTCCTTTTATTGGGATCCCTATTTAATAAATAGCAAGCTGTTAACATAGCTTCACCCTAGAACCTTTGACTCAACCCTGAATAGGACAACATGGAATTAACAATCTCCTTCAGTACCCTGTTTTTCCTTTCAGAAATACCATTTTGCTGAGGAGTATAGAGAGCAGTGGTTTCATGGATTATACCAACAAACTGAAAGAACAGAGTATCCATGTACTCACCTCACCTATCAGTCCTTAATCTTTTTATCAAGGACCCAAGTTGCAATTCAACTTCAGTTTTAAACACTTTGAATTTATCTAATGTTTCATCCTTAGTATGTAATAGATAGACATAACAAAACCTAGAAGAATCATTAATAAATGTCACAAAGTACTTCTTATTCCCCAAAGAGGGAGTGGCATGCAAATCACACAGGTCACTGTGTATCAACTCGAAGAGCTTAGTTTCACGATTAACATCTAGAAAAGGTTTCTTAGTTATTTTGGTCAACATGCAAGTTTTACACTTTTCAGTGTCCATGTCAAATGCTGAGATTAACCCATCCTTAGACATATCTTGCATCCTTTTATAGTGTACATGGCCAACTCTAGCATGCTAGAGGGTAGAGTCAGTCAGGTCAGAGGTAGTCATAAAGGTTGAATTATCACAATTATTAATAGGGTTAATGGTCTGAAAAATACATGAACTTGCCACATTTTACTATTGTGACAATAAACTCTTAGTTTTCCTATTAAAACCAAAAACTTTCTTAATTACCCTTATTGTAACCAAATTTGACACGTGGCACACTTAATCCGATTTTTGCCTGCTTAACTGAATCTTTCCCGTTTTTAAGAGTTGAGGGGGCTGTTTTGCAAATATACCAAACTAATTACACTATCAGTTTCTTGCTTTCATTCTCTCTGGAAATACTTTACCTCCATATGACTCAATATCTAGATCATGTATGGTATGATATTGGAAATGGTACTTGTACTTCAACTTGGTATGCTAAATGGAGTTCGTTGGGGCTTCTGTGCCTTATTGCTAAATGGAGTTCGTTGGTATGCTAAAAAAGACATATATGATGCAAGGATGGATGATAACTGCTCAGTGGTTGAGCCAATAGATCATGTATGGTATGAGGAACAAGCTTAATACACTACACAGGGAATCAATTTGTTTCTAAGTAAATATTAGTATGATAGAAATGGTAACCTGCTTCTCTCTTTCATCTCCTGAACGATTCATCATCAATTAATCCACTTAACATCACTCAAATCCTAATAAACAAAAACCCATTTCTATTGCACCATTATTTTCATTAACCCCAATTCAATTTCATCCAATTAAACCACTGTCAAATTAACACTTCTCCGGCAAAACCCAACACAACCATTTTTAGCCTATTATTATAATTCACTTAATGGGTGGGAAATACCAAACGTCAAATGGAGATCACCTATTCAACGATAGCGAATGGGTGCAAGTTAGGAAAAGGCATTGAGGTAACGAAACTCGTTCACACAGGGATGAGAGTCATCGTCATGATAAGGAGGTGAGCAATGGGAGACGTGTAACAGAATTTGAGAGGGTTATGTGTAATAAGGCCACTTCCTTCTTCTTCACCAATTTCCCCGATTCTTGGGACTCGAAGGCCCTTTAGAAGATGTTTGGAAGGTATGGTATAGTGGTGGATGTTTTATGTGGCTTTCAAGAAGACAAACCAGAAGAGAGAATGAAAGCAAGAAACTGAAAGTGTAATTAGTTTGGTATATTTGCAAAACAGCCCCCTCAACTCTTAAAAACGGGAAGGATTCAGTTAAGCGGGCAAAAATCAGATTAAGTGTGCTACGTGTCAAATTTGGTTACAATAAGGGTAATTAAGAAAGTTTTTGGTTTTAATAGGAAAATTAAGAGTTTATTGTCATAATAGTAAAATGTGGCAAGTTCATGTATTTTTCAGACCATTATCACTTATTAATAATGTTTAACCCAAATGATTTTAAAAGGTATCATACTTGCCATTATTTGTTTTTGTGGGTAGCGAACAAAATGTTTTGCTTTTGTTGGTACATTTCTTTCAAATTTATCATTTTTAGGGTATTATTTGACATTTTTGCCTTTCAGGAAAAAAATTCTATAAGCTAAAAGGGGAAAAAAATGTCCAAAAATTTCGCAAAATACCAAAGAAAGAGTGAATTTGAAAGAAAAGCAAAATATTTTGTTCGCTCCCCATAAAAGCAAATGGTAACAAGTATAATACCTTTTAAAAACATTTCCCTTAGTTAATTTCTCATGAGATCATCTTCTACAAATATAGGCCCGGTGCATCAAATGTTATTAAACTCTTATAAATGATACATTCTCATGGTGCAAAAAAGATCAAAAGAATAGTTTAAAATGATACAAACAATTGTGAACAATTGAGAAAAAAAAAAAAAAAAAAAAAAAAAAAAATCAAACAATGTAGTTCTTAAAAACCGGACTTTTAAAAAGATGCCAAAGATGAAGTTGTGGCTTGGGTCAGGAGGGACATGTCACCGCCTGAACTCATGTCAAACAAACCATACTCTTCCATTAACCGCGCAACAAGATTCCCAACAACATAGGAAGCACCCGACACTGATACCGCAGTGGTAATGTAGTACACCACGGTTTTAAAGTAGTCAAAAACCGTGCACTTATTGATGTAAGCCTTGAATATTGCCAATAATGCGACACATAGAAGAGATGCAATTGAAACCACCACGAGTGTATAGTCCTTGTCGTTAGTTTCATGAAACGCGTACCCATATGCTGCTGGGGGGACCATCCCAAATACCAGGAAGGATAGTATTGCAAAGAACGCGTGGAGAGGGAAATAACTTATTTCTCCGAGCAGCTCTTTGTATTTTTGCTGACTAGAGCTCTCGTTGTAGCAATCGTCTCTAAGGTCCCAAAGCTGCATAACCCGAAGTTGGTGATTAAATGAGGCATTTTAAAGATGGATAATTAGTATACTTGGAGATAAGGATTTACTTACATTGTGTCCGATGACGAACACCCCACCAATTAGAGTTGCGAGTGCCAAAGCTACAATGCTCACTAAAGCAGAACACAGTATTAGTTGCTAGGATATAAGATAAAATGTTATCAAGCGAGTAAACTCAACTCAACAGAAAGTGTCCTAAAATTTACGCAAGTCATATATTTTACCAACTATATAAAATAGAAACAACCCAAATGAGATTTAGACAAATGTCAATCACTTAAAAGAGACTTTGTCAAAACTTACATGTAGCGGCATCAGAGGCGGCAGCAGATGCTACAACACTTAAGCTTGCAATCACCTCCATCAAACCTCCATAAACAATACTTTTCAAGATCTCTAAAAGCAAACCGTCCTGACCAAGCCATGGTCTTCTGCTAGATTGGGCAATAACAACAGTTGCCGGTTCTGCATCTTAAACACCAACGATTATGTTAAGAAAACACTTGCAAACATTGAGTTTCTTTGTATACTGGGATTCAAGTTATTACTTGGTTCATTTTCAATTGTGATCGCGGTATCATCTTCTCCAGGATTGGACGACTCAGGAAGATCAAAAGAAGGTCGAGCAGCACCTGCAAAATAAAATGCGTCAATTTATAGAAAGTGATTGTAATGCGAAATGAGTATTTGATTTTTGGCTTCATATTGACATATAACGCGAATGCACCTAGTAGTCCATTATTGGTTCCCTTAACGTTGCCAACAGTTACGGTTCCTGCATTATATATGCACCAAGGATTATATAAAGATGATCAAGAGTTACAAAGACTTTTAGTGGAGCCAAACAATATAGTTCAACTTATTCAAAACAAGTTAAAACAATAAGCTAAATTCAGATCTTTTATCCAATCAGTTCAAGATGATGTTTTAAGTCTATATCCGAATTGCTAAAAGTAAAAATAGAAAAATCTATGCACAACTAAAGAATGAGAAAATGCTTTATGTTTTCATCGAAAAAGGTACATTTTGTCGACATGTTTTTTCTAATTAGTTTATGAAAGTTTATGATTTCTATTAAAATTTTGCCAACCATAATTTTAGGGAGGCCGGTGATATACACATCACTACCACAAACATCACAATACTTGAATCATTGTTCGCTTCTAAACATGCTGGCTCTTTAATCTTTAGGGAGGTGATATGCACATCACAGCACATAGTTGTAAAAGTCAATGCCATCTGTCTAAGTTTGAAAAACGTCCTAGCACGTATCATGCAGTTAATTTAATTAATACAAACCAACCATTGCATATGTCAACTTATGGAAGAAATATTTTGTAAATTTACAGCATAACTAAAGATAACATAGTTTAATTCGTTCACCATGACCTATTATAATGTTTCTCTAATGTTTTAACAATAAAACTGAGTTATAATAACGGGATTAAAGAATAACACAAAACAGTCTTGAATAAGTAGATGAGTCGAAAAATGCAGTTTTGTTCCAATTCATAACACAGTTATCATTGAAGTGTTAAACAATTTTACCTGTTGCAATGGCACTGGTCCCTGTGAAATATTTAGGAGGTTCAGCTTGATCAAGATTCTGGTACTCCCGATTTTCATAAACAGTATCTGGTTGCTTAGGATCTGCGGGTTTCGGGTTAGCTTTTTCCTTCCCAATAACCCAAAACATGCTGAAACACGATTCTGTGTGTTATACAAAAACAGCAGTCAGAATCAGGGAATGAAATAAGAAATATATAACAAGATCTAAAACTAGTGTTTTGTAAGAAAATACAGTATTAATTACCATTTTCATCAACCACAACATTAACCTTAGGTGGAGATGGGGTAGAATCAGTACTCGTTGGTGTTCTCTTTCGGAAAATGTCAAAGGGATTAAATCCATTCTCTGTTTAATAAAGGGAAAACATTAGATAACATTTGGTATGTAATCATAAATCATGCTTGATGTAACGATATATTACCGGAGCAAGTGAACAAGCTTAAGCATGAAAGACATCCCACTAGATCTTTTTGTTCTTCAGGTTGTGGCTCTACAGGAACAACTGGTTCCCTGACAGATTGATACAGTTTTCGACGAAGAATGACCTTGGTAACTTCGGACTTACAATTGGGACAATGCATAGAATGTGTCGCGAGCTTTGGTTTCACTTTCTCAAATTCTAACTCTACTGCTTCCTCTTCAAGTAACTCTCCAACATTTCCCGAACTTTCTCCTGTTTCAAGTTGGCTCGCATGGGCTTCGTGTGAGATTTCATTTTTCTCGTTTGTGGTTTCGTCAAAGTTGTCACCAATTGCATCAAATTTCAAAATTTCTGAAACGTCTGGGCCTGTTACATGACCACATGACACAAAACAAGACATGAAATAAAAACCAAATACAAAAAATATGAAGATTTTTCCCAAGATTACATCTAAAAGAAAAAAGGTGACAAGATTAATGTACCTTCATTTTTGTCCAAGCCATGGCCATTGTTCACTACTTCATAGGGGCTACCATCAGCCATTTTCGTAAAATCAAATGATGCGGCGATAGTTTTCAGATCATCTTCCACCACGCTTTCCTCATGCGTCTGCCATTGCTCGTCAACCGCCACATCAGCCATTTTTGTAGCTTTTTCGGATGATCACACCACAATAAGCTTCTCCAAGGTCTACCTTGGGGAGTTTTTGTTTGGTTTTGGCTTTGGCTTGTGTTAGAAGTATATCTCTCTTTGCATTTTATAGCTTAAATTTAGAATTAAGTTAATAACATATACTAGTTGTCATAGGTTCACATTGTCTGCTATTAAATGTATCCAAATCAATTATTTTACTATTAACTTATTTGTTTGATCCTGCATAATATGTGATCATATCATTTTAAAAAATATATAACATTCAGGGCTAATAACCTTTTAAAGCATTATACTTGTCAAGAATGGCAGTTCTATGTAGCGAACTAAAAAAATAACTCTTTTAGACATTAATTTTGACATTTTTGTCTTTCTTTAAGTATTATGACCATTTTACTTCTTCTGAATTTTTTTCGAAATTTTTTTTTTTTTGAAATTTTTTTCGAAATACTTTTTTTTCGAATTTTTTTTTCCAAAATAATTTTTTTGAATTTTTTTTTCGAAATTTTTGTTCCAAATTTTTTTTTCTGAATTTTTTTTTCGAAGTTCTTTTTTTTTTGAAATATTTTTCGAAGGGTAAAATAGTCATAATACTTAAAGAAAAACAAAAATGTCAACATTAATGTCTAAAAGAGTTATTTTTTTATTTCGCTACGCAAAACTGTCATTCTTAACAACTATAGTGCTTTAATAGGTTATTATCCCTAACATTTACAGTCTAATTTAATATATTAGACTCTTAACATATCGAAAGTTGTTACCCGGAGTCCTAGCTAGTTGCTGCATGGATTCTTAGTAGTTAGTTCACATGAAAAACCCTTTTCGTTTTAGATTAAATAAACTTAACAATCTTGGCAGCGGCTTTCATTGGCTAGTAAAACTATTTGTAGAAAGATGATATTACTAATGTAATTAATTAATTATAATCAACAGGTCTTTAATTAAGCGCGCATTATGTGTACGTGAAAATGCAAATGCTTCATGAATCATGACCAAGTTTGTAGCTTCAACTTAAGTTACGCAAGAAACATGCAAGTGTTAGATTGTATAGAATATGGCTTTTGTTTGTTTAGCTTGCCAAAAAAACTAATGTATTCACAAAATTTGAGTAAGGTTAGGCTAACCCCAATGAGGGGTAATCGCTGTCGATCGACCACCCTAGACGATCGAGTGGGTGTCGATCGCCCCACTGCAACACTTGTCGATCGTCTCCTTCTTGAACCAATTAGATCGTCCTGCCGATCGACATTTCCAACGGTTTAAATCCAAAACATTTGCTAGTTTACGTTGCAATCCAAAAAAAAAAAAAAAAAAAAAACATTTTACCCTATAAATACAACTACAATCTCATCACAAATCTCACAACATCTTACACACTAAAACTCAAAAATTTCACAATCATCTCTATCAAAAATCTCACAATCCTCTTTATCAAAAATGTCTAAGAAAACACCACCAACCAAAGGCCGAAAATCCCGTTTGTCACAAAACGTCCCGCATGTTTTAACACCGGATCCGAATTTCCAACTAACCGGTGTCTCACCAATAATCAATTTCCAACCCCCTGGTTTCGATATCCATCCCACAAGCTCCACAACAACACCCTAACAATCCATTTAGTATGAATCGTCCATTTGTTCCACCGCAACAAAACATCCACTACCAACAACAACAACAAAGTTACTCTCGTCGAAGCAACCAATCTATGTATGGGTCACCGATTTAATCGTCCAACAATGGATTCATCAACGTCTTCATATTCAAATTATCAACAATATTCTCCGGTTAACCGTATCAATCTTGAGGGTTTTGATTTCGATGACCAATTGTACAACAATCCTAATTTTTATGTTGGAACCGGATCGGGTTATCCGGCTCAAGAGTATCACGGTTCGGGTACCGGTTCGGCTCATGGATCGTATCACGATTCGGTTAACCTTGATGACGTAGAAGAAAAAGAATGTCGAGAAGAGGCGTCGCACCGTCAAACCAAAGAAACGAGCTACTAAGGCGAAGAAGAAAGTTGTTGAGAAAGAAGGCAAGAATGATTCGTTGCCTTGGACCAAAGAAGATGAGATCGCCTTGTGCAACGCTTGGTGTGATGTATCCGAGAATAGTATAACCGGAAACAACCAAAATGCTAGAGGATTTTGGCGAGAAGTCATTACTTACTTTGAGAAGGAGGTTGGTGCGAAAGAACGTACAACTCTATCGTACAAAGTGGAAAAATAGGGTTCGATCCTAGAGTTGGTCAATTTTGTGCCATTTACAACAATGCTTTGTCAGGAATTACTGGAAGTGGTGAGAATGACCTCACCGTTTATACACGAGCGTGTGATAAATACCAAGTATTGTGTGGTCATCCGTTTGTTTTGGAGCATTGTTGGAAGATTTGAGGACCATTCTCGCTTGAAGGATAATGAGATGCCGGTTTTTTTAGCCAAGATGAGGTCGAAAAAAGCGCGCGACTTCAACCAACTCGGATGTTACTTTGATGTGCTGTGCTTCGTTTGTGCCTAATAGACCAACTGGTCGTGATGCCGCAAAGAAGAATAAAAAGAAATCTTCGGAGTCTTCGAAAGATAGGATTATGGAAGGTGTTGTCGAGAAGTGGGGCAAGATCAACTCCGTGGCATTCGGGTGAGGAAGAAGGAGCTGGCAGACCTGCACTATGGTTTGAAGAAGAAAGAGCTAGAACAACGGCAAATCGAGTTGGAGCTACAGCAACAAAGAGAAGCAAGGGAAGACAAAAGGTTGGCACTAGAAGAACGAAAAGTTGAATTAAATTTCAAAAGAAATATGATGCAGATCTCATGTTCTATTGCACGCCAATCGACCCATCTTTGCCCGCAATAGAACGCCAAACAATGCAGAAACTCAAAGAAGGCGAGAAGGCACGCCACAACCTTGATTAAGTGTTGTAATGTTTTAATAAGTTTCGTAATGGTGTAATTTTATTTGAATTATTATGTAACGTTTTAATTATTAATGAAATTTTATTTTGTGTTAAAAAAGTTTTTTTAAAAAAAAAATGTGAACTTGAGTCGCCCTTAGGGCTAGCTGCACCTAATCGAAGGTCGCCGGAGAGAGAAAGCTGACGTGGCAGGAAAAAAGAGGGGGATTGAATCCCCTCGTTGGGGCTAGCCTTAGCTTTAAGGTTTACCTACCTGAATATAATATCAGAAGACCTAAAAACAGACATGCTTATTTTATTAATTGTTTTACAAATAGTCAATAGTATGATCTAGCATCAGATCTCCGCACCTATCGCATTTACTGATTTTTGCATTTTATTTTATTAGCTGAAATAACTGGCCATCATGTTATTTTTTAATGAAATATTTTATGCATACAGAATTATTACCCGATTAATAAATTTCGATTAATAAATTTATTTTTATAATAATATAGTATTTCAAACGAAGATATGCAGTATCCAAAATCTTCTAAAATAATTACTGTACAACATGCATCGTGTGAACATATGTAGTTTAATTTGTTTGAGTAAATGAAGAATTGAAAAATATTATTAAATTCGACGTGACGATACGTGGGAAGACCAACTTGCACCAGTGAACGCTAATTTTACTACTTTTGTATTTTTTATTAAAAAAAATGTAATTTTTATTAAAAAAAATAGATATAAATGGTTAACAACTCTATGGAACATATTATATTGTTAAAAATGGGTCTTATTATTTCTTTAAACACAATTTTCAGCATTTTCGGCGACTAATCGATGTCTATCGTCACACAGACTCAAACGAAGTATAGCCCTTTTTTTTTCTTAAAACGCGAGCGTGACTATTTTATAATTATTTGCATCTAGTAGAAATTAAACTTAAGAATTCAATCATATTCTACTATCATGGCATTCAACTGAACTATTTCTGTACTAATCATGCTATAACGTTCATATTCATCACATCTTATGGTAATCTACTGTTATCTATACGCTTCTAATCATGGTATCATAATGCATACTATAACTAATTCTGACATGATACTCATGCTGGCTAAATCAACATCGTACTAATAAAGCAATCCTACATGCGTTCTACTGGACTTGGCAATTCTATACATGCTAAGTTTAACTAAACATGGCAAAACATAGTTACTAATCATATATAAACATGGTTCTAATCAATTCTATGTAGCATATAATAAGTCTACATATTCTATGATCAATACCAAGCTATGGTTTAAGTCTAAGTACCCTCCTACTAATGGCGGATACTTAAATCCCTCAAACCAGCGCTCCAATACCAACTTGAAACGCCCGTAACTTGTACTTTCAAACGCCTGTAACATGTACTTTTTTTTTGTAACGTAACATGACCCGAAGTAGCCTTGCGTTACTTCTCAAATACACTTTTAAAATTCTAATAAGATTCATACTCTAAAACTATTTTTAAATTCTTATAAACATAATTCTAAACATAAACTTGCCTTGAATGGAATAAGATTATTAGAACTTGAATATCTCTAATTCACCAAGAACATCAACACATGACCTTGAAGAACATCTTAAACGTTTGCACTTGACCTTTAGTACTAATCTTGATAATAATTTTAGTGATATGATAAAGTTAACATTTCCTTCCTTTTGTTCCTAACTTGCCACGTCCCAAACCCAACACACACACACACTTGTAATTTTGTGATTAATTCCTGGATTTTAAAGTGAATAATACATAAGGGCAAAATGGTAATTTTTTGTACTTAATTATTGTTAGTGCATGCCGTTAAATTTTTTGCACCGTTAGTCCTTTTATGTTATCTATTTGCATTCTAAGTCCTTATATATATATAAAATACTAACATAAAGACTTTTCTATTTTTTCTAATAACAATATATAAGTCTATTTCTTAAAACTTATAAAGATCGGGGTGTTACAGGGTCTCATTAAAATCCATAGTAGGAAGGGGATATTCAATGTTAGGTTCCCATATATGCAACACAAGCATCAATAGAAGAAATAGATGAAGAGATAGATCGGTTGAACAATAAACCAAACACACACACACGTTAGACTAAGGATGGTTATGCGTAGGAGTATGAATGAGAGAAAATATTGAAAAACCAACCTTCTAAGGAAGGTTTACATGTGTTTATATAAGGGAAGGAACTAGGGCAACATGCAAGTTCCCTTCCTTTCCTATATGGGCTTGGGCCTAGGCTTATGGGCCTTCTACATAAGCCTAAGGCTAATTACTAACATAAAGGCCATATTAAGCTAACTATTACATATGAATTACTAACACTTGAATTAAGGTTTAGGAGTGATTCCAACAATCTCCCCCTCAAGTGTTGGTGATGAATGAATGCAAACGGTGAAGGTGCTGATGTAATAGTAGCTTTGACGTCTTCTGACATTCTTCTTTCTTGTGAGAAGAATTGCCTTGATTTGAACAATCTCCCCAGTGTAGAGAAATTGTTTTCTTTAAACAGTTCTGCTTTGACGTCATCTTTATCTTTGTTCTTTGATCATTGTTCTTTGTGATGGTAGTTATAGTATGTTGTTGTTGTGCATGCATCAAGTCAAATGCAACCTCATTCTTCTTATTTTCGCGCTCAGTGTCTCAGCGTCATTCTTCAACATGCTCACACGCTATTTGACGTTGGATTTCAGACGATGAAGTTCTTTAAGTCTTTAAACTTTGTAGATTCTTTAATTTGACGTAGAATCATTCTGACTTTTGTGTTGCTTTTAGAGAGAACTTCCATTAGTGATGATGTTGGCATGAGCATGTGAAGAATCTGACGATCACCGCTCCATAGCTTCCATAAGAAGAAAACATAAGAAAGGTTAGTAATAAGCGGATTCCAGCACTTACAAGTTTGAACTTCGAGAGTGTTAACAACATAGTGTGAAATCACAACTCTAATTCTCACGAGCCGTTCTGAACCGGAGTCCCACAAGTGAGATAACACGATGTCTGAAGTACATCTACGGTTCAGATGAGTCTGAGTGCAGACACCGCCAAGCATCACCTCACATCTGTAGACCGTTTGAGACACTAAAGCGTAATCCACGGGAGTTACCGAAAGTGACTATTTGATGTTGACCTTGGCGGAGTTTCCATTCAACCGAGGATCACAATTGTGAACCTCTCATAAATGCTCTCGACAGATTGCTAAGATCTGTGAAGGACTCGATAACGTACCACTGATGTTCTTATTGTTGAACAACAAGTGAAGAAATGTCAAGTGTACCTAAGAGATCTTTTGATGAATCTCGTGGCTCTAGACTCAATAGTGCGTTTTGGTTTTCCTGAGCGGAATCTAGGGAGAGGGTCTTCTTTCTTCAATACCGGCAATCTCTAAGAGAAAGCAGATAGTTTTGTGAGGGTTCCCTGTGAGAATGAAACAAGCTTCTGTTGAGAGAAACTTGAGTGGCTAAGAAGGTTTAGTGCATGCGTCACTGGGTCCATGACGACTTTTAATCTTCAATACCGGTGTCATCAAGTGACAACCAGTAGCATATGAATTGAACCCGATGTCTGCCCTAAGTTGAATAATTTGGAGGGCTATTTCTTTTCACCCTTTTCTTTACATTTCTTTTTAATTCTTCAACTCCTTCTTTCTCCGATTCTCATTTTCTCCTTTTTTTACAATCATACCTAAGGACTTCTAATTCTAACTATTGGTAGTGTCCTTGGGTAGATCCCTTCGGCTCTGGCGGATCATTGGACGGTTATTCCTAACCTTAATCTCCTTATAACTCCATTGCCATAAAACCATTTTCAAGAAAATCTCTCGTAGTGTTTGTGAATGAAAACATTTTGTACCACTGTGAGAGTTTTATCTTTTAGCGAAATACTCCCCTCACATGTGCTTAAGAGTTATGACAGAAATCTGCACAGTGAGGAAAGAGCGCGCACTTTTGAATTGATCGACTCAAGATAGACAATCCCCTGCGAGACACGGTTACGTTGAATAGTTAAAGAGTTACATTGTCAGCTTTTAGGTGACAACTAGCTCTAATAACTATCTTGAAGGTGTGGACAAACCTCGAAAGGTTGTCAAACCCGTCAAAGATCATGTCTACCAGGAGTTTCTCGAATGGTACATTCTACTCGGACAAGTCCTTTGCGAGACACGTTTACATCACTAGTGAACTAGCTTGAAATTATTACCCGTCCCGGACAAGTCTTTTCAAGTTACTAACAGTTAAGATCTCGTCAATTCATTGGTTAAGTCTATAGCACAAAGATTCATTTGCAGTTACACAACATATTTCTTATCACATAAGTTTTCTCCCCCTCAAAAATGGCATATAAATGTTATTTTTGACGAAATGTTTGAGAATAAATATGACCATTTTGAGTTTTATGAGAAGATGACCACTGTGAACAATTTGTGAACAAAGTTTTAAAGTCAAATACTCCCCCTCAACAAGTGATATAAACGGTTGAGGTTTTGAAAATCATAAGGGGAGGTACTTGTTCTTTTGAGCAAAACCTTGAAAAGAGAAAGGTTTGATAGGTTTTACACAAAAGTAAGAAGCTTTCGCTCCTTTTATAAGGATTGTGGCACTGAGGCGTACCACAGGGTCCTTTATTTACAAGAGCGGGTTGTACACTGTTATGTGTGCACAAGCCATAGTCATATAAATTACACATCCAAATTATATGAAATAGAAGTAGTTCAAGGGGTACCAGGAATTCCATCAATCTTGTCGGAATGGCCGGGGCGTTGATTGCCCGCGAGAGCAATCACTGGTCGACCACCTACAAAGCTCTCCTGTTCTGAACGGGCTGGTCCCGTCGATACAACCTTTCATCAATCATGGTGATGATTCTCTTCACATCCCGTCTTTCCTTAGAATTCCATCGCCTTTGTGACCCAATTCCTTCATGAATATCCTTCAACCTATAAGCCAATCCGTCCCTAACTTTCTTCAATGTGTGATCCCCAAACTTGTGAAGATCTCTACACGCCATCAAGCAGTTGCGTAGTGTTTCACTAAGGTAAACCACTCCGAATGGTTGGCTGATGAGTGTGTATTGTGAAAGCTGGTTGATGTCGGGAAGATCTAGCTGAGGTGGAGTGAAGTTGACACGGGTCTGATATGATTCAACTGCAAGCTGGAGATCTTCTACACGTTCTTTGATTACAATTCTTCTTATGAAGATAAGCAAGGACTTGATGAATTCACGTTGCACTTCAGTCGAGAATTGTCTCATGCGACCCTGTACTTTGGCAAGGTACATGTCTTCAATGTCATTGATAGACAAATTCTCAAAGTCTGCTTCAGAGAATGTATAATCCCTTTCGTCTTGCCTTTTGACCACGATATTCTTGAGGAAAGTGTAGTCCCATTTAGACGAAAGATCAACATGTTTGATGGCAACGATATTCTTAGTACTGAACACTTCATGTTGAGATTTATGAACCTGGTAGCTTCTGTAGTAGATTCTTCGACGTTTCGGCCAATGGTGAATCCCATACATTACATCACGGTCATACTCTTCCACTTTGTTTGAGAACATGTGGTTAGCTCTTTCCTCGATGGCTATACAGTTAGAGTATATGGCTGCCGGGAACGGAAGTGTCAGTGATGTAGCGTATTTCCTTGAACCATCGCCACCGTGTAGAAGGAATTCCAAATCTTTGTTGAAGAAATATCGAAATGGAATCCTAGGCGATCGGTTAGCCAATTGTTGGTAGAGGTTTAGACTAATTCGGTGTAATATGGAGGATTGTCCAGTTGAGTGAAGTCGATGTTTGCTTCTGGGTTGAGCCAATCCATATTATTAGACATGGCTCGTGCTATATTATCAAGGTGATACTCGACTTCAATAGCACTTTCCGAGCTGTCTTTTAGCGGTTGAAATGCTTCATTCTTGATTCGCTTCAACTCGGATTTCGTCATCTTTTTCACACGGAATTTTTCTTGCAAGAACTTAGCGTGCTCAAATGTACGACCTTCTACCGCATCTTGACCTTCAGGTGGGTAGGGTGTGTAATCAACAAGCTTCGAGAACCAGTCGAATTCAGTGTTATCCTCGTCCATCCATGATAAGACGTCAGTCATAGGCGCCTTCTTCTTCTTTTTCTTTGGCCTAGAGGAGGATTCTGGTTTCTTGGCTGTGTCAGGAGAGATGGGTTGTTGTTGGGGCTCATGGACTTCCTCATCGTCACCACCTGTATACTCAAAGTGATCACCGGTTTTCTGAGTCTGGGGTGGTGTCTCAGAATCCTGAGGTTTTTCTGTAGAATAGCGAGGAGGGGATCTTTGTTGAGCTGGAGTCCTTTAGGGTGGAGGCTGCATTGAGTACTGAATTGAGGATGATTCACTAGACTTCTTCGGGCGGTTGGGCTCGTTATCCTTATCCTTATCTTTGTCTTCGTCGTCTCTTAGACGTTTAGGCCTTTCAGCTTCTTCTCTGTATGATGACCTGAGTTGGTATTCCAGCAATGCTTCAAACAATTTACCTTCGTAGGAGGCAAACGTTACAGAGCGTTTCGACATTTAAGCTACCAGCCAGTTCACCAATTCATCATCTGAGAAGATTGTGGGTTCAACTGGATTGATGTTTACATTCATTGGAGTTGATTTCATGGTTTGCTTGGCCAAATGCAAAAGATTCGGATAAAGTTGTCTGGTGTACATCTCCTTTGTCAGTTTAGGAACTACGTCAATAAGGAACTTGTGAGTGTATCCTTTGATCATCTCGTCCATTCTCCCTTGAAGATCATCTTTCATGAGCTTCTGGACATACTCCCTTTCAACTTGCATCTTGTCTTTCTCATCATGAAGATATTGTATCTGGTCAGCAAGAAAATCTAACTTCTTCTTTGTAATATCTTTCTCTCTGACCTGCTTGACAGCTTTAACGATTCGTGACTTTGCATGAGACATCCAAGACGCTGTTGGCTTCTTCACTGATCTGGATGTGGATCTGGTTGTTCTTTTTGATGGTGGTGGTGAAGAGTGAGAAGATGAATCTGATGATGAAGAGACATGAGGTGGCTCGGGGTCCTGAGGAGGCTCCGAGGTTTTCTCCTTGGGACGTGTTGGACTGTCAAGAAGAAACTTATCATACTCAATATCTTCTTCATTTCCAGACTTAGCTTTTTCATCAGCTTTATCTTTCTTGGACTTTTCAGTTTCTGGTTCTTCAATGTTGTAATCAATAGAATCTTCCACGCGCTTTTGTTGTTGCTCCAAAGTGGTGGCACCAGTTCCCTTATCGGGTCGATTAACCGCATCAGGATTTGGTGTAGGTTGAACTCCACCACTTGACCCTCCGGGGCCACCCATTTGATCCTTAGCAAATTCTTTTGCAACGTGTTGGAGTCTAATGAATTTGAACTTTCTTCTGTACTTAGTGTCTAGAGGCTCTTCATCTGATTCTTCTTCTTCTTGTTGCTCAATTACTGGAGTCTTTCCTTTTCCTTTATCTGCTGGTGGACTAGGAGGTTTAGGTACCGTTGGGGTTTCATCTTTAGCAGTTTCAGAGTAAATGATCTCTTCATCAGTATCAGTACTCTCAGAGTCCTCGTCTGTTAGCTTTCTTTGCGGTTCTATTTTGGGAATAGGAATAGGAATAGCTTCCTTGGAAGGAACTCTCCTTTTGCTTCCAGGTTTCCTCTTGGGGAACTTCCTTTGACTCTCAGTGCTTGCAGCACTTCCTCCACTTCCTCTTCTGGTTTTCCTTGTAGGCGTACCAGAAGATTTTTCATCAAGAAATCTAACTTTGTTCTCTCTTCAGCAACCGTATCTTTTATAAGAGTAGAGTTGTTTGAGTTCATCTGAGAGAAGGTGATCTGGTAACACAGCACCTTGTTTCTTGGTAGTTGACTCCTTGAATCTGACAGTTAGGGTGGGCTCAGACAACATGTCGAGATTGTCGGGGTCATTGATTCTTTTGGGGATATCAGGGTTATATCCAAGTGCTCTTTGAATCAACAGTTTAGTATATCTGATATAAGGAATCTTTGAGCCAATCTTTTTGAGGAATGTCATCATGTAATCCCATATCAAGCTTCAACTTCGATGTGCTTCCATGTTGATTAGAGCTAGAAGATTTGCAGTTCTACGAGCTTGGGATGCTCATAGCCGTTGTCACGACCAGAAACGATTTTTGTGATGATGATATAAAGGGTTCTCCAAGGCTGAGGAATGTTCTTTAGATCCACGCGTGAATGCTTATTGATTACTCCTGAAGCTTCGTCGTACCCAATATCAATCAAAAATTGCAGAACCGTCTCTTCAGTAGGTGCAGCAGAGAATTCAGTTGGTATGATGTCAAGAATGAGGAGAACAACCCTTAAATCTGCGGGAGTGATGGTGATTTGCTTGTGATTGAGCGTCACCGTCACAACATTTTGACCTTTGACCATTTGCATTGTATTCCAGAACTGCTGAATGTAGATCTCCGGTATAGTAGCAGAATTGGTGAGCATGTTCTGATAAGGATGGTTCTTTAGAATATCCTCTGCAATGAGGCAAGAAGATTCCGAGAAGGTGAGGATTTCAAAGTCAACACGAAGATTGTTCTTTCCAAACTTCATTGGATAGCCATGGGTGAAGATATCAGCAATGGTGAGAACATTTGGTGCATCCACATTCATTTGAGCTTCCATGTCGTGATCTGAAACACATTTAGCCAAAAGAACCAACATATCGAAAGACATAATGTTATTCAATAGATGGTTTATTGTCTAATTATTGAATGAGATATGTCAATTATTGTTACGAGTCCACAGTCACTTGTTTGTTCAGAAGTCCAATGACGTCGTGATAAGTTTTGTGAGTTAGTTAACTTTAGGTTTTAAAGTTTATGTTATCACATATTTTTCACAACACATTACACATTTAAGCTTATTAGTGACATTATTGGTTTCGTGATGTTATGATTTATTTATTTACAAGTTTGCACGCGTAACAATTCATAATGAAGGGTTGATCAAGGCTTAGGCGTAGAAATGGTAGCTTATGCGTAAACAGGAGAGGTATACGCGTATACGCAAGCTTACGCGTAGGATCTTTACTTACGCGTAAGAAATATTACGCGTAGGAAAAGAGGACCTTAAGCGTAGGGCTTACGCGTAAGCGCATATAACACCTTACGCGTAAGGCTTACTCGTAAGAGTAGACCTTATGCGTAGAGGTCACTGTTTACGCATATCCTTCACAGGATACGCGCAGTCCCTTTGTAGAACCTTACGTGTAAAGGCTACGCGTAAGATTTTTGTTACGCATAACATGCTACGCGTAAGGTGATCCTTATGCGTAGATGGTTAACAACCTTGATTCTGATTTTTACAAATAGCAAACCTGAAATAAATTCATTACAGCATCAATATTAACACCCACATTCATTGTATAACAGATTTACTCACAAATACTCAATCAAACAGTTACGCGTAAAGAGTCTTACGCGTAAGACTAAACCCTAAAGTTCATGAATTACGCGTATGAAATCTAGCCATAGGAATTGCACCAAAGTTATTCTGGTAAGTCTAAGATGCCTATAGGGTTGTCTTAGCCAAGTTTTAACATCAAACTTCATGTGAATCAAAAATACCCAATTCGTATGAACTAGAACCCTAAATTTTAATTCTTTCACTTTTGATGTTTCTGAGCAAGTTCTAAGCATGGATACAGTCAATTCATCACATAAACAACATATTATAAGCACCCATTAGCCAGAAACGTTCACACATGAAAACACCCAATTTACGCATGAACCCTAGTTTTCCTGATTTAATCAATTCGTGTTTCTGGGTAAGTTTTGAGAATAAAAACGGTATCATTGATGTTTTAGAAACGTTTGATACTTCTTTTTAAACCACAACACATAAACAAGATTATGTGTTCATACGCATACGCGTAGAACACAAAATCGTCCCTAGTTTAAGATCTAACTGTTATTTTTCAAAACGTTCAAACCATTGTTTGTAATCATGTTAAGAACACAAAAACACTTACAGATTGTTGATCCAAAACACGGATTTGCAGTTTAAATCTTAGGCATAGGATTGGTTTGGTGTGTGTAATAAATGTGAAGATGAAAAGTTAGGTGAGGATTTTTATTAAATAACTTTCGATTTGACAGTTTTAGTCCCTCCACCTTTTCCATTTTCATCCAAAGCATTTTAACTTCCATTTTGGTTACCAAACGAAGAATACTTGACGACACTCCCCCTCGACTTAAGAAATAATGAAAGGTTATAAATTTTTTTTCCGAGGAGTGTCAGTGAACCAGAAATTTAACCACCGTTAAATAAAGAAACAATCGGGAAAAGGTAACATGCAAGTACACGGTTATTTTGAAACAGTTAAGAATTTATTTTCTCCCCCTCAACACTTGATCGGAAAAATACTGAATTTTGAACGATTAGAGTGTTGACGGAAGAGATGTACTTGCCATGTTAAGAGAAAAATAGATAGAAGAATATTTTTGATGTTTTATCCTGTTTTATATTTTTGTATTTTGTTTTTGAAAAATATTTACAAAAGAGATTTTGTGTTTGACTGGTTTTTAAGAATGTTTTAAGAGTTCATCCAGTTCCTCTTGAGTCAAACACCGCATACCAATCCGGTGGACCAACTCATTAAACTAGCGGGAGGCAAGGCTTTGGTGAGTAGATCTCCAATTGGTATTCTGTACCCCACGAAGTATAATTCAACAGTACCCTGTTCCACGTGGTCCTTGATGAAGTGATATCGAAGATCGATGTGCTTTGACTTTGAGTGTTGAACTGAGTTGCACGAGAACGCAATAGCACTCCGATTGTCACAGTACATCGGGATTCTGTCAAATACGTAACCATAGTCTTTGAGTTGTGTTCTCATCCAAATGACTTGAGCACAACACGCCGACATGGCTACATATTCTGCTTCGGTGGACGACAGTGATGTGCAATCCTGCTTCTTCGATTGCCATGACACCAGTTAATCACCGAGAAATTGTAAAGCTCCTGAAGTACTTTTTCGTGAATCTAAGAATCTTGCGAATCAGCGTCTGAAAAAGCGATTAGTTCAAAACCAGAATCCTTCGGATACCAGATTCCCAAATTAATGGTTCCCTTGATGTATCGGAGGATTCTTTTAGCCTCTGAGAGGTGGGTTTCAGTTGGTCTCGATTGATAACGGGAGCAAAGATATACGGCAAAAACAATATCATGCCTGCTAGCTGTTAGATACATGAGAGACCCAATGATACTACGGTATTTAGTAGGGTCCACCAATTTCCCATGTAAATCAGCGTCTAGCTTCTTGGTATGAGCCATTGGTGTGGCATAGGTGTCACAGTTTTGCATTCCAAATTTGTGTAACAATTCAAGGGCATATTTGGACTGACTCAAGAAAATACCACGGGGTGATTGATGAACTTGCAATCCTAGAAATAACGTAAGTTCACCCATCATTGACATTTCAAAATGTTTCTTCATTAGTTTAGCAAAAGCGATTGAGTACTTTTTATGTGTTGACCCAAAATGATGTCATCCACGTAAATTTGAACAATTAAAATATGTTCCCCGTGATATTGTATGAAAAGAGTTGGGTCGACCGAACCTTTGGTAAAATTATTGGCAAGGAGGAAAGATGATAGCTTATCATACCACGCCTGAGGAGCTTGTTTGAGACCATACAGAGCTTTATTCAGTTTGTAGACATGGTTCGGAAGCGCGGGATCAACGAATCCTTCTGGCTTGCTGACATAAACTGTTTCTTTTAGTTGACCATTCAGAAAAGCAGTTTTGACGTCCATCTAAAAGACCGTGATGTTCATATGATCTGCGAACGCCAAAAATATCCGAACAGCCTCAAGACGAGCAACCGGAGCAAATGATTCTTCAAAGTCAATACCCTCTTCCTCTCTATAACCCTTAGCCACCAGACGTGACTTGTTTCTGATGACATTCCCTTCAGCATCCAATTTGTTCTTCCAAATCCATTTTAGGCCAATGACGTAGACCCCTGATGGTCTTTCAACCAGTTCCCATACTTCAAGATGTTTGAATTGGTTGAGTTCTTCTTGCATGGATTCAATCCAGTTGTCTTTTGTCATTGCGTCTTTAATGTTTTTAGGCTCAGATTGGCAGACAGTGAGTGCATAAATGCAATGTTCACCATCTGAGTGAAGACGTTGTCTCGTAACGACTGGTTGATTCGGGTTGCCAATAATATTTTCTAGATGATGGTCTTTTGTCCATCGATGTGTAGAGGGTTGATGTTGGTATACGTTGTGTAGATTTTGAGGATTCAAATGGCTTGTTGAAGATTCCGCGACATCTGGTGTAGCAGTCTCATCAGCAAACGGGTTAAAGAACGCATTTGGATCAAAATCTGCAGGTGGGGGTACTTCATTAAGAACATCATCAGCCAGTTCATCATTGTTGGAAGCGGTTTGTTCAACTGTTGTGTTGGAGTCAACTGGTGGTGCTTCTTCAACAGTGGTTGTTGTAGCAGGTGTATCAGGTATAAGAGTAGTATCAAGTTGAGCAGCGGAAATAGTGGATACACCTGGAGCACGTTCATCAATATCGTCACTGAACAGCGGAGCAAAAAGTCTTTCCATTTGTTGACGAGTAAGCTGAGGGCTTTGTTCAGCTGATGATGGGGTTTGGGGGAAGTTTAAGCGGTTGTGACCGGGTTCCAAGCTGTTATACTCAGAAGCCATTTCAGTAAGCTCATCAAAATTAGCATGAATCGTTTCCATAACCTGCTTTGTACGACGATTCCAGATCCGGTAACCTTTTGAGTTCTCACAGTATCCAATAAATACTCCAATGTCAGCTTTGGCTTTGAGCTTTCCAAAGTCATCACGATCATTATTCGGATAGCAAAGGGATCCAAATACATGAAAGTGTTTAAGATTCGGTTTACGGTTGTGGAGAAGCTCAAATGGTGTTTTGTTGTGACGTTTTGTGATCATAGAACGGTTTTGAGTGTAGCATGCAGTTGAGACAGCTTCAGCCCACAAGTAATCTGGAAGTTTAGCATTGAATAACATCGTTCTGGCAGCTTCCACTAACGTACGGTTTCGTCTTTCAACAACTCCGTTTTGTTCTGGTGTGCGGGCAATAGATGTTTGATGCTCAATTCCCACTTTCTCATAATATTCCCGAAGAGTTTGATTCAAAAATTCAGTTCCTTTGTCTGTTCGAATTTGAATTTTCGTGAGAAAGGTGATAATCATCTGTGGAGCTTGATCTTTACTTCGAAGAAAATAAACCCAAGTCCATCTTGAGTAGTCATCAACAATTACCAAGATGTAGCGTTTGCCATTTATCGTCTGCACGCGCATCGGGCCACACAAATCCATGTGAAGAAGATGAAGCACATGCTGAGAGCTGTGTTCCACCTTTGAAGGAAAATGAGCACGAGTGCTTTTCCCTTGTTCACAAGCTGAGAATAGGTGATCTTTAGAATACCTGAATCGTGGGATACCTTCAACAAGTTTGTGTCGAGCAGGGTTGGTTATGGTTTGAAAGTTTAGATGTGATAGACGACGGTGCCATAGCCAAGATTTTGTAGATGTAGCCTTTAAGAGTAAACAAATGGGAGATGAAGCGATCATGTCTTGCATGGAGATAGTGTAGAGACTGGATGAGCGTTGGCCAGACATAAGATCATTTCCTTGAAGATCACGAATGAAACAAGTTTTCTCCCTGAAAGCTACTTCCAAGTCTCCATCACAAAATTGACCAACTGAGAATAGATTGTGACCGAGGCCTTCCACATAATAAACCCTGCTAATTTCGATGTTGCCATTAATGTAATCTCCGTAGCCCATGATAGCTTCGAAGTGATCATTCCAGAATCTGACAGTGCCAATGAACTTTGAAACAAAGTTTGATAATAGTTTAAGGTTGCCTGTCATGTGTCAGGAACATCCGCTATCAACAATCCAGAAGATGATCTGTATCACCTGCATTAGACACAGACGACACAGATGGAATAGAAGTAGATGTGGAACCCGAAGTGTTAGAGGGTTCCTCAGCAGTTATAGTTGAAATACACACATCAATGATTTTAGGAATCCATTTAAATCCTAGTGTATTATGTATCCTTTCTCATTTCTGCCATCTCCAACTAGTCTTAGCTTTAGTCTTAGTGAATGTGCTAGGTGGTACAACAATCCTTGGAGGTGATACTGGAACTACATGGACATCAAATCGTTTCTTAGAATCTAAAGAAGGCGGTTTACCAAGCACAGACTTAGAAGTATTAGTGGCCTAGAGGTATTCGGGTCTTAGGATTCCTTAAACGTGACAAGATAGCCTTAGCAACACATTTATCATGACAATCAGAACGCATACTTTTACGACAAATAACACAAGATGCATCTGACTGAATATCAAAAGTACTTAAAGGTTCAACATTAGTTACAACACTTTTCCATTAGATTTGCCAGACGCAATATCTAAAGTGGGTGCAACTGGAGTCTTATTCAAAGTCCTACGGTGTTCTTCTACTTCAACATTCTTTATTTGTCTTTTCTTAGGTCGCAACTTCCTATTCTTTTTTGTATTGCTCCTAGGTCGCGTGAAGTGCGGACGTTTGGAAAAGAGGCAACTATTCCTGTTTCAGTAGAGGGAAGCACATTAGTAACTTGTGTTTTGTCAGTAGGTATTCTGGGGACATGATTGCTAAGTGTTACTGGTGCAACTCTCTTAATGATGCTAGGGTGAACTTGTTCATACTTTCCTAACATTTCCCTTAACTTAATGATAGTGTTCACCAAATCTTGATTTTCGTGAACGAAGATTTCCAGAAAAATTCATGACTTCTTTAGTGTATGCAAGATAATGATCAAGTTCGGTTGATGCTTCATCACGAGTCTGTTTGAGTAAATCAAATATGACACCATATTCCTTTTAACTTTTGCAAGTTCTTGTTCATATTTTGAGATTTGACACTTGAAAGACACGTTTTGATCATCTAGTTGCTCAATTTTTGGATCAGAAGATTTTGCACGAATCGGGCGATTTTGTTTTGAAAACAAGTTGTTGATCGTGAATATCTTTTTGACACCAATTAAGACGACGTTTTGCAGTTGAAAGCTCGTTTGACAATCGTTCATTTTCAACTTTTAAAGACTCGAACTGAAGCACATTATCTGTATTTTCAACAATTCAATGATCAGAATCAACAGTATCAGCAGATATAGAATCAGATGCATATGGCAAAGAATGCAATAACACAACATTATAGATATCAACACATATAACATCTTCCAAGAGTCGATCAACATCTTTTCTCAATAATTTCTTTTCGCGTTTAGTATTAGAAATGATTTTTCTGCTTTTTCGAAAACTGTTTTCATGAGACCAAGTTCCTTGTGAAAATCCCTTTCCCAATATAGTGCAAAAGTTTTCAAAATTTTGACATGGGGTAAAATTTTTCTGAAAAATATCTCTTGTTCTCGTGCCCATGGCGAGGTGAAAATGTTCAACTTTTATTTCATGGTGAATGAAAGTTCAATCTCACCAAAAGTTTATGTCGATAAGAAAGTGTCAAAATATTTGATAACACGACAACTTTCAGCTTTTAGTTTTACTTCACTAAGGAAGGTAAGGACCATTAACTTGTGCACCATTGTGTTGGGGACTAACGTCAGAAACTGGTGTGACAATCAAAGGTGTGTTTGAAGTATCTTGTTGTGTGACAAAAGTTACGGCTTTTGAATAGTTAAATGGTTTGTTATAAACAACATTTTCCAATTTTGACCGACTCTCGTCATCTGCATCTAATTCCTCCATTCGATTATATTCAACAACAGTCATAATTGAATCATCAATTCTATGTTCTGCACCGTAAACTTCAGGATTTGGTTTGAATGCTCTGTTTGAAAACTTAGGTTTGTAATCGCAAGAAGATCGACCATATCCATTTGGGTTTGGTTTAAAAGTAAACTTTTGAATCGTTGTGATTGACTCACCATGTTTATAAACAACATTTCGAAACTCTTTGATTTTGTTTTGTAAGTCGACAATTTCATCAAGATAGTTATCTATTCATTTCGTGGAATGCTTTTTGTACTCAAAGAACTGTTTTTGACAAGTTAACAACTCATCCTTGGCCTTTTGAGTTTCCAAAGTAAGAGCTTTAAGTTGTTTTTTATGTTCATGTTTCAGTTGTTCTATTTGAGACAACAAAGCATTCTTGGAAACGGCTAGATCACGAATCTCTCGCTCCAAAGCTTTTTTGTTTTGATGAGATTTAGCAAAAGCGATTTCAAAACCTTTTTTCCCATGATTTTCTTGAAAGTTTTAAAAGCGTTGAGTTGTCGATTTAGGCATTCATTATCCCGGTACAGTGCATTTTGAGCTTTTAATTTCGCAAATTTCCACTCGGGATTGTTGGTCTTTAACTAAGGTCCGGAGCTCAAATTCTAGATCAAACATAGAATCATTTTGTTCAACATGAGTCTCAACATGGTCATTGTTTAGATCCTCAAATATAACCACCACGAGTCAACTTGATCATCAATGGTAACCATAAGGTCATCTTGATCATCAAATATAACTACGAGATCTATTTGATAATCAGCCGGAATGAGATGTGGATGGCTCATGTTGAACACTCGATCCTTGTCGATGGATGAAGAAATTGGCGAGATATCGATCCGTTAATGAGTATGTTTTGTTCTTCCGACTGAGACAAGCCATCGCTGTCATACACCGGCCTGTGTCACTCATGTGTAGAGCTTGAATATGTGCCATCAACATCACTGCGCATTAGCCTCGCAAGTCCTCCATATCATCATCGTAATCAGATCCGCCATAAAGCTCGTTCCTTGTTGGTAAGAGTGCCACCAGCTTCATCCTTGAGAGCCAAGAGCAAAGCCTCTTTGTGATAAGCACTGCCTTTTGTCCTCGGCTTAGGACATGCATTAGCCAGATGACCCTTCTCATTACAATTATAACAACGAAGACCATTAACTCCATTATGAGCATTCCCTTGTTCAACCACTTGAGCTCTCTGTTGCTATGGAGCACCACGTTTGCTCCCGCCCATAGTATTATAACCCTTGACCACCTCTTATCCATTCAATGACCATAACTATGATTCTGAACTTCAACGCGTCCATTGTTCACAATGAAATACCCTGATTCTTAGTGTTTGATGAGAACGAACAGCGATTGTTGGATCTGTTTGTATACCTGCCGAAGGCTTTAGCAATCATAGCAAATCCTTGTTGCAAGTCATCAAAAGCATCTCGAGTCCTCAACCATCAGTAAAGTGCTTGAGCATTGTTGTTGTTGTTGTTGTATGGAACCAATTGAGTTTGTTGAGGTTGTTGCCGCACGATCATAAGGTGTGATGGTTGCACGTTGGTTGAGCCGGTCGGTGGAGCTTGTTGAGGAGGAATATATGTTTGAGTCCACAAAGCAAGTTGTTGATTGTCCGGAAGTGAATGAAACGCTGTTGAGCCGAGTCCACGAATCCTTAGCCCTTTCTGGACAACTTCTTTTGGTGAGGCTTCAAATAGTTGTACAACAATCCGTATGTAGCATGATGAAGATTTTAGCTTGGACGGAGGAAAATGACATACTTCTCCCATTCCCGACCAAGACTACTTAGGAACTTAGTGTTGACAGCAATTCGTGGCATGATGATATTGTGTTTGACAAATCATTGATGATCAAAAGCGATGATGATATGACTCTAATGTCTCTCCCGGTTCAATCATGAAGTGTTCATAAGCCAAGTAGATTTTGGATTCCATGTCTTCTGATTGAGTGTCGCGGCCTTCCATAAGAAGATGAATATGTTCCCACATTGCTTTAATGTTTTTGAGCATCAACACTTCAAAGGATTGGATTGGGTAGTCCTAAAAGGATGTATTGCATTGCAAGTTCATCGGCTTCAAAGTATAGAAGTTGATCAGCAGTGAAGTTCAAATAGTTGCAATGTTGGTTACAAAGCATCTCTTGGTGGATTGGCATATGGATCTCGGGTGTGACAGAGTAGGCATCTGAAATGGACCTTCCATAATGACCTTCTTTAAGAACTTTCCATGTGGCTTCTTTAGATCACAAAACCTAAAGAACCTAATCACCCATTGATCATAATTCCCGAGAGTGAGCATTGGAGGTCTATCAAGTGAAACCCACTTCATGAATTGATTGTTGGCTACTTAAGGCTTCACACATCTTGCCAAACACATGCGGTTCCTTCATAGTATTTCTGGATGGATGTTGATTGTAGAAGTTTGTGTAAGGTTGTACTTGAAGACTTGGTGGTGGTTGAACCATTTGAGGTTGTGGAATTGCTGCAAGTTGGGGAGTATGTTGTTTATTAAATCGTTGTTGATAAATTTGTTGTTGATGATTAAATTGCTGATGTTGTGGACTTAGTTGTTGTTGTTGTTGTTGATGATGATAAGTGTAAGGGAAATAGCTAGAGTATGGTGGTTGTGACATGTTGAAAACTTGTGTTGTTAAATGGATCTTTGTAGTCGAATGAACCGTTGTTGAGGAAGTATCCTTAGGCGAAATCACGAAAAGCCAAGTACCACTTATGTTAAAAACACCAAAGATACGCGTAAAAGAATAGTTACGCGTAGGATTAGCTTACGCGTAAGGGATGAGAAAACACTAAAGTTATGCGTAAACAAGAAGTTAAGCATAGAAAACTTAGCCGTAGGATTAACTTATGCGTAAGACAAAGCTTAGGCGTAAGATGAATCTTATGCGTAATGATTTCTACGCGTAAGCTTATGCTTATGCGTAAATTTAGGGTTTTTGCCCAAATGATCTTTTACACTATCACAGTGCAAAAGATATCCAAAGTCGAATTGTTTTAAGCTTATCCAAGCAAGAAAACACGAGTAATCCACGAAACTGAAGATCAAACCAAGGAACAGTTACGCGTAAGTTCAGGGTTTCACTTACGCGTAGAAATTAGCCCAAAATGATTTCGCCAACCGATGTTTCCAAACCGATTTTGTGATGAAGTAGCTTCAATATCACCAAAATAACACAAAAGTGTGAAACTTGATGATCCAAAGCTTAAAAAACAGTTATGCGTAGAACTTAACCCACGTTAAAAACCAAGCTTAAAAACAATGATCAACACGTAAAGTTTGAAACTTTTTGCCAAAAACAGTTATTTTAACACCTTAAAACATTGAAAGTACAAGAATCTTGGATTGAAAAGTGTAAAAAATAAGTTTTTAAGCGAACCAAAGTATCAACCGTTGTTACCCGTAAGACGAAAAACTCACTTTTAACAACAAAAAACGATTCACCCAACAATTTGGCCAACGGGTTAAACCGGGAACCGGAGTCACCACCGGTTCGGCTAGCCCATAAAAGTCGTCCGAAAACGATATTGTTAAATCAAT